>CM065922.1:48256211-48994961 GCA_033439105.1 Magallana nippona | reverse complement strand
ATTTCACTGTAGAACTTACCGGAGATTCATGATCTGCAAAACTAGCGACCTGCTTCATCTCAAACCTGCTGACCACGGACTGGTTCCCAATAACAGAGTCTCTTCTACCAAGAGTAGTATATAATCAGATAAAATCTCTACTGTAACATGTAAAAATCTATCATTTATTTGATTATACATACATGTACATTACATTACATAAAGGCTTTATTCTTAATAACATTTTTTATTTTTTAAAATGACCTCATATACTGTAATTGATATAAAGATATTTCATCAATATATACATACATGCACAATATAGATCAAAATACATGTATGCATAGCTCAAAGTAAAACAAATATGTAAACAAAAAAAACCATCAAAATTAAAATACCCCAATGGAGTCAAACTGATGATTTTCAGTTCCTTGGAAGCTATAGCCAATAAATGATATGATCTGCCGAGGTTTGGAGCAAATGCCACGTCGTGTACTGGATCTGTGACTGCTACTATTGTTTCTACTTTCGTCCATTTCCTGAAAAAAATTTGACAGAATTTCATGCATCATTGGTTTGAATTATTCACAACTACAATGAAAAGTCCATCTACTAAATTAAGTATATGTAGTAGATTATGCATAGTTGTTTTATGGGAATATTATTATTTTTTTTTCATTAAATTGCTTGTTTTGGTCAACCATAATCATCTGTAATAATATCAATACAAAGCCAAAGTATATATGTATACATATGATCTATTCAGAAATATCACATGTAAACTTTTTTTTTTTTACATAACTTGTATATAAGGCTCTACTGACTGTGCGAGTACATGTATATACATGAATTATTTCATAGAATCGGTAATATTAATGGCTTAATTTTCATGGATTTCATGGATACCCTTCACCCAAATTATGAAACTTAATTTTTTATCATTTTTCATAAAAATTTATTCATCAACAATACTGCATGTCTATGAATTTGTAAAAAACAAGTAATTTATGAAAATTGAGAATTACAAGATTTCACAGTATGCGCGTTTTTTGTTTGTTTTTTTTTTTAAATAAACACCTACCTTGTACTGTCATTGTACTCAAACACTTGACATTTTCCTCCCCCTGACGGATTGTTATCATCACTCCCTACAGCAATCATCGGGGGGTGCATCCTGTTTATGTAACATAAAATTAAATGAGAAATAGATCTATTCTTTCTGAAATGAGGTTTCATGTTACAAAAAGATCTAAGGTTACAAAACACATATCTAGTAACACAGTATTGTTTCTATTAACACAGCACATGCACATGTGTATTTCCACATGATTAGAAATTTAATACCTTTTAATGTATTAAGATATAATTTGGGTAATGTTTCTAGTTACCGGTGTCATAAAATATTTTGATACTGCGAAATATTGAACCCGGGTTCAATATATTATGCGATATTATGAACCCGGGTTCAATATATCGCTGCGAAATATTGACCCCCCTTATAAAATATTGAACCCCGGGTCCTATTTCCAAGTCCCTTTGGAGAGGAGGTTCAAAATATTATGGTCGTGATATTTTGAACCCCCTCTCCAAATGGATTTGGAAATTGGAGGGGGGTTCAATATATCGCAGCCATAATATTTTGAACCCCCTTTTCCAATTGGAATTAGCAATTGGAGGGGGGTTCAATATATCGCGGCCATAATATTTTGAACCCCCTCTCCAGTGGCAATTGAAAAGTAGACGGGGGTTCAAATTATAGCGACCATAATACATCGAACCCAGGGTTCAATATATCACGAGATTCAAAATATTATATGACAGCAGTACACTGCATCTCCACATGATTTGAATCAATACAAAGAAAATATCTATTTCTAAGGAACAATTGGTAGCATCTTAAACAACAGGCGCATAAATAGCCACTCGTTAATGCAGGGAGCACATTTTTTTCAGTAAGCACCCAACCTTAAGTCTCATCAACCTCTTGAAATGTGAGAAAAAAATCATGAAGTTATGTATAAAATGTTTCTAGTTTATTTTAGTTTTACACACTCTGGTTTTTATCTTGACTCTGAACCAGCAGTTAGGGAGAAGTGAAAACATGAGTTATTACAAGTGGTATTTCAAAAGCTGTTGAAAAAAAACATATTCTGCTTTTAGAATGAATGTGCAATAATAGATATTTTGAAGTACATATATTTTTTACTATTCAACGTCCATTAATACTTGTGATCATACCAAATACAGTTGAACTTCAATATCTCAAACACTGATATTTTGAATACAATGGTTATGTCGAAGTGATTTATAAGTACCAACTACTTATATTTTAAGTATTTTACCCTCAATATCTCGAATACTCGGATATCTTAAAGTAACAATCCCATCTAGTTCGAGATAATGAAGTTTGACTATACATGTAGTAAGGCAAAAGATTTTAAATAATTGCACTTCAAATTTGATGCATACCGGTAACTTAAATTAAATTAACAAGAATTTTTTTCTTAAGTTATAAATTACATTCTGTTTGTGAATAAATATTAAAAAATAGGAAAGGATGACTTTGTTTTGTTTGTTTTTTTTTTTTTATTGTAAATATTGCAGTACATATTGCAATACAGTTAAATAGATAGCAGTATTATGCAATACAGAAATTCCTGCAAATACTTTTAAACACATTATTATCCATTCACACATCCATTTCTTGAAGAAATGTTGAACTAGTAAAAATTGTGAGGCTAGGGTTCATACCCCTCATAAATTTATTTGTTATTTTCAAAGCAACTCTAGATCTATATTAATTATAGAGAAAAGTTAAACTTGTTCCAACTCCACAATTGTTATACAGAAAAGTTCAACTTGTACCTTGAGGAGTTCCAACTGAGACAGCTACACTTGAACTTTGTCTGTATGTCATGTTGTAGAGACCATTGACTGATGTTCATAACATCGGGACATTCATAAATTCGAACCATTCCATCGGAGCAGCAAATTGCCTATCATGATAATAAACACAATTTTCAAAACAGTCACATAAAATAAGAATTTCAAACACACATAAAGAGAGAGAGAGAGAGAGAGAGAGAGAGAGAGAGAGAGAGAGAGAGAAGAGAGAGAGAGAAAGAGAGAGAGAGAGATTCATTTACTGACCAACTGTAGACCTAGATGTTTTGGTGCAAATTTGACATCAGTTACAGCTGTTCGACTGTCAACTAAAATACTCTTTTTGATCCAATTACTCTTCACACCCTCCCGTCCTACATCCCCAAAACTCTCCTCCCAAACAGCTGCTTGTCTATCAAACGAACAAGTGGCCAGGACCTGTCCAAATTCTGGGTGGGCCCACGTAACTCTGAACACTGATCCACTGTGTGTCTAAGAAACAAAGGCAAGATGATTAAGGTTTTTATCTTTTGTGGATAAATAATATTAGTTTTATCAATAGGTTGTGTAATAGAGATTGAAGAAAGATACAGACTCTTGTGTAGAAAGCTTACTATGGTTTCAGTAATATTTGTGGGCATCAATTTTCATGGTTTTTGTGATAGTCACATTTCAAGGATACATAAATTTTTTTACCAATAATCCTATCAACACAAAATGTTATTAGAAATTGCACTTCAATGAACATTCGGTTCAACTCAAAGAAAGAATAAAATCCATGAAAATTGGTATTCAATGAATATTGACGAAACCATATTATGCGATATTATAGGAACTGTTGAACTCAACTAAACAAACTTAGTATACACAACTTTATGAGATAAAAAGTTTAGAATTCCAATTTATTTTTTCCTATAACATAAAGATGGTCGTTAATCATGAATGTGATGTGGATGGGACGACCTACCAGTGCATCACGGTATTCATGGTATTCATTTCGAAAATCTATGGATCGATACACCTACCATTTAGTATTATACCGTAGCAAACGTTTTTTAAAAATTTCCAAAAATGTTAAAGAATTTTTGTCCGCAAGTCAAATATTAACTTATTAAAGTACAAAGATGGCAGAAGTTGGATATACTGTTATGAAGCAAATCTGGAGTGTGGAATTTCAGAATACATGTTTATGACAAAAATAGTGTATGCAGCACAGGTAAGACAAAGAAATTTGTAAATTGTGCAGTGCTCATCAGAAATGTATTAGAACTATTTCGGACATGCAGAGACACATCAACATACAGTCGCACCTGTTAGGGAGGCCCCTTGTGGGAGAATGACAAATTGGCCACTTAAGACCGGTGGACTCTTATTCCAGGTTTCAAATTAATGAAGAAAAAACCCTGAGTATATTCATTTTTAAACACAATTTCATCACATTTAACAAATTAAGAAGTTATAAGTCTCATGAAATTGTTTTAATTTTACAAAGATTTCTGAAAAAAAAAAGTCTTATTGTTTATTTTATTTTTTGGTTTGTGGAAATATTTACAAATCATTGTCAAGCAAAATCATGAAAAGTCTCTGATATCATAGGTGAGGACATGCCTTGTTTACTTAGCTTTATAGCCATGGTCTTGTTTTCTAAATGAGAAGACTTCTTCCTACCTTCCATTTCATGTAAATTTATTCACAATGCTTCATTAATTTATACTCAGAATTCGTCATGAATAATAGGGCTAATATACATGTTAAGCGCAAGACTAGCCATCTAATAACTTTGTAATGAATTAAGTATATCAACAGCACAAAATAGGTGTTTTAACAAATTACACACATATTTATTTGTCAATAACTCATTATCAGCTGTTTAAGTTTGGCTTCTTTCGATAAAGAGTATGTGTCACAGTCAGAAATTATGTGACAAAACAGACAAAATGGCCGTTAAAAGGCATGTTGAAAACATGGGACCTAAAAACACAAGGTACTGGCCGCGTTAGACAAGTAGCTGCTTAAATGAGTTAAAATATAAAAACTAAACAGGCAGGATTGACACTGGCCGCTCATGGGGAGTGCCGCTGATTAAAGGTGGCCGTAATAGCAGGTGCGACTGCGTTAAGTATATTTAAAACCCTTTTACTTGTTTTTATTGAGTTATAATGTATCATGATATGTATATGAGATGCAATATCATGTATCATGATATGAACTAGCTGCAGGTCTGTAGCTCCTGGTCTGAAAAAATTCAGATAGACGACCTGGGAGCTACAGTTTTATACGTGTTAAAACATTGCAATTTACGGGGCACAAAAAATTGCGCTAGTTTTGGACTGATTAACCTTATTTCCACACAAATTCTGTGGATAAAATTAGTACCATTAAAATCGTCAAGCAATTTACTACTGATATCGTCACTTTACTTGCCTCAGACTTTCTGTTAGACATGCTAACTGACCTCGGAAATGGAAGTATGTTAAATTCACATGCAGATCGAGAGTCACCATTTTTACACGTAAACAAACTGCACCACTTCAACTGACGGGGCTGGTGAATGGTGATGGTGTTTAAAGAGGCAAAGTGATGATATCGGTAGAAAATTGTCAGAGGAATATTTTGGAATCAAATATTTGTACAGATTGTGTTCAGAAATTAGATTAATCAGGACAACACTAGTGCAATTTTTTGTGTGCCGTAAATTGCAACTTGTTAACAGGTATGGAACTGCATGTAGCTCCCAGGTCGTCCATCCAAATTTTTTTTAGACCCAACCGGGAGCTAAAGACCTGCAGATAGATATGTTTTGAATTCGCTTAGTACAGTATCGTCTCAGCCCTAGATTGTGATCAGTTGAATTTAAAATACATGTAACAAAATGTGATACCTTCCAGGATGCTGTGCACTTCCACTCTCCATCTTCTCCTAAGTCCCATACCTATTATGTTAACTTGTTATTAAACATAGTGAAAGGGTAAAGTCGTAATGACAAAATTCACGAACAGTTTAAATCCTCATTCAACAAAATATGAGTATTAATAAAATATGAATAAAAATGGTCCCATCAATGCCAATAAATAATTCCATGTCGTCGATTCTAGTAATCTTACCTTGACGCTTTGATCACTAGAGCATGACGCCATTCGTTTACCATAAAAGTCAAAAGATACATCGTGTATTAAGTCTTTGTGTTCAGATTCTATCTGTTTTGTTACAAACATGTTCTTTTGACCGCTTCTCTACTTTCACATTGAATCTAGCGGCAAACAACATATGTGACAACGCATTCTATTGGCTAATGGGAGATCTACTAACCAACCACATCTTATTTGACATTGACACACCGGAAGTGGTGGTCTTTGAGATTTCTTTGCTGTTACTGACACGGTCCATATGCGACCCGATAGAAAATACAAGTTTTATTGATATGAAATAATTTTTAATAAGAGACAATGATAAGTAAATCGATTAAGGTGTGTCATAATTTTTTGAGGTATTGAAAGGTATGAAACAACATTTTTCTGTATTTGAATTCTACGAGATCTAAACTGAAGGTGTGAACTGAACAAAATTTATACCAGTGTACATGGAGAAACGAAAATTGAAACTGTAAAGACTCAGAAACTTGACATACTTTTCCTAACTGCCAGTTTATGGCATTTAATCATCATTTGCAAGAGTATTTTTTATTAGTAATGATTAAGCTTACGGTAGCATGCTCCTTTTTTTACCTGTGATTTTCTTATATTTGCTATCATTTTAATTATTTTTAGGTAAATCTTCTTTTCGTTTTGTAAATTTAAATGTGTATTTGTTGATTTATCTATAGAAATTGCACATGGTGTGTTGATGAAGAGAGAGAAACCTACTTCTTGGTGTTCTCTTCGATAGCTCTATGGGATAATTTTGGTTGACAGAGCCTTTTTAACAAGAGCTTGGACTTGAAGCAGTATGTGACAAAATCTGATTGATAAAGGAGGGAGTCTACTCCTGGTTAACTGTCCAGTCATTGGCTATAAATATGAATGCATTGAACACAATGACACTTGTCCAACTTCATGCAGGACTGTATATTTCAGTTGAAACAGTGTCAATTTCACACAACAGAGCAGATCGTTGGAAAAAACTGTCTGATTTTAACAGACTTTGAATATTAATGAGCTTCTCATAACAAATTAGAAGAAGGAAGTCAATACTTGACAGCCTGTTTTGAAAAGCAAACTAGATAGTAACATCCCACCGAAAGTCCAAGCTCTTGTTAAAATGGCTCTACTTGCAAGCATTAAATCCATTTAAACTTGTCAAAAAAGTATGTGATGTTTATTGGTAGGCATGAATTGTGCGTAGACACATTGTTGATTTTATGACAATATGAATAAGTTACAAGTGGATGAAAAGGTCGGACATGTTGACATAAAGCTCTAACAAGTGGTGGCAGAACTTAGCCGCAGATCTGTAGCTCTATGGGAATAATCAGGTTATAGTGTCATAGAGCTACAGTTCCTTGCATAGAAAAAACATGCAATTTGCAACCTACAAAACCACAAAAATTTGCACTAGTTTTTGATTGATTAACCTTAATTTCTTACACATTTTGTGCAATTATCATTTCCAAAAATTTCCTTGGACATTTAACTACAGATGTCGTAGCTTTAGTTGCCTCTAAAATTCTTTTATGCAAACCAGAACCATAAATTGTAGCAGTGTGGCTTGTTTGCATGTAAAAATGGCGAATGTTGATCTTCACATGAATATAACATACTTCACTTTCTGAAGTCGGTAAGCTTGCTGAAGAAATAGTCTATAGAATTAGTAGTATGGTAAATTGTCTGAACATTTTTTGGTATTAAGTATATTGACAGAATGTGTTAGGAAATCAAGGTTAATCAATCAAAAAATCTTTTGTGCTCTGCAAATTTTTTGTATGTGGTCAGGTGCACTGTAGCTTCACAGCATGTCATCCTTAATTTTCAAGTACAGCTACAGATCTGCAGCTATGCAGAACTATGCAACCAATTAAGAACCTGCAGTTTTTGACCTGTTTCTTGACTTTCTTTTCACTTTGTAATAAGGACATTAATTTAAGTTGAATAATCATGATAATAATTTAGTGCTTTTATTTTTCAATATTACAAAATTTAGATTGTATATAATCATTTGTATATGTGTATCTATTGCAGAGAATGCTTTATTGACAATGACAAGATTTCATCCTTACCATGGGCAGAACATTCGCCTTCTCCATGACAACATGGTGGCATACAGAGAAACGAGCTTTGCACATGCACTAACATTCAGTGAAAAGCCCCTTAGACCGGGAGAAATATTCCTTGTGGAAATTGAGAAGAACGAACGTGGATGGAGTGGGCACATGAGAATAGGACTAACACAGTTCAATCCCGCTGATCACTTTGAATTACCACAGTATGCACTTCCAGATCTCCATAATATGGGCAAATCATGGATATTTGCTGTGACTAAATCTCATAACAAAGTCATGTTGAATGAGGAGGGGGACACTGATAATGGTGATGAACCGTACCAGTCCGTTATAGGTGAGACGGACATCGTACAGACCCCGCAAGGCTCGTTTAGTCGCAGCTTATTGTTACCTTTAGGAAAACTGTTTCCTTCAAATAAAAGTGGAAATAATTCATATCATGTGCCCAAAAAGAATGTGTTGCCAACAGATGTGGGCAGTAGGATTGGTATTATGTATAAAGTGAACGGTGACACAGCCGAAATGAGGTTCATTATCAATGGGGAGGATCAGGGGCCATGTGCTCGCTACATTCCTTACCAAGGGGGAAACCTTCATGCAGTTGTAGATGTCTATGGAACCACCAAACAAGTGCGAATTATTCAGCTTTACGGAGGTAAAAACTGTAATATGAATATATTTAACACTGTTATTGGTAACTTTATATTACAGCATAAAACTGGAAGCATTTTTTCTTTTGATAAATTTTGGGATTGTGCAGACAGGTCGTGTTGTATGGGCTTTCCCAGCAGTTTGTTGGCCAGTACTCGATCATGTATAGAGCTTATCCAGGCACTGTGATGCCTAGGACCATTAAAGTAATTCAGCTTATTCATTTTGGGAGGACTGGAGGGTTGTGCCGCAACCCAAAAGTTGCTCACTGGTACTATGTTTCCATTTTGCAATTTATATTTAACTTGCCTACTCAAAGCATGTCAGGATAACATCCTTGCTTCACCAAACGTAGTCCTCGGATGGATGTTAGGTTGAGGGTTTGTCACGATTCAAAAGTTGGTCTTTTGTCTTTGATTTGGAATTTAGGCGATGACTGTCCATAACCAAATTGTTTCCAGGTTATATTTTTCAAGCTTGTGACTTCATACAGTATGCAAACAGAAAATTGTATAGAGTACATACGTATTTTGTACCAAAGTGGTGCACCTTATTGGGCTTTGCTTAAGTAAAATCACAGGCACCTGAATTTTATCAATCAGTCGCTCAATAAAGTCAAAGATTGAAAAATTCTACCCCCTCTTTATATAAACACATGTATTTATACATATAAACATATAAATACATGTACATGTAGTTATATATAAAGGCCATTAAAGGGGGTAGAATTTTTTTTATCTTTGGCTTTATTGAGCGACTGATTGATAAAAATTCAGGCGTCTGTGGTAAAATGAGTAGTTTTCATTTGGCATCCAATACTCTTGCAGAGTATCCATGATTGACCATGAGTGAAAAAAATTCATGCCGATGCAAATTGCAAAATAATAACTTATTTCAAGAAACCTTAAAAGCTTATTATCAACTTTTTTTTGTTTTTATGACATTAAATATCTTCTCTCTTTTTCTCCTCTTATCTTGCACAGTGTATGCACACTTAAAGTTTACATGGTTATTGTTTTGATGGTATTTTGATAGATAATTTTCCTGTCTTCCAGTGTCCACCCTACAGAATGCCTGCAGGGACAGAATCCTACAGCTGACCAGTGAGGACGACCTCAATAAGTTGCCATTGCCGAAAAAACTCAAGCAGTTCCTCCGATACGAACTGTAAAACTCATGACACGATTTCTTTGTTGAACTTGATTTGATTATGTTGTTATAATCATGTTTAAATCCTTTCATATGGTTCTGTGATCATTTCTGGGTAAGATTTGCCTCTCTGTCAACTTGTATTTTCATAGGGCACCACACTTTTTTTGTATTTGCATGTATATAAAGATGTAGTTTAGACCTTAAGTCATGACAGACTTCTTGCTGTGAAAATTTCTTGAAAATCCGTCTATTGCTTTTGAATGTTATGATATTCTTATAAGTGTACAATCTACATATAAGATATCAAATTAAGACGTCATTTTGAAACCCTGATTGTGATGCTGAAATTTATGCTAATTTCCTTCTTTCTAATCATGGAAGCTTTTTCTACTTGTAATTATGTATGTAACCTTGTTGTTGATTTTTTTTTCAACTGTTGCCATTTAACAATATAGTTTCTTATTATCATATAAGCATAACAACACAAAATTTAGAAAAATGTGTGGATTATTTTTTTTTCAAAGTTAGGATCGCATTTAAAGAAAAAATACACATACCAGTTATATAATTAATGAAGTGCCAAGTATCTTTACTCTTTAAAAGATCCCTGATGGAATGATACTAAGTTCTGATAAATTCTGTCTAATAAGTATATAAAACTGTTTGCTATCTTATAACAGTATTAATTTACCAAAGTCGATATGTTCTAGAACTGAGGGGTTAATCTGTATGCTTCAGTCTATTTTAACCCTGTTGCATTGTATATTAGGTGTTTTCCAGTTTTGATATGAGTGAAGCAATGTATATATTCACAGATATGTGATTCTTGCTGTTCACAAAACTTGATTTGAAAAATTCAAATGTGTATGTTGCAAAACTACACAGGACACTTCTGGTGTAATGGTTTGATATGGTTTTAGCCATCAGCAGCATAATTATACATTCGTCATATCATGCTAACAGATAAGGAAAGGGTACATTTTCCTGTGTTTATAAATTTATTCAAGCATCAAAGGTACAAAGACTTTTGCAACATAGGTCCTTCCTGAAAAATATGTAAAATCTAAATGAATTTTATTTTGATATAAACCAGTAAAGGAAAATATGGCATGTTTCTGTTTGTTCTTGAATGAATGTATAGCTGCCATTTTTTGGTGCATCCCATTCTCTTTTCATGTAATAATAAAAGTCAACAGATGGAAACAGAAAAAAAGTTTTACTTGCATGTGAAATATGTATTAAACAATGGTACAATCTTTTTATGTATTATGTAGGGTTGTGTTATTATATATATACTGAAATTGTTTTATGTCAGAAAAATTGGAAGGAAAAACAGGTCATCATAATGTACTGGTACTTCAAAACTATAACTTTTTGCCTTCAAAAATCTTTATACAAATGAGTTTTATTTAGCAGTTCTTTAGAGTAATAATTAAGTTTCATGAGAGTTTGTTCTTATATATTTTGTTGTACTTGTAGTTTGAAGGAATAAAGAATAAAAACTTTCTAAGAATCTGCATGTAGTAAGTTCATGTCTGTTTGTTTGTTTTTTTTTAATTACCTTCAAAGTATATTACATTAATTGGTCCTGATTCACTTAGATGATGTATCGACTGGTACATGCACATAACAAAACAGAGTAGTCTAAATTCAGTTTTCTCTGTTGTGTAAAGTCAATTTTGAAATTCATATCTTGAGAAGATTTTTGAAATGCCATCTAGAATTTCTGTCGACACTGCATGCAGCATCAGAATTAACTGATTAACTTTGTATTATTTTAGTAGTATGGGTATTCAATAAGGTAGCGAAGAATAATGACTTCAGAGTTCCTGTTATACTGAACAATATAAAGTTTGTGCTGTACTGTACTTAATTCAGATGCCCAGGGTGCTGCACAATATCCAAAACTATAGTGCACTATTTTACTGTACTTCAGGGTAACTGGACTTCACAATTGATATTCAGAACTGTACTTAAGGGGCCCTGGTACTGTCTATTTGAATATTCAGAACTGTACTTCAGGGTACCTGATCCTGTACAAAATCAAAAGTCTTCAATTTATGTACAACCTAATAAAGAAAATTTCAGAAGAATAAACCTTGTGCGAGCTAACATTCTGTTGCTGTATTATCTACATCATCAAGATGTTTGAATGTCATGTGTTATATGATAAATATTTATGACCACGATTAACATTGAACTGTAATATTTCATCATGTGTAGTGTTCAAGAAGGCGAAGATGTTTCTCCTGTACGCAAAGAAAAAATTGTGTATGTAATTTTGTACCAGTGATAATGTCATATTCCTTTTTAATCAGTAGATAAGTAGGTTCACCATTGCAGTAGAAAAGTTTAACAGTCACTGTGTCAACATGATACACCGTGAATGTCCTAAGATGTTTGAGGAATAAACCCCAACTAAACCCCGGGTGTACTTTTGGGGTTAACTAGTTGGGGTTTACTTTGGGTCCACTCAGGGTTTACTTTGGGTTTACTCGCGGTTTGCTTTTATTGTCCTCCTGAAACATTGAAATGTGAAGCAGACCCGTCTTTTATCTAATTATCTTACTGCCTGTAAGGTGTCTTCCCACTTAGCCAACGTTTTGAAAAAATACAGGTAAAATACAGGTAGATTTGTGTTGGCTAAGTGGGAATGGGGTGCAGGTGGAGAACAAAAGAATTTAATTACAGGTAAGCTATAGTCTTTTTTCAGATAAAAGTAGGAGAAATAAGATATTTGATAGCCTTCAGAAGAATAAATAGGAATTGAGCTTCTGTTCCAGTAAATTGTTTTATTTAATTAATACAGATAAAAATGTAATTTTAAAATTATGAGTTTTAAATAATTAACTGTTGAATATTCCCCCTTAATTTATGCCTTTAATTGAGCTATTAATACCATGTTTGTCTATTTCATCATATTTTGAGTAATTATATATATTATGTAATTATACATCCAATTTAAACATTTTATTAATATTTAATTCAATTATTTAATCATGCCTGTACCAGTATTGGTTTATACAAGTAAAAGCTGTTATGTAATTATCGTGCAGAAAACTGCTGATTTATATTTTTGTAAATATATTCTATGGTTATTTTGATTACCAGTATAGGCAAAGTTACGGCTTTTAAAAATAAAATAACACAACATATTTAAAGATTTATGTTTAAATTAGTATTAAAAGTATAAATATATTTTATTTAGTATTACCGGTATTTCTTTAAATATTTTTATGCATTATATTTTATCATTTTTGAAAATGCTATCGTTTATTTGTTTTCATCAAACTATTCTCAGGTAATTGATAACATGAAAACAGACTATAGCCTCCTGATCACTCAGGTGTGAAAATCAAAATGTTGGCCAGGTGGGAATTGAGAATTTCAGAATGTTTTCTAAGAGGGAATAAACTGCCTGTAATTATCATCCCTTGTATATTCCAAATACACATGTAGCATCTGCCTCAGGGGTATACTTCTGATCAGGGTTTACTCTCTGGGTCCACTCTAGTAAACCCAAAGTAAACCCCGAAAGTAAACCCAGGGTTTAGTCTGGGTTTACTTTCTGTTAGGTTGGGTATGATCGGTACTGTAGGTACAGCGTCATGCCAAAAGTATTCGCGGAAAATGACGGATGCTATCTTAGAGTTATTGCCCTTCAAGCTTGATTTACCTACATAGCTTTATTTACCATGTTTACCTACCTGAAGTAGCTTGATTTAGCTACCTTTATTCAATTTTGCTTTTTTAATAAAAAACAGACAAAAAGTCGCAAGGAACTGTCAACCTATATTTGTATAATTATATATTATTTTTTGATTGATTTTCAATTTTTTATATATCACTTAAGTAACTCTTAACTCATAAAATTTTCATGAAAATCACTAATGTAGAAATGAATTGGGTCTGTCATCTTTGAAAGCTGTTAGGTTGCTTGAATAAATCAATTGAAAATCCATGTTCTGCTTACTCAGGAAGTTACTGATTGTTATTGTATGGCATGTTTTCATTTAATTTTTTTTCTACAACTACTTCCGTTCTAAAATAATTGATGTATTTTGTAATATATAGGCAAAGAAAAAAAGATGAATTTAAAGTTTAAACACAAAAAATGTATATGAAGCATCCATATGTCACTATAAAATAAAAAAAAAAACCCAATAAACAGTCATTGGCATCAAATGACAGGTACGTGCAACGTAAAGTATCTGAGCCAGGTACAGTGACTAATCACTGTCATCTTTGATTTGGTGTGTCTACCATTAGGGTCTAGCATGTGGAAAATGTGTGAAAACATTTGACAAAATGATTTTTCTATTGTGATACATTATTGTATATGAGAATATTACAATGAAACACGCCTATAGCGAACACGTTTATAATAAACTGGCGCTTATAGTAAAGTGATAATCATTCCCTGTGGGTTTTAAGCATGATGTGAAGCTAATGGATACCGTATAAGGAATTACACTTATAACGAAGCAAAATTGCCCGTCCCTGGAACTTTGTTATGAACATGTTTTACTGTATATTGAGAACTAATTTGTATTGAAAATCCATCATATAATAAAAGGCAAACAGTCACCATAATGATATCAAAACTGAAAATTTATTAATTGGGGTCCACTGTCAATTCAAAATTAGTAAAATAATTTCTAATGTTTATCCTACTGGCCCAGAGGTAATTCTTTTTCATTATTGAACAATAAAACATTATATATCAAGTGACACCATTTGCTCCTTGTTTAGTACCAAGCAAACAAAACAATGGTGTTCCAAAGACAGCAACACAACCTGTCCTTGCAAACTGAAAGTCATCATTTAATAAATAGTTAAATTTAAAATGCATGCAATTAAATAAAAATTGTAAAATAACTTTTTAAATGAGAAAATATTGTTTATGCAAAATCTTCTCCTTAGTCAAATCTGTATTAGTGGGAGGTTCTACCATGTACTTGGCATCTTTGAAAACGTAAAAAGGTATGCAAACCCCAAGGCTCAAACAGACATGGAAGGCTAACTCATGGTACGGTTGGGGTCTACTTTTTAATAGGTTGTGCCTGGTCAAGCCATACGTATACGTCTTTAAGTATGAATGTAGTTCATTCCTGAACAAATCTTTGGCATTGCATTTATTTAATTTGATTGATTTCTTACACAATTTGCATGTATACAATGAAGGATAAATTAAGAGTAAGCAGTAAGTTAAAAATTGATTATAGCATTCATATGTACATGTATCAATTATGAAATGTTTTGTTCTTATCTTTATGATTGCTACATTAATTGATGTAAAATATGCACTTCAGTCAAAACAGTTTCTGAATGTGGATATACTGGTACAAAAGTATACATTCAAACTTAATTAAAAAATACTTTTTTAAAATAATTGCATTATTGTTTGACTCTTTTATTAAAAGAGAGGAGAGGACATGCATGAAATGTGAGAATAAAGCTGTGCTGGTGACCAGAGTCAATGATGCTTTCTGCAAGTAAGTTCAATGGAAATTCAAAAAAACATTACTTGTACTCTAGCTTTTTCTCAAAATATAAAAAATGGTATCCTAACTGTTAAAATACAGTGAATTAGAAGCCATTGATGTGACAATGATAACCCACCAGATGTACACACAGTCCACAATAAACTGTTGTTGTGTGATTTAAATCAGCAACAATGACAATCGGAAGTTAATAGGAGCTGTGTTTACTTATCTAATTTAGAAGAAAGTGATTTAAAGTAAACAAGTATTGTAAAGTAAATACCAAGTTAGGGGAATATGGACTGATCAAGTTATTGGTTTCTGGACGTATGGAGTTAACTCGAGAAAATTCCTTGCAAAGAGACTGGGATTATCACAAACATTTTTATGGATTTAGGTAGGTGGTTATTGGTGGTTATTAGGTAGGTGGAAAACAAAGTACATGTATTTATTTCTCTATATTTGAAAGTACTGGATAGGTATCTTAATATTTTTAAAAATAGAAACCATAAAACAAGCTGCATCAAACTTGATACACAGTTACTCAATGACTAGTAGATGAGAATGATTTTGGTATTACAAGGTCAAAGGTTAAGGATCAAACTTCTCGTGACTAGAAAGATACATGTATTATCTGATTAGGATCTTTTAAAAGAGCCCTTTGCATGACAGACCTTAAGCTAACACTACTCCCTATTGATTTTCCAAGTCATGAGGTTAAAGCTAAAACTACTGTAAACCAACTTCTTTTCGCATGCAAGAAAGTTTTGCAAGGTTCGCGAGAGCCTCGTCGCGAACATTTCTCGTCGCGAACCAGTACTAGTCCTTGTCTGAATGTCATATAATGTTTTGACAACATGGGTCTGGACAGGGCTTGGTTGAGAACAATAGTCGTCACAAAGCAGTTTATCGGAAGTTAATCGCGAAATAAAGTCGTTGCGAATAAAGGTTTATTTACAGTATTCTTTGCTTGTCAACTTACTAATTTACCCTAAATATTGCCTCATAGGGGCTGTATATGTTTCTTGAATATTTCTTGCTGATTAATGAAGTTGATACGGACAATGAAATCAAATACCTTTTTTTTGTAATTTAAATAAAATACTTAATTATCTTGATTCTTCAAAGCAAAAGAATAAAACAAATACATTCATGTATGTCCAAAATTGATAGATAATTTTTTTCCAAATAGAGTGAATGTGCATATGTACAGTTCTGGACCATGAATAAATCTCTGACCAGTTTATAGGAAGTGGAATGTAGTGTTATTTTAATCTTTGAACAGGGAGTGTTTTATGGTGTATGTCACCCACAAATTCCGGGCAGCCATTGGTAAGTCCAAGCTAATCCGAGATGGGGAGTCGGTGCTTGTGGGTGTGTCCGGGGGTCAGGCCTCTAGCTGTCTACTGCACCTGATTCAAGAGGTAAGTCAATTTTATAATTGAATCCCATTTCTATTTTAATTATACATGTTTTTTATTTTATATGCTACTATTAATTACTATATGCAAAAAATTGGTTCTTCAAAATTTTCAATGGCCATATACTTATTTTAAGCTAAAGAAATTAATGTAATAATTTTCTATCTGTATAGTATTATCATGTTTTTAAGATCATAATTGAAAAAAAAAAATAAACAGATAAGGGTATTCCTATAAACCCCTCCCCCCTTTAAGTTTCTGTGTCCCAACAATAGCCAGTCTGATTAAAACCAACTCCCTTCTCCTTTCACTCGTCAGGAGACCCTGGCGAGTATTAAGTAGAAGGGGATAGTTTTTATCAGACTGAACAATAGCTCATATTTTTATGAGTTCTTGATTTGTATTAATTTTTTTTTTTTTTTTGTTATCTTTTTGTAGGGACTCAGTGGGCGTGCTCACAAGAAGTTACGATTTAAGCCAGGGCTCATTTTTATTGATGGTAATTGTGTGTTAAATCATGTTACATGTATATGTGTACACATGTGATGATGAACACAATACATTTTTAGCTTTCTTTCAAATATTTTGAAATATATGTAGGTTTGTTCCAGTGTTTCAAATTTGATCAGAACTAATTGAAAAAAACACCTGGTATGATATTTTCTTGAGACATGTTCAAACCATTGTAGAGGGTGCCACCATTGGGATGTCGGCTGAGGAGAGATTGGCTAACTGTACTAAGGTGTTAGAGATCATGGAGAAGACAGGCTTCCCCTGTTACCTGAGGGCCCTGGAACAGGTAGGTGTCTCAGGTGTGGTATAGGTGACCTGGGAGTGAAGTATATATGCCAGGAGAAAAACAAAATAAAAGTGAGAGATTTGTGTTATGTGAGAGAATAAAAAATCTTTGCATCTGTTGCAATAAGAGAGTTAATCGTTAGATAGAAAGGTTGTCAGAATAAACCGTCAAAATCATGAAATTACAGATTGCAATCAGAATGGACCATAAGACAAATAACACAGTTGCCTATTGAGCCGCGTTTCTCTGTGGTGCGTATAAGTATGATGTACTACTGTGATTATGTGTTACAGGCCATGGAACTAGAAAAAGAGGTCGTCACAAATATAGCCACCCAGTCAGACCCAGCCTCAGGGACCTCAGTAAACTCAGTGGAGAACCTGACGAAGCTGCACCGGTATGACAAGGCTGAGGAAGAGCTCAAAGCTCTGCTGGACTCGCTCAAGTCTGTCAGTGCCAAAGAGGACCTCATCAAGAGCCTCCGGTAAGGATCAAACTGTACTCTCAGATCTTTGATAACAAGCCTCAGTTCAGAATCAAATTGTACACTTAGATCTCTTATACCATGTCTCAGGTAAGATCAAACTATACAGTTCTATTATACCCAGCCTCAGGTAAGGATCAAACTGCGCACTTAATTCGATTATTACCAGCCTTGGTTCAGAATCAAACAGCAGAGCGAAATGGTCTATACATCATTGGTGCAGAACAACCTGTACTCTCAGAACTTTTTTATCTGGAACGTATATAGGATTAATGGGTTATGGTTTTTAAAGTACATGTATACACTTATAATAGTTATTTTGTAGTGGATTGCTTATTTCAATGCAGATAGTCGAATATGAGTATACTCACTTTAGTACCATAAAGCTTGTTCATGTATTTACTTTGAAATTCCAAAGAAAGTGTAAATTAGAGCCTTAACACATTGGGATTAGAATAAATACCTTTCAAAACAAATATTATTTAGGATATACAAGCATTAATGTAAAACAGTGTTTTAAAGTGTTTGGAATGTGTTTGCAGGCAGAAGATTTTGATCGACCTCGCCCATAAGGAGGGTTACTCCAAGGTCATGCTGGGGGACTGCAGCACCAGGCTAGCGGTCCGCCTACTGACAGATATTGCCCAGGGCAGGGGGGCCCATGTCGCCATGGACACAGTAAGATAAAAATCCATCTCTGTGAATATACATGTAGATTTTAATTATTGTACTCTTAAATTTGTAATTATATTATTGTTAAAATTTCCTGCCAAACTTGTTTGAAATTGGTTGCTCAAATAGAAATAATCATTTGCTTAACCTCCAAGATGCCTGCCAATGAAAAATAACTTGGAGGGAAAATAGGTAATACTATCTACAAGGATCTCTTTATGAAAAGAAGTGTCGTTCATAACAATATTTGGGGAGAAACTGACACATCTTTATTTACCAACAGGCATTTGCAGACAACAGATGCAGTGACATAACCATAGTTAGACCAATCAGGTATTGCTTTTGTTTTTGTGATCGGTCATTATTAAATTAATGCGCGTCAAGATGAATTTTAAGATTTTTTTTCTCTGTATGTTTCAATAATTGTAAGAGTTATTGGTTTCTCATCTTTCCATTAGTGATTGATCTTGCTGTATGATTGTAGGGATTTCAGCAGTAAAGAAGTGGCCATGTTTAACATCCTGAATAATGTGCCAAGTGTTTTCATTCCAAGGATAACAACCAAAGTAGGTGCATGTACAATGTATATAAAACATAAAAGATGGTCTGAGCTATATTGCTACATGTAAAATAACATGTGTATTCTCAAAGAAAAAAAAATGATAATTTTGTCCCATTTAGATAATTACAAACATAACTGACAAAGTTATTTGTCAAGTTATTTATTTTATCACTTTGAAAATTACCTTTTTATTAGAGGGATTCCTATGTTTGGCAATATACTCAACATTGGCGTGGTATGCTGTAGTTTTGTTTACCACTTCATAGGTAAAATTTAACTGTGCCCCAATGATAATTTGCTGTAGATAATGCTGCACACATACATACATGCACATATCCTGTTGGTTATTGATGCAATACCTTTAAAATGAAGTTTGACTGTGGTCTAGGCAGCAGACAGTGTGAGCATTGAGCACCTGACAGAGAAGTTCGTGACCGGACTTCAGGCCGAGTACCCCTCAACAACCAGTAATATCATGAGGTATGTTATATTTTTCATATTTTTCTGAAACCTCCAAAGTTTTTATCCATATTTTCTCAGTCCACCCAGCTGAAATTAGGTACCAGCTTATGCAGAGGGTTAACCTGTGATGGACTGGTGTTCCCATCCAGGGGTTCAATGACTCATCTGCTTAACACTATGGAAACTTGGGATAAGCACCGGCCCTATGCATCTTCATGGCTCAGTGAAGGATTTAATTTTTTTTAACTCAAAAGTACCCCTGAACAACCTGTAATATCATAGTACCCTCAGGTATTCCTCAACCACCAATGATATCTTGATGTACATGTATGTTACCTAACTTACCTTTGTCTGAAATCTCATGAGTACCCCTAAACAGCCTGTTATAAAGTGAGGTAGGTTCAATTACTCTCAACCAACACCAATATCATGTTGTATTGAGTACCCGGTACCTGTCAACCACCAGCAATATCATGAGATATGTTATCTCAAGCCTCAAGTCCATGATTCCAAAGCAATAAACAATAGGCATTAAAAGATGTTTTAGTATTAGCAGTGCTATACATTGCGTATTTCAATACCAGTAATTATACCCCCGCTCCGAGAGGAGAAGAGGGTATACTGTTTTACCCTAGTGTGTCTGTCTGTCCATCCATCCTTCCTTCTGTGTCTGTCCATAACAAAAATTTCTGTCGCATTTTTCTCAGCAACTATTCATCGCAGATGCTAGAAATTTTAACACACTACATGTATTTGTTTCAGCATGCCATATCGTGGGATATATTTTTGTACCAATCGGACGTCAACTTCCTCTTAATTGACGTCTGTTTATTTTTAGCCTAAATTTTCAAATAAATTTTCGTCAAAGATTTCTCAGCAAATATTTATTGCAGGTGCTTGAAATTTTGACACGCTATTTGTTTAGGCATGCCATATCGTGGGATATATTTTTGTACCAATTGGATGTCAACTACCTGTTAAATGACAACTTTGTTTTTTTTTCAGCCTAAATTTTCAAACAAATTTCGTCAAAGATTTCTCAGCAACTATTTATCGCAGATGCTTGAAATTTTAAGTATTTGTTTCGTCATGCCATATGGTGAGATCTATTTTGGTACCAATCGGATGCCAACTTCCTTTTCAATGTCGACTTTGCTTATTTTGCATATTCAAATCAGAGCGGGGGTATTACTACTGAGCATTGGCTCACAGATATCTTGGTATTTATGATATGAGTAAAACTAGTATTTGTTCTTTTCCTTGTCCAATGAATAAGATTTTGAAAATCAGGAAAAGGTTGTTTTTTTCTACAGGACTGGTGAAAAATTACACACAGAAAAAAAGAACTCTTCGGAGAATCAATGTGCAATCTGTCAGGTACTACAGCCTCGTTTCTATTTCGATAAAATAAAGTCCTCAGCTTGATTGAAATACAAATGATTATAGAAAGAAGAGACAAGATGCATGAATAGATGTTTTCAATGTACATGTACTACTGAAATTAGATTTATGCCATATGATGAAATTAAATTTATGCCATATGACTCAAAAGAGTATACTGGGCACTAGAAATACATAAATGTACATGTATTCTGTAAAGAAACTCTCAGTTGTTACAACTTTATTTATTGATATACAAGAATATGTAATTGATTGGTTTATGTAGTTTATTTTTTTGATGGAGCCCTTGTACTGTACTGTAATACCGGTAGTTCTCGCGAACCTTGCATTGATTTCTGGTGCAAAAATAAAAGTTGTATAAAAGTGGTATGGGACATCTCTTTTTCGTGAGGTATTTCCAATCAAAATAAACCATAAAATCAAGTATAATTTTATAATTTTTTTCTTTCCTGAAATTGTTACCTTACAGCTTAGTGCAATGTGTTAAGTGTTAACTTCTATTCTAAATTCTAAAACGGTGAAAGTGTTTTGATTATATGTATTGTATACCGTAATTTTATCCACATTAATATCGACAGGTGTCTCGTACCACTTTTAAGTGTCTGTACACACTGCTACTTGAGTAGTTTTCACAATCTAGACAGACTGTGTTAATGACATGCCGATAGTTAGAGTTGTACATTTGATTCAAACAAATCAAAAGCGTAATATCTTAACTAACATTTCAGGGCCCCCTCGACACAGACGTCCCTCTGTCCTCGGCCCTCAGTGCTGTCAAGTTCTCAGAGACTGTGTCTCGCTGTAGCAGTGTCACCCTGTCTATATTTAGTACAGATACAGCATGTTGTGGGGGCGGAGACAAAACCAGTCAGTTACAGGGAGAAAAGGAATCAGAGTGCTGTGGGCGGGGTGATGGAAGCTGTCAATCAAAGGAATCAAAGTAAGCAAACCAATTTTTGTACACAGGAAGAGGGGTGATTAGTGTTACCAGAATCAGGATAAAATAGAGAAATTGTTTTTGTAATCATACTATGATAGAAGTTTTACTCTCAGAAGATTTCTATTTTTGTCATGAAATATCTAATATGGAAAAACAAAAGCAAGAGTTATCTATCCTTTGTCATATTTTGAACAAATAGACTATTTGGTCAAAATACATATATTTTATAACAAATATACTTTTACATACAAAATATTTTACAAAACTTGGTAATACTTTATTACAGAGTTTTTAGATATGAATACAGTTTGTGATATTGAGTTTTTAGATATGAATACAGTTTGTGATATTGATATAGACTACAGTTGTATTTATAATTTTTTTTTTAGGCTGACGCGAGATGAAGTTGAGTCAGCTTTGTGTTATGCCTGTAGACTGCTGATCAAAGACCTGGTTAGTCCAATTCTATACACTTGTACATGCCTACTATCAACTATAATTTATCTTTTTTAGTTTTCTTATTGTGTGTACAAAATATCTGATCAATAATGTCATTAGTAATTTTCTAAGAAATACATAAAAAATATATTAAATATATTAAATTATTCCATATGTATGTTAGCGTACCTAAATGATCTATAGACAACATATGTTTATCTTATGCTTTACTCCCGTAAAAAGTTTTTAAAAGTTAAAATACAATCAATAGCAGTAAAGTTGAATATGTTATCATGACCTGTAATTGATCTGGAATATTTACTGTCACATGCTAACATACATCAGGGAATTTGCCAACAGAGTTCTAATTGTAATTCATTGAAAAATATTTTAAAAATTATTTTTGTCTATATTTTCTATTTATCTTGATTACATTAATGATAAGCTGGATCTTTATACAGGGTGACATCAATAAGCTGCCGAAACATATTTTGGATGATATCAGTCAGAGACAGCGAAGGTATGACACAACATGTAAACATTGGATTTCTTCATCAAAATGCAATATTTATTATATTTACTTCAAACATTGTATGCATGAAACTAACATTCTGTAGAAATTTCTGGAAAAGTGAATTCAGCCAATCATAGCACAGCTATCAAGTTTATAGACATGTATAATAAACAAGGTTATGATAAGACTTCATATAAGAGAGAAGGTTTATTTCTGTATTTTTAGAAAACTTACATTAATTGTCTGTAAACTTTGGTTCTTTAGATTATAGGCATTAACAAATTATTTTCTTAATGGTGTAAAGAATAAATGCTGGTAACTGGTTTGACTTTGTTCATCTGATCTTGGATTGCAGAACAAAGATGAAGTCAGAAATTGAGGATTTCCTGTTGGATCCCTCAGACACCCCGGATTAACCAGATACAGCCTTGCTTATTCTGTCGATATCTTTGACAGTTGAATGTCAGAAATAACAATTTAGTAATGAAAACCTAAACTATTAATATACAAGATATTTTTAAAAGCATGCGAGTAATTATTTGAAATTAATTATTACAATAATATGTCACAGTTTTAATTTGTATTATATCTTTTAATGTCAAAATAAAATGGTCTAGTTTTTGGAAACTGTTCTCTGTTCATTTTCCAGCCTATACAGTTACATAAAAGGCAGATTATTTATTGGTCTGGTGGTTACAGATAATGAGTAGTTGGTCATTAAATAAAACCCATGTCAACAAAATCTAATGGCATCAATTAACAACTTTTCTGTCATATTTTTTAAAATGAAATATCATGTCAAATGTCATGATATGTATCTGCCGTCTACAGTTTAATACAAAAACCTCACTCAGTGAAGCACTAAATCATTTGCCAACGTATATTTTGAAACTTTTGTCAGCAACTGTATGTGACTTGCTTTTTTTGTCTCATCTATTCATGTAGTGAATACAAAAGTGAAGTACCTGTTTGTAACACAGATTGTGGGTACTCGTACTCTACCTATTATATTTCAAAACAAAACAAAAGGCAATTTGATAAATACTTTATTTTAGAATGGCTTTTATTCATTTTGTTTTAACAGATTTTATAAAACTGGAGCACTTTGAGACTGTATATTGAATTAATTTTTTAATAACATTTTGTGTCAATTTATACAAAACTAGTTCACATCTAATTAAGCACAACTAACAAAATAACATCATAGATAACATCATAATAACAGACTTAGAATGATTTTCTCAGCATGTGGGATAAACAGAGAATGCAGAGAAAAAAATCTGACAAAAATTAACAACAAGCAAGATATAGTCACATGTTGAGATTTTTGTCGCTCTCTTGTACATTTGGTGTCTCCATACAACACATACATGTGTACAAGCATACCAACCATCAAAAACATGTGTATCTCAATCATAATGAACATGTACCTTGAACAGATTCCAAGGGATATGTACAAGGTGAAAATATTGAAGGGTTTCAAGCACTTGATGATGAACAAATACTACTAAATATGATCACTGATGGAATATAAATGTATATTTAGTGGAGAATGGGTCAGTGTCTCATGCATGAAACAGTTCTTTTCATTAATGGCCTGAGTCTAGCATGATTCGATTACAGAGGTTTGCTACACAAGACGTGGAAATATGATGGTTTTTCAATGCCACTCAAACTGTATGTACAAGTACTAACTGACAATTGTTGTCCATTTTCTCCATTTTTATCTGCTAGGGTAATTAATTATTTAAAAAAAACATTTTGAATAGCTACATGAATGTTTGAAAATGTATGATGATTGAATTATTCTCCTATATAGTGTGGCAGTTATCTGCAGTCACCGATTTTTAACATAAATGTAACACAATTCACTGGGTTTGTTACATAACTTGACTCTCGTCAAAATTATGTGTGCATGGACAACATCGAAAAAACATTGCAAGGAAAAAGTGAAAAACACTTTCACTTACAAAGACATTATCATGTGTCCCGAACATATCATGGCTATTCCAATGACAAGATCCACAAATTCATCCAAAACTTTTTTTTTTGACTGTCATGTTAATAAAACATTACAAAGATGCCTGAAGATGGTACAACAAAATGTGTTATGTGGACAACATGAAAGGCACTGGGTAAATGCAGAGATTGTGCGAAGTTGTGATGTAGTAGTTCCTCCAGATCTAGCTGCCGGCCTTGACCTTCCTCTTATCACAAATTGGGACACTCGGTGTGAACCTTCAATCTTCAGAATCCCTGAGCTGTATCATATTTCCTTGTCGCACAATAGATGAAGTGGAGAACAGTTTAATGAAGTTAAATTCAGGTTTGTATCTGGGGAGTAAACCAATGTTAGTGTGTCTTTCAGGAGAGATTTCCTAAATGTGTTGTCAAATGTTAGTCAAATGAAAAATACATGAATTTCATCAAACTCCTGACTGCAGTCTCCTTATCAATTTGATAACGTTGCCTATCAATTATCTCAATTTTTTTTTACAGTCATGTTTCCTTACAAACCATATAAATGCAATACCGGTGTACTATAAATGTGGAGACTTCTGAAGTTTTACCTGCTAATTCTTACATTTTTTAAGAAACACAAGTTAATGCTTACAAGTACTGTCTCTCCCAATGAATTTCGATAATTGAGAAAAAGAGGAAACCCTTCCTACAATGCATCGTAACTTTTAAAAGTAATTCTGAATTTTGAGGTATATATTCATGGCATATTTTTCATAACCCATACAATGTTTCCTAGTACCTCACCACATATTAGTGTACCATAACAATGAAATGAGAATCTTGGTATTGAAGCTTACTCTTTCCAGTCCCTTTGTGATAGAGTAAGGCACTAACTGCGTACTTCGTGCAGAGATGAAATTTTAAGAATCAATTGCTCAGGAATTGCTTCAGAAGATATTGCCAACATAAAAAAAAACTGAGATCTACAAGAGGTTGAGTAGAATTATACAAATGTTTTTACATTCCATCTGACTATGACCATGTGTTTGCTTAATGGGTCAAGTCACATATCCCACCCCCAACAACAATGCAACAACAAAACCACACACGTAAATATAGCTGTTGCTCGTTCATTGGAGTTGTTGCCCTTTGCACATGTAATATATTGACCCAGAAATGTCTGAAAGTGGTTTGATGTACACCTATTCTAATGCGTTTTCCTATCGAGTGTCTTCTTTAGGTTTAAGAGACAGAATATTGCATAATAAAGTGTAATTTGACACACTCTGACCGATTCCTTGTTCATGTATTGTAGAAATGGTTTGATAATTACTTATAGTGTGTGATAGATGTTACAACAACAACCATATAGGATTTCACTACATATTTTTTTTGTTTCTTATTAACAAGATAAGAATAATGGCTTGAATTACAGACCACATTTCCTTTAAATCTGCATGCTTATGATGCATTCCTCTTTCAACGTGGAATGGACTTGGAAAACCACCCATATATTATTTTTCTTTTAAAAAAAAAAGTTGTTCAGCAAGCTGGAGATCATTCTAACATTGTTGTTTTTCTACTACTTGATATCACCAGTTTTCATAGGAAAAAAATTCCTTACATGTTTCAACACTGTAGTTATGCTGTGCGTTTCTAATACTTCAGACAAAAAAGTGCATTTTCAAGATAAAAGTTAAAAAAAAAGATATGTTATCTGTACATTGGCATTTTAGAGAGAAAACTTGTTTGATCAAACAACAATTCATAAAAACCAAAATTTTCATTCTGTTTTATAAATCAAAAACTGTTTTCCTTACCCATTCAAACACACTGTTACAACATTCATTGCTTTTTTCTTAAAATTAATAAACTAGTAATTGTATTGTGCGTTATCTATGATAAAAATAATCTAAAATTATCACAATCAATTTTCCATGAAACAACATGTAATAACAAGAAATAGACAGTCTATAACAAAATCCATAAAGGGTTCTTCACAGTGAAGTACAGTAAACGTCATTTTAAAAATAATTCAATGAATCATAGACTATATATAACAAAGCACTCTAAAAATACTGATGACATCATAAAAATTTGTCAACTCCCGGCCAGGGGGCAAAAATATACAGTATAGTTCTAAAAATTTGAAATTGAGGAATTACAAAATGGATAGTTTGTTCAACAAACACAAATTTTATGTTCAATGGGCTCTAAGATAATTAGCTTCCAACAGATCTCATCAGTTTGGTATTTCTTAAAATAAATGAGGATAAAAATAACCAGAAGCTGACATGTTTTCCTACAGTGGCTTGTTGATAAGCCTACCCCAAGGTTGGTTATATATGCCTTCATTATATACATCATTAATGAGCAAAGTAACTAGTACAGTGTACTGCATGAGAATGCAGGGTATTTTTCTAAACTAACAAGCATTTGAAAACATCTAATAGCACTTTTTGAAGGAAAAAAAATTCTATCATCATACTTATTATAGTGCTGGGACTTAGAACAATTGCACTAAAAACAGCAATCTAATTGAGGCCTCATTGCTACAGTGTAACCGTGTCAACCAATCAAAAGGCAGGAACACATTTAAAACTAAACCAAGCAGGAACACTATGTCATTACAGATAGATGGAAATATACATGTACAAAAAAATGTACCCTCATCTCCAAAGTTGTTGTTTTAAACTCAGACAACAATATCAAGATTCTAATAAAACAAGGAAGGGTGGAGCTGATCTGTTTTTTTTCTGTGTAACAAATATAACGACACAGATATTGATAGCTTCGAGTCTGGAGGGGGGTACATCAGGTGACACTATAGTGGGGGCTCTCCTGCTTCACTTCTACATTGTCTTTCTGAGAATCGACATGGTGACTGGACAGGGACGAGAGGTGGTGCTTCCGGGGTCGCCCCTCGACGTCACTGGGCGAAGCACCCTTGTGGGCAGGGCTCAGAGAGGAGGTGGAATTTCTGAGAGCGGATGCCCTGTGAGGGGAATCTTTTGACAGCTCCTGCTGCTGTAGAGAGATCTCCGCAGCCCTCTCCTGCACGTCCTTGTGTGTCAGTGAGATGCAAACATCCCCCACACTCAGCCTCTGGCAGTCCAGACCGTAGCGATGAAGGCTACGCTCGGGCTCGCAGGAGGACCAACCCTGTCCAAAGACAAAGAATGGATGCTCCAACGTTGCCTCCACTGTCACCTGGAAATACAATCATCAAATAATTAACACCTGGAAAAATATATCTAAATATGGATCAGCTGCTGTCGTCATTGTATGTACACTTCTGCAATAAGCTACAAATAAAGAGAGACGATAGTAGTACGTGCCTGTTATCACTTGAGAGATGCTGAAGTGTTAATTACCACATGAACATAAGGTTATCAAACTCATTCTTGATATGCCATTGGAAAGAATATTATTATAAAAGGCTGCAAATAGTCAATGTTTATCATGGTTTTCAAATTAATTAAGAGTGAAATATAACGTATACATATATATAATGAAATTTTACCAAACAAACAGCAAGATATTTAGTATTGGTTGAACCAAAGGGTGAAGTTCAAATTAATACTATTACAATTTGTTATTTGAACCATAAACTCCTTTGAATTTTAAACCACAGTATTCCTTTAACCCGCAAAAATAAAAATGCCTATGTCGGTTATAAACAACATGCTCTGCATGGTATGATTTTTTATTTTACTAAGAGATCTAAAGTGATCTTACAATAAAATGGCTTGCTGCCTATACGTTTTAATTTCATTAAAAATTCTATTTTAATTAATGTGTCTGTGCAATAAAAGGGCAAGATAATTGCAGAATTCAGTTAGCTAGAACCGACTCTTATATTACATTGAAATGAAAGGGTTGCATTTTTGAATTGTAGGTCAATAACATAGACAACGTTTATGTTTTATTTATCTAGAACCATGTAAGAGCAATATTGATGGGTAAACGGATATTTCTGCCCCCTCATTCCATGTCTCGTAACGTGACAAACAGCGGGGGAATTATTAATGGTCGCGTGGGAGTGCACCACTGCACTGTCAACAAGTTGACAATTTTCTGATCAATACGGGACAAATTGGGAGCATTGATTGACAATGGTTGTCTGTCAAAAAGCAATGGTGGCAAGTATGCATGCCTAGGAGGAATTGCTTGTTCATAACCATATTTTCCTCATGCATGTACAAGTTAAGTTGCAATTTTGAATTTGTCTCCCTGTATATTGGGCATCTCGCATTTAGTGTGATGGGCTCCCTTGATAATGGCTTTGGTTCCTATTGCATATTGACTAATGTCTCTATTAGAGTCCCAATAGTGTGTAGGAGAGGGGTTTAATTATTCAGTCTGTTAATAGTTCACAATAACCCATCAAGTCAAAAATAACTAGACTACTGAATTTCATATCTTTTCCTATGAATATTTTATGGCACAACCTTTTGACTAGCTTCAAGAGAACCTTGAAAACAATTCTATAAATATTTCTTCATTTAAAAAAAAAAGTAATATTGATGTATAAATCATGTTGGCTTAAAATCCTGCGAGAGATTAATTTAACTTTTGTTGCATAGAAGCCATATCTCTTTGATGAGATGAAAAGAATCATAATACAATGTACTAACTTTAAAAGTTTGTATTTTTACCCTGACATCAAAATCTTAACAAACTCCTCCAAGTTTATAATAAAAAAAAAATAAAAGTTCAACTTAAAATTTTTTGGTTTGGCATTCAGTAGGATATTTTACTGCAGATTATGCTATGAATGGTTTTGATTGAGTTTATGACTTTGAGCTAAACTCAACAGCTTGGTGATCTGTGGAAAATATCAGTACAAATGTACCTGCTGTTCTATAAACATGTACAAAACTACACCCTACAATACTCTGTGTATGGCATAAACATGTGCATTTTGTAAACAAATTTTTACATTACACACATACTTCATTACCTAACTCTTAATTAAATTGAATTATTTCCCATCTATTTTTTGTAACTATACAAAGTAACAGGAAAAGTAAATAGCATCTTGGAAACCCTATGAATACAGTTCACATTACATGTAAATGAATTTTGCTCAACATAATTACCACCCCCCCCCCCCACAAAAAAAAAATAAAAACCCTTACCCTGGGACAAGGAGAGGTCAAAAGGTTTCAAGGAATGTGAATTAAGTCCCTTGATCAAAGATTAAAGCCTGATTTGTACCAAGGTAAATTATTACATAACTTACAATTTTCTATTATTTTTGTTTTTTTGTCTTCTTAAGAACAACAGACCTGATTTGTTTATACAGGCAATTGCACACCCCAGGGGACTTAAGCTTAAAAGGTAAGAATGATTTATTTAGGAAATTCCAAATTGATATCTGCATTGAAAATTCACTTGTGTCGCAATACCAGTATCTTGCTGAGAACGTCAGGTGAGTACGTCATATACTATCTGCATGTAGTGAATGGCATTTACTAAACACTATTTTGCTTTAAAAGCATACATGTAGTTTAATTATTACTTAAATTAATAATCATCTTTGATTAATATGTTTGCTTTACATTTCATGCTACCGGTATTTGTGATGTTATTGTCGCAATTTTATGCGGATACTAATTCCTTGTGTTAATTAGGAATCTACAGTATCTCTAATTTTTATGTTTGCTTTACAGTTCATGCTTTTTTAGTTAGGCCTAAAAAAAAATATTGTGTGTTTAGGGTAACACGACCTAACCTACAAAAATGCCCCGATCCACCATTTTTAGATGTCTTTTTTCATCTGACTATGATTTTCATATTATTTCCATTAAAAACCTGTTTTTAAATATTCCCGCATGCAGAAAAAAATATGATAAAATAAAAAAAAATCCCTACCTACCTAACCTAATTTTTTCATCAGTGTTACCCTAAACACACAATTTTTTTTTTAGGCCTTATAATGGTTGTAAAGTACCAATAAGATACATGCAGTTAATCGTTGATTTTTATGTAGTCGTAGTCTTTCCTTAGAGTCTGCACTTATAATTTCATATGACATTTTGGGAAAACAGAGGCAGAAATGCAAGTTTAAAATACTCCCCCGAAAAATAACGTCTATTGCATATATAGCTAGATTGATTCTGATTTTATCATTTCTCTCCCAAATTCATTTTAAATCTTACAAGGAAATCATGTTTTGCAAAGATCAAATGATAGCAACTGCATTATCATGAAGATCATAAACAAAGAGTAAATATGGAAGGTGCTTGCTGCCTACCTGCACTTTGTGCTCCCCTACCACAAAACCGAGAATAGCTGTGCTGTGGTCAGGATTGAATTCAATTTTCACCACAGTACTGGAATCTATTTTGAGATCATTGCTGATTTCTGCACTCTGTACAAAATCCTCCGTTTGCAAGTCCTCCACTCGTTTTAATTCACCATTGCTAAGCTGTATAATTGATCCTTTCATGAAATGGGGGGGATAATGTAAGTGTGCACCCGAGCCCTGGGCAGAGGACGGGCTCTGTCGCATGGAGGACTGAGGCATCATTGGATGCCCACTGGGCCCCTCATCCGCGGAATGTTTGGTAGACATCCCTCCATGATTATTTTTTGATCGTTTGAGGGCAGGTTCTTCCGCTATGTACGTGGAGAACCGTGAGTCTATGTGAGAACTCTGTATTGCACTGTCAGAGGGGCGAGTCAGAATCCGGTGTTTCAGACTGCCCTCCTTTCCACTAGGCACTTTGTAGCTGGCCTCACGGTGAGATTCCCGACGAGGTGGGTCCTTAAATGATACAGATTTTCCTCCAGAAAATTCAATAGATGAAAGACTTTGAGCGCGCTCATCCTTCAGACGAGACAACAATTCGTGTTCCTCTTGTAGCTTTTCTCTTTTCATGTCAGCGAGACTGATCTCAGCTTGATTGTGGTGAGGGTCAGGACTCGAGGACACTGACGCTGACATTGAGCGCTGGTGTGAGCTGCTTAGCCCAGAATACTGTGTCACCGGACCGTAGGTATTGCGTGGAATAGGGGTGTGGGAGGTCTGTTGCACAACGGTGCCCATACTTTGTAACACAGCAGAGTAGGACTCAATTTGTGGGTAAGGTCCAGACAGAATACCAGATCTCTGCAAATTGTATGGATGCTGATAAAATGTATTATAATGTGCCAGATTTTGTAAGTGGGATCCTTGCACTGCAGACGGACTATGTCCTTGCAGAGAGTACGGAGATATTGAACTGGCAGCACTACCCCCAGCTGAATATAGATTTGGGTACTGGCTATTTCCGTGTGTAAGAAGTCTAGTGGCAGCATCGTTTAAAGGCGGGCGGAACACTCCTGACATACCACTTGGTGAGGCTGCAGATGCTAACATGGTTGTTGAGACCGATTCACTTCCTATGTTGGTGACATTACTTAGCATACCTTCGGAAGGCCTCGGTGGGGAAGATTGATTGTTAGAGCCATCGGTAAGCCAATTAATATTTTCACTGCTACTATGAGGAGCACTTCCAGTCATTCTACTGAACCCATTGTTATTTTTATTCATTCGTTCACTACTGTCATTTTTCAAGTCCAGAGCCTCATTATTGTTTTCCTCGGTATGAGCTTTGGTGGTCTCCCCTTCATTCACTGCCTGCTCATCACTTGCGGTGTGAATACTTTGAGTCAGCAGCTGACAAAGTGTCTTGTGATGCACAGACTTTGTGGTTGCAGGGAGGCCATGTTGTACAGCAGATATCAAATTAACGGACGCTGATTTCACATCTTCTGATTCTGAAAATAAAAAGGAACAAAAATTGGATTTGTATCTACAAATAAATCTATACTTGGCGTTTTCCTCCTCAACAACTGTACATACACCCCATTTTTAAAAAATCAGATCCAATTTACTGATAAATGCTATGTAATGTACGTCACTATTCCAATTGATTCCTTATTGGGTCTTGCTCACAAAATCTCAGTCAGTTGTGCAATTTGTACAACAGAGTATTGATTTACATAATCATCACCCTGCACTTTAGCTTACTAATGATACTGAGATTATTTAGAGATCTGTAAACTACATATAGTGTTAATCTTTCGTGACTGGGATTATATATATATACACTGTATATACATAGACCTGACACTGTTCATACTTCCGGATGACATGTAGATAGGAAAAGAAAATATGTGCATGAATAAACATTTCATAGTGTACACGACACAATGTATGCATGTTATCAGGGCTAGTATTAGCGCAACTATTTACAGTAATACTACATGTAGTAGTAGTTTATATATAGAACTACAACAACAACAGGACATTTAAAACAAAGTAGAACATTCAATAATTCCCCCATTCAGTTCACATGTATAAATATGTATATGCAGACACACACAATTCCTTTAGGAATTTAAAAGTCTTCTGGATCAATCCATTCACCAACAACTGAATGAATGAAACAACAAAGGGATTATAGATCCCAAGTTGACACAATGCCAGGCTGGAAAATACTAGGGCAGCTTTGAACAAATGTTTAAGTCACGTTATGATTAAAATCAGCTCTTTATGTATTGATTGGTGTGTATTTAGACCGACAGGCTCTAAGGGTACCCATCATTGACCACAAAACATAATCAATATTAGATGACCATACCCAAACATCATCCATCATTGATTTCTGACATCGACAGAGGCACACAGTAAAATTGACCCAATCCTTGCTCTATATGTGGTGGCAATTTCCATCAAGTTGTGCAATTACTCTCCAATGTGTGAACTCTACCATTCCTTTTCATGCATTTACAGCCCCAGACAAACACTTCTCTGGTCTTTTGACGTCTGGGAAGCAACAGGGGCACACAGAGTGCAGTTAGTCACATGACTCGGGATATTCCTGTATAACGGGTTTTTAATACTTTTTTATTTTGATAACGCCCACTCAGCTATATTGACTTCTCTTTTTCCAAATTACCATTTATCATGCACCTAAATTCAATTCCTATCAACTTTCATGGCCAATATTCTAACATATTGGTAGCCAGGAGCAATAATTGCCTATCAATAACACCACTAAATTTGTTACCTCTTGGGGATTTTATTTAGAATTCATATGGCTTCCTATTCTGCAGTATGCCTCGATGGCACATAATGAACAATTTAGATATACAGTCTGAGCACAATAATGTGATCATACAAATTCTGTTATATTGTCTAATATTGTATTGTTAGTTAAAAGGAGTCACAAATCACAAAATCAAATGGCCATTATATATTTTTTCTTCTAAATGCTTATCTGGGTGTGTATATATACTCAAAAATGGTGTGAATTATGTGGATCAATCATGGCTGAATCCATGATTTCCTGAGAATGCAGTTGGTTTTAGTACCGTAATATGAAATTACGCTATCATCAAAGTGTTCATTCTGATTAATAATAAATCTTCCTTAGATATTTTTGGTTGCCTTTAATTTCATTATTCTCAATTTCTCATTACTAAGAAAATCCAGTGTTTATATGAAATTTTTTTGTTAACAAAACTTGAATCCACATGTATTCAGGATCCTTATTTACATGTGTATCTGCAGTCTAAATCTATGATGGTAGAGAAAACCACTCTACTTGGTGTATACACATTGCATACTGTGTAGATTTAGAACAGTGATTAAATTTGTTGCCTATCAACTTCAGTGACAGAAATAAAAGCATGCACTTGACCTGTAACCAGATTCCTCCCTTCTTGACATCAAAATGAAATCAAAGACTGTTTATATTTGTGCAGAAAAATATATAATGGTACAAAAGTGGATAAAATAAGTATTTGAATGTTGTATTAATGTATCTTTAGGTGTAAGAGTTGCTGTTATAAAAATCACTATTACCGGTACTCTTATAGATAATATGTATCTGACTTCCATACCTTCATAGAACCCAACACTGTCTGATAGAAGTATACATGTATGTACTGCATATTTTATACTACTGCACGTGAATAACACAATATATGCGAGGGATGAATGTTTTTGACAATCAACTTGACTTTCCTCTTTGTTTACTGAAATCAGTAATTAGCTACATGACAACAATACTGACAGCTCTGCTACAGTTTGTATGGATGATTATTACATGGTCAGCCTGCATTGTTGACTGCTATTGTTAGTGAGCATGAAAATAATACAGCCAATCTATTAATTAGCATACATTATTATACATGTAAATGCAGACTCTAAATGTGTTTACAGATGCCACTAGGCATAAATTTGCTTTTGTTGAAAAAATAGTACACATGTACATGTGCCTCAGACTTCATAAGCCAAATTTAAATATTGGTACATAGAAATTCCACCAATCGTGCACCTTGATATACCTGTTGGGCTAAGGCGGAATGAAATAATCAGTGTATCAGTGTAATGCGCATCATTATTATACACACTGAAGCAAGACTTCCTCAGAGATCAATAACTGTCAAGAACAGAAAAAATGTTAATTACAGAAACACTGTTGTACGTTACCATTAATTGGCATGTACATCTCTCTAGTCAGGTGACTTTCTTAAAATAGGATGACATTACAGTTAGATAAATTACAGTCCACCAGAAAAGCTTGGCAGTATTTGACTTATTAATTAATGTATATTTTGTATTGAAACTTCAGTAAATCTTTCAGTAATGACAACAGAAGAACTTTTTGACAATTCTGAGCTAGTAAGCCGACTTAACCCCCAATATCATTCAACAAGAAAAACTAAATAGAACAGACCTGCAAACTTTCCAAACAGATAATCTTCCCCCAAATATAATAATTAAAAACATACCAAGAATATGTATTTTTAAATGATTTAATATTTCTTTTAACAGCTTTATATACATAAACACAAATGTGAACTGTGAATTTAAATACTTTAAAAAAAAGATTTGCCCCAAAAATGATTTGACATGAAAATATATTTCAAGGATTTAATTTATTTATACTTATAATCAATTGGGTTTTTTTCTTTTCAACTGGTTAAAATGTGTATCATTGAGCGAACAAAGTCAAAATGTATATTATCTATGGCCTTTAGAATGTGAAATTTCCTTCTCTCAAATGCTCATAAAACGCTGCCACCCACGACAAGAACATAGGTCTACACTCTCCATGAACAAACTTGTACACCTTATGATTGTATGAACCAAAATCTTCAATCAGTGATGACCAGTGTACCGGTAAACCTAATGTGAAGCAATGTTTCCAACATTCCAAACAGAATATTTTTTGTTGCCTTGCGAAATTAAATCTTGTATGACAAGTATAAGACGTACGTAACGACAAAAGACCAAATGACAATAAACTTGCTTACCTCCTGTAAATTGGTGAGGAAATGAAGGTTATTTATAAATCTGCTCTCACACAACACAGATAAGTTTTATCCATTGTGCTCAACTTGCACATTTAAGGAAAGAAATCTCATCTGTGCTATATTTGTGCCTCTAATCCTTTGTGAATGCAAGAAGAAAAAAAGCCCTACGAACAACAGAAATTCTTTAGGTAGCAGGAGATTTAACCTTTTTATCTGCTGATAGTATTTGGGCAAACTATGAAATTCTTTGGTGTACTTTGCCAAGCATGTGCACTGAAGCGTTTTTTCGTCCTGTTTCAGCGATAAGTATATTCATTGACGAAGTTCACCACGTACTCTACAGGGCGACCCATCCATCACGTCTGTCACACGAATCTGTGTATATATAAAATGTAGACTCCAGTTTGGCCACCACACAGGTCCTCCCATGTCCACAAACAGAATCACTCTCTGGCGAGCCTCATTCAAACAAAGTCATGAATCAGGGACCCACAAAGCACACAGGTATATAAGTCACATACCAATGCAACATGTGACCAGGTGTATTACATGTGTAATATTGATTTTATGTAGGAACTTATACATAATCAGGAGCCGATTAGATCAACCATATTTTTCAAGCTTCAAATCTTACTCAAGTGGATCGAGCAGCTTAACATTAAAAAACTTATTTTTCTGTAACTGTTTATTGAAACTATATATACATATGATTTCTTTTACTTTATAAAAGCAATTCATACAATGCTTTGTTTTTAGTAGGATTTTTTTGTGTCTGTGTGTTTTTTGTTTTTTTGGGGGGTTGGGGGTTGTTGTTGAATTTCTATATTCATAACATTACATGACTGATTGAATATTGCATGCATCACACAACTATGAAAAATGTCATAATCATATATTTTTGGTTATCCCATGGCTAAAAATGGTTTTGATAAAAATAAACCAATGTCAGAGAATCACCGACTTCTATTAAAAGCTGCCGCCTTTGTGTGCTATAAAATACATGTATGTATATCCAACATTAATTAAACACAAGATCACATCTTTTGATTATTTCTCTGTAAAAACTGATCACATCACACACTTTTAGAGTCCTTTACCTACATCAATAAAGTAGAGTACTAATTATCGAAGCTAATTATTTCACAGCAATACATAAGCACTGCACTCGAAGCCTCAGAAGTCAAACCTGTAAAGTCCACAGTCATGCACTTCACAGTGATTTAAGAGAGGCATAGCAGTCTAGGCTTCTGAAACTTTAATGCAAAATTTCTTCTTAACTAGATGCCTCCAACCTAAGGCTTTATGCAGCATCTATAAAATTTTGGACAGAAAATACTTCAATGCACCCCCCTTCAACAAAGATAACAATTGTAAATACATGTACTACTAGACTGATTGTGGCTCAAGATTTGACTATTTCCGGATCAAATACTGGTAATAAGTTTAACTTCAATTACACAGATGGACATTTTCAAGTGTAAGCCCTGCTCATGTCACAAGATGTCAACCACAGGGTGAGAAGTGCAGACATTAATTTGTTGTCATAAACACAGCCATCAAGAATGAACATGCATTTTACCCCCATCAAAAGGTGGAAATGTGAATGAAAATTATTATGAAAGTGATACATATCTGACCTGGGAAGATGGCGTGTTTACCCAGCAGATATACAAATAATTCTACCTTGATATTAAACAAATAACACACTACCTGTACAAAACCATCTGTGTTGAAGGCCACTAAAGTCATGCGAGATAAAGGAGATGATATTGCAACCTGGAGTTTACATGACCCGGTGATTATATTTTGCAGCTAGAGAGAGAGAGAGAGAGAGAGAGAGAGAGAGAGACTTATATTCATACCTGCTCTATAATTAACCATTTTGTGACAAAGTAATAGTACTGGCAGACCCCACACAAAGAAGTTCCATGCCAAGAGTGAGCGAACCCTTTCTGAGAATCTATTTTTTTTTTTTACTACACGAGTTGTACCGGTTGATAGTAAGAGCACTCAGGGCTATCTGTGTACTGTGACTCATCAAAAACAAGGTCAACACCGGTCTCTCTTTTCTTCGCCCCTGGGGGTGGTAACGTTTTTAATGCCTATACTCCAGTGTGTATTGAATTTTTTCGGCAAAGAATTTAAACCTATCTCAGGTGTTTGTTCCTAACAAAAACAAACAGACCAGGTAGCAAGACTTTACACCACTCTCGGGTCAGTTTATAATTCAGAATCGTGATTCGACAAAATATCAGATAACACCCGGTGATTAAAGAGGCATGCACAAAGACAAGGAATTCGTTTCACAAGAGCACAACAAGTTCTTGTTCCTTTATCTCGTTCTATGATCTCTGTTGCAATTACCACACCAGCCACCAAAAAAATAAAAAAGAAGAAAAAAAAAACCTGTTACAATTACTCCTTCATTATTTGATCCCTATGGTCTCTCAATTCAACTCGTATTTGTTTTCAGTTATTTTGGTGGTCAATACCTTTTTTTCTCATAGCAACAATGGCAACTCATTGTTACACTGATAAGAAACACTTTGATAATGGATACAATATTTTTGTTCCAGAAATTTAACAAGTAACAGGACATGATCAATTATTTGTGACTGCCTTATTAATGCCGTGGCTTTAACAAAGAGCTTCTCCTGTTTAAAGTACCTATCACTCTCACCACCAGTAACAAGTAACAAATCAGCAATTAAAGCACAGAAATCTATAGGACCAAATTAGTAATCATAGTACACACACAATGGATACACACAGAATCCACAGCCGTAAAACTAGCTTCAAATGACCTTGACCTGACCTCGTTAAATGAAGGCAGGGTCCTAAGGGCCTGGGGCCAAAACACATTAAGAATGTTAATGTGGACTTGATAATTCTGAAGTTAATAGCAGTGACTTAATGTTTTATAATCCGAACAACCAACAACGACACATGAAAAGGTAATAACCCATAAACTACCTCACTGCTGATGTTGCGAATACTTCCAATGATCCGGTGGATCAATTTCATTGGTGCAGCACTGGATCATCATTTTGGCTCAGTGCACCAAGATGTCTGCCTCTTAACAGGAAGCTAAACCTGGATCGGCACCATTAGAAGTGAGCAGAAGGGAAATGAACACAGCACAACTACCAATGGCTGGCCATCTGCACCAGGCAATATTCACTGAGACAGGAGCCAGGTTTTATTGCCCCAGAAGCGTGAATCCCCAAAATGAATCGTGAATCCCCAAAATGAATCGGTATGCAACCTGAAAACATTTTCCCTTGAAAAGAGTTCATTTTTGGAATTCATCTGAATGACAAAAAAATGTCATGTAATTAACTTCATCAGCCTACAAAGCCCCATCTGCCCATGCACTGTATAGCTTGTGAACTTTTAGTGTGAAAAGCACCACTATGACTGCCCAATATCCCCCCCAAGACTCTCGGCTAAAGTTAATCACACCCAAATGTTTTGGTTCTCAGGATGATATTTGTAATATTGTACGAATGTGTCACAACTGAGAGAGATCCGTACTTTACCACTTAATGTCAGCTTCAATTTTATATATAACATTACTCTATTGACAAAATGCCGGAAATATCCTGATCACCAGTTGTTTTGTTAATGATGTACTTTAATTACAACTGCCACACTGAACAATAATCAATTTGCAAAAATCATCATAAGTACTTTGATGTTTTATGTAAATTATTGTTTTCTATATAACCCATATCAAATCACAACTTTTAATTTGTTTCATCAATGAAAATTCTCTCATCAGAGGACAATAGCTCAGGTTATGTTGAGAGACAAAACACAATTGAAAAGTACTTCTGTTTACAAATGTTATTTTCTATGAGACTTCTTATCATTTATAAGTTGGCATTATAGTATTCATTCCCTATGATGGGATGTCTCAAAGTTAGATGAATCATTTCTAAATAAACCTACACAGTAAGAATTAAAATAATTGCATTATAAATTTAATCATCTATGGTACCATCTTAATACATGTACTAGTATGCTAATTAGACATTTTTTAATTCCCAAGATTTCCAGGACAAATAATAACATCCACTAAATTTACAAAGACATGCGCACATGTACTGTTGTCAAAGTTAAAGATTAATGGACAAATGAAATTTCCTAGACCCAAATGCTTGAGTCTGCAGATAATTTGTAAAAGTTTCTGTATTAAACCACCTAATTTGAATATGACAGAAACAGCACTTTTCACTTGCAAAAATTAACATGTTACACTCTAATAGACTTGCAGGTTTCGCTTTTTGGACCCATCTAAAGATGCATTTTTGCATAAGCATATAACTGAACATTCACATAGAGGCTGTTTAGATATTTTCCAAGAAAACTATTTTTAAAGAACTCGAAATACATGTTATTAACTGAAAGTTTCTCTTTCTACAGATTGGAGAGGAATAAATTTTCAAATGTACAAGACAAGCTGATATGTTTACACACCTTAGTGGACCCTGCGCTGTCAATTTAACGGAGGAAGGAATGAAGCACATGTCATATCTCATGTAGGGTAACACTCTCTTGAAGGCTTTACTATGAAATCCATGGGTTTGAAACCACAGGATGCGATACAAGAGGTACTAGATTCAGACCTGCTCTCCCATTGGCTCACAGATTCTGACACTTTAGAGCACACACAACCAACTTGTTCTATTAAATGCAGGTTTAATTATATGCTGTATTATCAACTCATTACATACCAATTTAACTTATAAATGATAATCATTAAACATACTCGAAACGATCTTTGTGACGGTACTACCTGATGTTCAAACAAATGCTGCTTTATTTTTCTTTTTATCCTGTACGATCTCTCCTTCTACCAAATGTGCAGCAAATTCAGGGTTTTGTTTTGTTTTGTTTTTTGTTTTTTTATACATATTTCTACATTCACCTCAAAACTGACAGAAACCATCACATTTCTTTTTGACAACTATTATAGAAATATTGTACCATTAATTCTTGGCTTTTTTTTCTTTCTTGGTTCTGATTTCCCACCCTGATTTACAAATTCAGCAAACCCTGAAATCGGTTGCAATGCAGCGTCATTCCATTTCTTTACTATGACAAACACCCAACACCCCTTTTTTTCCAAAGCAGATAGTTTCTCAAGCAAATCTTTTTTCCTTTTCTATCTGCATTGAATTTTGGATAAAGGAAGGGTGTGAGATCTGAGTCACCATGTTGGCTTTTCCTGCCTGACAACACAGCAATATTCACTCAGATCGAGCCAGACCAACAATAAAGTCGTGGGTGTACGGGGGAAATTCATTTCATAGTAAAACTTTTACAAATTCTGTTCTAGAAATTGATTTGGACTTATTCACATTATGGGGCACATGAAGTCGTGCTTCAGTGGTCTTACAAAAATTATGATCATTTTTATTCAAAGTGTCATAGCTTCTTAATTTCTACTCGAGATGCGATGTATTTCAATGCATGGATTATTTCAAAAGAAAAGTACTCGTTTGAAAATAGAAAAAACCAAATTGACCTGCATTCTCCATTTATACATAGGCCAAAGAATCTCAGTTCACCTGACACAGAAGGGCAGGGCAGAGAACATAAGCCTTTACTGCCATTTGCCTTATGTGTAGGTAGTGACGGTTTAATTGTAGGGTATTAACCAAGATATATAGATTTATTTACATATCATGATCACAATATAAAAGAGAGCCTCTTGTTTAGCTTTACTGGGTGAACTCTCTTTTTATCGCAACAGTGAAAGTATTAACACCCTCTCTTGGAAATAAATATCTAATGAATTATACAATGGATATCTACCTGAACTCACATGTATGTAAATAGAGAACCATCTATAACTTATCTTTAAGATAAACTCTCCTAAACATTCTCTCTCTCTCTCTCACCTAATCTCTCTCTTTCTTTTTATGTAAAAATTGTAAAATTCATCAATGAGTGATGTAATATTGGGAGTTTCTTGAAAATTTATTTTATATAATATGAATCATAAACTGTACAGGCACACAGTATTATATCAATGAACGTCTACCATTAAAATTACATCCATGACAAAATATTAATTGAGTGTAATGGCCCAAATTTAAATAAATGCCAAAATTAACATATCGTGAAGTTACTATTAAAGTTTAAACCATAATAAACTAAAACTGCTTTGAAATTCAAAAGATTGCCACAATTAGGTTTAAAACATACATGACAGCTTGTAAAGAGTACATGCAGTCCAGATGTTCACTTACAAGCTATTTTTACACATAAGTCATCAAGTTTGTGTGTGGTTATTTTTTCATGATGGTGAAAATTGAAAAACTTTGAATAAATCCAGGTGTGAATCTTACAGCACACCTGTGCTATCTACTTGCCCTCCTTCACAGAACCACTTATTATCTGGTCTGATTTGATTTCTTAACAAAGCCATGAAATACAAACATGATAAAGCAGGACTTTCAAAAAATAAATAAAACATTCAAAGCATCATTTCAAAATCTCTCCACAGTATGTTCATAAATGGCTTTTGACATCCTACTTTATGCCCTGATATAATACAAGATGTTTTGCAGAGCTCTTAGAAAAACTTACAACACTCAATAGAAAAGATTCAATTCACCACAATACAGAAAATCAGCAATAACTGTCATCACTAGATGTCTGGTCCAATAAACAAAATAATGCTAATTTTAAAATTGCTCATGTAGGAGGAACAAAATCTACAAAGGTTATAATGAATCCAAATTTTAAAATATGACACTATCAATAATGCAGGAACTTTATTGGTATAAAAATTGACTCAATAATAATAGCTATTAGACAATTTTAAAAACTTTGATGTCCTGTCAATTGTATCTATAAATAAAGGATGGCAATAAATGACAGAATTTCGGTAACAATTGGTTTATATAAAATGACTAGATAATCTTATGATTTTTTACACAATTTTGAATGGTTTGATATTTCTTCAAATAAGCTCTAATAATACAAAGAAAGAGACATGAATTTTGAGCTTCTAGAGAGTCTAGCAATGGTTTTAATTTTACATTCGTTATATTACAATCATTTAGGCACAATTAAACAAATGCTGGACAGCTTGAGCTGTGTCACAAAGTGCCTAGATTTACATAACAATCTGGGGTTACTAGGAGAGCCTTGTAGAGTTGTGGCAACAGGAGGATGTAAAAGGCTGGACCATTCTATCCCATCCACCCTCTGTCACCAACAGAAATAAATCAAACTTAGCAGATGTTCAAATGACATAAAAAATAAAATGAAGACGGTATGAATGTGACTTAGTGTAACCATTTTCTAGTACTTGTGATTAAATGTAGTAACTTTCCAGAATTCTGTCTATGCATCTTTGTTCTATGTACCTTATGTATAATATTTAAAAAAAGGCTTGAAAAGTTGTGAAAGTTGTTATACAATTTCTGAGTAACCGGATGATTCAATTGTTACATCATATTGACAGACATAAAGAACTACTGAATGAAGACACAGTATTCCGTAATACTATCGATGATAGCCAAACAATTCTCAGAATACCAAAGAATGAATCAGAAGAGTGTTTGGCTGCAGATGCCAAACCACTCAAGAGATTTTTTCTGCATGTGTAGTGAGAAAATAATGCTCTATTTTTAGCGCAAACCTTTACTATATACTAGATCTATGCTTTTTTATGTATACCTCTTTATCAATAGCAACTTGCCCCAAATACACTGGCAGTGAATCACAACCATCTCTCAAGATCAAAGACCAAATCATAACAGAATACCTTGTAAAACAACATACCACGCTCGTGTTTTTATATACAATACACAGTACATCTCTAAAACTCATTAGATCTTCAACATTGATTAAATTCATCTAGACTTGAACCTATGGGCCATCGGTCTACAGTTTTTATTGGAGCTCCGTGCCCCCTAAAAATGTTAAGGAGAAAATGTGCATTCATGTTTCTGCGACGCCCCATGACACGGCATGTCATCCTGCGGAAGACAGCCAGTAATAATAGTCATGTAATCCGTCAACAACCCTGTGTCACCGCTGGGCCAGTCTGTGGCTTTTTTTTCATACAGAGGAATACAGTCTGATACTGGTAGTTCTTCTGTGGTTTTATTTTTTCCCTCTATTTCTCTTTTCTCACCTCTAAAAAGATTTTGGAATTTTTTTTTTTTTGCATTAAATCAGTAAATGGTTATTAATAATAAATTATAATTCCCTTGCCTCAGCATGAAGAACCCTCCAATTTCTGTTAACTTTTCTTGCACATTTGCATAACAATCATAAGGAATTGAAATTACTCTATTTCCAATTATTACACAATATATCAAATGTCATAAACCTTTTATATATACCCTATACTGGCTTCAACATGCATATGGAAACTTTATGTGGCATTATACCACCTTAAAATATTGTACCCATTAATGAGTGAATTGGCCAAGTGTGGCTGTTTCCCCTAGTTATGTCAACTTTATTGGACTATCCAGTCAAAATCTATTGCTATGGAAGTCAGTTGTCAAGAAAAAAAAGGTGTCATGTTATATATCAATTTTCTGACACCCTTGATTGAAAAAATACTTTTCAACATCCCTTGATCTGTTTACTCATATAAAACTTAGTTTTAACAGTAATAATAGTTTTCTAAATAAAATATAAATCATGACTGAAATGCATAAAGGTTCAGCTCATCTTGTGAATTAAAATCTGTCAGGATATGAAGGAAAATTTGTCCAAAAATGAAATAGTCATTACTAAAAGTTAGAGTTATCTCCCTGAAGAAAGGGTCCATAAACCTTATCAAATCTATTTGACGTTTTATTTTAACACTAAAAAGTAGAATATGTACAGGCGATATAGATGGTCTAAGTAACCATCTACACATTGTACAAATCATTAACTCTTAATATGCAATCCATTTTGACCTTTGCTGAACCTAATGAACGTAATTTTATCATATAAATCCATTGTTTTCTTCATTTCATTGTCTTTTTATAAATTTCATAAGAAAAGTGTTCAAGCATTTTAACTATTACTTGGTAATAATGCACCAACCAGTTATTACTCCTCATATATTTCCAATTCACTTTTAAGTAAAAAAAAACTTAAATCTCTTCAAACAAATCAGAAAATCTTTTTTAACACACACTCAAAAAACTACAACCAGGATAAAAAAAAACTAAAGCACAATGAGTTATAGTCTTAAAACACTTACATCATTTTAATTGCTTTGTAGTCAGCATTTCTCCAGGAGAAGATATGCACTTTATCACTCGATCCATACATCACTGAAGAGATGAGTTTTGATGAAAACCCAGTGTTGGCAAACTCAGTCACCACTTCTTGTCTAATGCTATTTATCATGCAGCTTTCCTATGATTTTATTAGCCACTTGTTGTAAGTGACCTTGACCCCAATAAATCTAAAGAAGCTGCTTCCTTTCAGGATGCAATCAGGGGGTTAATATACTCCAAAGCCATAATCAATAATTACCTAGATGGTAAAAAAAACTGTTTTGGATTTCTCACCCAGTTACATAATATAGATTGTACAAATAGAAGCAATCATTTAGGAATGCTCATTGACTGAGTCATGACAAAGCACTCGGGCTTCCCCTCGCTCAACAACCTGTGCAGGCATCCCCAGAATTCTACACCTTGCATGTTTGCTGCATACCGTCATCGTCAGCTGTCAATACATTCAGATGACATTAATAAGCTTTCACCAATACACAACCAAATGTACACACAGAGAATTCAGTCTTCAGTCTATATGGAAACCATTCACCTAGCTCTGTACACTACTCGAATCCTTCAAATATAGAATTCTAAAAGACATGATACAAAGATATTTTAAAGCAGAAGCCAAAACTGCAAATTTTAGAGAAGTAAGTGAAGCTGGCTTGACAAGACAAACAGTGCAATAATTCATCAAGATTTAGTTTGACAGAGAGATGCTGCACATTCATGCAAAGGTAGAATAGACATACAGAAGCCAAAACTCAAATCATTCAAGTCTGCATAAAAGGAACACAGCCTCTCTCCCTCAATAAAATTTCAAAGCAAATCAATTTTAAGAGCTGCAATATTTCATTTCAATATACTATGGGTAAAAAAGCCAATATCCAATTTTTCTGACTGTCTAAATCTTTTCGGTCAATGGTCCTCTTCCTGCTCAATGCGGTCAGACTGATCCCGATATTGATTTCTGTTACGGATGTTTTCTGCTGTCTTGCACAGCAAATCAGTAATGATTTGACAACAGCAGCTGATTAAGTCCTAGTGTTTTACTGAATGGAGCTGTTTTTCTTACAAGCACTTTCAGAGGACACAGACTTTTGGAGACAATGACCAGTCAGCCAAGGCTTAATCACAAGGCTAACACGAACATAGAACTGTTGGTTCAAAACTTAAGTGGCAACAACTTCATACAAAATTGATCCCAAATAGACAACATATGCTGCCAATGTAAATAAGAATCAGACAAAAGATGTTAATTGTTGATATCCATGGAACAAACAAATCATTCATGAAATAGTATGTACACCATGTACATGACGTACAGATCTGGACATCAGGCCCAATTTGTGGCATGATGATCAATGCAGATCGACCTTTGCTGTATTCAGAGAAAAACTTATTGAAATCAATTAGGTTCCAATCATAATAATACAGAAAAAATATAAAACAATTATCTCTTGAAAGTCTTCTCAAGAAAACTAATTGGATGTTATTTTTTGTTTCTGCCATTTGTTTGTTTGTATGACTGAATTTCATTAAAAAATTAAAAAGCAAGTACAGGGAGTGGATTTGACGAAAATTGAACATAGAAAAGAATTATCTATACCAAGTCTATATGTTAGCACACATTAGAGAATCAATACCAGTAATTACCCGTCAACAAAGTACTAAGCAAGACGTGTCAATTAAAAAATAATCTTTAAGCGTCTTTGTAGACAGAATTCATTGACCCTACTCCGCTGTCATTGAATGGGACTTATGAATTATATATACATATATTATTCCTAGGTAATCAATCAAACGAAATAGTTTACAATCTACTGGCTTCTTATTGAAATGTGATTCTCTCCTTTTAAAGGAACTTGTACAGATAAAAAACACTGTCTGATCCAATCTCTTCATATCCATAAATATTTCAAATACTTGTCCGGGTCCCCCTGTAAAACAAGCATTTCCACTTGATAAGGTTTGATTACCATATGAATAAACTAATGTCTGGCATTTACTTTAAGGGTGGGAAACTATGTTGAATTCAATGCACAGGTATTAAAAAAAAAAGCATGGCCAGGTAGAGATATTTTACCAGTGTGCACACAGGCAGGTTCATGCCTGTCAAACATGCATTACCGACAAATTTCTTACTTTACACAGGCCCCCACCTACATACATTTTTGTTCTAAAAATCATCTCAACATAAAGACAAACAATCTTCTACTACACATTCGTGTATTACTGACTATATAGGCCCTAATTTGTTGTTTACCAGACTGATGAATTTGTAACCATGACAAAAACGGCCCGTAAATGGGAAAGGAAAAAAAATCGCGACAAAAGATAGTTGTCCTTTGTCAGACACGAGTCCAAAGGTTGCCAGCTATCAAACTTTGGTCTCAGAACCAACACCCAGATCATGTTCTTTGGAGGAAAAAGGGTAAGGTGTTTACAAACAATGTGGCTCTTTATGGTGGGACTTAGCCCATGTTTGGAGAGATCGGTCTTAGCGGCTGTACCATTAGAAGTACATCTATGCTCAACAGGAAACATCATCCCTTCATCAATCGAGCAAAGGAAGTGCTTACATCAGGAAGTTCTAAGAATGAAATACTTGAAATATAATTCTTATAGGCATGTACAATGCACTAATCTGAATTACACAACAAGTCTTTGTTACATGAATTTGTTTAACACATGCCTACACCATCGGATGTTATATTGTTTAATACATGTCTATAGCATCAGAGTTGTCTTTTAGATACTTGAACTTAACCTGAACTATAAATTCAGATATACCGTTTATTTACAACAATAATAGAGCTGGTACTTGGGTATATTGTGTTTAGACAATTAGGCTGCTAAAAAATAAAAATGAAAATTTCAAAGCACTGAGAGGGAAAAAACTGGTACATGGATAGATTAAACTCCCCTGTGCGCCATATCTATTTTCACAGATAACTATTTCAGTCAAGAATTTCATGGTGTTGCTGGGCAAAAATCAACAAGTGAGAAAAACATGAAATCTCCCATAGACTTGACTGCTGACAGAAGAGCTCTCACAAGCCTCTCTGAATGTCTTTAACACATGCCACAATACAGTACCGAGATCAGAGCCCAGCTCTGCCAGCCAGCCAGCTGTTCTATGCTCCATCCAAAACACATCTCCCACATAATAACAAACAGACCCAAACTGGACCCTATAGTCACACAGCTAGCCTCTTGTGTCAAGTCCTACCCTCATCGAGTGACCACTGTTGAGCAATATGCAAGTTTAAAATTGTGAAGTACATAAAAAACCCTCTAAACCAGTTTTATTCAACACATTCCTAAATCCCGCTTTTTAAAACCGCTAAACAAACCGCTTAGCTTGAGATTTTTTTCTGCACCACTAGCACATACCTGAGCAGAGGAATGCTGTCCAATTATTCCCGAGCCCGGTGGGAGAAACCAGCGGTCAATTCCAGTGTTTAGTATCTACTGTTAACATTACACTCTCTGTACCAAAGACAACTGCTGAAGATGGCTACATCCAGTGGTACAGCTGGTATATATGTACGGCAATCAATAACAGCAAACAGAAACTAGGCCATCGCTCTGACTGTGTGTGAAGTCATAATGTGGATGTCAGATACTTGCTTACTCATGCAAGGTTTAAATGGCAAATATGCTTTACTATAAGGAGGTTCATGGTGGGAAAAAGGTGTATATAGAGGTTCATTACAGGAAAACCTTCGCAATCAAAATGATATCACAGGGATTAAAGAACAGGTGCTAATCACTTTATTTTCATGCAGGCATTGTTTGTAAACATATCTTATATGTACTTCAATGGTTGTTATATCTGCTTAATTATACTACATGAATTCACAATCACTAAAATCAAGTAAACAAAACTTTTATTTATGAGCTAATTAAGCATATCATTTTTTTAAATTAATAGGACATTGAAAAATCTGACTGCATTTCAGTTTTTGCTTTCATTATATACGTACACATATAGCTGCAGTCGTGCCATGCTTCAATACCAGGGTAATGAGAGAATGACTAATTTTTAAAACCACATTTAAAATCAGGTACCCATCTACCAAAGGGTACAATACTGAAGAGGCTCTAACACTATATACATCAGGTGCAGTAATGAGTCAGTCAGTGCTGATGCCCAGACAAAGCTTGAAATGAACACACCCCAGGGAACATTATAGTAATGTCTGAGAAAGGCCCTCGGAGGGAGCTTACAATAGTCCTTTAGTATTTCATAACTGAGGCAGAGTTCCTTTGAGTTTGTAATAACTTCACAATTGACAATTAAAAAGCCTTTAAACAATACACCCACCCACACATCACTGGGAATTATCTAAATCCTTTCATCTACTCAGGGTGATGTATGGAGTAGATGAAAGAGACCACATCTTGCATTGTAACTCATAATGATAATCAGTGCATTCTAACCCCCCCCCCCCCCCCCCCCCCCCAAAAAAAAAAATAAAAATTATGTAGGTAAAATTAAAAACCATCAAAAAGAAACCCAAAAAATCATTGTGCACTCTGGTAACATTTTAATGACAAAAAAATTATATTTCAAGCAGAGATGTTACATTACCATTACTGAATCTTTTTAAAATATATTACCAGGTTTTTGTATGTGTACCAAAGTAATCAATTGTTTTCAAAGGCTGATACTCATGCAAGTGAAATATCTTAGACAAATTTTAAAAGTTTTTGTGTTAAATCAGCAGAAATTTGACAACAATACACTGTACTGCGATACAGTTTTATTGCAGAACTGCATGTAAACCTTCAAACTCCATCTAAGTGCATGACTAATCAAAACACAGTAGCAGCACAGTTTCTCTTTAGTAGTACTATAACATCCCTCTAGAGATTAAGATTAGCAATATATGCATAATTCTTTGTCATGAGGAGATCTTGATTTTGACTCCAGATATCAGGTATTGCCTGATATTTCAAATGATCCCCTATGTTTGATGTGATTGCCTTTAGGTTTTCTCCGACTATTAACATGACTTATTAACTAGCAGTACAGACACAGCTAAGATATGTGGTTAATAGGTCACCCGGGAATATAGGTCACTATAAATTGCCTCAAATTGGCACTCGTAGTAGTAATAAGGCAGTAAACACAACTATATTTCTCAAGTTTAAAAAAAAAAGATAAATGAAAATTCAACTTCAAATTGGGTTAATTCAAAAATGTCTGGAACCTTATCCTGCACTAGGTCTTTTGGAGAAATTCTCCATGACTTGTTGCCTGATCAGCTGGTTTCGTTATGCCAGTATCGTTACAAAACAACAAGATAACAAATATTGGATCTCTGATGACAGTCGATTTTTTGCGCTATATATTGTGTGATGTTGGTGGCTAATTGTATCATATTACTTGATTATAACTCAAACTAGACCACTCAGTGCATGCAATTTTGGAATGATCAGCTTAAAGTGGCATACGATTCCACTAGCTGATCTAGTTAGGCGAACAAAGAAAAGGAAAAAACCCAAAGAAACCACCAATCAATAGAGCAAAGCAGTTGTTATTTCCTGGTTTAGAAAAATTGTGTTTGTCTTCAAATTTGTTACACTAGATGCCTTACAGGCCCATATTTAACAAAGAGGTTTCCTGGCCTAAACCCAAAGGGGCTATAAGTAACACAGAGCTCAAATCAAATAGAATACTAAATCATTTAGCTTGGTCTTCTCTGACCACCAGATTTTGATGACCTTGACTTTCAGTTTGTGCGTCATGTTATGCCTGCTTCAATGAAATATTCACGCCTAATATTTTGCTTACTGTGGTAGATGTTCACTTACATATATAAACCTAACAGGCGCCGAGTTCTGTGCCTATTAAAATAAAGTTGCTTCGATTTGTATTAACTTATTAATAAGAACTTGTACATCATCAGCATGCATGCCATTAATTGTACATAAAATAATAATGCAAAACTAAGAGTAGAGTAAGGTAAAATTGATAACTATTATACATTTATTGGAAAGTTATCAAATAGCAACAATGGATGAATGGATTTGACAATGTTAATGGACCAGTTCAACTTTGTGAATGACAATAATTTGGGGGGGAAAAGTCTGCTAATTGCGAGTTTGTAAATGACAAAACTGAATAATTCAAGTAATACAAGAAATGAATACCTTTACCCTCAATACTGAATGGAGAAGATTTCAAGTGAAATTATTTGTTTAGATGAGAGTATTCAAAGACAACAATGTTCTCTCACTCACGTTTTCAGATATAGATAACTATGTAATTAAGTTTTAATGAGCAGTTTGTTTTCAAACACAAAAAACATTTTCCAATTTTTGCAATATACACGTATTAATATCTTTCAGATCAATTGCAACTGAAAGTAATGTAATAACTTCAATTTCAAATGACAATCAAATAAATGGTGTTGATTTTGGAACAATGGGTGCATGCTTCAATTAAAAAGTTCCCCAATACATCACTCCTGGTGTGGTGCGCATTTTCAAATTTAATAAACGATCTGCTTGATAGACGCCCAGAACCGCATGCCCTTCAGTTAAAAAAAAAAAATTATCCTGGATACAACTGATTCTCATTGGTGAATTCTGGACATTTGATACATCAACACAAACCTGGCAGAATTGAATTGCGAAATGTTTGTAACTCGGGCCAGGTATGAATACCTGTCCTCGGGATAACCCAGTGCAGTTTTACTGTCCTCTGATGTTTCTACAAGCTGTAATTGTTTGCAGTGTTACTGTTGCCATTATACAGTGCTTATAAATGTCACCTACAGAAACTGTAGGATTAACGTTTCCTGAGGGTACCTGTCTCCATGATGGTATCAAAAACCGTGTTCATTACAACAGTTTTACAAGCTCTAGAAATATGATGCAACAACAACAATAATTTATTTTCACCCTGCTTTCCTTTTCAGTTATTTAATCTACTGTTGCCTTGATACAGCTCAAGCATCTAGACAATAGTCCTTAATGTCCAGAATGTAGGTCAACAAAAAGTTGATACCAATTTTTTCCTGAATGCAAAGAGCAGAATATTATTTGAAAAATGTCCTTGCTGCAAGGGTCAAATATGAAGAGGGGGTTAATTTAAAACACATCGCATCACTGCAGCTAACATTAAATTTTCTATCTGTATTTGCTTTACGGCCATCTATCAGTCATTTCTGCCCATTACTATGTCACAACACAACCTTATCAGAACTAATTTGTGAGGGGCTTAACCTTCATTTTTCAAATCGTCACCCAAATATTGCTACTTAAGTCTGCCACCATGTCGAATCTGTCACCGATCTGTTAACAAATATCAAGACTTTTTCCCCCCAATCGATATTCATCTTGCGGCTTCTTGTAATTAAATGATACATTCCTACACCAGATAAGTGCAATCAACATCGGCAATGCTGGGAGAATGAGATGCTGTTCAGGCAAGTCCCTGTTAGATAACTTCTCCATAGTACAGCCCTACTCAGCAGTGATCCCATTTGACAAAATTGACGTTTCCAGGTCAATCTCAATTCCTTCAAAAACAATAAAGTTCACTGTCGCCTCGGAAGAAATACTAAATAGCCTAAAGATGTCAATGCTTCACCACACTTCCTTATAATATTGGAATTGTGACGACAGGCACTCAATGGCATCACTTCATGAGGTCAACGTTCCGAGATATTTCAAAAATCAATCTTAATCCACATACAAGGAACAAAGTAGTTTTTCCATCAGCACCTTTTTGTTTTGAAAATTAAAGAATGCTGGTAGTACATGGTTAAAATCAGAAAAAGTTTAAATAATGGATTCAATTTATATCATACATAGCAACCTGACTTTGAATCCAAATTTAGCATTATCATTATGTTCATTTTGGTAGCAATCAATATACTTATATGTATTTTTTTTTTCACTCTGAAAATGGTTCTATTTTTGTCGAGCTAAATCTGTAATTTAAATAACTGATGCAGCGGCAGAACATTTTTTTTCTCTTCATCAAAGACCTGATATCCCATTAAAAGTGCACTCTGTTTGGAGTTTAATGTTTATTACCAGTAGCGAGAGATTACATTACAGCCACCATTATACAGGGTTCAAAATAATTTTTTTTTTTCAATCAGCAGCTGCACTTTGTAACACAGATAAATACAAAAAACAGCCATCACTGGAGTACAAACACAAAAAGAAAAATCTCTATCAATGTCAAGATATTCAACAACAAACCTATTTGGGAGCCGACAGCTTGCTTTGATAGCCAAAGATCAATACAAACTCTGTTTACGCCGTTCATAACCCAATTATCTAAATTAATAAAGAAAATAAGTCAACCTTTCAAACAAAATGTAAGAAAAATCAGCATGTTAGATCACATCAGTTGAGGGCTATATCGAAATACTACTTTCATTAAATCCCACTAACTTGATACCCAAGGCTTGAGACAAAATTCATATGCAGGTCACAAAGTATCAAGTCCCTACAGTATCAATATAGTGAACTATAGAAATATCCAAAACTATCAAGGCTGCAGCGTCTGGAATGCAATAATTGTGATTCAAGAATGCTACCCACATTCTGCTTGACTTTGAAAAACATACACACATTGCTGCAAATTTTGGTTCAAGGACATTCTGATAATGACTGTTAAATCTTGATCTTTTTGATGGGAATTTTCTCTCTAGAGCTGTTTTTTATGACTCTATTGCAAGTAATATTTCTTTTTCTTTTAATGTTTCTTAGAATATGGGTACATTTCAAATGTAAAAATTTGCTGCTTTTTTTTTTTTCACTACTTTTAAGTAATGACATGTGTATTCAGCTACTGGTATTTTTGTTCTTGCAAGCTAAAAGACCATTAATAATTTTTCCCCTTAAAAATGTTTTAACAGATAATAATTTATATTTTCACACAACGTAAAATTTCCCACCATAGAGCTGTAAAAAAAAAAATAAAACCTTTATGTACCTGTAAAGATTACCAGGCAAGAAATACAGCTAGACATTCTACATTATATACATTTCAAATCACAACCCAGCAATAGTATTCTGAACATAAATACTGTAAATCCTAAACTTCCTCTTTTTCTATTCACTTATATTCTAAGTATGGTAAGCAACATCGCCATTAAAGAGGAATAACTCTTGATAGTGAAATAAAAGCAATAAATTTTTGTGCAAGAGAAAATAACTCTCTATATCAGTGTCTTCCAACCAAGTACATAAAATACAATTCTACATACCAATAAATATTTTTTATCAGTAATTAATACTTATTTCTTTAAAACTATCATAGAAATAATGGAACTCACTGCTTCACAACTTGCTAAAGAATTGTCCAAAGTTTAACTGGACAACAGCAATTCCAAGGAAATAATTAAAGGCAAACAGTTTTTAAATGTTGAGCTATGAATCTGCTGAACATAGTTTTTAACTTTTTTATTTTAAAAAGAACTTTTTTTTCATAAAAACGCTTTTACTTGCTGACAATGTTGGAAAGATGTATGTTTTATTTAAATCAGAGAATGCAAGTCACAACTTTTAGGTAAAATTATGCAAATTAAGTACTCAGCTGGCTTTAATATATACAAATTGGTTAAGAATACATTTTTTACCATGCATGCACCATTTTAAAAGCTTGACACAGAAGTCTAAAATTATTTCAATTTACCGGATAATAATATCAAAATATTATCTTCAATGGATGTTCCGCAGTGAACGTCTTTGGTTAGTTTTATCCAGGAACAAAAATCAAAACATAGAAGCATACATACATAAAACATAAAATATAGGAGATAGCAATAATCTTTTCATAATGTAATCAATTCTTTCAAAATACAAGAGGCTTACAGGCCTTAACAGTCACCTGAGTACCACACCCCTTAGATGGACTTGTCAGGGACTCTCATGTTTGCATTTTAAGCTTCAGTTAGAAGTCTAAACTCTAATCTGAGACTCCTTTGACTATTACACAGCCCCGCTTTTATTATTTGATGCTTGCAACCATTAATTCATAAAAGGCGGAGGGGTGAGAGCATGAGGATTTTTTTTTCACTATATGGCTATAATGGTCCCATCTTTTGTCTCAACCCCTGACCCAGTGGCCATGAATTTCACAATTTAGGTACAGGGTTTCATGGACTTCATAACCATGCATTTAAGTTTTTTTCAAATATATATTGGAGTAGAGAAGAAGATTTTCTAAGATCGCACATGTCCTGGAGTAGAGAAGAAGATTTTGAAAATTTTGCCTTTTTTCATATTTAGCCCCATCCATGAGGCCCTGGGGGTGGTAAGGTCATGAATTTCAAAACTGAGATTCCTCTTATCCTAAAAATGATACAAACCAAAAATTGTAACAATTGGCCTTGTAGTTTTCAAGAAAAACTTAAAAATGTAAAATTGTTAACGGATGACTAATGCTGCATGACGAGACAAAGACAGATTGCAAAAGGTAACCCGAGTGATTTAGGTGACCTAAAAAGGTACTTTTGTTAAATACTCAGGAATACCGATTAGCATTGAATTTTGCTCACTATATGAAATATCAGTTTTCTGCAAAACCCTAAACTTCTGCCTCTAGGGAAGAGCTGTGTAAAACAGCTGGTCATGCCGACAAACACAGCACGCAATTAAGATTTGGCATTGACCAACAAAACTAGCCTAATCTTGGACTAGACAGCTTTAAAAGATATATTCTGACTATAAACTAATATGATATTTATTTAATTGATTTAGATGAAAAATATTAAATGATCGATAGAGCAAAAAAAATTAATATGAGCTTATATAAAATCGAATTCAAATATATTACACTACATTTTCAAATGTTGCCGCATTAAACTTTTTTTTCCCTCATTTTCCAAAATCATTTTGTGGAATACCTACATACCAAAAATTTCTTCAAACAAGTTACTTCTGATGTTGACACTTTTTTGCCTCATACTTTTATCTAAAACACACTGGTCGTCCTTGGAGGGTAAAATATGTTGAAATAATCATTATCAGCACATTATTATTAATGTGCTGATCGAGTCAGCATTTTTACATACATACACAAACCACATTTTTACATACATACACAAACCACTCTTATTCAGTTAAAGAGGTTATATAGTGAGGGTCAGAGACAAGTAAAGTGATGACATGTGTAGACTGTACATTTTGCGCAGAATGTGTTAGGATACATTCCTTAACTAGTGCAAGATTTTTTGCAACATAAATAATTTAATTGCAGGTATTTTTGTATGTGTGAAGCCAAGTAAACTTTCTCAATCAAACAGTTGTACAGAAAATAAGCTAATCAATCAAAAGTTTAAAACAAATGTAAATTTTTGTGCACCCTATATTGCAATTTATTTGTATGTGAGGATCTGTAGACAGTAGCTCTGTGGCATGTCAAACCAATTTTTTTATGATAGAGCTACAGACCTGCAGCTAAATAGAATTTAAAAAATATATATATTCAAACTTCTGATTGATTGTTGTATTATTATTTTTTTATTTCAGTTCTTGATGAAATTATTCAACAACTCTGCCTAAGGGCAGACTAACGATAGCAAATAAAATTTACTCACTTTTACCTTGCATGTTGCTGCTGCCATCATACTTAAAAATCAAACAAATAAAATATCAATTTCAAAATGCTTTCACATTTTCCACCAAACTATTTCATTAAAAACTCTACGAGTAGGTCTTCCTCGTTTGCTGCAATTAGCCAGACCCCAAGAGTCAGAACTTTGATACCAAGAAAAGTGTAAAGTTTCTCGTCATGCATTAATGAATTTAAAACAGCTTAAATACAATCTGGTCTTAACTTAACATATCAAAACTTGTCATAAATTAAATTACTTGTTATTTCTGAAATTTCGATATTTCAGCCTCAGGCAACAGTCTGCAGGTGCGAAACCGACAACTTCCGGTTGATTTACAAAGCGAAAGTTTCATTGGTTAGTTGAAAAGCATTCACCAATGAAATCGCAGATAACATATTCGATACAAGTTGCCGGTGTAGACGTCCGTTGTTGAAGACGGAGGGGTGAGCGAAAATCCATCGGCATCCTCGTAGCTTGGAAAATTGAAGAAGAAACAAAATGTGGTCCATCTTAGGAAAGATGATGTTGATATTTCTGCTGGTACTGCCATGCACAGTTATGATTTTTGAGAATGGTGAGTTGTATAGAAACATGATTGTTTTTCAATACTACGTGGCATATTTTGACAGTAATTTAAATGTAAACTTTGTTTCGTCTTTATGAAAAATTATGAATGTATCCTCTGAAACTTTACTTTAAAGTATGAGGCAATGTAAATTTGAGCTTATTTTTAATTTTGAATTGATCGTTATTGTTATTGTTTTCGTCGAACTATGTCTACACACAACAGCTGTGATAAGACAATCGGACACAAGTTATGATTACTTATCAGATACAATGCTCGCTGTCATACCCTGGGACCTAAACTTTAATCAATTTCGACTGTAATCAAAGGAACAGAATATTTGCATGAAATTTGAAATTACAAAGGTTTCACTGGGCTTGAGTGTGTTAGACTTTGAATCATAGGTGGTTTCCTTCTTTGTCCCCATTAAATGATAAGTTATCATGTACACATGTTTGTAACCCTGAAAGTATATATGTTCTATTGTGTATCTGCTCATACAAAAAGAGACTTGAATATATAGTATTATTGTTACTGAACACCACTCACATTCACTATTGCTCAAGGATGAGAGTTGTCTATAAAATGCAAGACAAGTACCACTGTAAACATGCATTTATACACCTAATACTGCTTCAGATATCTGTAATATGCTTTGAACTTCTAAATCATGTAAAGGACTACAAATGTGATATTATGATTTTTCACCCCCAAAACTAAAGTTTTGATACTATGTAGAGCTTTAAAAATAAAGTTGAAGATATTTGAAATCATATTGAGAATAAGTATGTAAAAGGTTATCCCCTCTGTGATGTCATGGTGTAGAAGGGATGTCATTATTATTGTCTTATTTTGCTAAATTAATGTTTTGGAGCAAAATATGAGTGTTTTCCGACAGTTTTTCAACTGGGGAAACATCGCGAGCTCATGCTTCCTCAAGTACAATTTTAACTATGATGTGTATAATTATATGAACGAAAACATGTGTAAATTGTACTTGAGCAGACCTTTGCTCTATATTTCCAAAGGCAAAATATGATGGAAAAATGTCAACATTTTCATTTGTTTGCAAAACTGCAGGAATTAGCCCATTTTAGTGACGTCATAGATGAAAAGCTATTGGACAATGATGACTAATATCAAGATAAATGTGATAGATATCCTCTGTATGATGTTTTATGAAGATTTTTTTTTTTTTTTTTTAAAATGGAGGGGGGGGGGGGGGAAATATTGAACATATCAAATGTAGTCCTTTGATGTAGAGGACAGATTGAACTGCTTTTTGTGCAGAAAAGACAAAAAGTAAAACTGTGTGTGATGGGTATCTCATCTCATTATAAACCCAAATTTTTTTGTAGATAAAGTAGCTGTCTATGCTCAAGATGGAGATTCTGTAGAAGGAGAGGATGACGAAGACACTGTTGTTGAAAATGAAGATGGGGTAGAGGATGCAGACCAGGCTGTTACTGAAAAAGAAAAGGTAAGATATAATGACAAGAAGCATGAATAGCACAGAATTGTTCAGTAACTGTGAAGCAATGAGTTTTTCCTCAATGGAAACTCGAAGTAATGGAGGTCTTGAAAGTATATGAATTAACTGAAATTAAAAAAAAAAAGTAGTTATGATGTTTGTATTATGACTTTAAAAGCCTTAATGTACTGTAGGAAGATGAAGAGGAATCAACTGAAGAAGATCAGCAGCTGAAACCTTCGCCTGATGCAGATGCTGTAATGCTCTTCACAAAACCCATTGGCACCACTGGTGGGTTAAACATAGCTTTTCTCTAGTCTTGTTGTCACATATTTTTATCTTTATAATTTGAAACAAGTGAAATAAAAATGGTCCAAATATGAAAGTTTGAATATGTTCTAGACTGAAATGAAAGTAGAATTATATACAAAGTGAAAGTTCTTATGTTGGGGAAAATAGAGGAGAAAAGAAACCTTTAAAAAAATAAAGCAAGTAACAGCAAGCAGAATTCTTTAAATAGACTCTGACTTTCCTGAGCCTTGCAATATTAACTGCAGTTGTTTGAAACTTATTTCATTATTGTGTTATAAGAAAAACAGCTACTTACACTTTTCATTGTATTTTAATCTTGGTTTTTGTTAGAACCACATTTACTTTTATTCTAAACATAGTGACTTTCAATCATAATATTATAGCTTTTGAAAAAAAAAAATTCAGATTTTATTTCATGATTTATAAATAAGTTTAAGTTAAAGAAAAGGTAAAGAAAGTGCATATTTACTGAATCGCAACGTTGCCATTTCTGATATGTCTCATTTTCAAGTGAAAATTTTATTGAACTGTTGTCACATTTAGCATCTATAGGTAAATTAAAGGTATTGATTATCTTACTACTTTGTCTTTAAATTCATTGTTTGCATTGGTTTTCTGTAGATTTGCCTGCTGGCCAGACAATCAGATTTTTGGTTGGGTTCACCAATAAAGGAGAGAAGACCTTCACTGTGCAGTCACTGGAGTGTTCCTTCAGATATCCTCAAGATTACAACTTCTTTATTCAGAATGTGAGTGAATATGCTGACAGTATCACATGTAAAATGTACAAAGCATAGTTTTAAAAAAATGGATGAATACTCAAGTTATATGTTAAACATGACTTTGATGTTTTGATTTCTAGTACACAACGGCTCAGTACAACCAGGATGTGGGGTCAAGAAAACAGGCTACATTTGAATATGGATTTACCCCCAATGAAGGCTTTGCTGGTAGACCCTTTGGATTGTCCGTCTTGCTGAATTACAAGGATGAGGTAATCATTAATGAGTACAATTGTTTCCTTTGCTGAATTGAACCAGATAAGTCCTTAAATTTTAAAAAGCCTCCATGAATTTCACAGAGGCCGAGCTATCAGTAGTTTTGTGTTTATGTGAACTGTTGCAGAGGCTGTTCAAAAATTATTTCTAATAGTTGAATTTGCCAAATATGAAATTTCAAGTATTGAAATTTTGTCATAGATGTCAGGACCAAAATAAACTACCACATTATACAATATTTACTTTGCTAACGCTCTTCAGTCTGTCGATAGATCAACAAATGAATTCTTTTTATGTTCATGTGGTAAAATTTGAATGTTTTAGGAGGGTAACTCATTTATGAGCCCTGTATTCAATGAAACTGTCAACATTGTGGAACCAGATGAGGGATTAATTGATGGAGAAACGTATGTATTTTCTTCCGTTCTGGAAGAGTTTCATTTTGGGCGTCATAAAAATAAAAAATACATGAAATGCATAAACATTTAGGATAGAACAGAAAGGAAAAATTGAAAGCAAGAAACAGCAAGCAGAATTCTTAAAATGGATTCTGACTTTCCTGAGTCTTGCAATATTAACTGCAGTTGTTTGAATCTTATTTCATTATATTGTTATAAGAAAAACAGCTACTCACATTACTGCATAAGTTTTCAAAACGGACTAAAAAGTAACTTCTGAAATTTGATTCTTTACTAAAGATGACTTTCAAACACCTAGGTTTTTCCTGTACGTGTTCTTGGCAGCTATTGCGGTTTTGCTATTGGTCGGTGCTCAGCAACTATTGGCTTCTTTCAGCGTAAGTATGAAAAGTTATTCATGATTGATGTAATTTTATGTGGTTGTCTTTAAAATATGCCAGTAATTTATTTGATGTGTCTCTAAATAGAATAGTTTTAAAAGAGAGAGATTTTTTGGTCTCTAATATATTTTGACTATGCCCACATTTTGAAGAAAAGTATCACTACCTAATGCTTGCTTTTTCCCCTCTTTTGGTTAAAAAACTAAGAAATTAAATATGAATGAAATATTCAAAATAATATCACCAAGCCTTAATGTAATATGCCTTTGTTCTTAGACATGGCAAATTTCTATTGTATGCATTATTTTAAAAAAAAAAATCCCATGCAGGTTCAGAGGAAAGAGAATTTTACTATAGATTTTCTTTTCCAAATTCTTGCTAAATCAATTGGAGTTGTTTGAACCCTTGCTTGATATTTTTATGCTTGAAGGGTATAGAAGCTTCAAACAGAGAAACTATTTAACTTTATTTTTGGAAAGGGGAAGGGGAATGTTTTAGTGAAATAATAAATTTTTCAAAAGATTACAAAATATAAAGCAGTTTTTCAATTTTCCTTGCAGAAGAAACATCGCTCAAAAAAGTCGCACCACCAACCAGTGGAGATGGGCACACAGAATACAGATGTAGACTACGATTGGATCCCAAAGGAAACCCTGGAGAGGGATTTAAGTAAGTACAGGAACTTTGTTATTCCAGTATCCCTCCAGCCGACCTGTTGAAGAAGGGATATAGCATTGCTAATTGTTTGTGTATTAGTGTACTAAATCTTGTGGGAAAGATTGAAATAAAAACCAAAGAACACTTTGGAATCATTCAACTTTGCCTACTAATGAAGCATTATAATAAGTCAAACTCTCTTCTATGTAAGAGTTAAAAAAGAACATACTAAACAAAAAGAGTTAAATTGAACTCGTTCGAAAGAGAGAAAAATATTTTGGTCACGAGGGAACAGTTTGATATGCTTGTAACTTAATTTGTCCACTTACTTCCTTGTATTTTGAATCACCTTTGAGTTGCTTGATTGTATTTGATTGAGAATTCTGTGGTAAAAATATTTTAATTGCTACCTTGTGTTTTGTAGACAAGTCACCGGGGCGTTCACCGAAGCAATCCCCCCGCCAGAGGAAGAGCAAGAGGACCGCCGGGTCAGGAGAAGAATGATCGTGCTGATGCTGACCCTGATGGAAGTGGATCTAAAGACCAGGTCACTGTTACATATACAACGCGAGTACAACAGCTTCATGGACTGCAAGAAAATCATCAAACTCCTCACAAGAAATCATGTTATTCTTTAGGTGTCTTTTTGTAATCTAACTTCTTTTAACTAATGGTATGAATGGTGGTTGTAAAGGGTTCATTTGCTCATTGAATTATTCCCCTTTTGTTAACAGAGTTCATTATTCAGTATGAGAGATGGAGTTTGTTTAGTTTTCTATATATTATTAAATTAGGAAGAGTCATCACATGTTTAAACATCTAGTGTGTTGACCACATTGTGCAATCTTAATGGCATTTTCTAACAATGATGAGTGTATTTTGTTCATTTGAAGTATATTTTTATTTAATGAAGTGTGAATAAGCTAAATTTAATATATGGACTGAAAGCAAACTGTGATAAAGAAGTATTCTATGAGGTGCAATTGTTACAAAAACGTTTTGTGAGTATTATCAACCATCATGCTGTCAATTCTGCAGAAATTAACAATTCTGATGTTTGACATCAATTAAGGGGCTGTTGTACTTGGCGTTTGCCTTTTGCCACTGATATTGTATCAATTTATCTGTCTTTAAGTACTCTAGTAAAATGGTGCAGGGAAAAACTGATTGATAGAAAAATTTGTGTCAGCCAATTTTCGAATGTTCTCAAGGATTAGGAATGTAGCTTTTTGTTAAGAAAAGATGTTTTCGTGAATAAATACGTGATGGATTTGAATAGCATGTTTTGTTTAGTAGTTATCATGTGAAGGTCTCAACTTGTGGCATTCCAAAGCTTTGTACGTGAAGGATATTTTGTATTTTGCATATTATGTGACAGCAATGTTTATGTCTACTTCCTATTTAAAAAATAAATGAAAAAATGTTGTCATTTTTATTATTGCAGCCTTCTGGGTATACATGAAAGTTATAGTGTCTGAAAGAGGAGGCTGAAAATTATACATTTTGGCACGAAATTAAAAAATATTTTGTATTTTTGGCCTCTTTCGCCATTATACATTATAAGTATACGATTTTTGTTCTGAATAATATGCCATTTTTCTCGCCATATGCCCGTGTATGAAAGGACTGCCCATATTAATTAAATCAAAGATATTTTCCAAAAAAAAATTTATCCAATCAAGGGAAATATTCAAAAGTTTCATTTTGTTGAAAATAGATGATCTGCTTTGATTTAATGATTACTGAATCGTTATCATTCTTCGGTTATATGAATAACATAGATTGTCACTCAAATGCTTTTATCATTTACCAGGTTTGTTACTGAGCCACTATTACTTAAGAAATAAAGTACGAGTTTTCGTGAATGTTGCAGAATAACCTCCTCGGTTGAGAAATGTTGTTTTGAAATATTAAAGCCGAGGCTTTTATATTTCAAACAACATTTCGAGACCGAGGAGGTTATTCTGCAACATTCACGATAACAAGAACTTTATTTCTATTCTTCTAACAGCCCAGGGGCCCGTTTCACTAAAAGGCGTACGCCCGGAGTAACCTTACGCCTGGCGTAAATCCGGACTTAAGTCAAATATTTGGACTAAGGTCCGTTTCACTAAAAGGCGTAACTTTGCGCCGGACCTAAGTTAAGCCAAAAATCTACGCCTAGCCAAGGGTAGTCGTAACTTTTGGCGTAAACATAAAATGATTACTAATTCTGTTGCTGAGAATATCGTTGCTGACCATAATGTTAAATTGTACAATTTATCATGTAAATTTAATTAAATTCGTATGAATTAAGAAAATAGATAGTTTTGATAGGTGGTATCAATTCTCTCTTAGAAACTTTCTTACCATGTTTTATACACATTATTTACATTTGCACTTGCCTTATATTCAGACAAACAATCGATAGTTTTCATTCGATTATTTGTATTCAATAATTTGATTTACGTTTCATATTTTTAGTACATTGAGTTTTGAATGATGCAGAAAATATACATGTACATGTGCGATGTACATGTAGTGCAAAGGTGTATTTGTATAAGAAATGTGTAGCATTTCATTTTCATTTTCCCCCCAACTTCCACGCAAAATTTGTGTGATATTTTGTTTTGGAAATTTTAAACTCACTCAATGAATTTATTGGCTTTCATTTCCCCCCTACTATATGATGAGTGTCATACTCATGTAGTTAAAGGTAAATCACAAAAGTATCTTTCAGTATCGTTAAATGTAAATAATTAAATACGATGAAAGCTCCAACTGTGTTTCAGACTTGTCAAAAATCCTTAATTTTTTTTAAAAATTAGATAATGTATTCATCATACAACCAATGAAAAACACTGACTCCAGTTTCAATAGAAAAATATTTTTTTCTTAGGTTATCTGTACATATACCTACTCTTTTTTTTATATGAAATTTATACATTTGGCGTAAACATAAAATGATTACTAATTCTGTTGCTGAGAATATCGTTGCTGACCATAATGTTAAATAGCTATAAATAGTTATAGTTTCATCATTGAAAGAAATCAGTGAATTCGTTTAGATCTAGAAAATAATTAATTGGGCACTTTGTTGAGTTCACCGAACATCGGACACATACATCTGTACCTTGGATCGGACAACTTTGGTTAACATTTACAAATTAACGTGCATGCACTTTTTTTTTGTTTCATTTATTCCTGAATTAAAACTGATGAACTTTATTATTATCAAGAATTTGACTTTCACATTGTCAAAGAAATAGCAATATAGGCATCGTAAGATGAAGTCATACGCCATCATTAAAAACTTGGTTACACAGATTTTACACAAAAGCATACTTTGGATGTTCGGCATTTGAATGGAATATGTGAAAATGAACCCTCTCACTTAAATAATTCGGAAAAAAAAATAATTTCTGAAACAAATTTTGATAAAAAAAAAAAAATGGCCTTGGAATTTCATCAATTATTTCCTACCCCAGTGTCATTTTTGCTCCACAAATCTAATCTAATTAATGAATATATTTATCCGAACCTCTGACTTTTTGCATGAAGTGAGAAGATTTCATTATTTTTTTTATAACTACTGTATGGTTGTTCGGTCCATGGTTTAATAGCTCATTACTGCATTAATTATTTTCTATATCTAAACGAATTCACTGATTTCTTTCAATGATGAAGCAAGAGGAAACATGTAAATTTTAAAACAAATATTTATACTGGGGCAATAATTGACGCATGATGAAAAAAAAATACCAAGGGTGTCCGATGCATGGTGAAATCACCCTAAATAACCATGACATAAAAAAAAACCGTTCAGTTTTATCAATAATTTTTAACATATCCCATTGGTTATAGTGAAACATATATCCTTCTCATAAAAAAAACATTTCAGCAAGTTATGTTGAGTGATTTTGTCACCAAACAGGATTAATTATTTAACTACAATTTTTTGAACATAAATGTAACCGATGTGCCTGTAACTTATCAAAACAAAAATACTTTGCGCCTCTCTCTCTCTCTCTCTCTCTCTCTCTCTCTCTCTCTGCTTATCATTTGTATATGTTGTCAAGGACGTAAGTCTGGCCTTTACTTAGTCCGAAACTAGTATTTATGGCCAGGCGTACGCCTCTTAGTGAAACGCAATTTACGCCGGACTAAATTTTGGCGTACGCCCCAAGGCCTAACTTAATTTTCGTCGTATCTTACGCCTTTTAGTGAAACGGGCCCCAGTATTTCTACAGATCGTTTCTCCTATAGAGAGACGATCTAGGTCATTTTGACGGCTGTTCCGTGTAACCCCAACGGTTTTGTTAGTAATGCTTACATGTGTATTGATCAAAGGAATCGCATGCAGACGACAGAATTTTTTTTTGGATTTTTAATACTCTTCACTTATTTATAAAATATCTTTGAATCATATTCCTAATATTTTAAGGGCAATTTAATACGATTATTACTGCTACACATAATATATTTTTTGTAAAAACACGCAGTGAAAATGTGCTAGGGAGGTCCTAGGCAGCCGCATTGATCTCTTAAAAATAAACATTTGAGGCAATACACATCGTTTTGACTGGAACTAACACGTGAAATTGACATGGTTTTAAAACTTTTTACTGTTTGAAGTTGTACTTTCATGATCAGTGCGAGACAAATAGGTATTTCTGATCTGATAAATTACTGAAGACGTTCGTGGTATATTGGAGAATAATGTCCGCGGCATCTCTTTGATCTCGGCAATAACTGTAGTAGAATCATATTTAACCGGGTTTTCCAAAGGAAAAATCCGGTTATTGAAATTGCGGGCAGGCGGCTGCCAAAAGGGTACCCCTATTGTACGGGTAACTCCTGCTACAGTTTTCAAGATAAAAAGTTGTTCTTTTGCAGATCAATTGTACATACTAGTATATCAGAGGTGTGCATGTTGCTAGGATTTTGATTTCTGATAATTTATGAAAAAAAATACCAGCTGTTGAACTTAGTCATTTTTCGGCAAAATATTGCATATAGGATATCCCTATTGTACGGATAACTCTTCCGACAGTTTTCAAAATAGGAAGTTGTTCTTTCGCAGATCTGTTGTATATATATCAGAGGTGTGCATATTGCTAGGATTTGATTTCTGATTATTTAGGAAAAAATACCAGCTGTTGAACTCGGTCATTTTTTGGCAAACTATTGCATATAGGGTACCCCTATTGTACGGATAAGTTCTCCTACAGTTTTCAAGATAGGAAGTTGTTCTTTTGCAGATCAATTGTACATATGTCAGAGCTGTGCATATTGCTATGATTTTAATTTCTGATTATTTATTTTAAAAAATACCAGCTGTTGAACTCAGTCATTTTTTGGCAAAATATTACATATAGAGTACCCTATTTCTCTGGATAGGTTGTGTTCATCAATTCAGGGTTGAAAAATGAATTATGGGTACTGTTCACACAAAAGAAAACCCGGTTTGCTGTCACATTGACAGCTTTTCTATTGTTACTTATTTTCGCGGTGACAATTAATGGCTCGGACCTTGAAGAAAATTCGAAATTTTGTTTATCACTCGAATGGACTTTTTAAATTGTTGATAAGGATTTTTTAAATACATATAGATATTTAAAGATTGAAAAGACTGTTACAAAATTGAAAGGTAAATGGATGTTAAAATCAACTTCAAAATACATTTCTTATTATTATACAAGATAAGTATGTCTTCAATAATTAAATATTACTAATAATATTGTTATTAGTTTGTAGAATAATGGTAACTGACAGAAAATTTAAAACATGTAGTATTTCCTTTTCCTTTTCATATATGTAAACATGTCCTTGATTTTTCTTTCCCGATATCGACGATTGTATTTCCACTGTATAAAGTACCATCGAAAAAATTAAGATATTCATGTGGTACCATCGAAAAAATTAAGATATTCATGTTTAATTAAATCAGGTTCATTTTACTACAAACGAATATATATTCATATTATCGATTTAACCATTTTGGAATGCAATTTAATAGACGAATTTATATGACGTTTTCAACATCAGGTATTACATGTATTTTGATTAGTCTTCATTACATGCACAGTGTAACACGAACGTGAGTGGAGTGGATCCAGAATTTTTTTTCGGGGGGGGGGGGGGGTGTCCAAGAGATATCTATGTTTTCCGGGGGGGGGGGGGGGGGGGGGGGGGGGGGGGGGGGGGGAGGTGTCAAGGCCTGTCTATGTTTGCCAGGGGATGTCTTTTTTCCGGTAAATTCATTATGTAAATATGACATTTTAATTTTCCAGGTGGGATCCGGACCCACCCACCCCCACCCCATCCCCTCTAGATCCGCACAAAATATTTCATTCAATAAACTTTTCTTGTTTTATAAATTGCTTAAATCATTGTACAAGACGTAAATATTGAAATGTGTTTTTCCTATGTAAACAATAAAAACACTTTGCTGATAAAAAAAAATAACTTAATTGAATCTTTGTGTGTAACTTGTAACTTCTTAATAATACAAAGCTCCTTAACATCCGTTACCTTTACTTTTTTTTAAAAAATACTTCGAGTCAATGAATATTCACCAAAAAATATACATGTGTACACGTTATACACAACTTACAATGGATGTCGTTATTATGATTTGTATATACACTGTACATGTACTTAATTATGTGCATTGTCAAAAAAACAACAACAAACCAATCATATATTTTTTATAATCGATAATCGAATACCGGTATATATATTAATTAAGATATAATCTTTAAGTTAAAAATGTTGTGACCTTTCAAAAATTGTGCTGTTGGGGTAAACTCGTTCTTACTCGTGTTTGTTACTTTACTTTTACATCATGGTTGCCTAGATATTTGAAAATTCCCAATAAGTAATATTCGTTTCGAAAATAAAAAAAATAGTAACGCTTGTTAACGGTAACGCTTGTTAAGAAAAAAGTGTATCATTTTATTGTTTTTCTTCACATGATTGCATTTTTTAGTTCGAAAATCGACAAAACATAAAGCTATACAACTGTGCAGAAGATATATACAGTGGGATTATTCAGGGTATTGTTTACTCAGAGAAAAAGCGGTAACGCTTGTTAATCCTTAATCATATAACAGTGTGGAGAATCGGATAGATGCCGAGTTTTTCAACAGTGCAAAGCCATATAGTATAAACGGATCTTATACTTAAATGCCTAAAAAATAGATATATTCAGATCAAACTTGATGCACATAAGATCCTTTTTAGCTTAATTTCTATCGGAGGGTAAGTTTTGGTAACGCTTGTTAATGCTAACATTGCGACATGTTTTATCATTCCTTGATTCAAAAAATATTGACGAGTGGCAAAAACTTTAGTCTCTAAAATAGTGGGATTGTATTACATAAAAAATCTTTTTTTTTTTAAATTTTTTTCTTTACCTACTTCGATAGCAGAAAACCGGACAACCATTATCATTAGCCTACATAGCGACATTTGGAAACCACCGTGATATCTATAATTCGGCTGTTAAAATAATTATACTGCATTTAAAAAATAACGGCAATTTATTGAACATAAATTGGATATAAACCCCTTAAATCATTTATTGCAAAACATGTGTGATTTTATCCCGTTAGGCTGGCCAAAGTTAATTTTACGTTTAACGTAACCCGCGCGCGTAGGTGTAGGAGAAATTGGGTTTTGAAAAAACCCAAACAAACTTCTGTTTTAATTTGATTTTTTTCCACTTTGATTACACTCAAATACTGTAATCTGTAGAAATTCGAAATGTTTAGAGCACATTATGGACTAACAATCAGATACTCAATGGGATTATCAGGAAATATCACTATAAAAGAGGTGAACTATATGTAATTTGAATACTCACTTTATTTGTATTAATGTAAATGAATGAAAATCATTTGTTTGAAAATGTTGTTTGTTTTAATTTTATCGGCCTCCCTCGTAGGTTTGGTATTTTGAAGTGAAGTTAGACATAGAATTAATTTTGAGTGACCTTACTTCAAGAAAGAACGATCTTAACTTGAGCGACAGCGATATTTCAAATTGGACTCATATAAATGAGAATGACTGTTTAACGAAAATCATTTTCTATGGTTTGATGAAAGCATTTCGGTAAAAATATCCATATTTCTGAAACGTTTTTTAGATGCAGATTGTAAGAATAGCTGATGACCAACATGTTACAAGGATAGAATGAAGGGTGGGTGAAAATATTGTGACATGTATTGGGTCAAGGGAGGAAATCCTCAGAAGCTTCTGAATTTTAGAGATTTTAAGCCTAAAACACACACCCAAAAACAGCCAACAAAAGGTGAAAAAAAAACGAATGCTGTGTAATTGATGAAGATATGCAAAAAATTATTTTCAGTTTATTTGAGTTTCTATGAAACTGCAATATTGAAAAGTAATTTTTTTTATATATAAGATTGTACACAAGCTCTCTTTCGAAAGGAAAATACAGTCTAAACCAACCAGCCTTCTTAAATCTACAATGTTTAGCAAAGGGGGACTGGTATCCATTATTGCGTCTGATTATAAAAAAAATCGAATCAATCTATACCGAAAACATCAAACTTTCATTTTTTTTAAATACTTAATTCTTGTCTTTAACTCTTACCTTTATTTAATGAATTATCTGAAAACAAGAGATGTATTCAACGATCAGATTTATTCCTTTGGAATAAATGAGCCGTATTATGGATACTAAACGAGCCGTACCCTTAACTATATCAGCCACTATATTAGGTTTCTCCTTTCTCCTTACAAATTAATTGAATCGACTGGAGTTTGTTTTTGGTTCATTAATCGTTTATTGTTTAACCACCCCTGTTCTGTTCATGCCTATTCACTTTTATTCCCGATGACCTAAAGCAATCAGATTCAAATACCAGTAGAAAACGTTCTTAGTGTGTAACAGTCCTATCTGCCACTTGTAGAACTTCGCCATGGATGATATATCGGCCCTGTTCCTTCTTCGACATCGAAAATCCCTTCATGAAAGTCTGGAAATAAACTTCAAGGATGACTCGCAGGAATTCTTCGTAGAGGCTTCTCAAATTGTGGATGAAACCGAAGATGTTCTGAAGTCAGTTGTTGGTTATACCAACGCTATCAAAGACGAAGTAGTAGCCATTCGTGATGTTGTCCAGTCTTTCCTAGTAAACATTTCAAACAAAATGTCGACGATTTTATCAACAAGCGTGCAAAAATGTGAGTACAATATGAAATTCATTTTGTCGATTTTCTATGGCAATTTAATAAGCAAACACATACATGTTCCAACTAGTATTAACATCCACAAAGGATTTCGTATACTAGTATTTTTATATTTATATAATCCGCTGGTTCATGCAACTTGCTGATCAACAATAACTACAATTAATTAGTCTTTTTATATCGGTATAGAGAAAAATAGGGATAAATTAAAATATTAACAGTAAATTGCTTATTTGTGTTTTAAGAAAAAAGTTATATTACCGGTATTAATGTGGTAATAAGTACCCGCATCGATGGGTCATGTATTTTTCTCCATTTTTGCTCGTTAACGTCATATATGTATACACATGCACCCCCCAAAAAATTCAAAAAGCAAATACTGTGTTGCGATCATGAAAACCTCCTATGTATTAAATGAACGTTTATTGGTATTTTGTGTTGGGGTTAAGAATAAAAGAAATTGATCTTGTTGCTGTAAAACCTTTTCAAAGTAATTTGAACACAAAGTTTTTTTTAAATGCCACAAACACAAGTTTAAAAAATGTATCTTGGCGTTATCGGGTTACATCTTTTTTATAATGTATTTAAAAATAGTGGTGTATTGTATTTACTTTAATTCTCTCTCATTCACCGAAAGGTTTGGTTTTTGAAAAATATTCTTTTCTCTTTCGGAGCAGACGATGATTTTACAGAACCTGGAAAGAAATCAGAACCGGGGTTCAAAGACACAGTATTTAGTCAACAAAAGGCAGACCTTCTAAAAGAAAGGGAGGCACTTGCCAAACAGCAGCAACATCTTCAAGAAGTTGCTTATTCGGTCGCAGACCTGTTGATAGGAGTTGAGAAAGGAAGTTTTGACGTCATGGATAATCTTCAGAAAACACTTAAAGTCTTCGCAATCTGGAAAAATGGCATTGACGGGACTGAGATCAGTCATAATGCGAAACCAGGAAATGATGTAGCAAAGAAGGAAACTACCGGTGAAGAGCCAATACAACAGGAGAATACGCCATGTAAACAACAAGAAGATCATTGTCCAAAACTTGAAAACGAGAAAAGCACATTGGAAACTCAGACCAAAAGTCGGAATGAAAACGAAATTCTTCCAAACTCCTCGAATACCAACTTTAAAGATGACCAAGAGAATGAAAATAACACTCAGCAAGAGAGAACAGATAAAGAGCAGAGAGGTGAAAACGAGAAAATTGAAAGTGAAGAACACACTCACGAATCTATTTTTAAGGAAACTGAAACCAATGATGTCAAACCACAAACTGGTTTACAAATAACGAATTCGAACGATATTGCTGAAGACCAAATAGAAGAAAACGGAGGATCTGCAATTGGTACATGTATTCAAAGTATGGACGATAAAAAAGAAAAAGACAGAGTTATTGATAAACCCAAGAAAACTGACAACGGACAGACAAAAAAGCAATCGACAAAAATTGAAAACGGCCACAAGAAGAAAAATAAAACGAAACAGATTTCGGACACATCGAAACAGGAGCGTAAGGTTGTGTCATCTTCAGTCGCTGGCCAAACGAATGCGTTATCCTCGAGCAAAACTGCACATAAACAAAAAACTTCAAAATCTACCCCAAATAATGAACCAAGCACAACGTCAAAAAATCAACAGAGAGCAATCAAAAGTAGAACTTCTGACAATAAAATTGCCGAAACCCAAGACGAAAATCGCACAGGAGGATCACGACAGAAAGATCAAAAATCAAAAAGTGCAAAGTCCAGTTTGAAGGCAGATCTCCCGAGGACGGATACACTCGATACTCATTTGGAAAAAAGGGAGACGTGGATAGATTTACAAAGAAAGAAAGAAGAAATGGAAAAGAAAAAAGAAGAAAAGGAAAAAGAAAGGAGAAATCCACAAAACTGGCCAACCTACAGGTATTTATACTTAAAACCAGTTCTCGATATTTTCCTTGTTATCTATTGTATTGTCCCGATTCATGCCTATGTTTTATTCTGTAGCTATGAGAGGGAGCCAAATGAGCATTCTTTTCATAAAGGCATATGCTGTATTGTATCGGCACTCCCTGGCTTCGACAGATTTTGCTTAACAACCAAATATTCTGACCATCCTCAAGACCTAGAAATATTTCTGAAAGACAAGGAGGAACGCGTGATGTCATCTGTTGTGACAGTCTCATCAACCACCAGATCTCAGATAGAACTAGAGGTTAGAAACATAGTCTAGATAACGTTATGGTTTACCGGTTTTAATTAGCTTTTAACATACATTTCACCGTAATACCCTGTATTCGTGTTTTCAAACCCAGCAATCCTATCCATTTTACCATCAGGAATCGTTTTTACTATAGCTGCCTCTTTACATTTACATACCGTGCGCTACCAACAAGCAAGAACAAGAACGAGAATTTGTTCTTCTAATGTCACAAGACGGATCACCATTCCATCACGCAACGAAGCTTCAACCCCTGAATCCACCAAAAGTATGATTTAGAACAAGTATCATTTTTTTTGTCCATAAAATTCTATTTTCATGTTGGTCTTTGACATGTATCCTTCCTTTTAAAACAGAAACTTACATACTTGGGAACTGCAATTAACAGCTTTACTTCACTGGAAATGGTTGTCGTTTCACGATATGTTCGCTCACAGTTTTTTGTCCGTCCAATCGGGGGCGATTTTGAACCAACAGATGATAAGAATGTATTGCTTCGTATTCCAAAGGACTGTTTTCCTTACAACACCAATATCTATTTTAAGGTAAAATCTTAAATCTTTTCTTAACGGTTTTGTGGGACACTAATACAGATAATTGAAATGCATTTTTGCAAGATGAATTTCGTTTTAATATATAGGTAGTTGACTTTCAAAATCTTGACTTGAATGAGGAAAAGCTACCAAACGCTCGGGCGCTGACTTCACTGGTTGAGATTGAGTTTGATGACTGTTTAGGAAAAGACGTCGAGTTAGAACTATATCCAGATGTCATGATATCTGGTACAATAATATTAACTACGACTGAAAATTTGTGTAACCATTTCTTTAATTTGTTGTCTTAATTAACAACAGTACGTTGTGATTTTACCATGTATAAATACACTTTCTATATCGATTTTTTTTTGTTTAGCAAATTATTGAATTTCTTTTGATAACATTTTGTTCTTTGAAGCCGAGGAGACAAGTCATATTCATCAGACAGCTCTAAAGATATGCAAGAAGACGTTGGTTTCAAATGTTTCTCCAACAAAGTTTTTGGAACGCCTTCAAAAGAGTGGACTAGTCGAAGATAATGACGCAAAAGAAATTTTGGTAAGACTTGACTTGTGCTAATTTTTCACTAAATTATCATGATACACAAGTCTGTAAAGAACCTTTGTTGAAGAACGCAAAACAAAATATTTACTGAATCAACACAAAGCTGGTTGGCTTTGGCACTGATTCTATGCAGTAAAATATATTACTCGTTTCTGGAAATTGTTAACAAGGAAATGTTTTTTAAAAGTTCGTTTCTACTGTACTTATGTACCTTTTGCTTCTAGGACTCGTGATAAAGAACTTTCGTCTTATCATCGAATACATATTAATTAATAGTGTACGTTATTAGTAAAAAAGGTATAATACGAGTCTATTATCAATGTCCAATTTAGGAGCAGACGACAGAAGGTAGCAAGATGCGTCAGCTACTCCAGCTGTTTAAGGAATGCAGCGAAAAGACATACACCAAGTTTTTATGTTGTCTTGAGGACATTTCAAAAGAAACTGCAGCTACTCTGCAGAAAAGACAGAGAGATTTAAAGGATAAAATAAACATGAATTCAGGTATTGGATAGGTTCTTTTATTTCTGTTTGTTGTAAATTAATTTTTTTTCTAAGTGCAGAAATACAGTCCAACTTCATTTTCATATGTACAATACAGTAACGTTCTGTAGACGATTTCTAACTTCAATGCACTAAAATCAGTTTTGCAGGACCAAACCCAGAAAATGGTCGTGCTATACCGTGCAGAAAATAAAGTTTGGGATGTCCTGCCTACAGTTCTTAAAGAAGAGAATTCAGATGCAATCGTTGTTACTATTTCAAAGAATGAAAGACAGTTTCAGTAAGACCCCCTCCCCTCTCTCTTTCTTTGCATGTCAGTGAATAAAATAATGACCGTTATACATGTATCAGAAGATTTTGAGGTAATACCGGGCCCTATTAATCACATAGTAATTTTGATCTTTCATCCAAGCTAACATTACCACTACTATTCTAATTTTCCCACGAACAGTACATCCATCCAGCTTATCATAAAATCTTTAACTTTGAAATGAAATGTGCAAAATCTTTAATATTGTTTGGTATGCCACCCTATAACACTGACATCTTTTTAACCAAGCATCGAGGCAAATAAGATTATGCACCAAGTACCATTGTTATTCTCAGAGTGCTATTTTACTTATCTTCTTTCAGCAATATTATACCTTGGTGACAGTTAAGGCCCATGGGCCTCTTGCTCTTTTTACAGAACCATGGCTCTGTTAGTGCCAACGGAGAAAAAGGACAGTGAGTTGACATCCATTGGAGAAACTTTATATAACATGTCAAACGAAACAAAGGTTCTTGTTCTCGTATGCCAAAACCCGATAAACTCCGCTGATGTGGCTGTTGCATGCGCAGAACCAAACAATATTTCGTTGGCTGTTGAGAAACTTAATTTACTTGGATACGCCAGCGACACAACTGAAATGGTAGAGGTTGGTATATGTGATGGAGAGGAAATTCATTTCACAACATCGGGAAATATTCGAATTCTGTCACCACAGACCGAGATAAAATTGAGGTTCTTCCAGAACTTCGGCGTCCCCATTAAGGAGTTTAAGATAGTGGAGAGGGACCCGCAGATTCAGCGGTTTATGAGACGGTACAGCGGCGAGGTCTGTTTTACGGTGGGATCTGACAGTAGCACTCCTCACAGAACAGGTTCACAGACTGTTTATTTACCAAAGGTAATACTACATGTAAATTGAAATAAAGATAAAATCCTTAAAGACAGTTGCTAGAACTTCAAATGTGACTGATATTAACTGGATTTTTTTGTTGCTGAAACTGGTGCATTCAGTCAATAGATATATGCATGAAACATCGTGACATAGGTTCTACAATACAAATGACAATAAAAAAATTCGCATTTTACAGTTTTGTCTAATTATTTTTTAGCCATGCGTACCACTCTCAACGGATGTTCCACGTAAGTAATAAAATCAAAACTTTATTACGTTTTAATAGTTTGAATATTCTTGCATTACATGCATTGGAAGAATTAAACTGCAGCAGCAAGACTAAAACCAATAAAAACAATCTTGCCAGATTGTTGTTGTTGTTTTTTTTCAATAGTAAATTTTAGTTTTATAACTATCCATCGTGTATTATCACGTCATTTTATGAAAAATAAATTTTGATTGAAGTTAAAGCTATGGCGAAATACGTTTCGTATGAAATATCATCTTCTGGACCAGTCATTCTGGAGAAGTTTTTGGACAGACTGAGCTCCCATCCAGGAAAATTCATTACGTTTCGAGACAGAGTCTCTGATAGAGATACGTGTGAACTGTTCATATTCAACTGGATCGAAAACCAACGAGTGTCAGATCAAATGGTCAGTTATTCTGTGCTTTTCTATCGTTTAAATGTTTAAAGTTAATATCATCAATTGAACAAGTGAAAATATAGTTTAGATTTAAGTAAATTTTAAAATGTATGGGTTATTTGAAGGTATTTTTTTTAATTCTTGGGGCTCTGCGAACATTATCAAATAATTATTGGCGACACTAAAAAAATGCATTGAAGAATAAATAAACTATAGAAAGTTATGCTGATAACCTTTTTAAATGTGATTGAGTATTTTGCAGAAAATTTATGGCTTACTTATCTAAATGAAAAAAGAGCAAACGTATAATTATTCCTCTAACTGCGTATAATGTAAATGTATTCATTATTTTCAAAAATGTTAAACGTTTCCTAGTTACATAATCACCCCGAGGAACTTCATTAAGATTTGTTTGGGTGTTTACATTTAAACACAGATATTCAGTTTATATTATATATGCTTGAAATTTATATTTCAGGTCATACTCAAGTTTCTGAAAATTCTTCACTCAGACTGGGAACCAATCGCATTGAAAACTGACGAAGTTTTAAAACTTTATTCCCAGAACGGTAACATCAGTTTGTATAAATATACATTGTAGTTTATATCTAGACTATAAAATACTAAATATCAGTAAAAACTGATACTACAATGAATCTTATTTATATTGTTGTTTCATTATTTGGTTTCATAATTTAGGGATATTTTCAAACACCAACATGACAAAAATTGCAAAGAACATAGGGATTAAATGGGAAGACCTAGCAAAGAAACTCGATGTAAACGAAACAACGATTAGTGAGACAAAATCTTATTTCAAGGAAGATTCGAACCGTGCTCTCCATACTCTGGACCATTGGAGGCTGTCAGACAAAGTCATACATTCGGGGGCTAGAGCAGCTAAACCCCTCAGGTCAGCTATGCAGGCCTGTGGTTGTGGGAAGGATATCTTGTTCTTTGTGTCAATGCTAGGATAAGAAATTCAAAGCCATCAATTTCATCATTGATACGTTTATAGAAAGAAAACGTATGGAACTATTGAAAACTAATAGTAAATGTCAATTTCATTGTTTTCACCGTGGTTTAAAAACCACTGGGATCTATATGTATAAACTTTGTAAAATTAAATAATGATAAGAATAAGAGCTTTGTTTCATTATTCGCTAAGAGTGCTTATTTTGGAGCGTAAGGTCAGTACAAAAATTCTTCTAATTCATGAGTAGTGAATGTTCCATAATTTAGATTTTTCTACTGTGTTCGCCCTTAAAACACTTCTTTAAATTGTTTTTTATTTATATTGTAACAATTGGATGGGCAGCATTGTCAACTTATATCCAATTACGAGTCAATACCTACCTTTAAATCACTTACTATCTTCAACCAAAATTAAGTCTAATAGAACTATACCAGCATATGTAGCCGATTTACGCATAAATTATCGTATTCTTTCGTTACCGTGATTTACTTATTTCATCGTATTAAAAACTATTCTGGTTGACATTTTTGCTGCAATATTTTTAAAGTATTATTAGATCCAATATAAACATTAACAATGGTACTTTAATTTCTGTTTGAGCGCCATTTATCAGCACAACGAAATAAATTGGCGTGTATAATACATTGTTCTAAATATATATTAATGACTTTAAACCATGGACAATCGGCGTTATTTGTTCTGATTATTGTGATTTTTAGAATTGGAAATAGAACTTGCAGACTTGATTTTAGAAACAAAAGGTGTACATTAAAATGATTTAAAATGATATATGGTGTGTGTCATAATAAATTAATGTGCAATGCAAGTCTTGATTTTTTTCATTGGTTTTAAGCAATAGTTGATATCCAAAGAATACGCAGTTTAAAGACACGAACATCCAGAAATCATTAGTAATATATGTGTGAGCCCTTGTATATAATAATTTAAAAAATAATAAGGATAAAGTTCAATTATTCAATTGAAAGACAAAACACGATACATTGAAAATAGGAATTGAAAGACAATTCTAACCATAAAAGAATGGATATTGATAAAATATATACTTCAAAATTAATATCTTGTTAGCATATTGGGGTTTCTAGCCATTCAACAAAAACATTTACTATACAGATATTACGACATTTCAAATTAGACTGACAATTGTTTAATGTACATCATTTTTTAGTCTGGTCTTAAGCAACAATTTTGCGTATTCTATTAAACAAATTCTACAATAGATCACACGAAAATATGTGCATACTGTAGAAAGGAAAATGCTATTCAACATTCTCTTCAACCAATCTGTTATTTATAAGTTTATTTCATAATTTACAAAGTTTACAATTAATCCATAATTGCAATTTTCTGAGTTTTTAAAACTCTCTGTTAAACACAACTAAGATAATTATATTACGCCATCCATTGCCTTAGCTAAAGTAGCAGATATGTCAGTGCCTAACTCTATAGTACTATCTTCCAAACGCCACCTGTCCAGCATGTGAAGCGCTCTCGTGTTATTGCTCTCAAAATCCATACACATGGCTTTAATGTGTTCATCGTTAATTCCAAGTTTTTTAGCAAGTGTCTCCCATTTTTGATCCAGTTTAACGGAACATGCTTTTATGCTTTTATCAGAGAGTGACCCTAAAATAAAAAAAAATGAAAACTCATAAGTGTATAGAGACTTTAAAATTACCCTCCAAAATTTTCATGAAAGAAATGTTCAATGTTTCAATGTCTAGACTTGAATCTGAACTGGTTTAAGTTAAAATCATAGTTAGGTTATGAAATAATTTACATATTTGTCATATTATTTCTTTCATAAAAGCGATCGTCAGACTTGTAACAACCTTTGATAAAAGGCATTAGGAAGGAATCTGTTTTTTTAGCAAGACTATCTTGGTCAATCTTTTTCAAGGACTCCAATATAGTTATAACCTGAAAGTAATACAAGATTTGTTTGAGAAATAAGTGATGCGCCGTAGACTTGTAAAAGAAATCGGGTAGCTACGATATTAGATTAGTTCCCGGGCATTTTACTATCTAAAACACAACTTGAAGTTATATTTCTAAATTCCACATGAACCTTATCAAAAATGGCAATCAACAACTCTTAAGAATCAAAAATATTTAATAAAGGCAAAGCTTTTAAAAGGGGCAAATTTAACAAGTTATTTTTAAATTTCAAATGCTTCAAAATTGTTTTAATTTACGATTTAAGAATAAGGTGTCAGGATAGACGTTAAATTTAATTTTTGAACCAGTGTATATTATACAGCAATAAGTATATACTTTGTTTTCTTGTTTTGGTCTTTGGCTGGCCCAACTCATTATGAAAGCCTCACAGCATTTCCTATCCGTATTTCCCTCTCTATTCGCTCGATTCTTCAAAACGTGTACCTTTCTCTTATTGTCTTCACACAACTTCATATACAAATCATGTGGGTCTGCTGATCCACGTTTTGTCAGTTGCCATGCAAGGTATTTCGCGGCTGCCTTAACTTAAAACATCAAACAATAAATGAAAGTGAGTAAGAACAAGTATTACTTTCAGAACATCTTTAATCAAATTCTTTTGAAAATTACCTGGTACGTCAAGTGTAAGTGGCGCATATCGCTGGCCTTCCTGAAGTAATAGACAAAGATAAACAGCATAATTGATTAGTATATACTAATGAAATTTTTATATACTATTTACACTTATTTATTCGCCCCCGTTTTATTTTCGCTCCTTTTGTCCCTTTTGGCCTAGTTGTCAGCGGGCGAATTTAAGACTGGATGAATTGTAACGAGACAGAGTTATCTCTTTTAACACGACTGTGTCTGAGCAAATTCAAGATTGGGCAAAACCGTTTACAAGTGTAGAAGAGTGAAAATAACATGAGGCGAAAATAGCCCTATATAGAGTAGCGTTTAAGGAGGCTGGATAGTCAACAAGTTAACCATCAGATCTGCCTAAAATTTTAAGATATGATTTGTTAAGCTATAAACTATTAGTTGGTAAAGAAAAAATCCATATACATATATTGTACCTTTTAAATTTTGGTATTTTTCTATATCTTTATATTAGGAGATCAATACAATCTAAAAATGGCAACGACCATCGAGCCCTCTTAAGTTTCTCATAGATAATTCAAATTTTACTAATAAGACGCACCTTTGGAAGATGTATTAAAAAAGATCCACTCCTCGGTGGGGATTGTGGCGTGTCTCCCACATTGTATGCCAGATTCCCATGGTATGCCCTACTTGAATATTGAGCTTCTTTATTTACAATATCTATTTGAAAGGAGAGATGGGCAGAATCAATATTTAAGAAAAAGCTCATTTGAAGCACCCCGGAAAGAAATTTGATGTTTCCATTGGCATTGAAGATGACTTCTTCCGTGTCACATAAACCAAGCTCCACCATTTCCGATGGGCCATCCTTATATCCCTGATGGGCCATCTCTTTCCGAGCCTGTCCACTCTTTGATTTCTCAACACATCGAATGTATAGATCCGAGGGTTTTTCCGCATGTTGTTTGACGATCACTTGAACTGGAACTTGGTACATCCTCTCGTAGATGTTCTTTGCGACCCTGCATGTTTCATCGTCCGAAATGGCATTAGTTAAGACCATTCCAAACATACTAAAAGAAAAAAAAAGGCGTTTATATGATATTACTGTTTTCGAAAACATATAAATTTATAGTTGCTAGCCGTTTTGATAATCTTGTTAAGTCATACTAATACTCACTCAAAGTTTCTGTGGTTTGAAGGAATAGAAACAGATGCATTATTTGGAAGGTTTGAATTTGATTGAAACTTCATTATTTCCCATTCCTTATTATCATTACTCGACACCAACTGCAGTTTTGATGGATTAAATTCTAAAAATATCAACAAATCCATTGTATTAAAAAATATATAAACCAATATAATATTCAAACCAAATGTCTTATTAATCTTATTAATTGGGTGTGGGCTTAGATAGGCATAATACCTGTTGCTCAATTCTATTATGTTTAAACAAAATAAAATATTGTTTAAATTAATTATTAATCTGATAATATTGTAATCTATCATCATGATTACATAACCACAAAATCACCTTGTTCGGATTCTTCCAAATCAGCCAGAGTTTTCTGAAGATTCTGAGCCAAATGGCCTTGTTTAGCCTCCGATAGGGATTCCACCAACAGTTTTAAATCCATGCTCGCTGGCCGTTTTAAACAATTCTAATAGTTCCCTTGTTTTTGCTTCATTTGATGATCTGTCCTGAAATGTTGATATATTCCATATTACAACAAAGAGGAGGAATTCTTATTTTATAATCACCTTAACAGTGTCGTTTTAATAAGACTTTTGATTATCAATAATTATGGCAATTTAAAAATGCTATTTCTAACTTTAAAAGGTAAATTTTGCGTATCGTAATGATTTTCCAAAAGTTCATTACTCGTGATAACATACTAACGAGCATACTACTTACATGTGTTTCTGTGAACCACATTACAACAAAAACGTACGGAACAAAACACTAATAGTTCGATCGGAGAGTATTCAAAGTACAAGTGACTTGATTATATAGATATTTTCAAAACATGAAGCTACTGTATACAGGGAAATGTTCTCCCCCGTTTTATTTTCGAGCTCATTACGCCCTCCTTGTCAGCGGGCGAATTTGAGACAGGGCGAATTCCAATGTTTCAAATTATCTCTCTTTAAACACAACGGTGTATGGGCGAATTCAAAACGGGCCCCGAATCTGTTTGCAAGTGTAGGGGGCGAAAATTACATGGATCGAAAAAAAAAACCTGTATTCAGTATTCTTATCGATTTTACATCTTGACACCATTCCATACATCAAATAGATTGAAGGAAGAACATTACATTATACCTGGATTTTATTGATCGTTTGCTCTGTTAGTATTGATTTTGATTGAAATTTGTCAATCACATCATCCACAGCCATGTCTGTTACAAGCTTGTTTGCACATAGATGAATTGCTCTTCCATGGATTGAATCTGAGAATTCTGTTGAAAGTGAAACCTTGTATTATATCTGCTTTCACCTAGCCATATTTTAGCTATCTTTACGGACAGTAGTCTTACTAGCAACTTATAGGACTGCTCGTTAAAATACGTGTAATATTCAAATTATTTTGAATGTGTTTTTACTTAATAAACAAAACAAAGTAGAATTATGAATGGTTTTCGTGTAATTGTTTGACAATTGAATTCTACTATACTTAAAGCACACCTATTTTAAATTCACAGTTATTTTCATGAAAGATCGATAATTGAATTCGATTTGCAAGTCATGATAATGTATATGTACATGTATTATAAATACTATTTCAATTATAATCCTGTCGTTTCAAACACCAGTTCTTTTTTCAATGTGTAATGAATAATACGGAAAATTTTTGAAATAGTCTTGCCTGCTTTCTTGATGTAATTAGGTTGAATATCAAGAGTCACATCTTTTTGAGTGTACTCATTAAAATCAATACCAAACAAAGGAGTTGCAATTTGTATATGATTCAAATCAGGCTCTGATGATACTCTAGAAGCTAAGGAAGTGTCCACCTTGTTTGGAAATCAAAATTAGATAAACGTAGCATTAAAATGCTAGTTGTTCAGGTAAAAAAACAACTTTTGTAAATTAGTGAAGATTCTTGCATTTTAATTGATTCATAGCTAGATGTCGAAGACAATCTGATTCTAAATACTTTTTAAACCCTGCACATTTCTGTTGATATACCTTTAAATGTGCACATATATCCCTTTTAAACGTTCCCTCTGGAATTTTCACTATTAAGTTTTCGTTGTTAGATGGGCGTATTTCTACTGCGTTGCGACTATTGTCCTTTATGGCATGACTTTCTCTTTTCGGCCTAGAAACAACGGCGATTTCTACCACATTGAATTTAACCAAACTTGTTCCAATGAGTGGTACTTTTTTCTGGAAAAATATTTTGAAAAACGCCCTAGACTGAATAAAATTTTACATGTATATACGGGTGAATATTTAGCATATAATGATATTTTTACATGTGCATATTACATATATAAAAAAAACTTACTTCGCTTAGATTCGAGGTAGGTGTTATTTTTTCTGGGTAAGTCCATTTGCTTCCATCAATCGAGATTTTTAACTTTATTTCTTTGTCATTGTCAATGGAGATATATGGAACAAATATTCTCATTGGAACCTAAAATACAAACATGTTTAAGGTTTTGGTGGCAAAACATATCATTTAAAAACACTTAGATGTTTTCTAAATAAACGTGTTCCGACAGTTTATGAGTCTCATGAGTGACAACTCTCGGTCCGTCATTTAAAGTTGTCCAGTAGAGCACAGTATAGCTTTTTAAATGACAACTTTAATTCTAGAACATGTAGCTATACTAATTTTCATGTTTCCTAAATATATTGAAAGCATGGAGTTGCACGGACTGACCTCAGACCTCAAAGAAGTTGTAGTTACTATGGTAATCTTCACATATATAGTAAATCTATGTATATACAGTAACGAAAATGCAAGCACTTGAATTCTTTTTTTTTTTACTCTATTTCATTGGATAATTAATAAAATGACTTAAGTCTGATGTATATTTAAACAGTAAAATGGTTTATTACAGAAAAAAAGAATTTAAAAACAATCTGCTATACTACATTGTAGGTACCTTCATACCAACATGAAGCACCACAGAAATCATTAAACTGTTTAAAAAGTACATTATCTGTGATTTCAACAAAAAAACAAATAACTTGCTTTCTTAATATTGAATAAACTCTTACATCCATTGCGAACTGGAAGCCATCTCTTGGTATGATCTTAACCACTGAAGCTCCAATAATTTCTTCACTGTTCTCTGAGCAACGTTTCAAATCATCTGGACTGTCAGATGAAACACAATTTAAATCCTCTTTTGTAAACCCATGGTTTCCTTCTACCACAGTGACGACAGAGCATAGTCCATTGTGATACCCTTGATCAGAATCCCTGTAGTATCTGTCAAGAAAAACGTGATTATATTTGGTTTTTTTATTCGTGGGAAGAGGGTTACGTAAACGAATTTTCCCAGATTAAGAAAATTAAATGATATAAATTCATCCTATTTCATTACAAAAAATGTTGATATATTACTGACTTTAACCATGAACATCATAGATGTAATAATGTAATAATGTCATTCGTACTTGTATATTGGCCAATTATTTGGATCCTTTCTTCTCATTTCCTCTTTCCTTTTACACTCTTCTTCATCTTTTTGTTTTCTCTCTTCTTCTTCCTTTCGTTTTCTTTCCTCTTCTTTTCTCTTCCGTTCTTCCTCTTCTTTCCTTTTTTGTTCTGCTTCTTCTCTCTCCTTTTCCTTTCTTTTTAATTCTGCTTCTCTTTTCTGTCGTTCTTCTTCCTCTTTCCGTTTCTTCTCTTCTTCTTCCTTCCTTCGTTCTTCCTCCTCTTTTCTTTTCTTTTCTTCTTCCTCTTTTCCTTTTATTTCATTCTCTTTTTTTCTTTTTCGATCTTCCTCTTCTCGTCTTTTTCGTTTTTCCTCCTCTTTTCTTTTTCTTTCTTCTTCTTCTATTTTCTTTCGTTCCTCATCTTCTTTCCTTCTTCGTTCTTCTTCCTCTCTTCTTTTTCGTTCTTCTTCCTCTCTTCTCTTTCGTTCTTCCTCCTCTTTCCTTTTTCGTTCCTCCTCTTCTTTTCTTTTTCGTTCCGCCTCTTCTCTTTCTTTTTCTCTTTTTTTCCTCTCATCTTCTCTTTTAATTCTCTCTTCCTCTTCCTTTGCTTTGCGTTTCTTTTGTTCTTTAACATTTTCAAGACTATTAGACCAATTCTTTAAAGCTGATGCAATGCTTTTTACATCACTGTTAGTTACTGTAACATCAGATGTAGCTTTTGCAATGACGTCTTCCGTTTGATTCAACACTTTCTGAAGATTATGTTGTTGATTGGCTATCTTCTCGTACTCCAGAAGTAGTCGTGCTTTTTCTACATCATAACCTTTTCTGTGTAATTAATATTTAAATTTAACAGTTTGCTTATTGAACAAAAATCATACAGTTACGAAAGATTAAAATCACTGTAAAATTATCAAAATTCGTCGAGTTCCGTGAACTTCATAGGTACCTCTCACCCACGAACTATTTTCCCAAACAAATTATCAACACGGTTTTTATTCATTAACCGTATAAGCAAATCAACAAAATTACATACCTAAGAGAAATTAAGAAACTAATATGAATAATTTATAAACTTGGTCAATCGCATAAAAAGTTTACATTAAAGCATCTAGCTTCTTCTGATTGTTTAGGTACATAAAGTAGCGATGAAACTCTGGAACAAGAGACCGATTATATGAATTTATCATTACTTTTGATAACTTTTTATAATTGATATCATAATATACTAATAATTCGACAGCAGGGAAACTTATTTTGATACATTTTATATACACGCATATCCACATAAAAATGTTGTGCTTAATACCAAGCCGGTCTAATACCTAATTTCGCATTTAAAATTTGACATCAAGTGTTACTGAAAAATGTACGAGGGTTGTCCCAAAATTGCGTAGACAAGTTAATAGAAGACAGAGATGAAAGAACCATATGCGATAAGGTGTAATTTCTGCCCCCATTTTTAATAAATTTGAAAAAAAACCCATCATATCATATAGATATTTTGATAAAATATAAAACTATGACATCACGTAAATTGGCTATTTCTCAAAAGCATGAAAAATTCATCAGTTTGTATTCATATTCAAGACTAGGGGGTATAGAGCGCAATGTTGCTCCAAAACCATTTTTACATATATTATTGTTCATATTATTTTACATACCATATTAAAAAAAGGTGTTGGAGCAAGCATGCGCTCAATGTTTCCTTTAAAAAAAACTGATAGGAAATGCCCCATTTTTGGCAACAATACGTACTTTTTGTAAAATTATCTCATTAATAAGATATCATATTTCTATTATGACTTCGATTAAAGAATTTATCTTTATAAACCTGAACTAGATATATGTTAACCTATATTTTAGTAAGTTTCTAAAGCTCTATTCATAACTTTGAATTTTGGGGCATAAAAACACTTTATCCCGCACATAGTCCTTTGTACCAAAAAGGGTTGATGGTATTTGCATTTATTTGCATTGATATCAAATGTTGTTGGAGATTATATTGGTAAGATTTAAGCATACTAGATAATAACTCTGACATGCGGCGAAATGTCGAAAACAAAAAGTTCGAATAAGCATTCAGAAATGAAATTCGAGAAAAAAGCACTTCACAAACAAAAGACATTTAAGAAATGAAATTATTCAAAGTACTCGACCCACAAACCATAAAAAACGGCCTAGTTTCAAATATTGAAAATTTTACTATCATGTACTCTAGGATATGTGCTACATGGAAATGTATTTCTTTTTTAAATATATCTCACAGTATTCTTGTATGACGTCATTAAATATGATGTTAAAAATTGTCACGTCATCATATTTGCATGAAAATGATCATGATGGCGTGTTCATGTACCATACATATGCATTATTCGGCAAATGATTGAGAAATATGTATGCAGGGAAATCAAAATAAGTGTGTAAATAATTTTATTTATTGCAATATACTGCAGTAAAATTACAAATAACAGTATGGTTTACATGTGATATGGAGGGTCTTTGTTGAGTAATATTTTATTTGCATACTAAGTTTTGTGGACAAATCAAAGTGTTTAAAGATTTACGTAATAGAGCGTTTTGCAACAAGTTAAAATGTGAATTTGTAGATGGATATTTAGATGAGGGATGAAAAATCTAAACTGAATTGGATGATATACATATACGTGGCCTTAATTCTTTCTATTGCAGCTGAGTGGAAAATGATAACAAGGATTTTTTTAAACCAGTGAGTGGGTATTTAGGACGTCTCTAAATTTTGTTCTGTAGATCAAAATATACAATAATTTTTATTATAACTGTCGTCCCAAATGAGAATTTTAGATAAAGATTTAGATTAAAAAAAAAAACCAATTTGGGCATGGGGGTCACCCCCACCCCACCCGACTTTAATTTCCCTGTTTACTGCATACATCATTTATTCATATAGACATGCTTATTCATTTGCATATTTTAAACCAAACTTGTCAGATCCGAAGTATCTACCCGATGGTTAACTCGCCCTACAATTTCGGCCAACATGTAAATTAGTTAAACCGCGTTCATGGGCAACTCGTTCTAGTAAAAAAAAAAATCCATTAAAACTAAAATCGCTTCAAATTGTTCCATTTTATTTATTATTTTTTTAAACAAAAAGTCCCATCAAAGGTATGACTATCTTCCCGCGATGCATGATGAACCAGTCTTACACTTTTCGCCATGACGTTTATTAGTCAAACCGGTCACCCCCTTCTGGAAAGTTCTATTCAATTCTCTCGGAAGAGGTCGCGCTTCGCTAGCTTCTTTTTATCATAACTAAAATCGCGCAATCAAGAAACGAATTACCTTATTTCATTTATTCAACATCTGTCAAATCTTAACTTCTATGTATAATCTAAGTCAGTTCCTTATAAATTTATTCATTGTTTACGTAATCATTCAATATTATTTCATTGCAATATATTCATATATTTTGATGCTAACTCCCATTGACTTGGATCCGCCAAAGCGTGACCACAACCTTACTCTCATATTTGCTATTTCGGGCTTGTTTATCGAAAATAAATGTAGGTTTTTAATTAATTTCACAACAATTACTTATCCGTTAAAATTCAATCAAAACTAACGAACATCATCTCACATGTGCTTAAATACCAAAGGTGTAAGCAGTTACTCTGATGCAGGCATATTTAGTTTATTTGCAAAAAGTCTTAATTTATAAGTATAGATATACCTTGCATCCTCTTTTGCTTTGGTGTCACCAGACATTATTGATGATTTGATATCAAGTAACTGCAACTGGCTTGTAACGACATTATCTTCACTTTTAAACATCTTTGTATTCTTTGTATAGGTATCTGAAGAGAGAGAGGGGAAAGAATTCGAACAAATGCCAATGAAGAATGTTAAAAACAAACTCTCTATGAGAAACAAGATCACAAAAAAGATAAGTTATGATTGTGATTATCTTTTGAATATTGCACTGATTTTAATTTAAATCCTGGTAGCAATGCAGAACAGTTACCATTTCTATGATATTGCATCATTAATGATTGCTCAGGTAAAAATAATTCAGTTTCATCTTTTAAGACTGCAATGCAAGTATGATCCATTCGTAATTTGTAATTATTGTAGCTTCAATGGGAAAAGCGGCAGACTTCTCTTCTTTAAATGACTATATATCAACAAAACTTTATGTTATATATATGCCAGCAACCAATCCGGAGAAGAACAAGGATCGTGTTAATTTAGGAGGGCTGGAGGGTCGTGGCCATTTTTAGACTGTATTGATCTCCTTTAAAAAAGAGTTCTATGTACAAATATAGAAAAATACAAGAAAAACACGCTTATAACGAAGTGCCCGGGAAGGGCGATTATGCTTCGTTATAAGCGCAATTCGTTATATCCGTAAAGTTTACAACATGTAATACAGTCACTGGGAATAAAATTTATTTCGCTGTAAACGTCAATTCATTATAACGTGTTCGCTCTAACCGTATTTTCCTGTACCCAAATTTAAAATGTGAAATATGGATATTTTCTTTACTAAATTATAGTTTATAGCTAAACAAGTCGTATCTTAAGATTGTAGGCGATCTTATGGTTAATCTATTGACCATCCAGTCTCCTTAATAAAAAAAAATAAGAAAAATGAACAATTTTTGACAAAATAAAACTTTTCCAAAGTGTGAACTCTTGTTCAATTTGAAAATGAAAATGAAAAATTCTTCAGCAGTAGCAATGTACAATACATTACGATGTAATTTTGTACATAAGCATATACTGACAAACTTGCATATTTTGATCAGAAATATTATTATATATATTATAAAATTAAATATGTAAACATATTACTTTTTCAGATTTATTCTTATGTTTATAAGGTTTTAAAGATATACCTGTTAATTCTCTATTACTTTTAATTCATTATTTATAAGCCAAGGTCAATAGAATTTGCACTGACTTGAAGCTTATTCTGTCCCTGGATTAGAGTACCGTCCTCTGTTTTATAATAGCGGAGGCAATTCTTAATTTCAAATTTTAATTGATCTTTTCTATTCGATTTAATTATTTCGTTTAAGTTCTGAACTTCGTCTTGAATGGCGTTGATGTAACTTTGAATGTCTGTACAGAGTCTAATTGTTCTGTCCGTCGTAGACTGTACATCCCCATTGTAAAACGGAAGATCCTCGCCAAATTTGAGTTTTTCTGTCAAACTCGTATATTTTTCTTTCTATGACTGGATGAGACTCAGAGCATTTAAATCAATTATGCTCTTTTTTTTCAATGATCATGTCAAATCAGACTCGAAATAGAATTCAAAGTTTAATGTTGATGTCTCTCCTTTAAATACTGCTTTAATCTTTTCATTTTTTTAAAATTTAAACTTATTACCTTTGCGACTTTTGTTTCACAATCTCTTTTGGCGGTTGTCCAACAGATTATGTTGCTGTGTATACATGTATTTCAACTTTATACGACAGAAAAAAGAGGAAGTCTTAGGTCACACGTCAAGAAGTCTGACAAGTGTCACATGTTGATAAAGGACTGAGAGGACACACACAGTTTTATAAATTGCAGTTTTCAAACTTTGTTAAAAAGTTCGCTTGAATCACTTTTAATATATTTTAGATGTGAAATTATTATCTCAAGAACTTGTCGTTTTTAAGCATTTATTTTATGTATTTTTAAAAGAGTTCAACTATGCATATTTAAATAAAATTTATGTTTAAAGAAAACGCACCTGAATATTTTCTCTAATTACAATGTTTTAAGTAGGGCAAGGAAAAAGGTCTTTTTCTTGTATTTAGTAAGATAAAGAGTTAATATTTACTCTTTGTGTTGTATGCAGGTTTTATAAAGGTAGCAAGCCTTGCAGATATTAAGCCTAAATGTATTATGCAATGATAGCTACGTTCAAGCACGTATGAAACATGCATATCTAAGTGTATTTCTGAATAATTTTCAATTACCCAAATAGAGCGTCAAAAGGATCATTATTGATCTTGATTGTCGAATAGCACGCTTCTTAAGGTCACTATTGTAACTACCAATATCATCTTATTGGAAGCCTGATCTCAGACCAAGCAGGTATGTGGATTTAGTGCTCTTGATTTAGCTAAAGTTAAGTATTGTGTATAGGTGTAGGTGGACGTGAATAGGTATATTCATGACTATAAAAAATACAATCTGTTTCTTGAGAAAAAGTATTTTATATATTCTATGGATGTAGCTATAGACGAATATTATATATCTGCTTAGGAAATCAACTAGAACTTTTTTTGTCTTCAACAAAAAGTAGGGGCTTTTCGACATCAGCTTTATCCTTTTTATTATAAATATCAGAAAAAATCATATTTCCCCCCAATTTTTTGAACGCCTTGGTAAATGTATATCCACTTGCCTGAATAAGAATATACAACAAATGTCAAAAGAAAGATAACTCGAGAACTTTATAAATAGCTATAATTTAAATTTCGTTATGGACATTTTCAAAAAATCATTGATATCTTTTTTATTTCTGGGACAACCACACTTGGAATGGGTAGAGTATTTATGCTCTAAATTTTTTAAGCAAAGCGAGATAGTTTTTTTCAAAATAAATTCTTGAACTTTAATAAAATTCTAATAGTTAGGCCCGTAATACCCCTACTAGGAGTCAAAAAGTGCCCCCTCGGACCATAATTTTCAAATTGTACTCACCACTTTGAACTATAAACCGAAAAGATTTTAAAAATCGGATGAAAAATAAAAAAGTTACAGCTTAAGGGCTGATTTGAATATTGACCCCTCAAGATCCCTTATTTTCCGGAATTTCATTTTCAGAACCTTTTCCGGTCTGTGCATTAGGTCCCATAATATGAATATGAAATATAAAAATATTTGCTTAAAAACTCTTTGAGAAAACGTGACACGCGTGAATTTAGTTTAATATTAAAACTCCCATAGACAATTTTTATCAACTTATAAAACCGGAAGTTCTCAATAGTTTTAAACGAAACTTAACATATATGATGATTATGACAATTTTAACATTTCCCATGCCTCGTTTTAAAAATTTGTCGTTTATTTTAATTTCTACTTTTTCCATCCCCCCTTTTTTCAAAGTTGAAGCCTAATATCTCGAAAACAGTAAGAGATAGGAAAAAGTTGTAGCATACGAGTTTGTATATCATAGCATGAAGTATGTAATTCTAAAATTTCATAGTTTATTATCAAAAAATAAAATAGATACAAGGGTCCTTTAAATATTTTGTATTTTGCATGTGCAAACCGGAAGTATATAAACTAGAAGTCTAAAAAGGGACATACGGGAGAACTATGAGATTGCTACAATAATTAAACATTAAATTTATATTTTTTTCTTCCGTTTTCAAAAAATCGCCGACGAAACTTTGTTGAGAAGAATAATAATAACTAGAACTTTTTTTGTATTGAAAAAAACGTAAGGGCTTTTCGACAGCCCCTTTTTCCTTTTTTATTTAAAATGTCAGAAAAAAATCACTTCTATTTCCAATTTTTTTGCAACGCCTTAGTTTAACCTATTGCCTTAATAAAAACTTATGAGTAGTGCAATGTCAAAAGAAAGATAACTCCATAACATTACAAGTAGCTATACTTTTAATTTCTATAATATTTTCAAAAAATCATATAAAAGTAAGTATTCATTCCTCGGTCACAAAACTTGGTATGCCGAGAGTATTTATGATTTACATTCTAAGTGCAAAGCGAGATAACTCTTTTGAAAAAAAAATCACATTTTAAAAACTTGTGATCTTTAGGCCAAAAAAGCCCCCATAAGGAGTCAAAAAGTGGCCCCTCGGACCATAATTTTTAGATTGTACTCTTAATTGCAAACAATAAACCGAAAAGATTTTGAAAATCGGAAGAAAAATAAAAAAGTTACAGCTAAAGGGCTGTTTTGAACGATGACCCCTCCAGATCCCTTATCTTTGCGAATTGTCTACCCAAAAACTTTTCCAGTCTGTGCATTTTGTGTATCATTTTACAACTAAGATATTGTAATGTTTACTTGAATACTTTTTGAGAAAACGAACGACGCGTGATTTTAGTTTAACACTGAAACTCCCATAGACAATTTTCATCGACTCATAAGACCGGAAGTACTGAATATGTTTTATTGAAACTTGAAATATATCTTTAATACTTCTGTCTTAACAAAGTTTAGGCGTCTTATAAAATTCCTAAGGTTTTTTTTTATTTTTTTTGTTTTTCATCCCCCCTTGTCCCATAATTTAGTGCAGAAGACGTGTAACCAAGTTTGAGCCCTAATATCTCAAAAACAGTAAGATATAGAGAAACACCAACGCTAAGTATTTTGTACAGCTATACAAGATTCATCTAATTCTTAAATTTGAATGCTTTAACTCAAAAAATAATAAAGATATTGTGTTTCAATGAATTCTTAGTATTTCCCTTGTCAAAACCGGAAGTGCTGGAACTGGAAGTCCAAAACCTTACATACGCGTGCCATTTAAAAGTGCTATAAGACTATTGCATAATTATTTTAATATGTTTTTCCGTTTTCAAAAAATCGCTGACGAAACTTTGTCGAGAATACGAATAATAAGAACTAGATGCTGTCATTAGACAGTAATACCCGCACCAAGTGTTAGCCTCTAAATAACACTCTCTTGAACCAGTTTTAGTCAAAAAGAAGGACTCATGCAATTTCCGGTACTTTTTAAAAATTATAATTTTCATAAATGATGAGTTCACATCCAATAATACACAAATTGCCTTAATGTACAATTTGGGGTTGAACTGTTTGCATCTGTTTGTGATCTTCATATTATTTCCATTAAAAACCCGTTTTTAAATATGACACAAACAAACATTCTTAGGATTTTATATTCGTATTTGTGCCCTCATGCAGAAAAAAATATGATAAAATAAAAAAAAATCCCTACCTGCCTAACCTAATTTTTTTATCAGTGTTACCCTAAACACACAATTTTTTTTCTTAGGCCTAACTGTTAGGTAACATTATTTTGTTGGAAAATATTATATTTTATACACTTTATTTAATGTTTCGTTCAATAAGGAGTACATCTCAATATGTGGGTGTCCCATACCACCTTAAAGCTGAAAATTGTGCTTTACATGGTTAATTACCTAATAAAATTGTGCAAGGGGTTTTAAAGAATAAAGTTATGAAAATACATGCAATATATATTACAATTAAATGATCTTTGTCTGAAGTTACGTACACAACACAGGTCTACAGGTTGCATTAGCGGGTATTAGTTTTACCCAGCTCTTTGGTTTGATGAGTATCACATGGTGTACATGCATGTGTGTTTTCGATATGCAGAATAGGATTAATTAACACGAATAAACGTTTCTTTTGTGGTGATCAGCTAAAGGAATTCATATTGTGCTAATTGGATTATCATTATGATGTTGACCAATATAGGTAAGTATAATACATGTAGTAGCGCAATATTATGAGACACCGGTATACAAAACAGTTAAGTTTTACTCTCACTTTCTAAAATGTGATCTCCCTTTGCCAGCATACTGTATCATCATCTTTATTTAAATAAGCTTATCTACAGTTTCTGTCATTTTAATTGCAGAATTTTTTTTATTTTTTTCATTTATCAGACTTACGCTATTGAGTTGACTCCATATTGACCCTATTTTGTTTTAAATTTGGGTATTAAATATCATGTTTATATGAGTTATAATAGGAAGGAAGGGGAAGGGGCCTTAACCGTTCCCCATCCCCAGGATGTGTGAATTAGATATACATTTCTAGTGAGAATGAAGGCATGCTGCAACTTCTTTTTTTCCCATTATACCCCCTACCCCATCATCATACACCAGTAATAGAAAAAGAGTTAATGACTAATTTTCTTTTATTTTAAATTGCTTATTCTTTTTTGTCAAGAGATATGTGGTATGTCAAGATTTATGACTCATGAAAATTCGTGCATTTAAATCCTGATTGTTAACATACATGTATAATTATATATAAAAAAAATACATGTGATATCATACTAGGGATCATGCAATCAATTGCAGAATTGCCAATCGGTTATTTATAACTCATTTTGACTGATTAAATTGTTAATCATTTTGGAAATAAAGACATTTCTAAATACATGTATAACATATGATCAATAGATTGATTTTGTAACTATTTAGGGCCCCACTCTGCAAATGCCCTATCATGATCATTCTGTCCAACTCTGCTGATCATGTCAAGATACATAAGATACATTTAAGACAAATTGGCCCCTGCCCCTTCGATTATTCCTCCACCCCCTGGAGTTGTTTTTAAACAACCACCCCCCTCCTCTGAAATAGGAAATTATAATACATTTCAATAACTGTTGAGATCCCCACCCTAGACCATATTCATTCTTCCTCCTTGTGTCATTGCACATCAATTGGTACATGTATATAGGTTATGCCCCTTTGAGATGCCCAGTGACTTTCCAGAGTTAGAACTAATCAAGTAACCTATCTTATTCATATGTAGTGTAATTCCTAGCCCTAGCCCAATGATGACCCTGCTTTGTTTTTTACAGCAAGGTTTTTGTTGACTGACTTTATAATTTCCACAATTATATATAACATTTTGTTTATCTTTAAGATTAAAATGCAATTCCCAAAATCTCTTTATGTACATCTGACATCATACAGAAAAAAAACAATCAAGAAATGTTTTTGTTACTGTAAAAATGTGAGAAAAGACTCTGAATCTCCCTACCCACCTGCCCCCTGAAAACATGAATAGTCGAATATTTTTAAAATATTCTCAAAATCATCGAAATCCCCGCTCCTAAACCATATATATTTTTGTTTCTTGAACCATGACCATGTCAAGGCAAATCTTTTTGTGGTATTAGAAGGTCATGGCATCTGAAGGTCACCCTAACCCCACCCCACCCTCCCAAAATCAGAAATGATCAATTATCTTGAAAAAAATGCTTGTAATCCCCACCCCTAAAGCATATATAGTCTTCCTCATTGTGCATCTTATGGTACGTTATTTCAATCACAAGACATAAGAGGAGGTCCAGGAATTAGGTTTTTTATGGGACGGAACATCATTTTGCAGATAGTATTGACCCTCAGAATCAAATTCATATTTCTAAAACCTTATTGCATATCTATAGCTCAGCACCTGTTATATCCCTATAAATGATGTGGCTATTCATTAAATCATGAGAGGAGTTCTGGGAAGTAGGTTTTTTCAGTAGTGATAAACGTCAATTTTCAGCTACTATTTGACTCCCTGGATGAAATTTAAATTTTTAAAACCTTATTGCACACCTATAGGACAGCCCCTATCATATCTCAAGAGATGACATAGCTACTGCATAAATTGTAAGAGGAGTTCTGCGAACCATATTTTTTTGGCAAAAAAAACCGTTATTTTTTGATGCCCACAGACCCACGTGATAAAAACAAAAATTCTGAAACATGATTACCCGTCAACATGACACCCCGAAGCATATCCTATTAGATCATTAGGCTACTGCAAAAAGAAATTGACGTTTTTTAAAACCAGACTTTTTGTAAAAAAAAAGAAGTCATTTTTCAGCCATTTAATGACCCCCAGGACAAAATTGAAATTTCCGAAACCTTATTGCGCATCTATAAGACATCCCGAAACATATTCCAAGAGATGAGTTGTCTACTGTTGAAAATGTAAACGGAGTTCGAGGAAGAAGGTTTTTTGTCAAAAAACGTCATTTTTACCAATTATTTAACCCCCAGGACTACCAGAGAATTTTTGAAACCTTTTTACAAAACAACATGACACCCCAAATCATACTCCAAGAGTTCAGTTTGCTGGTTTATAAGATGTAAGAGCAGTTTGAGAAAGTAAAACGTGACAGACGAACGGACGAACGGACGGACGGAACAGGGTAACAACAAAATACCCGAACTTTCTTTAGAAAGTGCGGGTATAAACATCAGAATAACAATAGGTCTTTTCGACCGAAAGTTGAAAAGCCCTAATGAAACAGAACGAAGACAATAGGTCTTTTCGACCGAAAGTCGAAAATCCCTAATAATGAAAGAAAGACCCATTTTCAACAAAATTATTAACATGATGATTTAATGGCATTGGCAACGAAGTGCTCAGGATATAAAAAAAATCCGCATCCGCATTTTCTTTTTTATACAACGAATTAGAGTTATCTCTCTTGAATTCTTCCCAACTGGGAGTAGTCTCCCGTAATATAAGCTCATTTTGAATTATATGGTAAAAGAGCAGTGTTTCCGAGGTAAACAAAATATGTCATGTCTAAGGATGAAGCGATATCGCTTGTTCACCTCAGAGCAGAGAGTAATAAATTTATATTCGTCAAATAAAGTGAGAAAGATTTAAATGACCTTTTGAATTTTCATTCACTATTGACAGTGATCAGACAAACGACCGAGGGGAGGGGGTGGAGGTGTCAGACCTACCGCAATATAATAAATAAAAATAAAAATAGGTAAACCAAAAATTAATTAACTCCGATACTCTTTAACAAAAGACACAGACCAAACGTCTTATTCAATTATTATACTCGCACTTTCTAAAGAAAGTTCGGGTATATTGTTGTTACCCTGTTGCGTCTGCCTGTCCGTCCGTCCGTCCGTCCGTCCGTCCGTCCGTCTGTCACGTTTTACTTTCTCAAACTGCTCTTACATCTTATAAACCAGCAAACTGAACTCTTGGAGTATGATTTGGGGTGTCATGTTGTTTTGTAAAAAGGTTTCAAAAATTTTCTGGTAGTCCTGGGGGTCAAATAACTGGTACAAAATGATGTTATTTGACAAAAAACCTTCTTCCTCGAACTCCGTTTACATTTTCAACAGTAGACAAATCATCTCTTGGAATATGTTATGGGGTGTCTTATAGATGCGCAATAAGGTTTCGGAAATTTCAATTTTGTCCTGGGGGTCTTTAAATGGCTGAAAAATGACGTTATTTTACAAAAAATCTAAATTTCAAAAAACGTCAATTTCTTTTTGCAGAAGCCAAGTGATCTTCTAGAATATGATTCGGGGTGTCATGTTGATGTGTAATCATGTTTCAGAATTTTTGTTTTTATCACGTGGGTCTGTGGTCATAAAAAAATGACGTTTTTTGCAAAAACAATATGGTTCCCAGAACTCTTCTTACAATTTATGCAGTAGCTATGTCATCTCTTCAGATATGATAGGGGCTGTCCTATAGGTGTGCAATAAGGTTTTAAAAATTTAAATTTCATCCAGGGAGTCAAATGGTAGCAGAAAACTGACGTTTATCACTCCTAAAAAACCTACTACCCAGACCTCCTCTCATGATTTAATGAATAGCCATATCATATCTTGGGGTATGATAGGGGCTGTCCTTTAGATGTGCAATAAGGTTTTAATAATTTAAATTTCATCCAGGGAGTCAAACAGTAGCTGAAAATTGACGTTAATTACTCCTAAAAAACCTACTTCCCAGAACTCCTCTCATGATTTAATGAATAGCCACATCATTATAGGGATATAGCACGGACTGAGCCATAGATATGCAATAAGGTTTTAGAAATATAAATTTGATTCTGAGGGCCAATACTATCTGCAAAATGATGTTCCGTCCCATAAAAAACCTTATTCCTGGACCTCCTCTTATATCTTGTGATTGAAATAACGTACCATAAGATGCATAAGGAGGAAGAATATCTAAATTTATGCTTTAGGGGTGGAAATCACAAGCATTTTTTCAAGTTAATTGATCATTTCTGATTTTGGGAGGGTGGGGTGGGGTTAAGGTGACCCCCAGAGGCCATGACCTACTAATACCACAAAAAAAATTTGCCTTGACATGTAGATTCAGAGTTTCTTCTCACATTTTTACAGTAGAAAAATCATTTCTTGATTGGTATTTTTCTGTATGATGTCAGATGTACATAAAGAGATTTTGGAAATTGCTTTTTAATCTTAAATATAAACAAAATGTTATATGTAATTGTAGAAATTGTAAAGTCAGTCAACAAAAACCTAGAGCTTGCTGTAAAAAAACAAAGCAGGGTCAACATTGGGCTATGGCTAGGAATTGCACTACACATATGAATAAGATAGATTACTTGATTAGTTCCAACTCTGGAAAGTCACTGGGCATCTCAAAGGGGGCATAACCTATATACATGTACCAATTGATGTGCAATGACACAAGGAGGAAGAATAAATATGGTCTTGGGGTGGGGATCTCAACAGTTATTAAAATGTACTATTATTTCTAATTTCAGAGAAGGGGGGTGGTTGTTTAAAAACAACTCTGGCGGGTGGGGGAATAACCCAAGGTGCAGGGGCAAATTTGTCTTAAATGTATCTTGACATGATCAGCAGAATTGGACAGAATGATCACTATAGGGCATCTGCAGAGTGGGGCCCTAAATAGTTACAAAATCAATCTACAAAAAATATTGATAATATGTTATACATGTATTTAGAAATGTCTTTATTTTCAAAATGATTAAAAAATTAATCATCAAAATGAGTTATAAATAACCGATTGGCAATTTTGCAATTGATTTCATGATCCCTAGTATAATATCACATGTATTTTTTATATATATAATTATACATGTATATTAACAATCAGGATTAAAATGCACAAATTTTCATGAGTCATAAATCTTGACATACAACATATCTCTTGACAAAAAAGAATAAGCAATTTAAAATAAAAGAAAATTAGTCATTAACTCTTTTTCTATTACTGGTGTATGATGATGGGGTAGGGAGTATAATGGAAAAAAAAGCTGCAGCATGACTTCATTCTCACAAGAAATGTATATCTAATCCACACATCCTGGGGATGGGGAACGGTTAAGGCCCCTTCCTTCCTATTATAACCCATATATACATGATATTTAATACCCAAATTTAATACAAAATAGGGTCAGTATGGAGTCAACTCAATAGTGTAAGTCTGACAAATGAAAAAGTTAAAAAATTCTGCAATTAAAATGACAGAAACTGTAGATAAGCTTATTTAAATAAAGATGATGATACAGTATGCTGGCAAATGGAGATCACATTTTAGAAAGTGAAAGTAAAACTTAACTGTTTTATATACCGGTGTCTCATAGTATTGGGCTTCTACATGTATTATACTTACCTATATTGGTCAACATCATAACGATAATCCAATTAGAGCACAATAAGAATTCCTTTAGCAAATCACCACAAAAGAACCGTTTATTCATGTTAATTAATCCTATTCTGCATATCAAAAAAACATATGCATGTATACCACGTGAAACCCATCTAACCAAAGAGCTGGGTAAAACTAGTACCCGCTAATGTAACCTGTACATCTGTGTTGTGTACTTAACTTCAGACAAAGATCATTTAATTGTAACATATTGCATGTATTTTCATAACTGTATTCTTTAAAACCCCTTGCACAATTTTATTAGGTAATTAACCATGTAAAGCACAATTTTCAGCTTTAAGGTGGTATGGGACACCCACATATTGTGATGTACTCCTTATTGAACAAAACAAAGTATAAAATATACTATTTTCCCCCCAAATAATGTTACCTAACAGCATAGTTAACAATGTGTCTGTAAGTAGAGAGTTTGAATCCTGCTGGGGCTTATCTTATTTTTACCTTAAGTTTCCAAAAATTTTAAAAACTTATTTTTTGGGTCAAATATTCATTTGTAAAAAAAAAATTCTTAAACGGTAAAAGTAATTTAATTAGAATATAACTACATATAATATAAATAACGCACTTTTATCGACATAAATATTGACATGTGTTTGATACCACCTTTTAAAATCGTTAAAGCAGTCCTGCAGTGAAAATCATTGCGCAATATGACATTTATTTTGCACTTTTGGTAATTTTACTATATAAAGCAGGCAACCGCCGGGGAGGGGGGGGGGGGTAGATTATTGATTAATTTAAAATTCACATGCAAACAGTTCAACCCCAAATTGTACATTAAGGCAATATGTGTATTATGGGATGTGAACTCAGCATTTATGAAAATTATGAATTTTAAAAAGTACCGGTGTTATATAGTGCCTTTTCCCCCTAGCCATCTTTCCCCCCGGAAAGATGGCTATATAGCAGGTTTTCTCCCCGGAAAAATGACTATATAGTAGATCTTCTACCACGGAAAGCCTGCTATATAGTGGTTTTTCCCCCTTTTTATAGCCAGATTACCCCCACGGAAAACCTACTATATAGCAGATTTTCCCCTTGTTTTACATTCCGGTCATGTTTATGGCGGACCATTCGTGGCAATAGTTTTCGATATCTAAGATGATATTGATTACTCATAATTTAGGGTAATAAATGCATTTATTAACACATAGTATAAAATAAATGGTTTTTTTTTTATCCCTGATATGAACGAAGGCACGTGTTAATCACATTCCTGTATTATCACCCCTTATTTCACCCTTTGTTTCGATTTTTTTTAACACATTCAGAAATACCGCGGATATTTTTGTTTTAATCGATGCATATTTACGGTGTGAACAATGACGTTATTACCTGGACATATTTTAAGAGAACGTCACAATGCGCTTGAGCGTCAAAAATGCGCCGGTTGTGGGATGGGAGAACTAGGATAAAGCTGGATAAAGTTTTTCATATGACGAGTTGTTTATCAAAAGTATAACAACAATACTTGGCTAAATCTGAATCACACTCGAATCAACTATCAACCAATATCAGCCCCATGGCCTTCGTACCTCCGGCTGATATTGGAGTCTCAGATTGATATAGGATGTGATACATATTTTGCCATGTATTATTTTCAATGTAATAAGCTTCTTTTCAAAGAAAATAACTGATAGATCTTGCAGAGTGATTAAGGATTGAAAATTTACTACCCCCTTTGTCCCAAAGGCTATTGATTTTAAGTAAATACCTTTAGAATTGACGATCTTAAATGTAATCATATACTTGTATCTTTACTTCTAAATAATTATCTAACGGAAATCTGTGTGCAATGCTTTGATGAGAAACTGAATTTTTTTTTTTTACTTCGCTTGATGGGGTTCTAAATTAAATGAAATTTCAGATTGTGAAATGTATTTCAAACTAGACAACTCATTACATTTCATATACTGAGAAAGGTATTTTGTTCTAATTTTTTTCAACAAATAAAATTCTCAGATATATACCATCACTTGAAACATCTACTATAAAAGGTCCTTTATACGTCGAATTTCATGTTTTATGTTTCGTGGAAAACACAGAATGTCCAACAGTGGTTTAAATCAATTCTTTCCTTTAGAGATAAAGTTTAAATAATGTTTTAAATATAGTATAAAGTTTCTTTAAATTCTATTAAACTATCTCCGAGAAACATTTGAACGTACGCATTAAATTTGTTTACTTATTTCTTTTTACAAAATTAAAACTTAAAAAATGCAATTCGTCAATTTAAAGAGAAAGAGACTTTTGTTATTTCGAAGATTGAACCCGGGTCACCTAATGAGAAACAATTAATCAAGTCATATGTGGCTGGGAAGCATATGAGTGTATATCTAGTCAAATCATGTAATTAACAGATATAAGTAAGTTCTATGTATGCCATGATACATATGTTCAATTTTAAGCATTGTCTATAAAAAATAATAAATCGGTAAAACGAAACTTAACCTGTATAGACGAATGCAGGTATATGCAAACTGATGGTTAAAAACATTGCTTTTAAATCCTTGTTGGGTTTCCATAAATATTTTTTATAAGATTTGAACCAAAAACGTGAGGGAGAAACCCTACTATGGGGGAAAAACTACTATATAGTAGCTTTTCCCCCCGGCGGGAAAGGCTACTATATAGCAGGTTTTCCGGGGGGAAAAGTTACTATGGGGGAAAAACTGCTATACAACACCGGGAATTGCATGTGGCCTTCTTTTTGACTAAAACTGGTACAAGAGAGTGTTATTTAGAGGCAAACACTTGGTGCGGGTATTACTGTCTAATGACAGTATCTAGTTTTTTATACTGTTGTTTTGATAGTATTGTACAATACACACATATGCATGGAATATCATAAACAGTGAAACTATTCATAGCTACTTTGCTTACTGGACAATAAGATAATGACCTCATTGAAAAATTTGAGATATCATTGTCTCACATTTTAACTATTAATTTGTAAAAGAGACAATGGTGTGTTACTTTCCTATAGCACGTGTGAAGGCTAACTAGGAATACAAAAATATTAGAACCTTTCTTGATGCCTCAATGATATATATTGTTAAAGTTGCCTTTTACAACGATCTCTATTATTTATTTTTTTTTTATGTGTGAATGGATACAAAATCAAAGACGGTAGCTCTTAAACAGGAAAGATGATATTGAGGTTCACACTTTTTTGTATATATTGGCCCTAATTTTTTATTTTCAGTTGGATATCATACAAATCGGTTAACAATAATGTGTATCATTTAATTCATAATCACATGTCTCACTCATTGAAACCTTTCAAATATTAATTACCGCTATTTATTCCTTGAATTATATTTAAATCAATGTTAAATGCGAAATCATAATTTTGGAATTATTTTTTTAAAATAAGGATGGGAAGAGTGGTCTGTAGTGTTTGTCTATACAGACACATATAAAGTTACTATATAATCTATGAAAATTTTTGTACAGAAACCAGGAACTTTGCCAATGCCCTTAAAAGCATAATCCATATGTACATTTTTTTCCTTTGCTATATATCACAAATGAATTGGCAAAATGAATGTACAGCGAATTTTCATATAACATGACTTCAGCAAAATAACCAAAAACCTAATCTTCAGGTTTTATAGCATTTTTATTTTTCCGTTCAAACTAAATAAATCTATTTAAGAATAGAATACGCACTTTGCCTTACTTATCTTGTGATAACCCTAGACTCGTAATTTACACATACATAAAAAGCGATATCAGTAGTCTGGAAAACCCCTGGATAGTTCTTGGGGATACCCATTACTTAGGTTTTGTAAGACCAGTCCAAAATTCACATGAATAAAGAATAGAGGGGGTCTTTTTAGGTATTGATATACAAGGCATCATTAATATTAGAACTGATAACTTTAATCTTACATAAAAAAAAATAAATTGAAAAGAAATTACCTCTTGCATCTCTACAGACTCATTCTACAAGTTTATAACATTTACCTAGGCTTTTAATAAGCAACCAATGTTTTTAAGTTCTGATTAAGCTTCACTTTTGTCTTTACGTTCCTCAGTTTTAGATAATTTTCCTTTATATATTACTTCTTCTTTATTTGCATGTAAACTTGTTCATGCCCAAAAACTCAGGGTGCATTACCAGAATATTTCTGGAGTTAGAATATTTTGATCTTTTCTTTTAATAGCATTCAAAATGCAATTGAACGCTTATTGATAAAGTCATAGTATATATTTTCAATTAAAACTATACGTCCAAGTAGAAAAATATCAGATAATTACACATGTACTTCATTAACTTCCATAAGAAAAAGGTTTTTATGTCTTCAATATTCTATCCATTAAAGTTCAAATGAGACCTGAGTATATAAAAAATGATAAAAATGAGGTTTTCGTATATCATTTTCAGCAATAAACTATTGATATAACTACATTCTGACTTGTAACCAGCATCATCATAAACACCTCTCATTCTTTTTAAACTTACCACGTGTAGCGGAGAAGTAAATGAAGGGAACAGTCCTTTGATAGTGAAGATAACTTCATTACTTTCTCAAGAAAAAGCATGAAGTTTTTAAATATTTCATCCATTAAAGTTTTAATAACCTATCCTTTAAAATATGGAACAAGGTGAAAAAAAATATGCGACAGAATTAAAGACCTTAAGGAATATTTATCATCATTTTTGTACACTATTATCAACGATAAAAAATATTATTGCATGGCGCCTATAATGTAAAGGTTTATTTTTTTCTCAGGAGTTTCCTCCAGATGTACTGAAGGTCAAAGAAAAGAATAGTTTTTGATTAAATTTCCTTTGTCTTGTACCACTTAATGCATTCTCTCTCTCTCTCTCTCTCTCTCTCTCTCTCTCTCTCTCTCTCTCTCTCTCTCTCTCTCTCTCTCAATTCTATTACAGTAAAATTCTCCGTACAACACTTTATAGCAGTCTTGTCAAATCAGGCACGCATACACAAAATCACGAGAAATCTACTACCAGTTTGTGGTAAAGTTTAAAAAGTTTATAATATTATGAATAACTATTAGTTTTGGATACCTTTTTTATAAAATTGAAGAAAAAAATAAAGTGTGTTAAAATACGTTCTTAATAAAACCACAGCTACATTGTATATAAAGCAGTAGCAAGAATTGAATACTAGTGCAACTAGTACTCCTCCCCTAAGTTAGTTATTACATGAACAACAGGTACGCAAATTAACGAGCTATAATTATCTATATTTGCCTGCTGCAATTTTTTATCTTAAAAAATCAAACAATAATCAGTGCAATAACAACATGTCGTTCACGTATTATCTTCTACTCTTATTTTATTATGTTAGATTGACCTCCCCTTTACTGATTTGTATATCTTTTATTATTTTCTTTTGTTGTTTTTAATAAATGAGAATTTCATCCATCTATCTTGATATTTGTGTGACTTTTTGGATATAGGAAAATTAGGTTAGAGATGGAGTATTAATCAGCCTGTGCAAACAAACTATAGCGTCAATGATCTTGTAAATTACACTGAAAAACAAAAACAATATTGCGTTTTTTATAAAACAAATTCCATAGACACAAATCTAATAATGAAAATTAAAATCACACTACGAAATCTTGTGTTTGATTAAAAAAGGAAAATGTTATTAAACATCTTTTTTTTTTTTTAAATCAACCCGTTTCTGATATAATTTCATCAAATCTTTTATAATTTATAGACATAATAATCGATCCAATTACAAGCTTTCATTATTTGTAGTTTATAAACCTTTTGTAAGACGCAGCTTGAATTCATTTTACACCATTCATTGCCTCATCTAAAGTGGCAGATAAGTCAGTTCCTAACTCTATAGAACTATCTTCCAGACGCCACCTGTCCAGCATGTGAAGCGCTCTCATTTTATCATTATCAAAATCCATGTTAAAGGATTTGATGTCTTCATCGTCAAATCCAAGTTTTCTTGCAAGTATTTCCCATGTTGGTTCAAGTTTTATGGTCATTTCTTTTATACTTTTATCAGAGAGAAATCCTGAAAAAAAATGAACAAATTGAAACTAGTTATTATTTTCTATCAAGTATCAGGATTTAAGAGTTACGAGAAAGTAGTACAAAAAAACAAGAAAGAGGGTGTTGCAGTTCCTATGCTATTTTTCCTTAAAGAAGTAGCAGATAAACTGGAAAAATCGAAGTTACAAAGTTCGCTGTAAATCTTTTTTACATGCAACGTTGTACATAAAGCAGTGTGGCATTTTATCTGGAAAGTTTGTACTAACTTTTATATGACCATGAAATTAATTTGAAAATGGTTACTCAGACAAATGTGGCAGATTTCACGCTTTTTAAAAGGGGAATCCTTATTATTGTGAAAAAACTACCTCATTGAAACAAAACTAAATTGATGTTAACGTTAAGAGTCAGGAAATTTCTTGATTTGATTGGGTTCGAATCCAGGAAAAGTTGGATTTTTAAAAATATATTTCTATTAATCGCACGAAAAGGTAATATATATAGATAATTTTGGAAATGTCAGAAAGAAATTTTTTTAAACGCTTTTAAATGTAATAATTTGCATGCATGCTTCATTTTTTGAACATTACTTACTGTGTGGAAGTCCACGTTATAAACTTGAATTATAAACATTTTCTTCTCAACAAGGGGTTTCAAAATCATGTACATATCAATGTAGAAAGTTTGTTTGTTTTTCTTTTTTAGGAAATAACCGGTTATGTTGTTTTCAATGATACATGTACAGGTTGTTTAAAGCAAAAAAAAAATCATTTTAAAAAGTATGAATCTTTGATGAAGCAATAGGTAGGTGAAACTATGTACGAATAAATTTGTTCCACCATTTTATGTAGACTAGGCGTTTAACTAGATACTATAGAAACATGCGGTGATTATAATTATAACTCTGGCGGTTTTAAAGAGCAAGAATCAGATTTATTAATGTAGCTCCAAAGAATGATATTTTAAACACGCTATACAATAGAAATCAAATTGATATGTGTTATTAACATCAAAATACTAAAGATATGGTCATCTTCCCTATTGTATATATGAAAATCAAATGGTATTTGCCGTGTTCGATAGAAATGCGCGTAAATTGTTTTTGTATTTTGCCTACATACGGAACATACCCTCTATGTAAATATAGTCGTCTACGTAACGTGTCTATATTTAGATATGACTCTTCGGGCGTTACGGGTATTTAAAGGTCCTTTTCACATTAGGTAAAAATCTCGCTTTTCTGCAACACCCTCCTTGGTCGTATGATTTCTGTCACAAATTTAAAGCTGAACACCGCTCGTAAATAGGCTTCGGCACACAGGTATATAAACCCTTCGATTTCGTTACACCCGATTGCAGACCTGAAAGTCGTTGCCGACGTGTGGTATTATTTTCGTGGACTTTGGATTTCATGCATTTATTTCTTATTTTATGTACATATTCTGTTTGTAACTAATGCATTGACCTGTTTATTTGATGATAGTATTCTCCTGACTTGAAAAAAAGTGCGTAAAATTTGATAATTTCATCGCGACCGAGTAACACGGCGAGGCCAAATGTACGTCCACACAGGTGAGACCTCTACAGCGATATACTTATAAATGGGTTGCAGGGATAGTGATGATGAAAGAGAAATATGACGGACAGTGCCTATTTACGAGTGGTGTTCAGCTTTAATGACCTGACTTGTAACAACCATTAATAAAAGGCATTAAGAAGGAATCTGTATCTTTAGCAAGATTATCTTGGTCAAGCTCCTTCAAAGATTCCAAAATGGTTGTAACCTGAAAGGAATATAAAATTGTTTGATAAATTAAATTATGCACTGTGGCCCACAGAGAATTCGTGTTATTATTATATTTAACAATTTCCAGGACATTCCTCCTATCATTAGCGAAATAAAAAAAATCACGGCCTGTATATTTTGTGAACTTCAGTGGTTTTAAAGCATCAACTTCAATGGGTAAACGCGAAGAATTTGTGTAAAGGGGCCAATTAAACCTATAATTTTTCAAAACCTTTTTAGAATACTACGGAATTCAGTTTAAAAAATCATCTGAAAATGGGGTATAAATGTAGACGTTGAAATTTATTAAGAAAACAGGGTATGTAATATATCAAGAAATCTCTACTTTGTTTTCTTTTTTTGGTCTTTGGCTGGCCCAACTCATTATGAAAGCTTCACAGCATTTCCTTTCCGTGTTTCCCTCTCTATTTGCTCTATTCTTCAAAACCTTCACCTTCCTAGGGTCTCCACACAGCTTCATATACAAATCATGTGGGTCTGGTGATCCAAATTTTGTCAGTTGCCATGCAAGGTATTTCGCGGCTGCCTTCACTTAAAAAATCAGACATTAAATGGAAGAAACTAAACTAAGTTTTACTTTCAGACAATGTTGAATCAAATTATTTGTAAAAAAAGTACCTGGTACATCAAGCGTTAGTGGTGCATATCTCTGGGCTTCCTAAAGTCATATGCATAAAAGATTAACATCATTATTGAAAAATATAAACCAATCGAATTTGTACAAAATTTAAAGTGTTACATAAATATGCATGGTTTTGCTTTCAGTTGTAATTTTACTTGTTAGACACACCCTCGGAAGCTGTATTAAAAAAGAGCCACTCCTCGGTGGGGATTGTGGCGTGTCTCCGACATTGTATGCCAGATTCCCATGGTATGTCCTACTTGAAGACTGAGCTTTTTTATTTACAACATCTATTTGGACGTAGAGATGGGCAGAATCAATATTTAAGAAAAAGCTCATTTGAGCCGCCCCGGAAAGATATTTGATGTTTCCATTTGCATTGAAGATAACTTCTTCCGTATCACATAAACCAAGCTCCACCACCTCCGCTGGTCCATCTGTATATCCTTGATTTGCCATCTCACTTTGTGCGTTACCACTCCTTGATTTCTCAACGCATCGAATGGATAGATCCGTGGGTCTCTCCACATGTTGTTTGACAATCAGTCGAACCGGAACTTGGTATATTCTTTGGTAGATTTCATTTGCAACCCTGCATATTTCCTCGTCTGAAATGCCTTTAGGTACCACAAATCCAATCAAACTAAAAGAAAAAAGGCATTTTGTTTTAGAAAACATAGAATACAAGTTTTTCAAACTTGTATAGTAAGTAATCGTTTTGATGATTTTGTTAAGTCATACTTACTCAAAGTTTCTCTGGTTTGAAGGAATTGATACAGTTGTATTATTTGGAAGGTTTGAATTTGATCGAAACTTCATAATTTTCCATTCCTTGCTATCATTGCTCGACACTAACTGTAGTTTTGATGATTTAACATCTGAAAATATATTGATAATTCAACTAGTACTAAGAAGTAAGTTAGTCCATTTAATATCAAAGCCAATGCCTTATTTACATTAATCAATCATCATCTTTACATCATATACCCTCAAAATCACTCCCTAGTTCGGATTCCTCCAAATCAGTCAGAGTTTTCTTAAGAATCTGAGCCAGGTGGCCTTGTTTAGCCTCCGATAGGGATTCCAACAGTGCCTTGAACCCAGACTCATTTGCCGTTTTAAACAATTGTAATAATTCCCTTCCCTTTGCTTCATTTGATGCTCTGCTCTGAAATAATAAAAAAATTTCATATTACGATGGAGAGAGATTTTTTTTAAATTGAAAAGCACATAAGATTTTAGCTAAATTGAGCTTAAAGCTTCTTTGTCTGACGTTCGTCTGTATGATTATCTATCCGTCTGTATGTAAACGTTTTGACTTCATCTCCAGAACCATTAGGCCAATCTTAACAAAACATGGCGTCACAAAGCAACCTTAGGTGAAGGGAATTCAAGTTTATTTTAAAACGAAGGGTATCGCCCTTTTTAGGGGTGGGGATAATTTATCAGTATTAAAATTTGTTATTTTTTGAAAATTTTTCTCTAAAACCATTTAGGCAGAAAATCATGATACCCAGGATATGGTGTGGCCACAAATCCTTTTGTGTAATTTACGCAATAAAATATGTTCAAATCAAAGGAGGGTTGAATTTCTATATTGGAATAAATAGTGAAAAAAAACTTTAAAATACCCTCAAAAAAATTTCGACAGAAGAGCTAAAACCTTTGGAGAGCATCTCCAGTCAGTGTAGATTCGTTTGTTAAATCATGATCCCCGGGGGTAGGGTGGGACCACAATGGGAGGGAGCTAAATTGTTACAAAGGAATAAATAGAGAAAAATCTGTGAAAATCATGTTTTCAAAAACTGAAACAACTAAAGGAGCTGGTGAACAATTTGAATTTCATTTTAAGCAAGATCTACTCTACTAGGTTGTCTTTTATACCATAAAGCTAGTTTGTTCAAAGTCATGGATAGCGTTGATCATGTTAGCTATGTGGCCTTTGTTTTTAATAAGACTTTAATTTGATAATCAATAATTGTTTTCATTTATATTTGCCATTTCTAACTTTAAAAGATGTGTTTTGTTATGTGTTGATTTTCCAAACTTTAAATACTCTCGACTACTTACTTACAAATATTTACATTCTACTGTTTTTTCCATTGAATTTAGGGATCTTTAAATGCCTCTAAATCCAACAACCTAATCACTGCGTATGAATTTACATGTAATTTACATAAGTAGTTCCCATGCATTGATTTCTATGTTATTGATTAAAAGTTATATTTTGTTCATGTTGTTAAAACATCATGTTCTACAATTATTCAACAATGAAAATGAATTTATTATTAAAAGCAAAATTTCGAGAGTTAATTTCCATGGATTATATTTTCATGCTCATCTCAACAGTCTCATATGTGATAACCAGTTTAAACCGGTTGTAGAAAACAGCTGTTCTAGCTGTTACTAATTTACTCCCTCTGTGATCTGCAATTTATACCGATTTATTTTTAAAAAAATAATTGATTTCATCAATAAGGGAATGTAAACATAAGCACTAAATGATTTATTTTTGACGTCGTCGTTTCAATAACTGCCGTCAGTTGAGCAGACCAATAATCATAACGCGCTAACGCGCCTTATTCAATTTGTCTCATAATATTTACATTCCAAATATTTTTTGCAAGTAAAATGTGTGGAAAGATGCTGCAGTTATAAGACCGTAACACACACAGGGTACTCAAAGGTTAAAATAACGAGTTTATTATGATGTGAAAAACGTTGAACGCTGTAAAATGCAACGTCACAAGCTCGAATCAAAGTTCACGCTTGTGGCTGTTACAGTGGCTCTTCCATTAATTTGTACTTACCTTTAGTATAAAACAGAAATTTTGACGTATAAATCACATTTGCAAACAAGGCAAGAATTTTTTTTAAAAATGTAAATATAAGCATTAAATCATTATTTTATGAAAGATATAGTCTCATAACTGCAGCGTTGTGTGCATACAAATATTCATAACGGGCTAACGCGCGTTACTCAATTTGTATGCACACACCGCTGCAGTTATGAGACTATATCTTTCAAAAAATAATGATTCAATGCTTAAATAACATCTTACATATGTTTCTGTAAATAACAAAACAGCAAAACGTACATAACATAGCATTAAAACCAAACTTTCCACGAGTGTTTTAATTACAAATGTTATGATTCGTATATTAAGTATTACATAAGTATCTCCAAAAATAACGCAAATATTCAATATCATTTTGTAACATCATGACCAAATTTCATACCAAAATATAGCTTGAGAGACCACATTTCGTTACATCATACCTGGATTTTATTGATCATTTGCTCTGTAAGTATTGATTTTGATTGAAGTTTGTCAATCACATCATCCACAGCCATGTCTGTTACAAGCTTGTTTGCGCACTGATGAATTGCTCTTCCATGGAGTGATTCTGAAAATTCTGTTGAAAGTAAAATTCTGTATTAAAACCTTGCATTTTAAAAGCGTTGTCTCGTATCTGTATTTCCTCAACACATTTTAGATTCTTAATTGACAATGGACGTAGAAGCAATAGGAATGCTGATTTAAATCATAGTCAGATTATTTGAAATAGGTTTTTTAATACTTCGAGATTGTTTTTACTCTCCTTTACGCTATTACTATAGTTGTCTTCCCGTAAATCAAGAGAGTAGTCATTTCGGATTTGTTGAACGGTATTTGATTTTAGTGCATGTTGGGGTAAGGTAAAAAATTAAATTCATTTTGCTTCCCGCTGTAAAATCTAAAAATATATTTGGTTCATTTCATATTACACAGATATCTCTTTTAAATTGACCAAAAAATTATATTTTTAAATCTCTAATTGGATAAGAAATATTATATTTTGATAACATTCGAAAAATTATCTTTCGGTTGGTCCTACACAATAGAATCGTTCTCAGTCTTGTTAGCATTTTGAAGGAATTCAGCTCATTAGTTTTGAATATGTCTATCTAACCTTCTATAGTTGAACTTTGAGGTTACGAAGTTCGCAGGACTGTATGAGAAGTTCAATATACTAATATCCCTGGGTTCAGGATATCGAAATAGAATTTTACTTGAAAGTCATGATAATGTATAAAATCATTAATAATATCTCAATTATAATCCTGTCATTTGAAATACTATCTTCGGTTAATAATAAATGATTTGGAAAATGTTGAAACAGTCTTGCCTGTCTTCTTGATGTAGTTAGGTTGAATATTAAGCGTCACATCTCTTTGGGTGTACTCATCAAACTCAATACCAAACAAAGGAGTTGCAATTCGTATGTGATTGAAATCAGGATCTGCTGATACTCTAGAAGCTAAGGCGGTGTCCACCTTGTTTGTAAATCAATATTAAATGAACGTAAGTACAACATTAAAATGCAAGTTGGTAAACAAACAACTTATGTAAATTAGTAAAGGTTCTTGTATTTCAATTGGTTTATCGGTGTGGAAGGCAATCAAATTTTAGATAATTCAGAAATCCTGGACATTTCTGTTAATATACCTTTAAATGCGCACATATATCCCTTTTAAACGTTCCTTCTGGGATTTTCATTATAAAGTTTTCGTTGTTTGATGGATGTATTTCTACTGCATTGCGACCATTGTCTTTGATGGCATAGCTCTCTCTTTTAGGTCTAGAAACAACGGCAATTTCTACCCTATTGAATTTAACCACACTTGCTCCAACGAGTGATACGTTTATCTGGTAAAATATTTTGAAAAGCGTTAAAGACTGATTAACGTTTTACACATGTGAGTATTTAGTATAAGATAATATTCATACTTGTGAATATTACATATATGAGTAACTTACTTCGTTTAGATTAGCAATCGGTGTTATCTTTTCTGGGTAAGTCCATTTGCTTCCATCAATCGAGATTTTTAACTTTATTTCTTTGTCATTGTCAATGGATATATAAGGAACAAATATTCTCATTGGAATCTAAAATACAAACACTGTTTTTAATTGGTTCTTTAAGGCCGTGGTGACAAACACAAATCAATTAAACATAGTAAAGATATTTTTTAATAAACATGTTTCCATGGTTTGTGAGTCTCGTGAGTGAAAATTCTCGGTCCGTCTTGATTGTTTATACAGTTGAGGACATAAAACACTTTATCGTCTCGGTTAGCCTGAATATCACAAATGTGTTATAGTTGAAAGTGGTAATGTTTTATATAGAACTATTATTTGTGTTTTCATAAAGGAAATTTAATTTCTTTAATATTGATTAGATTCTTACATCCATTGCGAACTGGAAGCCATCTCTTGGTATGATTTTAACCACTGAAGCTACAACAATTTCTTCTTTATTTTCTGAGCAACGTTTCAAATCATCTGGACTGTCAGATGAAACACAATTTAAATCCTCTTTTGTAAACCCATGGTTTCCTTCTACCACGGTGACGACAGAGCATAGTCCATTGTGATACCCTTGATCAGAATCCCTGTAGTATCTGTCAAGAAATATGTGATTATTTTAATTTTTTCCCGAGGGGGAAATGCGTAAACCAATATTCCCAAATTGAGAAGATTTATAACATAAGAAATTTTTATGCCAAGATTTCTAAGCGAATTTTTTTTGTGTTAGTCAATTTGATAGATGTATTACAATGTTCTGATTTTAACCATGACCACCATAATAGTGTTATAATGTGATTCTTACTTATATATTGGCCAATTATTTGGATCTTTTCTTCTCATTTCTTCTTTCCTTTTACGCTCTTCTTCCTCTTTTCGTTTTCTCTCTTCTTCCTCCTTTCGTTTTCTTTCCTCTTCTTTTCTCTTCTGTTCTTCCTCTTCTTTTCTTTTTCGTTCTGCTTCTTCTCTCCCCTTTCCCTTTCTTTTTAATTCCGCTTCTCTTTTCTGTCGTTCTTCTTCCTCTTTCCGTTTCTTCTCTTCTTCTTCCTTCCTTCGTTCTTCCTCTTCTTTTCTTTTCCGTCCTTCTTCCTCTTTTCTTTTCCTGTCCTCCTCTTCTTTTCTTTTTCGTTCTTCCTCTTCTCGTCTTTTTCGTTCTTCCTCCTCTTTCCTTTTTCTTTCTTCTTCTTCTATTCTTTTTCGTTCCTCATCTTCTTTTCTTTTTCGTTCTTCTTCCTCTCTTCTTTTTCGTTCTTCTTCTTCTCTTCTCTTTCGTTCTTCTTCCTCTTTCCTTCTTCGTTCCTCCTCTTCTTTTCTTTTTCGTTCTGCCTCTTCTCTTTCCTTTTCTCTTCTTTTCCTGTCCTCTTCTCTTTTCCTTTTCTCTGCCTCTCCCTTTTCATTGCGTTTCTTTTGTGCTTTAGCATTTTCAAGACTATCAGACCACGTTTTTAAAGCTGACGCAATGCTATTTACATCACTGTTGGCTACTGTTATTTCCATTCTAGCTTTTGCAATGACGTCTTCCGTTTCGTTCAACAATTTCTGAAGATTATGTTGCTGATTGGCTAATTTCTCGTACTCAAGCATTAGTCTTGCTTTTTCTGCATCGTAACTTTTTCTGTATAATCAAAATCAAAATTAAACAAATATCACGCAGAGTTAAAATTGTTCTGGAATTATCAAAATTCGCGGTGTTAAATTTTTTTTGATTTTTGTAGGTACCCCTCATCACAAATTATTTTCCCAAACAAGGTATCAAACAGTTTTTATTCATTAAACTTATTAGCGATTCAACAAAATTATATCCCAATGAACCTAAGAAAAAAATAAAATTAATGTGATAATTAATTAATAAACTTAGTCCCGTCGCATGTATATCATATGGTTTCACAATGAACACAAGCAAATCTATTTTGCTTGCTCCTTTGTTTGTTGTTGGTTTTTTGTTTGTATTTTTGTTGAATTTTTTTCCGGGAGGGGAGGGGGTCAAACTTCGATGTAAATAAAATTTTCCTTTCTTTAATGTTGAAACCAGTTAGTTGTATCTTATCTTTAAAAAAAGGCCCATGGGCTATATCGATCACTTTAAACTAGTTCTTGTATCATTCTTTTTCGAAATATTTAAATATGAAACCTTTCAAAGGTATTGTAAGTATCTCATATATTCCAACAGATGACAATACATTAAACAATGCATAAGAAAGGCCTACTGTTTTGGACATTATAGGCAAAGATCTAAGATGCATCAGATGTAGCTAGTAAAATCACATATTTGTTACTTTGTTCTTGAGAAGAAATTTTTTATACATGTTCCTACTAGTTTATATTTCTGTGTTAAAATTCGAAACCCTCCTGGGACCCCATTATTGGTCCAGGGGTCACGATTTTAACAATTTAAAATATACACTATCAGAGCATCTTGCATTCTAATCTCATAAATTGTAGCATTGTTATTCTTATAAAGAAGATTTTAAAACATTTTTCTATATATTTTTATGTTAAATTTTTAATCCCTCCTGGGGATCCAGTATTGGTTCAGTGGGTCTAGATTTTAACAATTTTAAATCTTCACTTCAGATACAAGCTTTGGTGAAAATAATTGCATTTTTGGTGCAGTAATTCTTGAAATATAGATTTTTAAAGACACATACCTTATTTTCACCGTTTCATAATTATCTCCCGTTTAAAAAGGGTTTCGCCCTTTATTTTAACAACTTAAAATCCCCGTCCCATAAGGATGCTTTGTACCAAATTTGGTTAAATCTGTCCCAATGGTTTTATAGAAAAAGTAAAACAAGTGAAGTTTACAGACAGACGAACGGACGGACAGATAGATGGACGGTCGACGGACAACAGGTGATCAGAAAAGCTTCCTTTAACCTTCCTTTTTATATTGCGCATAATCCCTAACATGTTTTATACTCACATTTGTGTTTAAACTTGAGAATAAAGAACTACTGAAATTTGTACATGTAAATGTAATTGTAATACATTTAATAAAATACCTTGCATCTTGTTTTGCTTTGGTGTCACCAGAAGATATTATTGATGGTTTAATGCCAATGAGCTGCATCTCGCTTGTAACGACAGTTTTAACATCATCCTCACTTTTAATCGTCTTTGTATTGGTATCTGAAGATAGAATTTTCCAATGAAGAACGTTGAAAACAAATGCGTCTCTCTATGTTCCAAAGACAAACAAGATCACAAACAGATAACTTGTGATTGAGATTATCTTTTAAATTTTTCAATCACTTTCTTTTATTACTTGGGAGCGATGAAGAACAGTATTCATTTCTATAATAACGCGAGTTAATTAAATATTAATGGTTAAAGATAATATAATTTTTAGAAATAAAAGTACAACCTCTCCGTAAATAATAATCAATTTTGCTTTCAGGGGAAGAGCAGCGGACATGTTTTGCAATTCTTTTCCACGAAAACTATCAACAAAACCATATGTGTATATCATAACTACTTTTATAATTTCACATAGTTGTAAACAGCGTCGAAATGTGAACTACCTTCAAGCAGAAAAAATTCGCGTTTTCGGGTTTGGGAAAATATAACAGCTTAGGTTGAAAACCAAGACACAATCTTTTAAGAGAGTTATAGTTATTTTTTGTTGAGGATCACCTTGCTAATTTTTGCAATATTTTAAACACAGAGATAGGCTGTTTTATATACCTTGAAATCAGTTTTTGCATTCTGTCCGGGACTTTAAAACATTGCGGCTGCAATTTTCATGTATGATTTTTTTTTTTATTATAAAATGATAATTTACTAGTACTACTTAAACGACAAAAACTATTTTTTATGGTTTATAATCTTTTGGAAGTCATAATTTTGTGGGGAATTCTAATTAGAAACTCTTATTGAAGCAATCTAACATTATTGTCGTCCTGTTCAAAACTGGTTTGCTATATATTCCTTAGAAGAGCAATCTTTCTTCAGATAAAATTTAATGATTTATTTTAATTGTATTTATCATATGATGTTTAGGTGAATTGTCGAAGAAGAGAATGGTACATGTATTAAACACTTCCGCTGCCTTTTATCTGATAACGAGGTGTACAGAATGGATGTACACTAATGCAAGTATTTTAGAGTACTAGGTAGATGCGCTGTGTTATCATTTTGCCGTAGGGAGTAAACTTTTATTTAAGAAATAAGGTATCATTTTTGGATGTATATCGGGATATAAATACGGGTTGGTCACGTGATCAAATCCCATAAAGCCCGAAGGACACTTTATGGAAGATTCACTTGTACAATTGAAAAAACGATTGAAGCTTGGCGGAATAGTACCAATTCTGTTGAAGTCGCAGAGCGGTTGGAAATTTAAAACAAATCAAAGTTGAGTTAGAGTCTACTTAGGCATTTTCAGGGGAAACTCTATCGCAGAATTAGATTCAAAAACATGATGATTTTCCTCCGACATTATAGAGGAAAGCAATTTGAACTTCCAAGTTCTTTTTACGGAACAAAACGGACAGAGAAGCACAAGGAGTTAAATATGACCGCGTTCCGTGAATGGACTAAACACGAAAGGTCTGTGATATTGCGTTTGCGATTTTGATCGGGGCTTGTAATAAAGTCAGAAATGAATTTTAACTGAATTAACTCCTTTGACAAATTGCGATTGTAATTTTCAAGATCGCCTCGTTACGATGTCGATCCATAAACATTATTCTGTTTACAGTCCTATCTTACATGGATCATTTATCCCCAGCAAATAATGTTATATTTTATAAGAAAATGAATGAATAAAACTTCATATAACAAAATACAGATACGTTTATTTTTTATGCCTAAATTATGTTTTCATTACGATATCTAATAGGTGTGTTTCAGCACAAGACGGTTAGTTTGAGCACATAGAAAAAGTAGTGACCTAGATTATTCATGCGCTACTTTGACCTCTTGACCCATAATGATGTTATGCAGGAATAACAGCGGATTGCGCAAACAGTGTTATAAAAGGGAAAACATTTGCAAATGTAAATATTATAGAAATAAAGTGTAAGTGGTTATTTCTATGGCATTGCTGAAAATCGGTATTGCGTTACAGCACGGGAAAATGAAAGTAGGTACATTTTTCATCTCTACTAGAAAGTAAGTAAGAAAGTAATTGTTTATTTAAGTGTCACATGCCAATATTACAGGTAAAATCTCATATAGATACAATACATAAAATATTGGCACCCTGCCTTAAAAGACATATGAGACACTTAAAATAGGACATGTTATGCCCTTTTGCATTAAAAGTGCACATAAAGCAAAATTATGAAATATCTGCATGTTTCCTTCTTTTATACATTAAAACAAGTGTTTTGGCTAAAATGTCTTGTACATTTGATTTATTCATTAAAAAGGATAACTTATCGTTTTCATCAACATCTTCAAAGTTTACTTCAATATGTTTTGACTGTGCAAACAGACTATTATATAAAAATTATGGACTCAGTTTTTTGTGCTTTATTTCCTGTAAATTTAAAGAGAATTGTTAATTGTTTTAGATATTATAAACATTGTAAATAATTTAATAATCTAATCGGGTCTTAGTTTTATTTTATTGTCGTTAATTAGTAAATTATCAGCGCAAAAATAAGTCCTTAAAGTCTGGAGTTTGAACCAAAATACATTTGAACCATCAAGCTTCCGCTTCACATAGATTTTAGTATATGTATCGAATTCATATTCCAGTTTTAAAGAAGTATACAGGTTTTACCAGGCACGTAGCATCCACCTCACAACATTCTCACAACAGATATTTTTCTGAAATATACATATAGAAAAATAAATATTGAAGGAGCTGACCCCCTCTATCTCCATATCTCCCTATCCCCCGTCTTTTTCCGAGCATGTATAAAACATATACAGTCAAACTTCGTTATCTCGAACTAAAAGGGGCTGTATAAAATCTTCGAGATATCCAAATATTCGAGATATCGAGGGTAAAATACTTAATAAATAAGGGGTTTGGACCTACAAATCACTTCGACATATTCATTGTATTCGAGATATCAGTGTTCGAGATATCAAAGTTCAACTGTATATCAATTAGAAAAAATATAACATTAAAATCGAAGTTTAAGGTAATACCCCCCCCCCCCCCGGATTAGGACTTTGAAGATAAGATTGACGATTTTATTTTTGTTTGCTTATCAAGATGCCCCCCCTTTCAAAATCGATGCACGTGCCTGTTTACAAAGAAATTTGTTGCCATCAATGTATTAAAAAAAAGTTTTCAAAAGAACACATGAAGATAAGGATTATAGCTAGAACAGCGCACCACGTTACAGCGCACCACGGTCTCTTTAAATGAAGGCACAACCTTAAGATTCGCATTAGGATTCCATTCGCGGGTGATGTGGCGATAGGTTTAGAGTCATTATATGGAACAATTAAGGGGGGACATGGCGTTGCACTGTAACATTATTTGTTGTTTTTGGTGTTTTTTTTAACACATCAACATTAAAATTCCTCTCCAACATCTATCATTTTCGCGGCCATTTCTTACTTTGCAAGGGAGATATTTTGATATAAATTACCCCTCTTTTTCTGCATTATGTATTTTTGATGACAATTCCATTTTTCTGAAATAATTGATTTATCTGATAATTTTAATCTATACTTTTAACAGCACACATTTACATAGCATTACAATTATTTTACGAAAATATTAATAAAATCAACACTTCAAATTTTAGAGTTATTAATTCTAAACTTGAACAGGCTGTTATGGCAAATAAAAAATACCCATTGAAATGTTCTTTAAAATTTCATTTATCCACCTTAGCATGTCCTTTATAACATATAAAAAAATATGACAATTTTCTGGGCAGTCCGTGAAGATACTACAATAGGAATCACCCCTAGTACATGTACTTTTTATAGAATTATGATCTTTTTGTGACAATTTCTATTTCGAAACATCAAAAAGTAATACATTCTTTGGATGTATTTATTAACACGAACATAATAATAATAAAAATATATCTATAATTATATTGACCAATTATGAGTTTGTACATCTACATCTCTAAAATTAAAAACGTTTAATTTCCGCCATAGTATGTACTTTTATTCAGGAAATTTTACATGATACAACTGATCAGAATATGTCCTATTTATAAAAAAAAAAAGAACCTAAAAAACTTATATAAAGAATTAGGGTGGGAAACATTAAGTGATAGAAGAAAAACACAAAGTTACACTCATGTATAAAATACTTAATAATTATACACCCAAATATTTGTATGATATGGTTGAACAGTGTCTCCCAGTCTCAATTAATTATTCATTACGTAATAAAAACTTGTTTCACATTCCAATTACCAGAACTGTTGCATATTATAATAGTTTTTTTACCGTCAACAGTTAAATTATGTAACACTTTGCCAAACAGTTTAAAATCTGCAACAAGTATAGCCAAATTTAAACAAGGCTTGCAAAACAATAATCTTGTAGACAAAACAAAATCTAAATTATACAAACATGGACAAAGAAATTTAAATATACTCCATTGCCAGTTAAAAATTTTTTCAAGTAACCTTAATGCAGATTTGTATAATCATAATTTAGTTGAATCATCAAAATGTTCAAGATGTGGGTACTCCTATGAAGATTCATTTCATTTTTTCCTTCATTGTCAATGTTATGATCCTCAGAGAAACTCTCTGTTTAGATACATGAGTGATCATGACATGCCAAAAGATATTAATATTGTACTACATGGTTATGATTGTCTATCTCTCTCAGAAAATATGTCATTTTTTGACCAAGTCCATAAATTTATAAAAAACAGTAAAAGATTTCAGAATGCAAATTAACAATGAGTAACACTGTGCTAATGTACTTTACATATACCGGTAATAATTATTGAGCCTATTTTATTATAACTACTATATATATATATATATATATATATATATATATATATATATATATATATATATATATATATATATATATATCTATTTTCTCTTTTGCTTTTTCTTTCTACAATTATCTTGTTATTTAACTAAATCCTTTATTCCTATATTCTTTATAAGTTAGTAAAATGTCCATGTAAAACTTGGAAAAGTATACACTATTAGTATTATAAATATTTATACTTTGATCTCAGATGGAGAGAACTAATATAGGCTATTTTTGCCTGCTGTTCAATCCACATTCACTTATATACTTATATGTATATTTTTGAATAAAATATTTCTTAAATCAATAACTGTCATGTGATCAATAAAAAAAGAGAAACGTTGTACAAAGGGTATGGTTTCGGCAATATTTTGATTATCTTCGATTTGTTCATCTAACTTGTTCAATGACATGTAATGATAACGAACAGTGTTCAAATTCAAAAGTCCATAGGAAAATTTCAAAACAGGAGCAGAGCAAACACGGACATCTTAAAAAAAAAAATAGAGGCAGGATCAGGTGCCATGGAGGAGTAAGTATCCTCTGCTGACCGGTCACACCCGCCGTGTGCTCTTCGTCGTAATCAGGAAAAACGGAAAAGTCCGTAGACAATTAGGTGATTAATTATGGTCTAACAATTAGTATGAAAAACGTCAGTCAGCATGTGACCCAGTGGAAGATCAATCTGTGCACATGTTAACTCTAGTGAAGTATAAAATAGATATACATGTATTAAATATTTTAATAAATTACTATCTTTCCATAGCTCAAAATCTTTTCTTCAGTGTTTGAATACCACAGAGACGGCCTAGTTCGCAAACGTAACAAATAGGCAGTACTGTCTCCATGAACATACATGACAAATGCTATAAATGGAGTAAGAAATACAGTTTGGTTCAATAAATACCGATAATAATCTACTAGAATATATCTAGCAAATCTGGAGAAGAACAAGAAGTATCGCGTTAAATTGATAAAGATTTATATAAAAAGAGAATTTTTTGGCAAAATGAAACTTTTCTATATTGCGAATTTTCTTTAAATGTAAGAAAAAATGCTCTAGGAGTAGTAGAAATGTAAAAGTTAAATCACAATTTGAATTTATTTTGTGTAAAAAGAATATAATTTCATATATTCATTATATCATACTAGTTTAATTCAAACATTTTATTGAATAAATTCAGTTGGCTTAGACAACAGATACAGCCTATGTATATCCTCTCCTTGTATAATAGGTCAAGTTACATAAATTTCATAAGTATATAGTATTATATACATATCTAGCTATACTCATATTATTTGATGAAAAGCATAAATATATCATTAGTGAATTATAGAGCTATAACAATATATGAGTATCTTAATTATAATATTCAGATCTAGTTAAACATGTGTAATTGACAAGTAATTTAAGTATTATTAGTGAATTGAATATATATAAATATATGGATTATCATATCTTAATATAATTTAACCTCAATTTACAAGTATATGTGTGCGTTCGCGTGTGTGTGTATAAAGAAAAAAAGAAAGAAAGAAATGTACATGAACTAAGAATTTAAATTTTTAGATTAATTTCAATGTTTATAATTATTCAAAATTCGGTGATAAAAACACAAACACTATATTAGTCTTAAAGGAATTTCAAAGAAGCATGATAACAGTGCTGACTTGCTGATTTAGTGGCGGACTGAAGTTATTCTGTCCTTGGATTGGATGATCAACAATAAACTTTGAAACTGTTCATATAAAAAGAATGAGCAAACTAGCCTCTTTTGTAGGTTTTTTTTTACTAAGCAGTGACCATTTAAGATACAATTCAAGATATACCTTCAAAATATCCAGATTCGACCAACTGCTTCATTTTCTCTCCCAGGTCAATAGTGAAATATCCGATCATCTCGTTCAAGGACTGAATTTCGTCTTGAATGGTGTTGATGTACCGTTGAATGTCTGTACACAGTCTAACTGATCTTTCCGTCGTTGACTGTACATCTTTATTGTACAACAGAAGGTCCTCGCCAGATTTGAGTTTTTCTGTCAAACTCGTGTATTTTTCTTTCTCCGACCGGATAAGACCAAGAGCACTTAAATCATTCATACTCTTTTCAAATGATCAAATTAAATTGGAACGATATTTCAAAACATTATATTTATATCTCTCCTCGACAGCTTTAATCTGTTCAAATCTCTTTACATTAGAATTACATCATCTTTGTAATTTTTATTTACCCATCTCCATAGGTGATTTTTACGAAAGCCCATTGAGCTCATTTTCGAAGGTAAAAAAATATTTTCTTTTCGCGAATTTTTTTTTTGCGAATAAACGCGAAACTTTTGCGAAACTTTCGCGAAGTAACGCGAAAATTTCGCGAATAAACGCGTAGCTTTGCAATATAACCCGAAATTTTCGCAAATTAACTCGTAAAATTTGTGTTTAATGGCGAAACCTTTGTATTTTGTATACAGTAGGAATTATATTAAGCGAATTTTCAATCAATATCAGTTCAACTTTTATTTTATATTTGGTTATGGATTAAAAGTTTTAGGGTTGCTTGTCCAAATCTCTTTATGTTCAGTATACTTCCTCTAACAGTTAATAAAAGATTGACAATTAAACTATTAACATTTTGTCAGCATATAAGTAGTAATATTAATTCCACAGTGATTATATCTAAATATTTACACGTGCATCCAAAATATAAAAAGGTCCGATAATACAATGAAATATGAAATATGTAGTTGTAACTAATACATGTATATAGAAATAATTTTTTATATTTATTCACAAAAATATCAAACTACAAAGGTGATCTAAAATCAATGTCACAAAATTATGCATCGCGCTTTTCATGAACACTTATTATAGAAATGATCAACTTTGTATAATCACAAGATTTAAAGATTATCATTTGTCAATTTAAAGGATATAATTGTTCAAAACATTATACATATGTGATATCGCCGCGACATGAATAAGATCTAGTGTGACGTTTTTATTTTAGTGAAATATGACAAATTAAGAATTTGAAAAAGTTTCAATCCACACATTTTTTCTAGGTATTGTTCATATTTAGAGAACGTAGTTTTGCCCTTTAAATGTATCAAATATAAGTGGAATATATCTTTTAAAAATAAGTAACAACTGTTTGAAGATTTTTGATGCTTGAATTATATATAATAATTAAACTACAAATAGAAAGTGCTACATCTAATACATATAGTTTTTAATGGCTCTCGATTGAAATAACAATATTTATATTTATGTTTCGCGTTTATTCGCGAAAGTTTCGCGTTATATCGCAGAAGTTACGCGTTTATTTGCGAAAAAATTATTTTTTTTACCTACGAAAATGAGTTCAATGGGCTTTCGTAGATTTCGCAGAAAAATTAGAAGGTATCAGGTCGCACGCCAAGATATCTGATATGTGCCACATATAAATCAAAGGACTGAGAGTACAGCGACATGGACATGCGGTGATTTATAAGTTGGAACATTCAAACTTTTTTTCCCGCAAAATTACGTTTGAATCGTTTGTAAATACATCTTATATATGTGAAATTATAGTCTAAAGAATTTTTATTTTTCAGCTTTTGAAGTGATGCAGAGCTCAACTATGCATTTTTAAAAACATGTTTATGTTAAAAAGAAAATTCACTTGTATGTAGTTTTTAAAAAATTCATTTTCACAAACTTTCATACAGGTAGCTGGTAAGAAAATCTAACTGAGGAAATACTAATAAGCTGTGAACAGATTTAAATAAATGGGATGGGAACCATTATCAAAACGTAGGGAAAATCATCGTCTTATTCAACTTCACAAAATATTACACAATACGACTCCTAAATACTTATCTATGATCATCCAGTCTCTAAAAACTCAAGGACAAAACTAAAACACAAGAACATCGCACCCACTGCGGGAAATCAATTCAAGAACTCAGATTTACTTTAATATATTCTTCCCACCTACAATAAGACGATGGAATGCATTACCCCAAAATGTGCAATCAAATCCTTCATTACATTGCTTTAAGACATATTTACATACCAGTAGGATTAAAATTCCAAATTATTTTTTACTTAGGAGCCAGAATAGGCCATAATCTTCACTCCAAATTAAGACTAGAACATAGTGGTCTTAGTCTTCATTTGTTTCAAAGAAAATTAAACAACTCGCCTCTTTGTATTTGCGGCGAAGTTGAAAGTTCTGACCATTTTTTAATACACTGTAATGCATATTCCAGAGTTAGGATCAATACAATACTGACACTTCCATATTTCCTTAATGTTGAATTATTGTTATGTGGTAACGCTAATTAATCTGAAAGTGAAAACAACAATAGTTTTTACCTTGTCCAGAAATTTCTTGTTGAAAGCAAAAAGTTCTGAGTGTACCTGTTCTTTTTCTATAACTATTGTGTTACATTTAATATCATATCTGTATGTACAGCATACAATGTAGTTGTACTAAGTATAAAACCTGTATATTCACACACACACACACACACACACATATATATATATATATGAGTTCGCCTGTTGATTCACTATAACTATTGTGTTACATTTAATATCATATTTGTATGTACAGTATAGTTGTACCAAGTAAAAAACCTGTATACCTGTATGTTCACAAATATATAATTTTTATGTTTCAATATCAATATTAAGTAACTTTAGTCATTTAGCATAGACATTATCTATTGGTTTGTTACAATCGTCTCAATACTCAATTCCAGCTATTCTTTACTCGCCTTTTATTTTCATTTTCATTTCCCCTACATTTTTCTTTATCAATGGTTATTGTTCTAGAAAATTTCATTCACCTCTCATTTGTAAACTGACGAGAGCCTTTTGGCTTGTTTCTCTATCTGTTATGCACTGTTGCTGCAATATGCTAATTACTAAACAAATATTGTTTAAACTAAATAAATTTATATGCTCAATTAGGTTTAAGGGTATATTTTTTTAATGAAAAAATATTTTCGTTCTTCTTAGTAAAATAAAGAGTTATTATTAACTTTTTTCATTTACATTCAAACATTATTATCGTTTTTTATCAAAACACATATTGTGGATTCAAGTAATTTTTTGGGGCATTTTGAAGATAAAAAGACATAGAAGTATAATGAACCTGGTAGTGTAATTGATATAATGACCTCCAATAAACTGTTATGTTAGATACCAATCTGATAAAAAGTATGCACTTTGAAAATTTTTAACATTAAAATGTTTTCTGTTGTGTTTATGAGTGTATAGCGATCATTGCAGAAAAAATACATAACCTCCAATTTTTTTCTGCAATGATCGCCACCTTCAAGCACGTATGAAACACTAAGGAGAACAGTTTACCGTTTTCTTCAGATGTATCTCTAAATCATCCTTCAATTATCTATATACGAGGGCTATTCGGAAATTATTTAGATACTCTGACTCCCTATGTAAAACAGATAAACCAAAAGGTAAACTAGAATACCATTTATTAAGGTGAAAATTTTCCAATCAATGACATCATTAGATCATTCCTGCTCAACTGACAAACCTGCTTACGTCAAATGACCCGGAGCAATCGTAAACTCATCGCGACGTCATTTTAACGCGTTTCCTTCCTCCTCTGTTTTAAACGCTTTACAAACGAACGGAAAACATGAGTTATTCTAAGATATCAACATTTACATATTCTCTCCTATGAGCGGCAGAAAGGCTAAAAAAAAGACGTTAATGCAAAACGAACAAATTGTTTTTAAAAACATGCTAAAATACGAAACAGGCCAGCTTAAAACAAAACCAACAGCCTCTTTTACAAAATCAACAGACACCGATGCAAAACAAACGATCACCGATTCAAAACCACCAGTCATGCACTGAATAAACGCTAGATGACGTGCAAAAAAAATCGTACCCTGGAGAAATCGTACCGGAACGTTTTTATGCGCGGATCCAGAATATTTTTCCAGGGAGAAAGGAGGGGTCGGATGGATATTGAGGTTTGCCAGCAATGGGATGGTTGTGGTGGTGGAGGTCCGAGGTATATATTCGGTAATTGTACTATGTAAATTTAAGAAATTTGAGTTTTCCAGTGGGGGGGACTTCAGCTTATCTAGATAACAAATACTTTAAAGCTCTGTATTACGTTTGACACTTGACTTTCAAAGTTTGGTCAAGCATATAAAGCTTCAATTTACCATTATAGACAAATAAATTGGAGAAATTATATATTTTCTTTTTTTTTTGGGAGGAGGGGGGCTCATCAGTTTCATTATATTTTGTGTAAATAACAATCATGCTAAACAAACGTAAAAGATATGAAACAATATCATGTAAAATCCAAGAATGTGATAATTACCATTATTGTAGATAAAGATTTAGGCCACAAACCCCGTAATACCTCTAATCGATAATTAATGATATTACCAATTGCTGCTGATTAAACTTTTTCTCGCAGCAACCACTTTTTCTTGGGCAATTAAGAAATTGGAGCGTACTTTACACCTGTAACTATAACTACAATTTCATCGCAGGTTTATTTCCTTCCTTTCACTTCAATTTCTTTCATGTCTCCAAAAAAGTGGACGAACCAACTTCATTTTCATTAACCTTTTTATATGTAAATTTAAGAAAAATAGTTGCTGCGAGAAAAAGTAAGGGGGGCATGTAATGGTAATTATCACATTCTTGGATTTTATATGATATTGTTTCATATATTTTACGTTTTGCATGATTGTTATTTACACAAAATTTAATGTAACTCATGAGCCCCCCCCCCCCCCCCCCCCCCCCCGAAAAAATGAAAGAAAATATATCATTTCTCCAATTTTTATGTCTTTAATGGTAAATTGAAGCTTTATATGCACCAAACTTTGAAAGTCAAGTTACAAACGTTATACAGAGCTTTAAAGAATTTAATTGTTATCTAGATAAGCTGATGTCCCCCCCCCCCCCCACTCCTGAAAAAACTTAAATTTCTTAAATTTACATAGTAAAATTACCGAATATATATCTCGGACCCCAATCACCACAACCACCCCATTGCTGGCAAACCTAAATATCCCTCCGACCCCTCCTTTCTCCCTGGAAAAAATTCTGGGCCGCGCATAAAAACGTTTCCTGTAATTCAGGGGTACGTTTTCTCCAGGTTACGATTTCTCCAGAGTACGATTTCTTCTGATACCTCTTTGCACGCCATCTAGCGTTTATTCAGTGCATGACTGTTGGTTTTGCATCGGTGATCGTTTGTTTTGCAACGGTGTCTGTTGATTTTGCAAATGAGGCTGTTGGTTTTGTTTTAAGCTGGTCTGTTTCGTATTTTAGCATGTTTTTAAGAATAAGTTGTTTGTTTTGCATTAACTCTTTTTTACCCTTTCCGCCGCTCATACTCTCCATTATTGATTTTTGTGGAAAAAAATCGAATTATTTCTACCAAAAAGTCAACTTTCTGTGAAACGTCTCTTACAGTCATTCTGTACATATTAAGAACTGTTGACATCAGTGTAAAAAGTAGTAGATATTTATTCCCTTTGCTTTAATTCTAGTAAGAAAAAAAATGAAAAATAAAGCTCTTGTCCCCCTTACATTTTTCTAGTTTTTGTTTAAGCAATAATTATTGCTTGGCCTGGAAAGTTACGAAAGCCTGTTGGTGCCACTTAGAAATATTTTATCTGGCGGCCGCCAGATAATCATTTGGTTTTAATGGGAGCTTTTAGGGAGTAGTGGATACACTCTAATTATTAAGTTACACATGTTTTAATAATTTCTGAATTTTGACACCAAATGTTACTTGCAGAGCTCAAGTTTTCAAACACTGGTGGAGTGGAATGTACATTAGACTTTATTCAAATCTAGAATGATTTAGATGTTACTTTGTGCCTTGTATTATATGTTGTAAAACATTGTATTTCAGAGTTGTTTCTAAACTTTTAAAACTGAACTAAGCACCCGTTCAGGAAGTCTTAAGAGTGTTCGATGGTCGCGGCAATTTTAAGACTGTATTGATCTCCTTCAGAAAAAGAGCTTCATATAATAATATAGGAAAATACCCAAATTTATTTACTAAATAATAGTTAATAGAAAAACAAATCATATCTTAAAATTGTAGGTAGATATGATGGTTAATTTGTTGATCATCGAACCTTCTTAACAATAAAAAAAACCTTAACTTGAGAGGACTGTTTTGTGAACATGTATAAGTAAAAGGAACGCACTGCATTCTATGTGTTTTAATTTTGGTATAAGAATTTAGAAACACAATGTAAAAATTATAGTCAGGTTTTTTTTTACCACGACAGCTTGTACATGCAATTTCACGAGTGCAGATCCAGCTATGACTGATAAACTAAGATAAATGTGTACTAGCTTTCGTAGCCATATAAATGAAACTATTTAATTGACTGTATTAAATCTGTGTTGTTAAACTGTTAAACAGCGGCTCTGTCAACATCCATCTTCTCAACCAAATATAAATACAACAACACTCACTTTTTTGAAAACAAATTTTGTGGCGGCCACCAGAAGATTATGTGGCGGTCGCCATATATTATGTGGCGGCCGCCAGAAGATTATGTGGCGGTCGCCATATATTATGTGGCGGCCGTCAGAAAATTATGTGGCGTCCGCCAGATAATTATATGGGCCGCCAGATAAAATATTTTTTTCACCTGGCACCAATGGGCTTCCGTAGAAAGTTGTTCTTCCGAGATTCCCACCATTTTGATGTATTTTTGCTGCGCCGCCTTGTAGTCAACATTCATTACATCGTCCTGGTCAGATTTCTATTGCTTGGTAAATATTAGGAATAACAATCGATTACAGAATTGCTAATCGATTAATTGCAATTAGTTCCGACCGATTAACCGGTTACTCATATAAAAAAATACGCAGATTTTTGACATGTTTTTATTATTTTTAATATTTTTTATAAATAACATAGAAAACACGATAGGAATATTTTGCTTATGTGTAAATCAAAATATAATGTAAAAAATTATGTATTATAAAAATTATTTAATAAGAATCCTTAAACAACAAGCAAACAGTCATGAAGTAGTTTCACTGACCACATGTCGCAGTTTCGCTGTCAGATCGACTTCTCAAAACAGAGTCTGCCCGTGACAAGTTATAGATCTCCGTTTGAAATGATCAGTATCCTTTCGGATAGTAGTAAAATGTATGTGCCCGCCTTAGACAAATCCATTGTCTGTCGTGTTAAAAGATAAAATTGAAAAAAAAACACATTAGACCTACGTACAAAAATGATAATTGTAACGGTGCTCAACAGTGATAGTAGTATCATTCATTAATGATTTATGAAAAGCTGAACAGACAAGGTACTGACATGTTGTTTTAACAGTGATTATAATTAATACATACTGACCTTTCCTCCAAAAGCCCCCCCCCCCCTGGGGTCTTAACGGTCTCCAATTTAACTTGATTAGATAATAGTCTCGAAAGACAAAAATAAAATTCATTTGAAATTGCGTTAAAATATATATTATTTTTATTTTATACGATTGGCTGTTTACTTAATTTGTAACCGGTTACCATCGTTTCGACCAATTAATCAGTAAACCGGTTAGAGATTGCCATCCCTAGTAAATATATTTGTACTATCTCCGTATTTGAACCTGAAAGCTAGTGAAACTTGCATAAAAGCTAGTCACAATAAATAGCAAAATGAACATATACTCAACAAAACTGTTTTAAAAGTGTTCACCTCGATAAATAGAATAGTTTGAAAATTACGAAATAAAATAATGTGAAATGTTCAACATTTCTTAACTGATATGTCTTTTCATCAATAGCACATATATAATAGGACAACAACGCGTGCTTAATATGATTGGCATTTTCAGTGATTGATATTAGTCTTTGGTGATACTTTAAATAGAGAAACACTTAACATGACCGTTGAGAAACAGCCAGAGTCGTTTGAATATTGGTGTCTGCATTGTTTATACGACAGATTGTACTTACTTTAAAACTACTGTTTATTTTGTTTTCGACATTGTTTTAAATATTAAGCAATCCAAAGGAAACGTTATTTGAGATAATTTTTCTTTTCCATAAGTGTAACGTCATTTCCATCGGCAACTTAAAGCAATATAAAATCTCTGAGCGAAATTCAACCCAAGTGGAGGCTTTTCTGATATTTAGCAAAGTTCAAGGTCTCGGGTCGGAACCAGAGGTCAAGGTCAATGCATCATTTTAACTATTTGAGTGTTAAGTGGAAATCAGTCACACCATCGGCAAATAAATTTGCTTATTCCATACAGTAAATGCACTTAACTGGGTGAACACTTACAATTTTTTATTCCTTGTTTATAATACATCGTCTGATGACTTTTCATCATAGACAATCCGTGTTATTTGTACTGGTTGTTGTATTTACTAGAAGCCTTGATTCAAGAAACAAAACATGTACATTAAATGATTTTAAATGATATGGTGTATGTTATAAAACATTCATGTGCAATTTAAAGAGATATGGTGACGACAAACCCATGATTTAGCAAATATCGAATTTTTACACGATTTCCACATTAATATAAAAAGGTGAACTTTTGAAAAATTTCAGTGTTCAAAAGTAAATAAATCAAATTTAAAAAGAGAAAAATGAAATTAAGTGTTAGACCCACACAAAAATATTGAGTTTCCATTCCGCTTCATAGCTACGCAAGCACAGGGGATTATAAATAATGCAGCGAAGCATGAATCATGAGCTAGTGGATTTTCATTAAAACCTGATGTCTTCAAGAACTATAAATTTATTAAGATGCACTCTCTATGAAAGCATATTTCTTACCATAGACATCGAATAGCTTCACATTCAAATTCTTTTCTCAGTGTGTCAATCCCACTGTAACTATTTTTTAGAAAGCAATCGCAATCACGTGACACTAAAATCAATGTCCAAAACAACTGGGTTTGTTTACATGTTCATTTTCCGGATGAGTTTTGTTGACTCGTAAACTGATAGATGATGACTTATAATGCGTGAAACCTTCCGTATGATGAAATTTAGTATATTTCTTCTGATTTCCGTGTGTCATAATCAAAAAGTAAAAGATGTATTTTGAGTCACCATGTCATTTTAAGTCTTGATTTTTTTACTGTTTTTAAGCAATTATTGATTTACAAAACACATGCAGTTTAAACACACACACACACACCCTCACACACACACACCCTCACACACACACACACACACACACACACACACACACACACACACACACACACACACACACACACACACACACACACACACACACACACACACACATAATTATATATATATATATATATATATATATATATATATATATATATATATATAAATAATATGTTTAAACTGCATATGTTTTGTATATATATGTGCTATTTAACTTTAATCTGTTCTTCATTACGTTATTTCTTAATTTACAAAGTTTAAAATTAATCCATAATTACAATTTTCATTGTTTATATAACCTTTGTAAGACACATATTGGATTATATAACACCATTCATTGCCTCAACTAAAGTGGCAGTTATGTCAGTTCCTAGCGCTATTGTGGTATCTAGTAGACGCCATCTCTCCAGTAAGTGAAGAGCTCTTGTGTTATCATTCTCGAAATCCATGTTCAGGGCATTGATGTCTTTATCGACAAATCCAAGTTTTCTTGCAAGGATTTCCCATTTTTGGTCCAGTTTTAGGGAAAGTTCTTCAATATTGTTATCAGAGAGAGGCCCTGAAATAAAAGAAATTGAAGATTGAAGCTAGTTTTATCTTATTATCTTATTCTAGAAATTGAAGATTGGTGATTATCTATTTTCTACCTTTATTTGGATTATACGGCTACAAGAATTCGTTAAGTGTTAAAAGTATTTTGAAATGATTCGCCAAAGTTGTTTTTACAACTGTTTCAATGTCAAGATTTTAATATAAAGTAGTTTAAGTTGAAATTACAGCTAGCTTATGAAATATTCTTTATGTTGGTCAAACATTTCTTTCATAAAAACGATAATTACCATTGGTATAAGGCTTCAAGAAGTGATCTGTGTTTGTAGCAAGACTATCTTGGCCAAGCTCCTTTAAGGATTCCAATAAGATTTTAACCTGAAAATAATATAACTTTGTTTAAGATTATGAATTATTATCAGTGATCGCATGATATTTGTGTTAGTACAAAAGGTATTTGACAAGTTTCAGGTTATTCTATCTATCATTAATAAACTATTGGGAATGGATGTCAATGTAGACATTAAAATAGTAATGATAACAGTGTATTAAATACAACATCAATAAACATCTACTTTGACTTCCTGTTTTGGTCTTCGACTGGCCCATCTTATTATAAAAGCTTCACAGCATTTTCTATTCATTTGCTATTCGTGTTTCCTTCTATATTCGCTAAAGATTTTAAAACCGTCGCCTTTCTTACGATACTACGGAATTAAGATAAAAAACCCATCTGAAAATGGGGTAAAAGGTAGACGTAGAAATTTATTAAAATAACCGGGTATGTAATATAATAATATATCAAGAAATCTCTACTTTGTTTTCTTGTTTTGGTCTTTGGCTGGCCCAACTCATTATGAAAGCTTCACAGCATTTTCTTTCCGTGTTTCCCTCTCTATTTGCTCGATTTTTCAAAACCTTCACCATCCTAGGGTCTCCACACAGCTTCATATACAAATCATGTGGGTCTGGTGATCCACGTTTCGTCAGTTGCCATGCAAGGTATTTCGTCGCTGCCTTCACTTAATACATCAAACAGTGAATGCAAGTTAGGTAAAATAGATTTTACTTTAGACAATGTTGAACAAATATATTTTGAATTTACCTGGTACATCTAGTGCTAGTGGCGCATATCGCTGGCCTTCCTAAAGCCATAAGGAAATATAATAAAAGATAAGCAACGTTATTGACTAACATCAGCTAATAAAATTTTGAGCAATTTTTTTAAGTTTCGCATGGCTATTCATAACATTGCTTAAAAATTGTAATTGAAAATATCAGACAAACCTTTGGAAGCTGTATCAAAAAAGAGCCACTCCTTGGTGGGGATTGTGGTGTGTCTCCAACATTGTATACCAGATTCCCTTGGTATGTTCTACTTGAAGATTGAGCTTCGGTATTTACAACGTCTCTTATTTGAAAGGAGAGGTGGGCCGAATCAACATTCAAGAAGAAGCTCATGCGAGTCGTCTCGGAAAGATATTTGATGTTTCCACAAGTTTTAAAAATGACTTCTTCCGTGTCACGCAAACTAAGCTCCACCACCTACGCTGGTCCATCTGTATATCCCTTATTTGCCATCTCTCTCTGGGCGTCTGCACTCTTTGATTTCTCAACGCATCGAATGTATATATCCGATGGTCTAGCCGCATGTTGTTTGACAATCAGTCGAACCGGAACTTGGTACATCATCTCATAGATTTCATTTGCGGCTCTGCAGATTTTATCCTCTGGAAAATCATAAGGTACCACTATTCCAAACAAACTAAACGAAAAAAGTTGTGTATATCAGTTTGTTTTTAGAAAACATAAAATTGTATGGTTCTCATTTTTAAAATGTTGTTAAGTCATACTTACTCAAAGTTTCTCTGGTTTGAAGGAATAATAACATTTGCATGATTTGGAAGGTTTAACTTCCATCGAAACTTCAAAATTTTCCATTCCTTGTTATCACTGCTCGACACCAACTGCAGTTTTGAAGATTTCGTATCTGTAAATATCAGCAAAAAGACTAGTACTAAAAAAAATTGGTAAAATATATAATATACATGTACTAGCCAAGGCCATAATAATACAACATATTTTATAAAGTTTTCTCGTTATGTCACTAATGAGATAATTTGAAATCTGTTGAATTCCGCCGAAAAGATTAAAATTGCTCTCCTGGACATAGTTATATTTTGCGCAGGAAATACATATATGGCCCTCCAAAAACTGTTATCACATTGCGTGCAATTCTTCTACATATTTATTACGTCGGGTTAGAAATTCACAGAGCCAATTGCTAAGCAAATGTAAACAGTTCTTTAAAAATCAACATGTTAAGGCAACGTCTGCGGTTCGTTCGTTTGAATTAATGAAAAAACCTAGGTAAATATACTACAAGTAATCAATTCAAGCGTGGACGAGCAAAAAAAAAAACCCCAGACGTCAACCATTACTAGGAAAAGAAAAAACAGCCTTCCGAAATTTCAGTCAGCCCTTATGATACAATTCAACAACTGCATCTTTAATATACATTATCATTTAAGAAATAAATAGCTAGTTAAAATGTTCACCGGGATATGAACTTGTTGGTCGGGTGATCTAGTGAAGTTCGAAGGGCTTCTCAGAAGATTTGATCACGTACCAACCAAGTTTTTATCCTGGTGAACTTTTTGATATTGCTGTTTATTACTTTATTTACGTTTGAGAAGGACAAATCGTTCAGAAATTTTTAACATATAACCGTGTTTTTATATTCGTCAAACGAGAAGCGCGTGCGATTATCATTGTCACGTCATAAAAAAGTTCACACAGAATTGAATTGAACGTTTTCGCTATTCCATATGTTCATTAAAGGAAAAATATTTGCAATTGTAAATATTTCAATAAAACGTTAAAGCTAAATCTTTAAAAAGCACAGAATGAGATCGCCTTTTTAAAAGATCTTTTACACTGATTTGAAACGTAAGACATGTTTCAATAAGATACACGTGGTTAAAATTAAAATAATATGTCCGTAAACTGATTTTTTTAAAAAGTTAAATGTATATATATATATATATATATATATATATATATATATATATATATATATATATATATATATATTACGGTGCGACCATTTGGGCGAGCGCAGCATCGATTGAATTGAATTAAATAAACACGGATACATATATATATATCTATACTTATAAATTAAGACATTTTGCAAATAAACTACAAAATGACTGCACCAGGGTAATTTCTTACACCTTTGTAATATCAACACGTGTGAGATGATGTCCGTAAGCTATAATTAAATTTTAACTCATAAGAAATTATTGTGAAAATAATCAAAAACCTACTTTCATTTTCGATAAATAAGATAAATAAAATAGCAAAAATGAGAGTAAAGTGGTTGACATGCTTTGGCGGATCCAAGTCGGGGGTAGTTTTGCATCAAAATATATAGTTGCAATGAAATATTATTGAATGATTACGCAAAGAACTGGTAACTAATTTAAAGTATAAATAGATATTAAGATTTGACAAATGTTGAACAAATGAAATGAGCCAATTCGTTTCTTGAATGCGCAATTTTAGTTTTGGTGGATAGAACTTTCCAGAACGGGGTAACCATGAACGGGTTGACTAATTAACGTCATGGCGAAAAGTGTAGAACAAGTTCATCATGCATCGCGGGCAGATACCTTGGATCTGAAATATCTGGTAAATACAAAAAAGTTAATAAATAAAATGGAATACCTTAAAGCGATTTTAGTTTTGATGGTAAAACTTTTCAGAACGGGGTGCCCCAGGATTGACTAATTAACGTCGTGGCGGAAAGTGTAGGGAGAGTTAACCATCGGGTACATACTTTGGATCTGACAACGTAAATCTTTGGTTTAAAATATGAAGAGAAATACATCTACATTAGCGGTTTTGTTTTTAAAATTCCATACATTTTTATACAACGACAGATAGTTAGTAAACCCTAGACATCAATTTGTAAACAATGAACAGATTGTGTTATGCATTAAACGGGGAACTTGAATAAAAGGGGGGGGGGGGGGTTGACCCCCTCCCCCTTTCCCATTTAACAAAAAACTTTTATCAGAAATTCTTATCTGGGACAGTGATAAAATTATAATGCAATTTGATCTAATGAACAAAATTTAGAGATACGACGCACTAAATACCTACTCATGGGTTTGAAATGAAATAAAAAAAACACAATTTTGCATATTTTCTGTTGGTTTTTTTCTCACTTATTAATGATGATAATCGTATGGCACGCAGAACAAAAATATTGAAAAATGCAAAAAACGTATCTCAAACTTTTGATCATTGACCTCATATAAATTTTATGTTTGCAGAATAAAGTCAATATAATCAGTTTAATTCTATAAATGTTTCAGTATTATCATCATTCAATTTTTTGTTAGATTGGATCAAAAATGGGCAGGAATTTGAAAACTGATAGGGGAAATTCGGACTGGAATATTTTTATAAATTGTCAATGAAAACTTTATACTTTGTATCTATTTGGTGCCACTGCGATTTATAAACTGTATTTAGTTTTTAAAAGAGTTTAACAATTTGTATTATTTTCACAATTGAGAAAATCTCAATCATAGTCTTAAAGATTTAGAGATTTTTTTTTTAGATTTCAAAAAATATTCAATGGCCAATAGCTCAAAAAGTAGGTCATTGACTTACTTTATTGAAAGTGAAAAATAACACTACAATCAAAGGTCTATGTTACACAATAGATGGTATTTCATTCTAAGTAAACGTAAACCTTAATTGTGGGTACGAATCTGACGACAGAAATTCAGAACGTCTAACGGAGCAATAGTTCAAATTTTCTCTTCGCCCAAGTATTTTCGTTAGAGTTCGCATGCATGCTTGCCGGCGCATTGCGCCACCTGCGAGCTGTGCTCACTATAAAGTAACGGTGCCTTTGGCATCGAGTGACCCTTTTTTCTATGGCTTACCTTTCACATTGGGGCAAATATTCTGGTATGTAAGCCATGTAATATATGTATAATACTTTAATGTATCATTAGATTACATACCCTCAAAATCACTCCCTAGTTCGGATTTCACCATATCAGCCACAGTCTTCTGAAGATTCTTAGCCAAATGACCTTGTTTAGCCTCCAAAAGGGATTCCACCAGTGCATTGAATTTCAACCTGCTGGTCGTTTCAAACAATTCTAATAGTTCCATTGCCTTTGCCTCTTTTGATGGCCTGCTCTGGAATAATAATATTTCCCATATTACGATAGGAAAATATTTTTTTCAATATTGAAAAGCACATAACCAGTTGTTTTTTTTTTATATGAATAAGACTTTTGGTTATCAATAATTGTAGCCACATTTTTTGCCATTTTCTAATTTTAAAAGGTATATCTTACTCATTGAAATGTGTTAACTTTCCAACTTTCATTAGCCTATGTCCAAGTGTTATGATTCTCTAAACATCTTTAAAAGTGATGCTTTTTACACATTTTGGCCAAATATTCAGAGACCTTTCGTTTCACCATACCTGGATTTTTTTGATCGTTTGATCTGTTAGTATTGACTTGGATTGAAGTTTGTCAATCACGTCATCCACAGCCATGTCTGTTACAAGTTTGTTTGTGCACTGATGAATTGCTCTCCCATGGATAAAATCTGTTAAAAGTGAAACCTTGTATTATTTCTACGGTTCCAAGCATATTTAAGTGCTAACACTTGCTTTGTTTCAACGAATCAACTGTCCTCTGTGCATTGTATTGTCAAAATATAAATTACTTGATGATATCCCGCGCAAACGCGGGAAATAATAATTGGTATATTGATTGTATTTGTACGTTTAAACAGATTATTGTTCATTTTTTTATATTCTGTGTCCGAACTTTTTCTTAATTTTTTTTTTATCATACCTTATTTTTTTTTTTAATTGGAATTTAAAACAAGAGGCCCATGGGCCACATCACTCACCTGAGCAACAACAGGCATGATAAAATCAGCTCAATGGAGTCATAATACAAAAATATCTGGACAAAGTGGTATAATACATGTAGATCCTGTATAAATAAAAATCCATCCCCCCCCCCCATAGTCATGTCACATTTTGAGCGTTGCAGTTCTCAAAAAGATCCTAAACAATTGTTTATATACAGGATATAAACCTACATCAAACTATAAACCCCTTGTTAGGCCCGAAAATCGTCCAGGGGCCAAAGTCTAAACAATTCTAAAGAATCAGCAATATGGTAAAATGCTTGCATATAAGTAAAACCATATACGGTATAATAACATTTCAGTTTTTGTGAATTTTTAAAATGTTTTTCTTTGTAAAACTGGATCCCCAATGTGTGCCCATCCTACTCCTCTAGATTTGGATTGTAACGAATTTGAATCTACACTATCTGAAGATGCTTTCACAAAAGTTACGGCTTTTCTAGGCAAATGGTTTTTTAGAAGAAGATTTTAGGATTTTTCTCTATATATATTCCTCTGTAAAAAATTTGTCTCCCCCCCCCCATCGTTATGACCCCATTCTACCCCCGGGGATCATGATTTGAACAAACTTGAATCTTCACTACCTGGGGATGCTTCCAGAAAAGTTTCAGCTTTCCTGGCTGATTGGTTTCTGAGAAGAAGATTTTTAAAGATTTACTATATATATTCCTATGTAAAATATGACCCCCCATTGTAGCCCCACCCTACGACCGGGGTCATGATTTTCACAACTTTGAATCTACACTACCTGAGGATGCTTCCATACAAGTTTCAGCTTTCCTGGCTGATTGGTTTCTGAGAAGAAGCTTTTTAAAGATTTCCTCTACATATTCCTATGTAAAAATTTCACCCCATTGTGGCCCGCAACTCTACCCCAAAGGTCATGATTTTCACAACTTTGAATCCTATCTAAAGATGATTCCACATAAGTTTCAGCTTTCCTGGACAAATGGTTCTTCTTCAGAAGATTTTTAAAGATTTCCTCTATATATACCTATGTAAAAATTTGACCCACCCATTGTGGACCCTCTCTACCCCCTGGGGTCATGATTTTCAACAACTTTGAATCTACACTACCTGAGGATGCTTCCACATACGTTTCAGCTTTCCTGGGCAAATGGTTTCCGAGAAGAAGATTTTTAAAATATTCAACTCTATATATTCCTATAAAAAAATTCGACCCCCCATTTTGGCCCTACCCTATTCCGAGGGTCATGATATTCACAAATTTGAATCTACACTACCTGAGGATACTTCCACATAAGTTTCAGCTTTCCTGGCCAAATGGTTTCTGAGAAGAATATTTTTAAAGATTTACTCTATATATTCACATGCAAAAAGCAAAAAAATTCGACCCCCCCCCCATTGTGGCCCCACCCTCCCCCCGGGGGTCATGATTTTCACAACTTTGAATCTACACTACCTGAGGATACTTCCACACAAGTTTCAGCTTTCCTGGCTGATTGGTTTCCGAGAAGAAGATTTTTACCTTCTATATATTCCTATGTAAAAAAAAAATTCCCCATTGTGGCCCCACCCTATAACCGGGGGTCATGATTTTCACAACTTTGAATCTACACTACCGGGAATGCTTCCACATAAGTTTCAGCTTTCCTGGTCCAATGCTTTCTGAGAAGAAGATTTTTAAATATTAACTATCTATTCCTATGTAAAAATTCGACCCCCATTGTGGCCTCACCCTACCCCCGAGGGTCATGATTTTCACAACTTTGCATCTACAATACATGAGGATGCTTCCGCACAAGTTTCAGCTTTCCTGGCCAAATGGTTTTTGAGAAGAAGATTTTTAAAATATTTAACTCTAAGCATTCCTAGGAAAATTTCGACCCCCCTTTGTGGCCCTTCCCTATTCCAAGGGTCACGATATTCACAAATTTGAATCTACACTACCTGAGGATACTTCCACATAAGTTTCAGCTTTCCTGGCCAAATGGTTTCTGAGATGAATATTTTTAAAGATTTACTCTATATATTCATATGCAAAAATTCGACCCCCATTGTGGCCCCACCCTATTCCCGGGGGTCATGATTCTAACAACTTTGAATCTACACTACATGAGGATACTTCCATACAAATTTCAGCTTTCCTGGCTGATTGGTTTCCGAGAAGAAGATTTTTTAAAGATTCCCTCTATATATTTCTATGTAAAAATTTGACCCCCATTGTGGCCCCTCCCTATAACCTGGGGTCATGATTTTCACAACTTTGAATCTACACTACCTGGGGATACTTCCACACAAGTTTAAGCTTTCCTGGCCAAATGGTTCTTGAGAAGAAGATTTTCTAAGATTTACTCAATATATTCCTATGTAAAAATTCGACCCAAAATTGTGACCCCATCCTACCCCCAGGGGTCATGATTTTCACAACTTTGAATCTACACTACCTGAGGATGCTTTCACATGAGTTTCAGCTTTCATGGCTTAATGGTTCTTGAGAAGAAGATTTTTGAAAGTTTTTCAAAAATTTTCAATAATTCCTAATTATCTCCCCTTGTAAAAGGGCGTGGTCCTTAATTTTCACAACTTTGAATCGAATCCCCTTAGCCTAAGGATGCTTTGTGACAAGTTTGGTTGAAATTGGCCTAGTGGTTCTGGAGAAGATGTTGAAAATGTGAAAAGTTTACAGACGGACAGACAGACGGACAGACGGACGACAGACAAAATGTGATCAGAATAGCTCACTTGAGCTTTCAACTCAGGTGAGCTAAAAACAAATAACTTGATATTAAGAGGAGCGGGCGGGGACGAAAATTTCAACTAAAATTCACCCCCCACCCCCCACCCCCCCCCCCCCCCCCCCCAGAACAACGTCTCTGTTTTATGCTTACTTAATTTATTCATATAGACATAAAGTTGTCAACACAATCTGTTCATAGTTTACAACTTTTAATAAAATATAAGAACATTATAAAGTTTACTAACTATTCTTTAGTGGTACAAATATGTATATAATCTAAAAACGTAACTGCATGCATTTTTATTGTTATACTTTAAACCAAAGTTGTCCGATCCAAGCTATCTGCCCGATGTATGTTAAATTTGTCCTATTTCTGCCGTCATGGCGTCAAAGAGTCAACCCGCATTCTTGGTAACCTCGTTCTGGAAAATTCTTTTTATCAAAATTCAAGAAACGAACTGGGTCATTTTATTTCTTTAACATTTGTCAAATCTTCATATTAGTGTCATACTATAAATAAGTTCCCGGTATATATATTCACTCTTACGTAATTATTCAATATCATTTCAATGCAAGAATATATTTTGATGCAATCTCCCACTGACTTAGATCCGCCAAAGGATGTCCACCACCTTACTCTCATTTTTGCTATTTTGGGCTTGTTTATCGAAAATGAAAGACGGTTTTAAATTTATTTCAAAATAAATACTTAAAATGTAAAATTCAATTATAGCTTACGGACATCAAGTCACAGGTGTTGAAATACCAAAGGTGTAAGCAGTTTCTATGGTACAGGCAGTTCGTAGTTTATTTGCAAAATGTCTTAATTTATAAGTATAGATTGTTACCGTTTACTCACCCAAATGTTATGAATTGTATTTTGTGATCTCTATAGAATTTTTAAAATCACCCTTTTGAATTTTACCAGTTTAATTTGCGTCATCAACTTCACAAAATATGAAGTTTGAAATATCAATTAGAATGAGATTTGATTATAATGCAGAAATAGCACATATTGGAGCTTGTCTCGGATATGCGCATTTATCTCAGTAACAATTAGCCGGAAATTTGGAGTATAATCGGGTTGGGTTTTAACGGTTGATTTTATACTATAAACTTCCCTTCTAGAATAATCCCTTTTCTAAAACAATCGTGAATTAGGTAAGACATGGTAAATTTGCTAAAATTTCTTTTTACATAATCTTGGGTTTTTTTTTATCCCACCCGCCCACTACCTATACTTGTTACATTGCATATTATGGTCTTTGTCTTTAATTTGCAAGAATTACTTTACAACATTATATTTTGCTTTGAATTTTTTAGAGCATATACTGCTGTTGTTTTCCTTTTATTACATTGCAGCTGTACACTGGCTCATCGAAACGGCTGCACTGGATAATGTCGCGGTGAAATGATCCATATTGCGTATTTCGACCGCACCTCAACACAAATGGAAGAGTCGACACATATTCTACGCTCATGACACGTCATATTGGACAGCTGATCCGAATCCAAATCCATAATGATGGATATGCACATGCTAAGTATTGTAAAATTTTTGTCCATTTACTTGTCATTCAAGGTTCCTTATATCTTGTATATGGCATAAGTAATGTTAAAATATTCATTATAACGTTAATGCTCTTGCGTTTACCCAGTGCATGATTAACGTCATATTTGCTTATTGATAACCTCATACATGTATTTGCTGATTGATGACGTCATAATTACGCCATATTTGCCTATTGATAACGTAATGTTTGCTTATTGCTTGTTGCTTTGCTTTTTGCTTGCTCAATTTTATTGGGGGCGGCCCTGCGATAGACCTCAAATTTAATTTCACCGCGGTCAGAATCGCCAAATAATTTTTTTCAGATAACTTGGTTTTCATGTTATTTATCAGGTATCTGGGATAAAATTCACTGTCCTTCTGTGCATTGTATTGTCAAAATATAAATTATTGTTACCGTTTACTTACGCAAATGTTATGAATTGTATTTTGTGATCTCTATAAAATTTTAAAATCACCATTTTGAATTTTACCATTTTAATTTGCGTCATCAACTTCACAAAATATGAAGTTTGAAATATCAATATAGAAATTGATTTGATTATAATGCAATAACATTTAGATTTAGAACAATAAAAATTTCGATATCAATATATTTTCGTTTTTAGGAAACTTATTACAAAGATAATGTCGAATTAAATTCGTGCGGGCATGAATTTTAATAATTCTAAAGACAGATGACTCAAACAACCTCCATTAATGGAAGACCATTATAATAACATGAATCATAGTTTTGGCACACCAAATTCGATATCAATATATTTTCGTTTTTAGGAAACTTATTACAAAGATAATGTCGAATTAAATTCGCGCGGGCATGGATTTTAATAATTTTAAAGACAGATGACTCAAACAACCTCCATTAATGGAAGACCATTATAATAACATGAATCATAGTTTTGGCACACCAAATTCGATATCAATATATTTTCGTTTTTAGGAAACTTATTACAAAGATAATGTTGAATTAAATTCGCGCGGGCATGGATTTTAATAATTTTAAAGACAGATGAATCAAACAACCTCCATTAATGGGAGACCATTATAATAACATGAATCATAGTTTTGGCACACCAAATTCACAAAAAGGAGCTAAACGTATCACAGCTTTAATAAACTAGGTTTATTGACTGTTTACTATTGTTTACGACCCGTAAGCTAAAACGTTAACTATAATAGCCTTCATCTGTAAAACCATATTAAACGGCTGTAAATGAACGCTTATCTAAGTTTTTCCGTCTGTAAATAAAGGTTAATAATAGATTTTGCTGATAATTTAATAGATTCACATCTGTAAACTATAATTTATTCGTTACCTACAATTAAGGATTGTCATTCCTAGTTTGACAAATCGTGAAACTATATTTAGCAGACAAACTATGTTTTGCAATCGAAAATGATTACTTTTAGCGTTAATAACAGTTTACACTTCTGAAACATAGATTATTAAGAAATAACTTGTTTGGTAAATAAATTTAGACCATTTCTCATAATTGTTTGTGAATGTAAATTTATGAATAAAAGGATAAACAAATTCGGTAAAAATTGATCCTACATGAATTTCGATGCATCTGTACATGTCAGTCTACATGTGCTTCCTAGAGCTAGATTTAAAGTAAGGTGACGTACTTTGAGAACTCCCGTTATTCGATAACAATATGTTCTAAAGAAATAGCATGTAAGTGAATACTTAAAACCACAACTATTTCCAAATTATAAGTATTTTTTATAACGGATCCTAAGATTTATGGATTGATTAATGATTATTTTTCGGCAATATGACATCTGACATGTCGACATAAATGTCAAACAAGTAAACCTAATTATCGGACAAGTCGACTTATCGAATATTATGACGACTCTAAATGAGTGATGTTGATTTGTCGAATCTCCATGTTGTCAGATCCTTGTGATAACTTATTAGGAAATATAATGATCACTGGATTGCCCAAATCAGGCATTTACATGTTTTTTTTTGTTTTACATTTTAGACACTTGAATAAATGACAAGTCGACATAATGCTATCATCAATCTACATTAACATTTGACAAGACAACATATTGAGGGGGAAAATGTTATAGTCTGTCCCAAGTTATTGTTTACGTCATTACACATCTATACTTATAAATTAAGACTTTTTGCAAATAAACTACAAAATGCCTGCACCAGAGTAACTGCTTACACCTTTGGTATATCAACACGTGTGAGATGATGTCCATAAGCTATAATTGAATTTTAACTGATAAGTAATTATTGTGAAATTAATTAAAAACCTACTTTCATTTTCAATAAATAAGCCCGAAATAGCAAATATGAGAGAAAGGTGGTGGACACGCTTTGGCGGATCCAAGTCGGGGGTAGTTTGCATCAAAATATATACTTGCAATGAAATAATACTGAATGATTACGTAAAGAACGAATATATTTACTGGTAACTAATTTAGAGTATACATAGAAGTTAAGATTTGACAAATGTTGAACAAATAAAATGAGCCAATTCGTTTCTTGAATGCGCGATTTTAGTTTTGATGAATAGAACTTTCCAGAACGGGGTAACCAAGAACGCGGGTTGGCTAATTAACGTCATGGCAAAAAGTGTAGAACGAGTTCATCATGCATCGCGGGCAGACACCTTGGATCTGACATCTCTGTTTAATATAGAAAAGGTTAATAAATAAAATGGCATTAATTAAAGCAAATTTAGTTTTGATGGGAAAAAAACTTTTCAGAACGGGGTGCCTCATGCCTTAGGAAGCGGGTTGACTAATTAACGTCATGGCGGAAAGTGTACGGAGAGTTAACCATCGGGTACTTACTTTGGATCTGATTGGTTTAAAATATGCAAATAAATATACTTTCACTAGCGGTTTTGTTTTAATTTCATACATTTTTATACAACGACAGCTAGATTGGTAGTAAACCTTAGACATTATTTTGTAAATAATGAATAGATTGTGTTATGCTTAAAACGGGGAATAAAGGGGGGTGACCCCCTTACCCATTTAAAAAAAATCTTTTATCAGAAATTATTATTTGGGACAGTGATAAAAATTATTATGTAATTTGACCTAAAGAACAAAATTAAGAGATACGACGCACTAAATACATACTCATTGGTTTTAAATAAAATTTAAAAAGGTTTTTTTTCAATCCTGCAACAAAAAGAATTAACGCCATGTACATGTATATATTTACATTCTACTGTGTTTTTCCATTAAATTCTGTGATCTTTAAATGCCTCTAAATGCAACAACCCAATCACTGCGTATGAATTTACATGTATTTACATAAGTAGTTCCCAAACATTAATTTCTATGTTTTCGGTTTAAAAATATATTTCAAACATATTGTTAAAACACCACATTTTACGACTATTCAATAATTGAGCTGATTCTATTGTTAAAAGCAAAATTTTAAGAGTTATTATTAATGGATTATATTTTCATGCTCATCTCAACAGTCTATGTGATAACCAGTTTAAACTAATGTTAGAGAACAGCTGTTCTTGCTGTTACTAATTTACTCCCTCCGTGATCTGCAATGTATACCGATTTATCTAATAAAATAATACATTTAATCAATAATGGAATGTAAAAATAAGCATTGAATGATTTATTTTTGACGTCATCGTGTCAATAACTGCCGTCAGATGAACAGACAAATTATCATAATGCGCCAACGCGCGTTATTCAATTTGTCTGCTCACCTGACGGCAGTTATTGACACGACGACGTCAAAAATTAATCATTCAGTGCTATAGTAACATCAATTTCAGTTTAGATTTTTCACCCCTCTAAATATCTACCCATATATTTAGTTTTTTTTATTTTTATTTTAAAGAATATGTTAAGAAATCAATTAAGAAAAAATTCGGACATAGTATACACAACAATGAACAAAAAATATGGTTCAACATATAAACATTGTATCATATTAATGGTAAAGTGTTAATTTCCGCGCTTGCAGGATATCATCTAGTACCTGTCAAAAAAATACAATTGAAAACGTTGAAAGAATCCAAGAATTCTTCATTGACACCTTATCTATCTTACCCGGATAATTCTACACGAACGAAATTTAATTTCTTACGGAGATTTATAGTGAGAAAAATCTGCCATCTTTTATTATTCGGAAGTCACTCGGTACACCTCGCACAATATTTCAACGTTACCATTCGGGTATTTTCATACCGCTGGCTATTGAATGAACCATGGGGTTTAAGAATATTGAATAATTAAAGAAGATGTGCTGCATAAATATATTGGGACAAAGTATAGAAAACTTTTTAGAAAAACATTCAGCTATGATATTTTTTTCAATCTTTCCTTTCAACATGCTAGACGGGATTATTACGTTAGCTTTGAGCCTGTCTATCTCCTGTTTCTACGGTTAAATTTGAGTGAGGATTCTGATAGACACAAGAGTTCGAGATATCGAAATTGAATTTGACCTGAAATTCATGATGCTGCGTGTATGTATATGTATTTTATATAACGCTATCTATAATAATAATAATAATAACTAGATGAGATCTCGTTGCGAGCAACGAGTGGGTCCACCGTCCGATTTCTCATAAGATGCGATGAGATGAGATTTTGAATGTGATTTAAATCTGTCTGGTGTCATGTTAATTCGATTTAAATGAGTTTAAAAATTTTCGAAAATCCTATATTTCATCCAATGATTTTGAAGAAGGTGTCATCAGTTGTAGAAATGCAAGCGCTTTACAAAAATCATGTTTTAAAATTAGTCTGAGGTTATTTTAACACGATTTAAATAAATTTAAAATTTTTACAAAATACTAAATTTCATCCTATCAATTCGAGAAAGATGTCATCAGACGCAGAATTGCAAGCGCATCTTAGATATCACGATTTAAAATTAGTCTGAGGTCATTTTAACACGATTTAAATGAGTTTAAAATGTTTGAAAATTTTTTAAATTTCATCAAATTAAATCAATTCGAGAAAGATGTAATCAGACGCAGAATTGCAAGCCCAACATAGATATTATGTTTTAAAATTAATCTGAGGTCATTTTAACACGATTTAAATGTGTTTAAAATTTGTGAAAATTTTAAATTTCATCCTATCAATTCGAGAAAGATGTCATCAGACGCAGAATTGCAAGCGCATATTAGATATCAAGTTTTAAAATTAGTCTGAGGTCATTTTAACACGATTTAAATGAGTTTAAAATTTTTGAAAAATTTAAATTTCATCCAATGAATTCGAGAAAGATGTCATTAGACGCAGAATTACAAGCGCATCGTAGATATCATGTTTTAAAATTAGTCTGAGGTCATTTTAACACAATTTAAATGAGTTTAAAATTTTTGAAAAATTTAAATTTCATCCAATCAAATCGAGAAAGATCTCATCAGACGCAGAATTGCAAGTGCATGTTAGATATCATGTTTTAAAACTAGTCTGAGGTCATATTACCACGATTTAAATGAGTTTAAAATTTTTGAAAAATTTAAATTTCATCAAATCAATTCGAGAAAGATGTCATCAGACGCAGAATTGCAAGCGCATCTTAGATATCATGTTTTAAAATTAGTCTGAGGTCATTTTAACACGATTTAAATGAGTTTAAAATTTTTGAAAAATTTAAATTTCATCAAATCAATTTGAGAAAGATGTCATCAGACGCAGAATTACAAGCCCAACATAGATATTATGTTTTAAAATTAATCTGAGGTCATTTTAACACGATTTAAATGTGTTTAAAATTTGTGAAAATTTTCAATTTCATCCAATCAATTCGAGAAAGATATCACCAGACACAAAATTGCAAGGGCAATTTCGATATTATGTTTTAAGATTAGTCTGAGGTCATTTTAAAACGATTTTAATGAGTTTAAAATTTAATAGAAATTTAAATTTCATACAATCAGTCCAAGTAAGATGTCATCAGACGCAGACTTGCAAGTGCAACTTAAATATCATGTTTTAAAATAAGTCTGATGTCATTTTAATGCGATTTAAATGAGTTTAAAATGTTTAAAAAATTTAAAATTCACCCAATCAATTCGAGAAAGATGTCATCAGACACACAGTCAATCATTCCTCAAATTTTCAGTGTTAATTCTTTAATCGTTATTAAGGAGATGCGTGGATTAAAGAAAACTCATTGAAAAATTTTGACCTATATTTTGATCTTAGCTAGCTTCCGTACTCGGAATTTCCAGACAATAATTTTTCCTGGAGAGATTACACTAGCATGTCCTCTATCATTCCTGAAAGTTTCAGCTTTCTATCTTTAGTCAGTTCTGAGAAGATGCGTGGACAAGAAGTCAAGAAAAAAAGACAAAATGGCGGATAAGTCCAAACCGGAAGTGATTTTTACAAAATCGAAAATGGGGTACAAACTTCAAATGATAACAGATCGATGCTAAAAATTTGACGAAAATCGGACGACCCATCTCCGAGAAATCTTTTGCACAAAAATTGTAAAGAAAAAAAAAAGAAAAAAAATAAAAGTGAAAAAGAAACAATAGAATAATAGAAGGGTCTTCCGCTGAGACGGAAGACCCTAATAATGTCATTTCAAATACTGTTTTCAGTATGTAATAAAAATACGAAAATGTTGAAATAGTCGTACCTGTTTTCTCGGAGTAATTAGGTTGAATATCCAGTGTCATCTCGTTTTGGGTGTATTTATCAAACTCAATACCAAACAAAGGAGTTGCTATTTTTATGTGATTGAAATCAGGCTTTGATGATACTCTAGAAGCTAAGGCAGTGTCCATCTTGTTAAGAAATCTTGACATTAAAAAGCTAATAGTTCTGGTAAAAACAACTTTTGTATATTAATGTAAGTTCTTGTACTTCAATTAATTTATAGATGTCGAAGGCAATAAGATTTTATATAATGTTTAAACCCAAGAAATTTTTGTCAATACCTTTAAATGAGCACATATATCCGTCTTAAATGTTCCCTCTGGAATTCTCATAATAAAGTTATCGTTGTTATATGGACGTATTTCTGCTGCCTTGTGTCCATTGTTTTTTATGACACAACTTTCTCTTTTCGGTCTAGAAACAATGGCGATTTCTAACTCATTGAATTTAATCAAACTTGTTCCTACAAGCGGTATTTTAATCTGGAAAAGATTTTTTTTTTAAAAGCGTTCCACACTGATTTGAATTACATAATTATGAATACTCAGTATATAAGAATATTTATAATTGTAAATATTACATTCATGTGAATATCACATATGAAAAACTTACTTCGTTTAGATTCGAGGTCGGTCTTATCTTTTCTGGGTAAGTCCATTTTTTACCATCAATCGAGATTTTTAACTTTATTTCCTTGTCATTTTTAGTGGAGGTATAAGGAACAAATATTCTCATTGGAACCTTTAATTCAAACATTGTATTGAGGAAGCTGGGTGGTCAAAAAACTATTCATCAGATCTACCTTTAATCTTTTAAAATAATTTGTTAAGCTATATTCTATTATCGAGTAATGAGTATGTCCATATACATGTATATGGGCCTTGAAAATTGAATTGTTTCCTATGTATTTAAACAGAGCTCTCCTTCTTAATAAAATTTATATGGTCTTATAATTGACATGGCCATCCAACCCTCTTATTTGGTTGTTCAAGGCTCTGGTGAAAAAAAAACCCACATCAATTAAACACTGCTAAAATGATTTCTGAATAAATACATGTTTCGAAGGTTCGTAAGTCTAATCGACAACCCTCTGTTTAAGTGTTTATCTAGTTGAGTACATTAAACGCTCTATAGTCGGTAAACCTCAAATACCGCAAATGTCTTACATTTGTCAGTATTGCTGTTAAAGACATATTGTACCATTATTTGTCTTTTTATAAAAGAACAATATAGTATTTCGTTAAAAGCGAATAAATTCTTACATTCATTGCGAACTGGAAGCCATCTCTTGGTCTGATCTTAACCACTGAAGCCACAACAATTTCCTCTTTATTCTCTGAGCAACGTTTCAAATCTTCTGGACTGTCAGATGAACCACAATTTAAATCTTCTTTTGTAAACCCATGGTTTCCTTCTACCACAGTGACGACAGAGCATAGTCCATTGTTATACTCTTGGTCAGAATCCCTGTAGTATCTGTCAAGAAAAATGTTACTTTTTTATTTCGCCGGGGATGAGGGGGGGGGGGGGGGGGGGATAAATGCATAAACCGAGCTTTACAGAAGATCATATCATAATTTGTTTATTCAGAAAACGAAATAAAATGTTTGGCAAGAGCGTGAATTTGTAAAGTGTCATTCAACATTTTGATATATTTGTTACTGACTGTAAAAATGATAGGGGTGCTACGGGGTATATATTTTCGTACTTGTATGTTGGCCAATTATTTGGATCCTTTCGTCTCATTTCTTCTTTCCTTTTACGCTCTTCTTCCTCTTTTTGCGTCTTCTCTTTTTCCACCCTTCGGTCTTCTTCCTCTTTTCTTTTATGTTCTTTTTCCTCTTTTCTCTCTTCCTCTTCTTTTATGATTTTCCCCTCTTCTTCCTTTGCCTCGCGTTTTCTTTGTTCTTCATCATGATCTTGAAGACTACTAGACCAGTCTTTTAAAGCTGACGCAATGCAGTTTACATCACTGTTGGTTACTGTTATATCAGTTTTTGCTTTTGCAATGACGTCTTCCGTTTGGTGCAACAATTTCTGAAGATTATATTGCTGATTGGCTAATTTCTCGTACTCCAACATTTTTCGTGCTTGTTCTTCCTCATACTCTTTTCTGTTGAATCAATTTAAAAAGGACGATATCTCAAGCATTTGTCACCTGCTCCTTTTTATACGTTAATTAAAGAAAAATCTACCATGGTTTTGATATAATGTAAATGAGAGAAAAAAGTGACACATTTGGATAAATGTGAATAGCTTTATAATTCAAGGGGGATCTCCGGCCACATTGTTCACATGTTGATAAAAGTAAACATTTCTTAAACTGACTTGTTTATGCAAAAAACCAACCTTAACTGTTGTCAAAAGATGCCAAAAGCAATGAATATGAGGTTTGACGTGTTGTTTTGTACGCAATTTGCTAACTTGTACACAAGAACAATGCCATTTTCAATCGCTTAAAACTTTGCAGCTGCAGACTTAGAATGAAGGTTTAAAAATCTGAAGAAAAAAAATATGAAAGGGGGTCATTGGTGTCCACTCTACAACTATTTGTTGAGAAGAAGGTTGAATCTTCCACATTAATTTGTAAGTAAAGATTAATGACATATATAGTCACATCAAACACGCTTACCAAGATGGATGATACATGTACATGACAATCGTAGTACAGACATGTAACATAATGAAAGATTAATCGAGTTACCACAAGGTAAACGAAAACATCCGTTTATAATGGGGAAGGCCAACTGGACGTTTGCATTTTTTAATAGTTACACATGAGCACCAGTGAGGTACATTTTATCATTTTTATCATTTCACACACACACACACACACACACACACACACACACACACACACACACATCCAAACACCCCTCCCCCCCCCCACCCCCACCCACACCCCACACACACACACACTACTGTAATTAAAAAAACCCTGAGACTATCTAAAAACCTTGTAGAAACCCTGTGTGGCACTGACAAAACCCTAAGAGACCTTGTGGTCGGCACTGATGGTACTGAGGAAACCCTGAGATACCCTGAGGTTTGCACTGAGGGTACTGAGGAAACCCTGAGATACCCTGAGGTTTGCACTGAGGGTACTGAGGAAACCCTGAGATACCCTTAGGTTTGCACTGAGGGTACTGTGGAAACCCTGAGAGACCCTGAGGTCGGCACTGATGGCACTGTGGAAACCCTGAAAAGACCCTGAGGTTTGCACCGAGGGTACTGAGTAAGCCCTGAGAGGCCCTGAGCTCCACACTGAGGGTACTGAGTAAACCCTGAGGTCACATTTGATAGAAAAAACGAACTAAATTATGTGATTAAAATAAAATTATAAAAGGTAATGTAATTAATTTTTATAGTAATTATTCTGATTTTAATTTCTCTATGTTTCATTTTAGTAAGTCTAAAATTTCAGTTAGAAAAAGAAAGCATATTCGGGTATAAACCACATTTATTTTTATTGCCTGATTATATTAAGGTTCTATTTTCAAATAAACTGCAATTTTTTTTGTTTAAACTACAACAAAGATTTTTTTTTCTTTTACAATAAACATAAGGAATTTGTTATTGAAAAAAATAATATCTAATTTAATCAATGACAATTAAAATAGAACTTCCACTGTACTGTTTTTCTTAAACGCTGCTTATTACCTTCTACTGAAACTTTCGTTGTGTATATCAATTGACGATTCTTTTGTTTGCCCATGATCAGAAAAACGCTTGAACTAACACAGAATATACAAGATACGCAAGTTTTCTGCATATAATGAACAGGTGCCCGAGGCAATATCATATACAACCCCTAACGCGGGGAGTCGACAAAGTGTATGGCGAAGTCGATTTTCTTCGCTTCGGAGACGGGAGGAATTTAAGTCACACCTTTTGTAGGTATTTTTGACAAGTATTTCCAAAAAATATATACCGCACGGAAGACAGTGATAGTCAAACTTTGTGTTGGTCATTGGCCCGAGTGCTCTATGCGTCTAGTAGTCTCAAACACTTCGAAACTATTTGGCAGATTTCAAATTCACGGTAATCGAGGGGTCAAAACATGCATGATTTGTAAAATATACGACTTGCTTTGGGTTATAGACAGTTGAAACAGTCGAACAAATGATCAACCTTGTAAGTGCAATAATCAAATCCTAACAAATCTTAGGGAAAATAAGTAATCGGGGAGTTTTCTGTTAAGATGTAACGGTAACGTAGGAGGTAGTCGTTTTTCGGAAAACAGAACGTAGGGGGGGGGGGGGGGGGGGAGGGTGGAGTAGAAAATATTGTATGTATAATTTTACATTGAAATTTTATCATCTTGCAAAATTTATTTAATATTAATTGTCAATAGATAAAGTATAGTTTATATAAATGGATTTATAAACAGTAGCTAAAATGCAAAATATGTGTTCAAATAAAAAGTTGTATGTTTATAACTTGGCTTTTTTCTCTTTTCTTATAATTTGTGTATTTCTAACAATATCAAAGGCATATGAAGTTCAAAACAACATTCACAAAACTCCAAGATCAAACAGTAGAATGCAAATCATATAAGTGTTTTAATTCGTCCATTTGTCACGTTATAAATTTTAAATTTGATTTAAATTAATTTAATTTAATTTAATTTATTACAAAATTTAATTGTCATGTTGTAAATTTTGTATTTACATCCACCCAGTAAATTTAAAAAAAAAATTACAACAGGACAATTTTCCTGTGTTTGTTTGTTTTTGGTAATTCGATTAAAGAGGATGTAATTTAGCATGTTGTACTTGTTTTTGTCATCTGTATATCATATACGTATATGCTATCATCGTCGGGTTTCTTTTCTCTATCATACTTGCCATAATAAAAATGTAATTAATTGAATTCCCTGTCGCTTTGGTATTCTTTTAAGGGGCAAAGGGTGGTTGGTTGGCGCTCTTGTCAATATGATTATCTAGTAATCTGCTGATATGGCGTCGATGACTTGTTAAATGTTTTGTTGTGTCTGCAAGATAGTTGTATTCCTGTTGACTGTAAGTGAACAGAATGCCTGCTGCTATTTTCTTTTTGTGGCTGATTGAAGCATAGTGTAGATAAATTGCAAATTATATATTTGGCTGTTGAATTACATATACGGTACATATTTGTTCACCTAATGTACGCCAAATATATGTTTCTTACAAGTATAGTCACCAAATGTGTTTATTCAACCAATGAATACACTTTGATAATTCATGCGCCATGTGCACAAATATTTGAGTATATTTATTTTTGTAAGATTAAATTAAATGAAACGTTTAATCTTACATAACCAATTTGATATGTACTTTTGAAAAATAATCATTAAATTATATCTATTCCTTAAAAAATGGGATTTTTTTTAGTCGCGGAACCGAACTAAATAAGATGTTAATATGGCTGTTCCATGTATGTTTCATATCCCTGACTGGGAGCGTATATATTTGCTTTACAGCAACGATACACATATATTTCATACAAATAGACATCAGTATGAATATAAATATAAGCACTGAATGCTTATTTTGGATGTCTTCGGTCCTATGACACACCAAGCGGTGCAGACAAATTATCATACCGCGCTAACGCGCGGTATTCAATTTGTCTGCACCGCTTGATGTGTTCTAGGACCGACGACATCCAAAAATAAGCATTCAATTCTTAAATGAATCACCAAAAAGCATTTAACTTTTTATGTAGACTATTTTCATCTACCTATGATTTATTTTATCAATTATTCATAGAAAGTTATTAAAAGTACGTTAATTACGATTACTGTCAAAACGTTACACAGAAGGAACAGTCCATTTTCCTTATATGTGAAAGTTACCATGGTAATGATAACTATAGCTACTTGTAAGTTTGAACTCAGCCCGTGCAAGTCCGTGCAGTCCGAGGTCCGTGCTCTGGATGTAGTTTTAATAGACATGTGTAATAATACACAATCAAGAAAAACTAGATGCTGTCATTAGACAGTAATACCCGCACCAAGTGTTTGCCTCTAAATAACACTCTCTTGTACTAGTTTTAGTCAAAAAGAAGGCCACATGCAATATGTTACAATTAAATGATCTTTGTCTGAAGTTACGTACACAACACAGGTGTACAGGTTGCATCGGGTACTAGTTTTACCCAGCTCTTTGGTTAGATGGGTTTCACGTGGTGTACATGCATATGTTTTCTTGATATGCAGAATAGGATTAATTAACATGAATAAACGTTTCTTTTGTGGTGATCAGCTAAAGGAATTCGTATTGTGCTAATTGGATTATCATTATGATGTTGACCAATATAGGTAAGTATAATACATGTAGTAGCGCAATATTATGAGACACCGGTATACAAAACAGTTAAGTTTTACTTTCACTTTCTAAAATGTGATCTCCATTTGCCAGCATACTGTATCATCATCTGTATTTAAATAAGCTTATCTACAGTTTCTGTCATTTTTTTTATTTTTTCATTTGTCAGACTTACACTATTGAGTTGACTCCATATTGACCCTATTTTGTATTAAATTTGGGTATTAAATATCATGTTTATATGAGTTATAATAGGGAGGAAGGGGAAGGGGCCTTAACTGTTCCCCATCCCCAGGATGTGTGGATTAGATATACATTTTTAGTGAGAATGAAGGCATGTTGCAGCTTTTTTTCCCATTATACCCCCTTCCCCATCATCATACACCAGTAATAGAAAAAGAGTTAATGACTAATTTTCTTTTATTTTAAATTGCTTATTCTTTTTTGTCAAGAGATATGTGTTATGTCAAGATTTATGACTCATGAAAATTTGTGCATTTTAATCCTGATTGTTAACATACATGTATAATTATATATAAAAAAAATACATGTGATATTATATTAGGGATCTTGCAATCAATTGCAGAATTGCCAATCGGTTATTTATAACTCATTTTGACTGATTAATTTGTTAATCATTTTGAAAATAAAGACATTTCTGAATACATGTATAACATATTTTTTGAAGATTGATTTTGTAACTATTTAGGGCCCCACTCTGCAGATGCCCTATAGTGATAATTCTGTCCAATTCTGCTGATCATGTCAAGATACATTTAAGACAAATTGGCCCCTGCCCCTTGGGTCATTCCCCCACCCCCGAAGTTGTTTTTAAACAACCACCCCCCCCCCCCCCCCTCCTCTTAAATAGAAAACATGAATAGTTGAATATTTTTAAAATATCCTCAAAATCATCGAAATCCCCACTCCTAAACCATATATATTTTTGTTTCTTGAACCATGACCATGTCAAAGCAAATTTTTTTGTGGTATTAGTAGGTCATGGCATCTGGGGGTCACCCTAACCCCACCCCACCCTCCCAAAATCAAAAATGATCAAATAACTTGAAAAAATGCTTGTGATCCCCACCCCTAAAGCATATATATTCTTCCTCCTTATGCATTTTATGGTACGTTATTTCAATCACAAGAGATAAGAGGAGGTCCAGGAATTAGGTTTTTTATGGGACGGAACATCATTTTGCAGATAGCATTGACCCTCAGAATCAAATTTATATTTCTAAAACCTTATTGCAAATCTATAGCTCAGCCTCTGTTATATCCCTATAAATGATGTGGCTATTCATTAAATCATGAGAGGAGTTCTGGGAAGTAGGTTTTTTCAGGAGTGATAAACGTCAATTTTGAGCTTTTATTTGACTCCCTGGATGAAAAAGACCAATGAACGATGTAAAAATCTTTATAGCTCTTTAGATATTTTTCAAAATTTGATCAGCTCAACAATGCATTTAAAAGTAGTTTTTGAAAGTTAATTAAATTTATTAATACATTCACACACAGATCTTCGTTTCACTGGGTCGCGTAAATGTCTATTTTCTGTAACAGGTACCCGAGACAATGTTTGAACTATTTCACAATTTTGAAATGTAGATGTAGTTAATTTCTTTTATATGCATTTAGTTACTTTGTTAAAAATATAAATTAAATGAAGTTGATTCGCTAAAATGTGTTTGTTAGATTAGGATTATCTACCTTCAAAAAGTAGATTAGCGATGGGGTTACTTTATGATTATTTATTTTGGAAATCTCTCTATTTTAAAATTTGAAATGTCAGTTTGAGAGTTCTTTCAATTGACAGAGTTAACCCAATTTTTTAAAAAAAAAAAACCCGAAAAACCGTTTACCAGTTTTTCAACGATTTTAAAGATATCGTCCTTTGGTTTTGACAAGTACATGTAACTAAAGATAATGCCACCTCAATGTCACATCACAGAAAACAAAACTTAATCATGCAGACGAAATAATTTGTACCTATGGCAGGAGTGTTAGTGTGTCAATTTCAGTCTAAGAAAAATGTTTGTGTAGTGCAATACTGCAATGTCGCAGCAAACATTTTTGTTATTTAAATTACACATAAAAAAGTGAATGAACTCCCGTACCTTTTGGGAGCATATAAAAAATAAAGTGAAAGGAAGGAAATTAACAGTGAAATTAAAGAAAATTGAATTTATAGATACAGTGCGCTAACCCCCACCCCTCACCCCCCGGATATGGAGTTTTACGATTTTGAGAATCTGTATGCTCTTCTTTGCTTGTCAAGATATTTTGATAAGCCTGCCCCCCCCCCCCCCTTTCAAAAACGATGCCACTTGCCTGCACCCTAGTTCCTATTAAATAAGATAAACAGCCTTTCTCTACATTACATCCGGCATTAATTATCAAAATCGGCAATGCTTTTTAAGGGCCATGCGAGTAGAAATTCAGAAGGGTTTTTTTTTCTTTTCAAAATGTTGAAATTCCCGAATTTAGAAATTATTCCACTCGATTAAATTTTAATATTTCTTGTTACCGGAAATGCCTAGAGAGGGTGAGGGGAATTCCGATGTCTGTATGAAATTGTATTATTTTAATAAAAGGTCACAGTTAAAGAAAGAATTACATCTGTAACTTTTGTTGCCCTTTGTTAATTGAGAAGAACAAAACTTCACATGAAATAAGACAGCGAGTTCTTGTTTGAATAATGCAACAGAAGAACATCTTTATGTAAAAAAAAAAGCACTTCAAATGAAGCAAATAATCTTTCTCCTCCAAAAGTTAAATAATATATTATTTTAATTGTTTAGAAATACTAGTATGCGGTAATATGTCCAGCGCTTAAAATCATGTATTTATCATATACCGGTGTTATATAGTGCCTTTTCCCCCTAGCCATCTTTTCCCCCGGAAAAATGGCTATATAGCAGTCCCCCCCCCCCCCCCCCCCGGAAAAATGGCTATATGGCAGTTTTTCCCCCTACGGAAAGCTGGCTATATATTGGGTTTTCCCCCTTTTTATAGCCAGATTACCCCCACGGAAAACCTACTATATAGTAGATTTCCCCCCTTTTTTACATTCCGGTCATGTTTATGGCGGACCATTCGTGGCAATAATTTGCAATAACATATTATATTAATTTCTCATTAAAAAGGATAATTATGGCATTTATTAATACATAGAATGAAATACATGGTTTTTTCACCCCTGATATGAACAAAGGCACGGCCTTCATAACATTCCTGTGTCATCACCATTTATTTCACCTTTTGTTATACCTTTTTGGAACACCTTTTACGCGGATTTCGGAATACCTCGAATCTTTTTCATCTAATCGATGCTTATCTACAGTTTTGACTTCAACGTTATGACATTGACATTTTTCAAAGAACACGTCAGAATACATTTGAGTGAAAATACGCCGGTTTGGAACTTAAATTTTCCCGTGTATTATCATCTATGTATAAGCTCCTCCCAGGAAACTAAATGACTAATCTTGACTTAATTTTGTAGAGGAAGGGAATAAGAAGTGGAAATGTATTACTCCCTTCGTCCAAAAGGTTATTAATTTTAATTAAATACCGTTAGAATTGACGATCTTAAATATAATCATATATTTCTACTTCTAATTATCAAATGAGAGATAGGGTGCAATGATATGATGAGAAACTGAAATGTTTTACTTCGATTGATGGGGTTCTAAATCATGGGTAAGGAGTATTATAATTGATTATGTATTAAAGGCAAATGTAAAGTTAGTATTTACAATTTTGTTTTAAAGTCACGCATATTCATGTTTTTAAGCACATTTTTTACGAAACGCGAGGTTTTATGATGTAAACATTTTTTTTAAAAATAAAATGGCTTCACACCCAGAACAAAGTCAGCATCTTTGCTGGTTACTTTGGAAAATGTGAAATGGTGCTTGAACTAACCTTATGTATATATTATCATTCACTGCGTGCTAATTTTTCCGCTTTTTATTTTCCAACCTGATTTATAAATATTTCATCTAGTTATTTAGTATATCATTAGTCATCTTATGAATTGATTAAATGTTTTGAAGAATAATGAATTTACCCGTGTACCTTTTTTTAAAATTTTTGTTCGTAAATTTAAAAAGAAAAGCAGAATTAAACGTAATTTTCAACCATTTTGATAAAGAAATATATGAGTGAGTGTGTATTTTTCAATGATGTTTTTACTTTTAAATGACCGTAAAAATATGGTGATGTGGTCATCTCTAGTTTTTGAGATATGGGGCCCTAAAAAATACACTATTCATTATAATTGGATTTCAAACATCGGGCTCGGAAACATCAAGGGCCCCTACCCTGGGGGCTAAATTTTTCAGGGTCATCTACTATTGGTATACCACTACCAATATAAAAATATGGTTAAGTGGTCATCTCTAGAATTTGAGATTCGGGCCCCCACTTATAGAACACTATTCAATCATTATAATGGGGTTTTAAACATCGGGCCCTGAAACATCGAGGATCCCTACCCTGAGGGCTGAAATTTTCAGAGTCAACCACAAGTGGTAAACCACTTCCACTGGGAAAATATGGTGATGTGGTCATCTCTAGTTTATGAGATATGGGACCCTAAAGAATATGCACTATATTCATTATAATAGGATTTTAAACATCGGGCTCTAAAACATCGGAAACAAAATTTCTCTAAAACAGAGGTTTAGCCTGGATAAAATCTGCACAAACAGACAGACGGACTGATAGATTTATTAAAAAAATTTCAAAACATTTTTCACTTACAAATTCAGAACACAGAATTATGCATATACGTGTTTATCTCATACGTGTGGTGTATACTACCCGTGTGATAAACCTTTGCTTTATCAAACGGGTGATGCTTTATCAAATACTTCCGGTCCGAACTATTTTTGACACAGCCCCTCGCTTCAACGCTTCAGTGACCTATTTTCGAATACTTTCTAGTATTTTCCATATAACTATATCTACTACCAAAAATTGATTTAAAATGGATTTTGTCGAAGATTTAAATTAAAAATATAATGGAAAACACATAACTGTGAAGTTTATAAAACTGCAAATCACGTTAGCTATCAAGGAGTTCATTCTGACGACGCAATGCAAACAGAACGTTTTGGTTGTGTTTCTATACAAGAACTTACCGAAATAATGTCTCCAAAGACTTTTATTTCACCAGCAGTAAGCATCCTAATTCATTGACAATATTTTCAATTTCGAATCATTTGGCTGGTGTTCGTATTATAGAACATCAACAACTGTTCCTCGTTCGAGTCAATTCAAACTAACGAGCATTTGCAACTTTGTGTATGTCAACAAAAGTTGATTATTCAAGTCTTCTGATCAGTATTTCCATTTAATTAAGTGATTAAGCTCTAAGAAAAATTATTTACAGATAAACAATTATATCAAGGTTTATTTCAGTGAAACTTTACATTAAAACAGTTATATTTATCTCCGAAATGACGTACTAAATTGTATTGCGCAAGGTCACAATAACCGCATAACACAACGTTGCATCATCGTTTAATCTTTGAAAAAAATTAATTCGGGTCATATTAGGGGCTGTCTCAAAAGCTTCATGATATAAATCAAATTGTATGAGATAAATAGAACATCTATAATTGTGTGATTTTATATTTGCTTTATCCAACTCGTTGAAATGGTTATATTCGCTCGGCAAGCCTCGCGAATATATACACCATTTCAACTCGTTGGATAAAGCAAATATAAAATCACACAATATAGATATCCTCTATATATCTTGTAAAACCAAGAACTTTTTTCAATTAATTACCTAAATTAAGTTCTCTGTATAATTCCATTACACACGTTTAATTTTCAGCATTGTCTATAAAAAATAATAAATCGGCAAATTGAAACTTAACCATTACAGATGAATGCAGATATATGCAACCTGGGTGTGTAGAAACATTGATTTTAATCCTTACTGGGTTTCCATAAATATTTTTTATAAAATATGAACCAAACACGTGAGGGAGAAACCCTACTATGGAGGAAAAGCTGCTATATAGTAGCTTTTCCCCCCGTGGGGAAAGGCTACTATACAGTAGGTTTTCCGGGGGGAAAAGCTGCTATACAACACCGGTATTTATTTCTAATTTCGTAAAAGGTACACACATTTCAATTTCCTTTGATCATTGATTGTCTTCTTTATGATTCGAGGTCCATGCTAAAAAAGTAATGTGTATGATAGACGACTTTGTGTACATGTACAGAATGCATTCTTTTATTTGTCTGGGGTCAAGATACTAACAGACAAGGCTCAGACTATACACGCAACAGAGTGACCGCGACAAGGTGTGAACATTGGCCACCTGTGCACAGGGGCCCTTTTTTACATTAATTTCAATGTAACCATAAATAAAGAAAGGGGTCGAACTCTGACCCAGATAAAAAACTACCAGCTCGCCTTAAAAGCTTAATAAATCAATTAATTGTTATAACATTCCCAATATGCATGTAGTTTTAAGAAAAGTGACTTCGAGAGAATAATGATGTATATCTCTGCTATTTTAAGACCCAGCAACTTGAAATTCAGCATGCATGTATTCCAGACTTCACTTTTCTTAAAACTACATGCATATTGCGAATGTTATAATAATTAATTGATTTATTAGGCTTTTAAAGCGAGCTGGTAGTTTTTTTTTTATCTGAGTCAGAGTTCGACCCCTTTCTTTATTTATGTTTACATTGAAATTAATATCAAAACGGGCTTGGTCCCTGTGCACTTGTATATATGTCTTATAGCATCAAAATAAACAGCTGCAAACGGCCGGGAAATACACTGTAAAACAAAAGAGTTTGACTTTTTTATTTTAATAAAAAAAATGTGATTACGCCCGGGTCTGCATGGAAATTAAAACATATTAAAGTTTAGGATTATTTAACAAGGACTACATACATAAATCAAAGTGATCGCTCAAAATCGGGATATCGAAATTATGTAAAGAGATCAAATCGATTAATTTCATTTATTCATGGCTTAAAAATGAAATTCTTTAATAATGTTCTGTTTTATTACATTTCCCTTACATACGGAGAGAGAGAGAGAGAGAGAGAGAGAGAGAGAGAGAGAGAGAGAGAGAGAGAGAGAGAGAGAGAGAGAGAGTGCACATGGAATGCTCGTGCTTAAATAGATAGTCACAATAGGTTATTGTTTTTTCATACGGTACAAGAATATACCATATGATAAATAAAAATAAAAAAAAGATTTCACTTGTTTAAAGTTAGAATTAAATGGAGTCTATGAATACGCATTAATCAAATGTTTTGTTAGGGCGACTAAAATGATTTGAACATGATTATTTGTTTTAAAAACATTATATTTTACGACCGACTTCTATAACTTCATATTGGAAGAATAATTTAAATGTTAACGACTCAGGTCAATTTTGAATAATAAATTTAGTAAAACATGTGGCCCTCGCTTGTCTCTAAAACCAGTATACATGTACAATGTACATGTAAGTACATGATGTATATACTTAATATCTGTGTTTCTGTATTTTCCCTTAATTTTAACTTAATGCAATTTATTAAAGATGAAGTTAAAATGAGCACAAGTCTGATCATGTGGAATTGCAATGCATCAATAAAGTTAATTTATACCAATGCATTATGTTAATCGTGTTTATATTTAATGAAGATGACGCCAATCATTAAATACTTGAAGTAATTTTTAATTATACGTATTAAGTGCCGACATCAAGGCCACTCAGGGTTTTCTCAGTACCCTCGGGTGCCGACCTCAGGGTCTCTCAGGGCTTCCTCTGTACCCTCAGTCCCGACCTCAGGGTCTCTCAGGGCTTCCTCTGTACCCTCAGTCCCGACCACAGGGTCTCTCAGGGCTTCCTCAGTACCCTCAGTGCAAACCTCAGGGTCACTCAGGGTTTTCTCATCTGCTATTTTGCATATTTGTCAAATGGAAAATCTCGTAATTTATCAAGCGAGTACCACTACGACAACACAGTTTGCAAACGTGACGAATTCGTGTAGGTAGTGTTGGCTCTATTTTTCTAAATTATGAATGTTTTAAATGAAATACAGTTTGGTTTTATTGATAATCTCCTAGTATATCATCAGCAATAATCCGGAAAAGAAGACCATAAATTCTTTTTAAATGATAAAAATTAATATAAAAGACCAGTTTTCGGCTCCAAAATGTGAACTGTTCTTATTTTAGCAGTAGCGATGTACAGTACAAAATATTTTTTTAAATAAGCACATCATAAACAAACTTGCATATTTTGATCACAAATATTAATATACAAATGTTGACTGGGGTTGAGGGCAACATTGATTATATGAGCCCCCGAGGGACGAAATATTGCCCGACGCGAAGTTGAGGGCAATATATTCGAAAATACAGTCAACATTTGTTTTGTTATATGAAGAAAGAAACCAAAATTCAAGTAAGGATTTGAAAACAGATCGCAGTAATTTTCTCAGCTGAACATAGAATTCACGAATTACATTTTGCGCAAGGTTCATTTCCAAAATATCGTCGGCATCAAACGGTCACTGGTGATATTCCGGCGCCCGTAGGAATTAAGTTACAGATGTTCTACCTGATTTTACTTCACAGTAGTTCGTAAATCCTTATATCCGTCATGATAGCAAACCGTCGCATTGCGCGTCCGTTGTTTACTTGCCTTGACTGATTGCCTATTATGACGTCACCTTGCTTTGGAGTCGCGAAGACTTATATTTACGTCACCGTTTACGAATCCACGAATCAGAAGCGATTAATTGAAATAGAGGGAATATTCTCTAGATATTATTCCTAGCCGGTCAATATGAAAAAAATATTGACCGGTCAATATTTTTCGGACGAGCTAATATTACAATTATTTACTATTCGTCTATATAGAGTTATATAGTGAGAATATACTACTGAATATAACAATAATATATATTTACACGCATATCTATAAAGGAGGCACTTAAGATTTTAACATAACGTTCATAAGAAAAAATTAAGAAGGCCGACTTAAGTTATCATTGCGCATGTTTTGCGTACTCTAGTAAAATACAGTGTATTTATACCTGTCAGTAAATTGTTTCGATACCATTTATCAAATTGAATACAATAAACAAAATACAGATAAAAATATTTAATTATAATAATTTTCTACATATTCCTGTATTGAATGTATTTATAATTTGAGATGGCCCCTAAAAAGAACCAGATGGTAGATTTTCTTCAAACTTCGCAAATATACTAGGTTGGTGTATATTACGTATGGTTAAAAAAATAAAGAGTTTCGCTAAATTTTAGTTTTTAGGCACCCCCCCCCCCCAAAAAAAATCGGCCTCCTTAAATCAAATTTTATGTTTCTTATAGCATTGAATTATGATTTTTTGAAAGATACAGTCTCATAACTGCAGCGATGTTTGCATACAAATTGAGTAACACGCGTTAGCGCGTTATGAAAATTTGTATGCACACATCGCTGCAGTTATGAGACTGTATCTTTCAAAAAATCATGATTTAATGCTTATATTTACATTTTTTTTAACTTCTTGCCTTGTCTGCAAATGTGATTTATACCTTATAATTCCTATCTTATCCTAAGGGTAAGTTCATATTAATGGAAGAGCCACTGTAACAGCCACATGCGTGAACTTTGATTTTCGCTTGTGACGTTGCAGTTTACAGCGTTCAACGTTAGTGACGTCATAATAAAAGTCCTCATTTTAACCTATGAGTGCCCTGTGTGTATTACAGTGTTATAACTGCCGTAGCTTTCAACACACTTTACACGCAAAAAATATGTGGAATGCAAAATTTAATTCTTTAAAGATACATGTATCCTCAATACCTTTATCATTTATAAACCAAGGTTAATTCGGCATAGAATTTGCACTGACTTGAAGCGAAATGACCTTTTCTGTCCTTGGGTTAGAACACGGCGTTACCTGTCATCACCAACTCTTAGGATGAAACATTGAAACAGACTGAGTGTTTATATCAATTTTATTTGATATTTACCTTCAGAATGTCCAGATTTAAAGAACTGCGTCATTTTCTCGTCCAGGTGAATAATGAAAGATCTGACCATCTTCTTCAAGGAGTGGATTTCGTCTTGAATGGCGTCGAAGTATCTTTGAATGTCTGAACAGAGTCTAACTGTTCTGTCCGTCGTTGACTGTACATCTTTTTTGTAGGATCCTCACTAGATTTAAGATTTTCTATAAAACTCGTATATTTTTCTATCTCCGACCGGATAAGACACAGAGCATTTATATCACTCATACTCTTTAACATTTCAAATAAGACTCGAAATAGTATTCAAAACTCTCCTTTAAATACTGCCTTTATCTTTTCATTTTTTTAAATTTTAACTTATCACCTTTGTAACTTTTGTTTCCCAATCTATTTTGGCGGTTGTCCAGCAGATACTATTGCTGTGTATATTTCAACTTTATACGACAGAAAAATGAGGAAGTTTTAGGTCAAACGTCTAGACATCTGACAAGTGCCACATATTTATCAAAGGATTGAGAGTGCACACACATTAGTATGGTGATTTTTAAATTACAGTTTTCATACTTTCTTTAGAAATACGCTTGAATCGCTTATAATATACTTTAGATGTAAAATAATTATCTCGAGAACTCCTTTTCACAGCATTTTTTAAAAAATTGATGCAGAGTTCATCTATGCATATTCAAAAACACGTTTATGTTAAAAGAAAATGCACGTGAATATTCTTTTCTTATAACAATGTTTTTAAGTAGGGCAAAGAGGAAGATCTTTTCATTGTCTTACCGATAAGTAAGATCAAGAGTTATTATTTACTTTTTTGTGTGTTTTATGCAGGTTTTATGAAGGTAGCAAGTATATTGTTAAATTTATTCTGCAATGTTCGCTGCCTTCAAGCACATATAGAATCACTAAAGAGATCATCACTCTTTATCTAAATGATTGTCGAACAGCACGCTTCTTAGGGTAACTATTGTAACTACAAATGTCATCTTATTGGAAGTTAGTCCGAAATATCTGACGTTTTTCTGGCTTTTTTAACGATTTTGATATTTTACATGCCAGAAAAACGTCAGAACCGGCGCCATTACGTAAACTGGAAATTCGCCGCCTCCAGTTGGAGGCGGCATTCTCGGCTCGATTTTAAATATTTACAAGTTGAATCAAATGTTTCACTCACAACTAATTAATAAAACGATGATTTTGCTGCTCACTAATATCGCTTTTATTGGTCCTTACATCCCATAAACAGGCTGTTGAACACATTCTATCGAACTGTTGAGATTTGTTTTAATTTCTTGCATTTTTGAAATCTCGCGAGAAAATAGGTCAACAACACTATTGTTTATCAGTGTGATTATCGAACTGTGCAGTAAAATTATATTTTAAGCTGTATTATTGAGTTTAAATATATATCTATTTAAAATCGAGCCTAGAATATCGCTTCCAGTTGCAGGCGGTAAATTTCCAGTTTTCGTAATGGCGCCGGTTCTGACGTTTTCCTGGCATGTAAAATATCAAAATCGTTAAAAAAAGCCAGGAAAACGTCAGATATTTCGGACTAATTGGAAGTCTGATCTCAGCCCGAGCAAGTCCGTGGAGCTAGGGCCCTTTATTTAACTAATTTAAGTACAAGTAATGCGTATATTTATAGGTGGACATAGCAAGGTTTTTGATGGACTAAATAAAATACAAGCTGTTTCTTGAGAAAAAGTATAGAATATACTCAAACGATGTAACTATATAAGGAATAAGGAATCATTCTTTGAGTATTATGAGGTGATAATTTTGGTCGGGGCGTGATCGAATCCAATAAAGCCCGAAGGGCTTTAGGATAAAATTGACCCCGACCGAAATTATAACCTCATGACTCCTTATTACTTATATATATATATATATATATATATATATATATATATATATATATATATATACACACAATTTTCAGCAATTGTGCGATTTCATATTAGAATATTAATTATGCAAAACCCAACAATACGTCATTTGAATTTATTCGCTGTATAGTACACAAAATCGATTCGTAGTGTTATCACAAACAAAGACACTGAACAATGTAAATATTGATGAATGTAATATATCTGCTTATGAAATAAACAGTGTCCCTACCTTTTCTTACTTGATTGTATACATTTAATTATTAGTTATCTCTTGAATAAAATTTATAGTTTTGATAGAGTAAATGAATACATTTTACTAGTAGTTACTTTAACAATCCTTACGTGACTGCTAATTGAAGCCAATCTGTAATTTTTGTTATTAACATTAAATAGGCTTTTATATATTATACCACAATGAAAGAAAGACCATTTCAACAAAAGTTTAACAAAATGATGTAATAATAATAATAATTTAATTCCTATGTACATTCAGTTCCTTTACTATATACCACAATTGAATTGACTGTAATTTACACTGAATATTCATATAAAAAGACATGTCAGCAAAATTACAAAGAACCTGATCCTCAGATTTTAAAGCCTTTTTATTTTTCCCGTTCAAACTAAATAAATCTATTTAAGAACAGAATAGTTTGCCTTACTTATCTTGTGATAACCCTAGACTCGTGATTTACACATACATAAAAAGCGATATCAGTAGTCTGGAAAACCCCTGGATAGTTCTTGGGGAATGCCCATTACTTAGGTTTTGTAAGACCAGTCCAAAATTCACATGAATAAAGAATAGAGGGGGTCTTTTTAGGTATTGATATACAAGACATCATTAATATTAGAACTGATAACTTTAATCTTACATAAAAAAAATAATTTGAAAAGAAATTACCTCTTGCATTTCTACAGACACATTCTACAAGTTTATAACTTTTACCTAGGCTTTTAATAAGCAACCAATGTTTTTAAGATCTGATTAAACTTTACTTTTGTCTTTACCTTCCTCAGATTTAGATAATTTTCCTTTATATATTACTTCTTCTTTTTTTGCATGTAAACTTGTTCATGCCCCAAAACTCAATGTGCATTACCAGAATATTTCTGGAGTTAAAATATTTGGATCTTTTCTTTTAATAGCATTCAAAATGCAATTGAACGCTTATTGATAAAGTCATAGTATATATTTTCAATTAAAACTATACATCCAAGTAGAAAAATATCAGATAATTACACATGTACATAATTAACTTCCATAAGAAAAAAGTTTTTATGTTTTCAATATTCTATCCATTAAAGTTCAAATGAGACCTGAGTATATAAAAAATGATAAAAATGAGGTTTTCGTATATCATTTTCAGCAATAAACTATTGATATAACTACATTCTGACTTGTAACCAGCACCATCATAAACACCTCTCATTCTTTTTAAACTTACCATGTGTAACGGAGAAGTAAATGAAGGGAACAGTCCTTTGATAGTGAAGATAACTTCATTACTTTCTCAAGAAAAAGCATGAAATTTTTAAATATTTCATCCATTAAAGACCTTAAGGAATATTTATCATCATTTTTGTACACTATTATCAACGATAAAAAAAATATTATTGCATGGCGCCTATAATGTAAATGTTTATTTTTTTCTCAGGAGTTTCCTCCAGATGTACTGAAAGTCAAAGAAAAGAATAGTTTTTGATTAAATTTCCTTTGTCTCGTACCACTTAATGAATTCTCTCTCTCTCTCTCTCTCTCTCTCTCTCTCTCTCTCTCTCTCTCAATTCTATTACAGTAAAATTCTCCGTACAACACTTTATAGCAGTCTTGTCAAATCAGGCACGCATACACAAAATCACGAGAAATCTACTACCAGTTTGTGGTAAAGTTTAAACAGTTTATAATATCATGAATAACTATTAGTTTTGGATATCTTTTTTATAAAATTGAAGAAAAAATAAAGTGTGTTAAAATACGTTCTTAATAAAACCACAGCTACATTGTATATAAAGCAGTAGCAAGAATTGAATACTAGTGCAACTAGTACTCCTTCCCTAAGTTAGTTATTACTTGAACAACAGGTACACAAATTAACGAACTATAATTATCTATATTTGCCTGCTGCAATTTTTTATCTTAAAAAATCAAACAATAATCAGTGCAATAACAACATGTCGTACACGTATTATCTTCTACTCTTATTTTATTATGTTAGATTGACCACCCCTTTACTGATTTGTATATCTTTTATTATTTCCTTTTGTTGTTTTTAATAAATGAGAATTTCATCCATCTATCTTGATATTTGTGTGACTTTTTGGATATAGGAAAATTAGGTTAGAGATGGAGTATTAATCAGCCTGTGCAAACAAACTATAGCGTCAATGATCTTGTAAATTTTCTATAAAACAAATTCCATAGACACAAATCTAATAATGGAAATTAAAATCACACTACGAAATCTTGTGTTTGATTAAAAAAGGAAAATGTTATTAAACATCTTTTTTTTTTAAATCAACCCGTTTCTGATATAATTTCATCAAATTTTTTATAATTTATAGACATAATAATCTATCCAATTACAAGCTTTCATTATTTGTAGTTTATAAACCTTTTGTAAGACGCAGCTTGAATTCATTTTACACCATTCATTGCCTCATCTAAAGTGGCAGATAAGTCAGTTCCTAACTCTATAGAACTATCTTCCAGACGCCACCTGTCCAGCATGTGAAGCGCTCTCATTTTATCATTATCAAAATCCATGTTAAAGGCTTTGATGTCTTCATCGTCAAATCCAAGTTTTCTTGCAAGTATTTCCCATTTTGGTTCAAGTTTTATGGTCATTTCTTTTATACTTTTATCAGAGAGAAATCCTGAAAAAAAATGAACAAATTGAAACTAGTTATTATTTTCTATCAAGTATCAGGATTTAAGAGCTACGAGAAAGTAGTACATGTAGTTGTTTAAAGTACTTTAGAATGATCCGCAAAACTTTTATCAAAATATTTATATTTATATTTCATAGCTAAATTTTGAAAAAAAAACAAGAAAGAGGGTGTTGCAGTTCCTATGCTATTTCTCCTTAAAGAAGTAGCAGATAAACTGGAAAAATCGAAGTTACAAAGTTCGCTGTAAATCTTTATTACATGCATCGTTCTACATAAAGCAGTGTGGCATTTTATCTGGAAGGTTTGTACTAACTTTTATAGGACCATGAAATTAATTTGAAAATGGTTAATCAGACAAATGTGGCAGATTTCACGCTTTTTAAAAGGGGAATCCTTATTATTGTGAAAAAAACTGCCTCCTTGAAACAAAACTAAATTGATGTTAACGTTAAGAGTCAGGAAATTTCTTGATTTCTTGATTTGATTGGGTTCGAATCCAGGAAAAGTTGGATTTTTAAAAATATATTTCTATCAATCGCACGAAAAGGTAATATATATAGATAATTTTAAAAATGTCAGAAAGAAATTTTTTTAAACGCTTTTAAATGTAATAATTTGCATGCATGCTTCTTTTTTTGAACATTACTTACTGTGTGGAAGTCCACGTTATAAACTTGAATTATAAACATTTTCTTCTCAACAAGGGGTTTCAAAATCATGTACATATCAATGTAGAAAGTTTGTTTGTTTTTCTTTTTAAGGAAATAACCGGTTATGTCGTTTTCAATGATACATGTACAGGTTGTTAAAAGCAAAAAAAAAAATCATTTTAAAAAGTATGAATCTTTGATGAAGCAATAAGTAGGTGAAACTATGTACGAATAAATTTGTTCCACCATTTTATGTAGACTAGGCGTTTAACTAGATACTATAGAAACATACGGTGATTATAATTATAACTCAGAATCAGATTTATTAATGTAGCTCCAAAGAATGATATTTTAAACACGCTGTACAGTAGAAATCAAATTGATATGTGTTATTAACATCAAAATACTAAAGATATGGTCATCTTCCCTATTGTATATATGAAGATCAAATGGTATTTGCCGTGTTCGATAGAAATGCGCGTAAATTGTTTGTGTATTTTGCCTACATACGGAACATACCCTCTATGTAAATATAGTCGTCTACGTAACGTGTCTATATTTAGATATGACTCTTCGGGCGTTACGGGTATTTAAAGGTCCTTTTCGCATTAGGTAAAAACCTCGCTTTTCTGCAACACCCTCTTTGGTCGTATGATTTCTGTCACAAATATAAAGCTGAACACCGCTCGTAAATAGGCTTCGGCACACAGGTATATAAACCCTTCGATTTCGTTACACCCGATTGCAGACCTGAAAGTCGTGGCCGACGTGTGGTATTCTTTTCGTGGACTTTGGATTTCATGCATTTATTTCTTATTTTATGTACATATTCTGTTTGTAACTAATGCATTGACCTGTTTATTTGATGATAGTATTCTCCTGACTTGAAAAAAGTGCGTAAAATTTGATAATTTCATCGCGACCGAGTAACACGGCGAGGCCAAATGTACGTCCACACAGGTGAGACCTCTACAGCGATATACTTATAAATGGGTTGCAGGGATAGTGATGATGAAAGAGAAATATGACGGACAGTGCCTATTTACGAGTGGTGTTCAGCTTTAATGACCTGACTTGTAACAACCATTAATAAAAGGCATTAAGAAGGAATCTGTATCTTTAGCAAGACTATCTTGGTCAAGCTCCTTCAAAGATTCCAAAATGGTTGTAACCTGAAAGGAATATAAAATTGTTTGATAAATTAAATTATGCACTGTGGCCCACAGAGAATTCGCGTTAGTATTATATTTAACAATTTCCAGGACATTCCTCCTATCATTAGCGAAATAAAAAAATCACGGCCTGTATATTTTGTGAACTTCAGTGGTTTTAAAGCATCAACTTCAATGGGTAAACGCGAAGAATTTGTGTAAAGGGGCCAATTAAACCTATAATTTTTCAAAACCTTTTTAGAATACTACGGAATTCAGTTTAAAAAATCATCTGAAAATGGGGTATAAATGTAGACGTTGAAATTTATTAAGAAAACAGGGTATGTAATATATCAAGAAATCTCTACTTTGTTTTCTTGTTTTGGTCTTTGGCTGGCCCAACTCATTATGAAAGCTTCACAGCATTTCCTTTCCGTGTTTCCCTCTCTATTTGCTCTATTCTTCAAAACCTTCACCTTCCTAGGGTCTCCACACAGCTTCATATACAAATCATGTGGGTCTGGTGATCCAAATTTTGTCAGTTGCCATGCAAGGTATTTCGCGGCTGCCTTCACTTAAAAATTCAGACATTAAATGGAAGAAACTAAAATAAGTTTTACTTTCAGACAATGTTGAATCAAATTATTTTTAAAAAAGTACCTGGTACATCAAGCGTTAGTGGTGCATATCTCTGGGCCTCCTAAAGTCATATGCATAAAAGATTAACATCATTATTGAAAAATATAAACCAATCGAATTTGTACAAAATTTAAAGTGTTACATAAATATGCATGGTTTTGCTTTCAGTTGTAATTTTACTTGTTAGACACACCCTCGGAAGCTGTATTAAAAAAGAGCCACTCCTCGGTGGGGATTGTGGCGTGTCTCCCACATTGTATGCCAGATTCCCATGGTATGTCCTACTTGAAGACTGAGCTTTTTTATTTACAACATCTATTTGGACGTAGAGATGGGCAGAATCAATATTTAAGAAAAAGCTCATTTGAGCCGCCCCGGAAAGATATTTGATGTTTCCATTTGCATTGAAGATGACTTCTTCCGTGTCACATAAACCAAGCTCCACCACCTCCGCTGGTCCATCTGTATATCCTTGATTTGCCATCTCACTTTGTGCGTTACCACTCCTTGATTTCTCAACGCATCGAATGGATAGATCCGTGGGTCTCTCCACATGTTGTTTGACAATCAGTCGAACCGGAACTTGGTATATTCTTTGGTAGATTTCATTTGCAACCCTGCATATTTCCTCGTCTGAAATGCCTTTAGGTACCACAAATCCAATCAAACTAAAAGAAAAAAGGCATATTGTTTTAGAAAACATAGAATACAAGTTTTTCAAACTTGTATAGTAAGTAATCGTTTTGATGATTTTGTTAAGTCATACTTACTCAAAGTTTCTCTGGTTTGAAGGAATTGATACAGTTGTATTATTTGGAAGGTTTGAATTTGATCGAAACTTCATAATTTTCCATTCCTTGCTATCATTGCTCGACACCAACTGTAGTTTTGATGATTTAACATCTGAAAATATATTGATAATCCAACTAGTACTAAGAAGTAAGTTAGTCCATTTAATATCAAAGCCAATGCCTTATTTACATTAATCAATCATCATCATTACATCATGTACCCTCAAAATCACTCCCTAGTTCGGATTCCTCCAAATCAGTCAGAGTTTTCTGAAGAATCTGAGCCAGGTGGCCTTGTTTAGCCTCCGATAGGGATTCCAACAGTGCCTTGAACCCAGACTCATTTGCCGTTTTAAACAATTCTAATAATTCCCTTCCCTTTGCTTCATTTGATGCTCTGCTCTGAAATAATAAAATTTTCAATATTACGATTTTTTTTTAAATTGAAAAGCACATAACATTTTAGCTAACTTGAACTTAAAGCTTCTTTGTCTGACGTTCGTCTGTATGATTATCTGTCCGTCTGTATGTAAACGTTTTGACTTCATTTCCAGAACCATTAGGCCAATTTTAACAAAACATGGCGTCACAAAGCAACCTTAGGTGAAGGGAATTCAAGTTTATTTTAAAACGAAGAGTATCGCCCTTTTTAGGGGTGGGGATAATTTATCAGTATTAAAATTTGTTGTCATTTTTTAAAAATTTTTCTCTAAAACCATTTAGGCAGAAAATAATGATACCCAGGATGGTGTGGCCACAAATTCTTTTGTGTAATTTACACAATAAAATATGTTCAAATCAAAGGAGGGTTGAATTTCTATATTGGAATAAATAGTGAAAAAAAACTTTAAAATACCCTCAAAAAAATTTCGACAGAAGAGCTAAAACCTTTGGAGAGCATCTCCAGTCAGTGTAGATTCGTTTATTAAATCATGATCCCCGGGGGTAGGGTGGGACCACAATGGGAGGGAGCTAAATTGTTACAAAGGAATAAATAGAGAAAAATCTGTGAAAATCATGTTTTCAAAAACTGAAACAACTAAAGGAGCTGGTGAACAATTTGAATTTCATTTTAAGCAAGATCTACTCTACTAGGTTGTCTTTTATACCATAAAGCTAGTTTGTTCAAAGTCATGGATAGCGTTGATCATGTTAGCTATGTGGCCTTTGTTTTTAATAAGACTTTAATTTGATAATCAATAATTGTTTTCATTTATATTTGCCATTTCTAACTTTAAAAGATGTGTTTTGTTATGTGTTGATTTTCCAAATTTTAAATACTCTCGACTATTTACTTACAAATATTTACATTCTACTGTTTTTCCCATTGAATTTAGGGATCTTTAAATGCCTCTAAATGCAACAACCTAATCACTGCGTATGAATTTACATGTAATTTACATAAATAGTTCCCATGCATTGATTTCTATGTTATTGATTAAAAGTTATATTTTGTTCATGTTGTTAAAACACCATGTTCTACAATTATTCAACAATGAAAATGAATTTATTATTAAAAGCAAAATTTCGAGAGTTAATTTCCATGGATTATATTTTCATGCTCATCTCAACAGTCTCATATGTGATAACCAGTTTAAACCGGTTGTAGAAAACAGCTATTCTAGCTGTTACTAATTTACTCCCTCTGTGATCTGCAATTTATACCGATTTATTTTAATAAAATAATTGATTTCATCAATAAGGGAATGTAAACATAAGCATTAAATGATTTATTTTTGACGTCGTCGTTTCAATAACTGCCGTCAGTTGAGCAGACCAATAATCATAACGCGCTAACGCGCCTTATTCAATTTGTCTAATAATATTTACATTCCAAATATTTTTTGCATGTAAAATGTGTGGAAAGATGCTGCAGTTATAAGACCGTAACACACACAGGGTACTCAAAGGTTAAAATGACGAGTTTTATTATGATGTGAAAAACGTTGAACGCTGTAAAATGCAACGTCACAAGCTCGTATCAAAGTTCACGCTTGTGGCTGTTACAGTGGCTCTTCCATTAATTTGTACTTACCTTTAGTATAAAACAGAAATTTTGACGTATAAATCACATTTGCAAACAAGGCAAGAATTTTTTTTTAAAATGTAAATATAAGCATTAAATCATTATTTTATGAAAGATATAGTCTCATAACTGCAGCGGTGTGTGCATACAAATTTTCATAACGGACTAACGCGCGTTAGTCAATTTGTATGCACACACCGCTGCAGTTATGAGACTATATCTTTCAAAAAATAATGATTCAATGCTTAAATAACATCTTACATATGTTTCTGTAAATTACAAAACAGCAAAACGTACATAACATAGCATTAAAACCAAACTTTCCCCGAGTGTTTTAATTACAAATGTTATGATTCGTATATTAAGTATTACATAAGTATCTCCAAAAATAACGCAAATGTTCAATATCATTTTGTAACATCATGACCAAATTTCATACCAAAATATAGCTTGAGAGACCACATTTCGTTACATCATACCTGGATTTTATTGATCATTTGCTCTGTAAGTATTGATTTTGATTGAAGTTTGTCAATCACATCATCCACAGCCATGTCTGTTACAAGCTTGTTTGCGCACTGATGAATTGCTCTTCCATGGAGTGATTCTGAAAATTCTGTTGAAAGTAAAATTTTGTATTAAAACCTTGCATTTTAAAAGCGTTGTCTCGTATCTGTATTTCCTCAACACATTTTAGATTCTTAATTGACAATGGACGTAGAAGCAATAGGAATGCTGATTTAAATCATAGTCAGATTATTTGAAATAGGTTTTTTAATACTTCGAGATTGTCTTTACTCTCCTTTACGCTATTACTATAGGTGTCTTCCCGTAAATCAAGAGAGTAGTCATTTCGGATTTGTTGAACGGTATTTGATTTTAGTGCATGTTGGGGTAAGGTAAAAAATTAAATTCATTTTGCTTCCTGCTGTAAAATCTAAAAAATATATTTGGTTCATTTCATATTACACAGATATCTCTCTTAAATTGACCAAAAAATTATATTTTTTAAATCTCTAATTGGATAAGAAATATTATATTTTGATAACATTCGAAAAATTATCTTTCGGTTGGTCCTACACAATAGCATCGTTCTCAGTCTTGTTAGCATTTTGAAGGAATTCAGCTCATTAGTTTTGAATATGTCTATCTAACCTTCTATAGTTGAACTTTGAGGTTACGAAGTTCGCAGGACTGTATGTACTAATATCCCTGGGTTCAGGATATCGAAATAGAATTTTACTTGAAAGTCATGATAATGTATTAAATCATTAATAATATCTCAATTATAATCCAGTCATTTCAAATACTATCTTCGGTTAATAATAAATGATTTGGAAAATGTTGAAACAGTCTTGCCTGTCTTCTTGATGTAGTTAGGTTGAATATTAAGCGTCACATCTCTTTGGGTGTACTCATCAAACTCAATACCAAACAAAGGAGTTGCAATTCGTATGTGATTGAAATCAGGATCTGCTGATACTCTAGAAGCTAAGGCGGTGTCCACCTTGTTTGTAAATCAATATTAAATGAACGTAAGTACAACATTAAAATGCAAGTTGGTAAACAAACAACTTTTGTAAATTAGTAAAGGTTCTTGTATTTCAATTGGTTTATCGGTGTGGAAGGCAATCAAATTTTAGATAATTCAGAAATCCTGGACATTTCTGTTAATATACCTTTAAATGCGCACATATATCCCTTTTAAACGTTCCTTCTGGAATTTTCATTATTAAGTTTTCGTTGTTTGATGGATGTATTTCTACTGCATTGCGACCATTGTCTTTGATGGCATAGCTCTCTCTTTTAGGTCTAGAAACAACGGCAATTTCTACCATATTGAATTTAACCAAACTTGCTCCAACGAGTAATACGTTTATCTGGTAAAATATTTTGAAAAGCGTTAAAGACTGATTAACGTTTTATATACACATGTGAGTATTTAGTATAAGATAATATTCATACTTGTGAATATTACATATATGAATAACTTACTTCGTTTAGATTAGCAGTCGGTGTTATCTTTTCTGGGTAAGTCCATTTGCTTCCATCAATCGAGATTTTTAACTTTATTTCTTTGTCATTGTCAATGGATATATAAGGAACAAATATTCTCATTGGAACCTAAAATACAAACACTGTTTTTAATTGATTCTTTAAGGCCGTGGTGACAAACACAGATCAATTAAACATAGTAAAGATATTTTTTAATAAACATGTTTCCATGGTTTGTGAGTCTCGTGAGTGAAAATTCTCGGTCCGTCTTGATTGTTTATACAGTTGAGGACATAAAACACTTTATCGTCTCGGTTAGCCTGAATATCACAAATGTGTTATAGTTGAAAGTGGTAATGTTTTAGACATATAGAACTATTATTTGTGTTTTCATAAAGGAAATTTAATTTCTTTAATATTGATTAGATTCTTACATCCATTGCGAACTGGAAGCCATCTCTTGGTATGATTTTAACCACTGAAGCTACAACAATTTCTTCTTTATTTTCTGAGCAACGTTTCAAATCATCTGGACTGTCAGATGAAACACAATTTAAATCCTCTTTTGTAAATCCATGGTTTCCTTCTACCACAGTGACGACAGAGCATAGTCCATTGTGATACCCTTGATCAGAATCCCTGTAGTATCTGTCAAGAAATATGTGCTTATTTTAATTTTTTCCCGAGGGGGAAATGCGTAAACCAATATTCCCAAATTGAGAAGATTTATAACATGAGAAATTTTTTTTTGCCAAGATTTCTAAGCGAATTTTTTTTTGTGTTAGTCAATTTGATAGATGTATTATAATGTTCTGATTTTAACCATGACCATCATAATAGTGTTATAATGTGATTCATACTTATATATTGGCCAATTATTTGGATCCTTTCTTCTCATTTCTTCTTTCCTTTTACGCTCTTCTTCCTCTTTTCGTTTTCTCTCTTCTTCCTCCTTTCGTTTTCTTTCCTCTTCTTTTCTCTTCTGTTCTTCCTCTTCTTTTCTTTTTCGTTCTGCTTCTTCTCTCTCCTTTTCCTTTCTTTTTAATTCCGCTTCTCTTTTCTGTCGTTCTTCTTCCTCTTTCCGTTTCTTCTCTTCTTCTTCCTTCCTTCGTTCTTCCTCTTCTTTTCTTTTCCGTTCTTCTTCCTCTTTTCTTTTTCTTTCTTCCTCTTCTTTTCTTTTTCGTTCTTCCTCTTCTCGTCTTTTTCGTTCTTCCTCCTCTTTCCTTTTTCTTTCTTCTTCTTCTATTCTTTTTCGTTCCTCATCTTCTTTTCTTTTTCGTTCTTCTTCCTCTCTTCTTTTTCGTTCTTCTTCCTCTCTTCTCTTTCGTTCTTCTTCCTCTTTCCTTCTTCGTTCTTCCTCTTCTTTTCTTTTTCGTTCTGCCTCTTCTCTTTCCTTTTCTCTTCTTTTCCTGTCCTCTTCTCTTTTCCTTTTCTCTGCCTCTTCCTTTGCTTTGCGTTTCTTCCGTTCTTTAGCATTTTCAAGACTATCAGACCATGTTTTTAAAGCTGACGCAATGCTGTTTACATCACTGTTGGTTACTGTTATATCAGTTTTTGCTTTTGCAATGACGTCTTCCGTTTGGTTCAACAATTTCTGAAGATTATGTTGTTGATTAGCTAATTTCTCGTACTCCAGCATTAGTCGTGCTTTTTCAACATCATAACGTTTTCTGTGTAATCAATATCTAAATTTAACAATCTGCAATTTAACATCATGCAGTCATGCAAGGTTAAACATTTGTGAATTTCGTACCCAGGAATTATCTTCCCAAACGAATTATCAAACGCAGTCTTTATTCTTTAAATATGTAAGCAAATTAACGTAAGTATATCCCTTACAACATTAGATAAATTAATAATCCAATATGAATAGTAAAAAAAACTTGGTCCCGATGCATTTACATCGTTCCGTGGTAAACACGTAAGCCAATCGTTTTTATTTTTTTTTCCTTGGTTGGTTTTCTTTTTGTTTTTTATTTGGTTTTTTCGGGGGGGGGGGGGGGGAAACCTCGATATAAAAAACGTTTCCTTCTTTAAAAACACAACTATTTGTATCTTTCCATAAAATACAAATCTGTATAACCAGGATTTAACACTAAACGAAAAAATATTCATATCCAAATCTTAGAGTTTAAATTGTGTGTTGGACTTTTAATATTCTAAACTTAATCAAAAGTGTGCAATTCTAGTCAAATCGACCAAAACAATGAAACAAAACCAAATGTTAATATTAAAATATCAAGCTTCTTATGATTGTTGATTTACATATTAAAAGTGTTGAAGAAAAATACGTAAATACATGTACGTATTTATTGATATTTGCGATAACTTTTTACAACTGCTATAATTATATGACAGGAAAACTTATTTTGCTACTCGTATACATATATCTACATTTAAAACAAATTATTTGTTAAAATGAAAATTTCATATCGCTCATAATCCCAAGCATGTGTTGTACTCACTTTTGCTTTTTAAGTTTGAGAATAAAGTATAACTGAACGTTTTACATGTGACACTAGTAATATTACATTTATTACATTAATTTTATGAAAATACCTTGCATCTTGTTTTGCTTTGCTGTCACCAGACATCATTGATGGTTTGATGCCAATGAACTGCAACACGCTTGTAACGACATTTTTACTACCGGTATCCTCTTCGCTTTTAAACATCTTTGTATTGGTATCTAAAGAGAGAGAAAGAATTGCAGTGAAAGTTGAAAACAAACTCGTCTCTCTTTGTTCCTACGAGAAACAAGATCACAAAAAGCTATAATTGTGATTAACTTCTTAATATTGCGCTGGTTTTATTTCTTAACAACGATGAATATCAAATGGTCGCCCAGGTAAAAATTATTTATTTTTATCTTTATAGAATCACAGGTATAAGAACAAAGATTCGTAAATTGCTCTCATGGGAAGAGCAGCGAACAAATGTTTTGAATTTAGAAATTTTCTTCCACGACAAACAAACTAGTCACCAAAACCATACGTGTATTTCATTACTACTTTTATCATTTCATGTCCTTGTAAACAGTGCCAAAATGTGAACTACCTCCAAGCAGAAAAAAAAACGTGTCATTTGATTACGTATCACGTTAGGAAAAATATATATATTCTTTTTTTTACTCATGTAACTTTTTTATGTGTCCTAAAGAAGGGACTGGTTGTCCCGAAAATTTGACAAATCAATTGTTCGTGTCGTTAGCCATTTTTTAGTGTTATATACTGTATACTTAAGCATTGAATCATTATTTTTTTAAAGATATAGTCTCATAACTACAGCGGTGTGTACATACAAATTGAGTAAGGCGCGTTAGCGCGTTATGAAAATTTGTATGCACAGCTTGGTGTGTTACAGGACCGACGACATCCAAAAATAAGTATTCACTGCTTATATTTATATTCATACCGATGTCTATTTTCATGAAATATATGTGTATTGTCGCTGTAAAGCTATTATATACGATCACAGTCAGGGATAATATGTAAACGGTATGATCGTTGGACCGAGCGCAGATTTAACACAGTGCAGTTTGATTTTTTTGTAGAACAAAATTTATTTGAAACGCACACTGTAGGATCCGCCTATCTATCAAATCATAAGCCCAAGGTAAACTAAACGTCACGTGCTCGGTCTTCATTGTGACGTCATGCTTCATACGTAAAACGTAAAAGTTATGTCTTCGGAAATAGCCGAGGAAAAGTTCTTGATTCTGAGAATTTTTTATTTCTTTTTTTAATGCTTATAATTTTCCCAAATTGATGAATTTAATTTTTTCTACTTTATTCAGTCTCTAAAAGATCGGTTCCTTGATGTTAATGATTTTATTTTCCATCTGATAATTTGATAAGACATACGTGAAACTAGTCGTATATCTTGATTAAACCACTGTTAAAAGTTGTATAGTTTGCACAGTCAATTATTTTTATCTTAATTACTTTCAATTAAACATTGGAAAGTTTTTGATCAAGTTTCGGGACGAAAAACATCGACAAGCGGCAGTCATAAATGATCGAGTTAACTTTTGTTTAACAAAATGGCGGCCAATATGGCGACGCCCAGGGCTGGAAGAAAATATTTTGGCCCTTAGTACCCCTGATTCAACTTCTATTTTTCACTGATTTTCTTATATATACGTGTTACCATTAAGCCTCGCTGCGCTCGGTATGAAACATACATGGAACAGCCATATTAACATGTTATTTAGTTGGCTTCCGCGACTAAAAATATAGTGCCAGAAACTTTTAGAGAAAAACTATTTTTATGAAGGAGTAGATATAATTTAATGATTATTTTTCAAAAGAACATATTAAATTGGTTATGTAAGATTGAACGTGTCATTTAATCTTAAAAAAAAAAAATATACTCAAAACACGTGAAACGTTTATATTTGTGCACATGGTGCATGAATTTTCAAAGTGTATTCATAGAAAATTAAACGTCGCAGATTTCCAGTGCAAACATAAGGGGAAATATACACTGAATGTAAATATAGTGTTATAACTGCAGTAGCTTTCCACACACACTTTACATGCAAAAAATATGTGGAATGTAAATATAGGGAAATATTCGTCCCTGTTTTATTTTCGCCCCGTTCGCCCTCGTTGTTAGTTGGCGAATTTAAGACGGGCGAATTTCAATGTCTCATATTATCTCTCTTTAAACACAACTGTGTCTGGGCGAATTCAAGATGGGTCGAACCTGTTTGCAAATGTAGAAGGGCGAAAATAACATGGGGCAAAGATAACCCTGAAGACAGTATATGGATTCCTTAGTTTAGCAACCTTTCTTCAAATAAAATTTAATGATTTATTTTAATCTTATTTTATCATTGTCGAAGAGGAGAATGGTACTAAACACTTGTCTGCTGTTTTCATCTATTAACGAAGACTTTTGCAAGAAATAGAATGGGTGTACACCATGTAATTTCTGGCACTTGTTAGGTACATTGCTATCATTTTAGTGTAGGGGTAAACTTTTATTATAGAAACTAGGTATACAGGTGTATTTCTGTATCTTTGCTGAAAATCGGTATTGTATGACAACGCAGGAAAATGAAAGCAGGTAGATCTGTTGTGATTTATAAAATAGGTATACGTGAATATTTATTATCTTTGAATAGCTCGTAATCTTTTATCAAGTGATTGAGTACCAATAAGACATCATAGTTCGCAAACGTGACAAATATCCATTACTCATTCCATACAAAACATGACAAATGGTAAAACTGAAGTAAGAAAAACAGTTTTGTATGATAATAATTGATAATTATCTACTAGCATATCGCTCGCCAACAATCGTGTTTATTTGATTAATATTAAGATAAAATGAACAATTTTCGTTTAAATGAAACATTTTTAATATTGCATGTATTGATTTTTCATCAAGTGCAAGAAATCTTTTTAGAAGAAGTCAAAATGAACGTTACAACACGATACAAAATCATTTTTGAACAAAGCACTTTATAAACAAAATTTTCTTATTTTGATCAGAAATCACATGTATCGTTATGTATATCTATAAAAGTAATATACATAATGTACACAACATAGAAAATTTTTTTTTCAATTAACTCTGATGTTTATAATTTTTTTTATTGGAGATAAAATGCACAGTTTGGGGAGTTGGTGGCGGGTTAAGTCTATTCTATCCTTGGATAAGAGTATTAACAATAAACTTTGATAATCTTCATATAACACAGAATGTGTGTTTACGAGCAAAGTATCCTTTTAAGTTTTTCACTACGCAGTGACTATTTAAGATAAAATTCTACATTTATTCATTTTTTATGCGAAAAAGAAAAAGAATAGATATTGCGATATACATGTACCTTCAAAATATCCAGATTCAACCAACTGCTTCATTTTCTCGCCCAGATGAATAGTGAACGATTTGATCATATCGTTCAAGGACTGAATTTCGTCTTGAATGGCATTGATGTATCTTCGAATTTCTGTGCACAGTCTAACTGATCTTTCCGTCGTTGACTGTACATCTTTATTGTACGACAGAAGGTCCTCGCCAGATTTGAGTTTTTCTGTAAAACTCGTATATTTTTCTTTTTCCAACCGAATAAGACTCAGAGCATTTAAATCATCCATACTCGATTTTTATGATCATGTCAAATCGGACTCGAACTAAAATTCAAGATTTTATATTGATGTCTCTCCTAGACTGCTATTACCTTCTCATTTTTTTTCTTTTAACTTTTCACATTTATGACTTTTATTTATTCATCTCCTTTGGTGATTGTCTAGCAGATACTGGGATTGTTGATATATTCTCACTCTGTACGACAGAGAAATGAGGAAGTCACGGGTTGCACGTCTAGATATCTGACAAGTGTCACATATAAATCAAAAGACCGTGTGTTTGGAGATGTACATGGTTATTTATTAGTTGCAATATTTAAACTTTTTAAATCTATTTTTAATGTGATATTATCATCTCGTGAACCTGTATCTTAAAGAAAATATACGTGTGTATAGTTTTCTTATAGATGTTCACAAACTTTTATACAGAGAGTGGGGAAGAAGATCAAGCTAATGATGTATAATGTGAATAGTTTGAAAATAAATGTGCGCTCAATTAGATGTTTGAGTATATTTATGAAAAAAAAATATTGTTTTTCTCCTTAGTAGTTTTTATTTAGATTCAAACATTATTATTGAAATAAAATGTTTTCTTTGGCGCTTTATACGTGTTTTATGAAGGTAGCGATCATTGATAAAAAAAAAATTACATAACCTGTATTTTTTTTAATTTTTTGCTCAGTTGCCGTTTTGTGGGGAATTTTGAAGGCCATATTTTATCTTCAATACGTATCACTGTACTGTTTGTAAAGTGTTTTGGCGCTCAAACTAATCGGGTATTTTTTAAATAGATACGTAATTTGTCTTACTTATCTTGTATTAAACCAAGTTGAAGACTTGAAATTCCCACATGCATAAAAATGAGATATCGGTACTCTGGAAAACCCATTAAAAGTAATTCTTGGGGAATACCAAACACTCCGGTCTTGTAAGGCCAGTCCAAAGTTTGCAATAAAAAAGAGAAGAGGAGTGTAATATTTCATATTTTGGGCATACAAAATTGTATCAGGTTGAGAATTGTCAACATCAAAAGTTAACAAAATATTACTTCTGGTATCATTCTTGTAACGTTACATTAAAGTTCTATAAGTTTATAAATTTTCACATATTGACTTGCAACATACAACCAGCAAATATAAGAGTGCATTTGTCTTCACTATCGAATAGATCATAAACACATTCCATTGTTTGGAAACACTTGCATAACATGACAGATTTATGCGTGCAAACTGAGAAGTAAACAAAGGGAACAGTTATTTGAAAATATAAATCGAAATAAACGTTATTACATTTTGGGTGGGGGAGGGCTTTTTTATAAACTTTTTTTTTTATTTTTTGCATAACACATTCATTAAAAGTAAATGTTTATTGACTTTTAAGATTCTTTAATGATTTATAATGTTAGTGAACGTGAAAAAATGCAATTTTTAAAATAGTTTATTTAAAGAGGCATGGTCACGATTTTGTCGAAAAATTATTTTTCCGTTTTTAATGTTTACAATGCTTCAGAAAAGCATTTCTAATAGTCCACCTGAATTTAAGTGTCAGTCGTCGTGTTATAAGCGAGATACGGAGCTCACAATTCTTTGTCATGCAAACAAAGCTTACGTCATATTTTTGTTTACGTTTTGAATTTTGAAGTAGAAATTCCAGTTTTAGACCTAAAATGAATGTGATAAACGCTAGGAACCATTTATTTATGCTTTATTTATGCTTAAAAGAATTAGAAGAGAGATAAATCAGCTTTAAAATAAGTTTTACCGGAATATTAAACCTATGTTATAACAAAAACAGGGCACGAACCTTGTTTAAATGACAAAGAATCGTGAGCTCTGCAGCTTGTTTATAACTCTACGTATGATACTCAAATTTTGGTTGATCATTAGAAATGCATTTCTAAAGCATTGTACACAATGAAAATAGAAAAATTAATTCGACCCAAATCGTGACCATGCCCCTTTAAGTGTTTGACTGCATACCTCACGGAACAAAATAACAAAGCAATTTTTGTATACACATACAGCTACCCTTCTCAACAGATTAAATCCGTCATGAAACGAATTAGATGATCAATAACTGAAAGCAGGACATATAGTGGAATATATCGTAATTTAGATACTATGAAATCATTAAATTTCGTGGGGGCCAATTTTCGTGGATTGCTTAAATTTAACAGGTGCCTGGGGACGTAATTTCGTTTATTCTCTTATAACCAAAAAAGGAAATATGACTTTATTACCCTAATTTATTAATTCGCGGAGGATGTTAATTCATGCATGAGAGGTACCCACGAATTCCACGAAAATTGAGCCACCACGAAATCTAATGACTCCACAGCAGATCTCATTCATTACTCCTTGCAGGCTTCAAACTACCGGATATTTTTTATACAGAAGTGTATTCGACATATATGAATATTCAAAACGTATCACTCTACTCAACTGAACACTCAAACTAATCTAGCTACGTTTGCCTTTATCATTTAAAAAATAAAATGCTTTCTTTGGTGATTCATGCGGGATATGAAGGTGGCGACATTGCAGAAAAAATACATAACCCACGTTAGTAAATACTCGGTAGATGTAAATATATGTAATAACTCAAGACACGAGATTTACACATCGGTACTCTGGAAAAACCCTGAAAAATTATAAAAGCTTATAAATTTGACTTGTAAAATACAACCCGGTAAATATAAAACTGCATTAGTCTTCACTTTTAAATATATATAGATCATAAAAACTTCCTATTTTTGTAAACACTTACATAACATGAGAGATTTACGCATGCATTTGAGAAGCAAAAGAAGGGAACCGTCATTTGAAAACAGGGATATCTTCATTACATTTCTTAAAAAAAGATTATTAATGATTTCAATTTTCAATCCATTAGAAATAAAAGTTGACTGGAAAATGTTTTATTGAAAATATGTGACAATATTATCACAATTTTATAGAATATTAATCTTCATATTTTTGTTCACTGTTACCTTTATAAGTAAAGTGGTTGATTTTAATATAGACATTTTAAGCAGGCAAAGATAATTTACTACCTTTTAAGAGTCGTGTTTAACATTATTTTTAATAAATTTCATCGTGATTTTTTTTATTATGAACGTTTCAGCATCAATGGTATCAGAATTTCAACTGAAGAAATTTTTCTCTAAACTACAATGTACCTGTTATATTTTTTTTTTATACAGAAGTGAATTCGACATGAAATCAATACATACCACTACACGCTATTGAACACTGTTTTCTACTCAAACTAATCTACTTAAAAACAAGACATGACGTATGCCTTTAAAATCTTGTAATAACTACAGACACAGTACTGTGACTAGGACACTAGATTTACATGTACATAAGAAAGAGACATCGTATTTTGGAAAAACCCTGACTAATTCTCTAAGAATGTCAAATATCCAGCTTTTGTCATACCAGTCTAAAGTTCACATGAATAAAGAGAAGATTGGGGCATTTTGAAATATATTGACATAAAAGGCAGCATGAATTTGAGAATTAATAACATTATTCTTACATCAAAAGAATAAATTGAATAGGATTTACTTCCCGCATTTCTACAGACACGTTTACAAATTTATAAAGTTACCTCGATTCGTAACATACAATCAATAAATATAAGATCTCATTTGTCTTTATTTTTGAATTAAGTAATAAGGAATCAATCTTTGAGTATTATGAGGTGATAATTTCGGTCAGGGCGTGATCAAATCCAGTAAAGCCCGAAGGGCTTTATGATCGATTTGATCAAGCCCTGACCGAAATTATCACCTCATAATATTCAAAGAATGATTCCTTGTTACTTATATTTATATAATTTTCAGCAATGGTACGATTAAATATTTGAATTCAATAAATAAGCAAGCCTGCTTGTGCCCCTATTATACGTCACTTGAATTTATTGGATTGTATAGTTAAAAATCGATATGTAGTGTTATCACAGGCAATGACACTGAACAATGTAAATATTAAATAATAAACAACTCTCATTGTTTGGAATCACTTGCATAACATGACAGTTTTATACGGTCATTTAAGGAGTGCTAATATTAACATCTAAATATGATTCCCTCTATTTCTTCCGGGAAATGGTTGTAATTCTCAGCTGTATAGAAACTGGTAAAACTGAAATCTACACGATCCGTTTATCGTTTGGTCGAAACCCTAAGCAACCTAAGAATAATCACGGGCTGCACGAAATAATCATGATCATGTCAGACTCAAATTCCCATTTAAAACAAGGTGTACATTAACAATAATTTAGCTACTTTTATTACTTTTTACGATCAATTCATTAACTTGTTAAAAGAAAAATGTAAATGCAAACAATAAAATGTTTTCTTTGATGATTCATGTGGGTTATGACGGTAGCGATCATTGCAGGAAAAATTCACATAACCCGCTAACAAAGAAAGCATTTTATTATTTAAAGAAAGCGGGTTATGTATTTTTTCTTCGTATCCCACATGAATCACCAAAAAAAGCATTTTTGTTTAAATAATTCACTACTGTAAGATGCATCTCATTTTGATCACTTCAGGGAGTTTTGATTTCGGAATATTTTTATTATTCTTAAAAAAAATAATAATAATAATCAGGACAGGAACAAATATCTTTGAATTAATTGAATTTCAAAACTTTAAGGAGGTTTACTCAACAAACTAGTTGACAGATCTACTTTATATTTTTAGATACGATTTGTTAAGCTATAAACTATTTTAAATAAAGAAAAATTTCATAAATATTAGCTTTTATATTTGAGCATTTTCTTATATCTTGATACAGCGTCTTCTAAAGGAGATCAATATAGTCTAAAAATGGCCACGACCATCGATCCCTCATAATCTAACACTTTCACGAGTGATTAAGTAAATTTTCCGCATGTGTTTACTTGTATGATTATGCAGATGTTTATTTTTTTAAAATGACTCCTCTGGGATTTTCGGTTTTGGTCACGGTGGGACGCATGACTTCACGTATTTTATTTGACGGTGTGGTTTTCTCTAGTAAGTCTGAAAACAACAGCAATATCCTTCTTTTTTAAACTTTTAGAATATACTTCGTTTTAGTGCGTCAATATGTTAATTTTAAAGAACTTCCTAAAATAAAGAAAATTGAAAACATTTCTTGGTATAAGTTACTACGGTGGTGAAATTTGTATATTTATCATTATGTGTCTTTTTACGAGGGTTGTCGTTCGTACCACTAGGTGAAAACACACACTCTCTCTCTCTCTCTCTCTCTCTCTCTCTCTCTCTCTCTCTCTGTGAAATTCTATTAAATATTTATAGATAAAATATCTGTAAAACACTTTAGAGCAGTCTTGTCATATCACGCACGCAAACGCGCACGCATGAGAAATCTACTGCCAGTATACGGTAGAATTATATTATTTTATAAATTTTAAACATTTTTAAAATAATATTTTGAACAACTACATTGTACTAGGGTTTGTTTAGAAACTTGAAAGAAAACACACAATGGGCATAAATACATTGTAGTGAAAAGCACAGCTAAAGTGTATATGAATTAAACAATCGCAATCATCGAATGCTAATAAAATACAAAAGACAATTATACTATGCACGGTTTTGGTTTTAGACTCCTCCCCATTCATTTACTTTGAAATCAGTTATACAAAAGTATGGGCTATAATTTTCTATACTTACTTCATGCAAGGTTTTATCTTCATTAATCAAACAATGAACAATGCAATAACAGCGTGTACCATTGAACGCGTATCAATCTGTTCTTATTTACACTTGTTTACAAATGCAAAATTTACCAATACTTTTTTGGCAAATACACAATTACAGTAATTGTCATTGGCCGAAGGATACAGTTTACTTATCTCTACAATATTTACAAAGTAAAATTGTTTATACAATATAAAAGTTACATTATTATAGTTTGATAAACATTTTATACAATCTTATAACAATAGAGCTTTATGTTTAAATAGTCTCGTATCAGTGTCCCTGCCTTTTTAAAAATGTTATGCATATTTAAATATACACGTAGCATGATAAAAAATTTCTGATTTTGGATGAGTTAAGAAGGCTGGATGGTCGTGGCCATTTTTGGACTGTATTGATCTCCTTTGGAAGAAGAGCTCTGTATAAAGATATAGGAAAATACAAATTTAAAAGCCAAATTTTATGGATTTTTTTCTTTACTTAATTATACCATATAGCTTAACAAATCCTATCTAAAACTTTAAGGTAGATGTGATGGGAAATTTGTTGACCATCCACCCTCCTTAATATCAGTTACTGAGAATATATCAAGGCTGGTTTGTAAACCACTTTTTCTTTTAAAATGAAATACTGTGTATTACCAGCAATTAACAAACAATTTAATGAATTTATATCAAAATTGTTTACTTGTGTAGGATCACGTCCTCATGTTATTGACAAAATACCACCACTAAATATATAAGAGAGAGTTGGGTTTAGAATATTCCTTCGAAAACGATGCATGGTGATGTATTAATTTATCATTATGATATTTCAGTCTACTTGTAAGCATTGCAAGTAGATGATCGGCGCCACATTGCGGATGTATTCATTGTTTCCAACAACTTTGTAATAATCTGGAAATAAAAGTTATGTCAAACCAGTATGTGTTGAACGTTAGTATTTCCGTGAAAGGAGTTCTATTAAGGAGAAACTTGCCATCGACGTGCCCTGGGCTGCGTTTTAAAAAAGAACTTACGACTTACAACCAAATGAATGAACTCTAATTAATTTCAAACTAATCAGTGGTTTATTCTATAATGGCTGTAAAATATAATAACGGAAATGGAAATAGTTCTAAATAAATGATTTTATGTAAATTTTGTTCATTAAAGACCATTTCATAAGACTGAAACTATTTACGGTTTTGTCGTAAGTTCTTTTGTAAAACGCAGTCATACAACTTATACGATCTCAGTAAAGGATATAAGCCCGAAGCTGTCCATTCTGTGAGAGAAATAACTAATCTCGGCCTTACGGGCCTTGATCAGTTCAATGGACAGTTTGAGGCTAATATCCGACTTAAAACATTACCTTCTTTGTTTTTAGAATGGACAGTGCTGTGCTGATGGATATATTTTTTTAAACTTTGAACAATACACAGGCAACTTCGCCACATATGATCAACATATGATTCACATGTGTGATTTGTTTCAAATGAGATCATAAAAACAGGGCATTATATGTGAATCATATGTGACAAATTATGATTCACATATATGATTTACATATGATACTCCTTTCATATGATTCACATAAGAAATTTTAATGTGTGTTGGAAGTTATTTTCATATCTCATATGAAAGGGGCAACATATGAAACATACATACGTGTTTTTCATATTTATTAAAATGAAAATATACACTTGTGCACATAGAAAATCAGGTATTTCTGCTTTAGATGAAATTGATTGTTCATATTTTATTTGACTCCCGCAAAGAATGGAAAATATATACCGTCCCATACTTTTGTGAGAGGATTTTTAGGGGTTATTTTATATCATCCTATGCATAGGCATATGCCTATTTCGATTGATTTTATTTTGATTGATTTTATTTTGATTGATTTTATCACTTACTGTAAATTTCAATTAGATCAAATAATGAATATTGGGGCCCTACAATTAAATCTTTAGGCAAGAAATCGCAAAAAAAAAAATACAATATCTTATCAGAAAATGGCGTGTCATATAAATTGTACGCTAACCATGTTTACTACTCGAACGTTACGTTAGTACACATGTACATGACTGTTAGTAAATATGCACTAAGATGGACACGGTAGTTTCTAAATATAGATCGGGTATTCTACAAATCCTTGAATCAACGAAACCAGAAGTAGCTGCTGTGTATTCCATAAGGCTGTAAGATCACATGTATATCGTCTAAAACAGGACAAATAAAACCAAAAATGAAAATGTTTTCCCAAACCCTGAACACGGAAGAAATAATCGTGACCTTCAGTACTTCAAACTTCCTGCTATTGCAATTGATCTCGCGATCAGGAAAAAGATCAGACTAATTTCAGGAATTTATTATCATGTTCATTCACAGATTTTCTGTAACAATTGAAAATGCTGGGAATTTTCATTGAGGAATGTCAAAAATCTAGGACATTTTTCGATATCTGTAGTACTGATTTGATTTTCCCCGTTTCTATTGCATAACGTTTTTCCAAGATAAGAGCTATATCATGTTCTAAATTATCAACCAGCATTCATTGTCATTTTGAAAGGAAGTCTTCATTCCACATTGCTTTCATTCATGTCCCTCCTGATCATGTCATGAATGATGAATAAAAGTGACTGTCTGCGAACACTTCCCAAACGGACTATATTTATAGCTTATAATTATGTTTGTAGAGGCATTACACGAGTAATATATAGTGCTGCGACATCTGATTTGTGGCATTCTGGTCCATTGGGTTCTTATATATATGTATATTTTTTTTTTTACAGAAATTACACATATAGTGCTTATATATACAATAAGTAGTTGCTGAAATACATAAATGTATTCTACAAATAAATATATTATCAATACAGGGTTTTCACATGAACCTTTAAAAAAAAAACAATTGTTCATTGGTTTATGGCAAAATTCGTCTTTCAGGTAATTTATCTTATTCAACTTGAAATAAAGTAAAATTCACTGCCGCTCCATCGTTGAAATCCCACGGCCAGTTTCGCATTCGTACTGAACTATACATTGTACAAATCTATACAGTGGTTACATACAATAAGTACCCACCCCAATGCATTCAGAACAAAGGTTTAAAGCTCGGGTTTTCGTATAAAAAAAACGGGATGACTTATTCTTAAGCTTGTATTTATGACCAGTATCTCACCCAAACAGTTGTATGTAAATATAGTTCGATAAATGTAGTCATGCTCCTCTTTGTGAAAGTAGAAGAGTAACTGTTGACCCCCAACCCACCCATCCCCCCATCCAAAAGTCCCCCTTATCATTCATGCGCTGTGCTCAAAACCACTCGATATAGGACTAAGTGTATCTTAGATAGATTAACAAAATATCAGCTCTTTGTAATTAAAGTATCTTATAAAATTCTGAAAATACATGTATGTTAAGTAACACGATGAATTAAAATTTAAATAATTCATGCACATATATATTTAAATTAAACACATAAAGTTTTACTTGCTAAGTATATGGATCAATTTACTGCTAAATCTTTAAAAGGAGAGGGGTTGAAATCTGTTTTCTCCAAAAAAGATTATTTTAAAGTGGAAATTTTGTAATTTCATCCTTCTGTCGTATAATTTTTCAAATTTAAAATGCACGTGAGTGGTGAAAATAGTATCACCATTTCAAACTACGCAAGGAGGGCAAGCTCTGGTGGATTTGATGATTTAAAAACGAACTAGCTTATGAATATTGAAAATCGTCTCATTTCACTGATTCTTGAAGTGCATTACCGTTCTATAGTCTGGTTAAAGTATTCTTATTAATTTTGAGGCGATGGAAACCCAGGCTGCATTTACGTCATGTATGTTTTATCACGCCTGATTTCCCGTAAACATGTACGTGAGAAATCCATACCAAGTAATTTCTTCTGTAAACTGTTTGTATTAATATTGCTGACGAATTTAAAGCGAAATTGTGTCCATAAATATGTGGAGGGTGTTATAGCATGCACTTTACCCAGGTACGTGGTATCAAGCCCCATCCACCCCCAACCCCAACCCCTCAACACTACAGTGGCATGGGTCTTATTCTAATGTCCAAGCATGTATATTATGAAATAAATCTTTAATCTATTAACAAACAACTTACCCCCTCCAAATCTTAACAAAACTGATCGTGAAATTGATAAAAACGATCATATCTACCCCCTCCTCCTCCTTCCCGCCACCACACTCAAGGCTGAGGTTTGACAAACTCAGTCTTTTCCTATATCGGTTTAAATAAAAATCTTTGTAGTGGTTGTTGTTTGTCAAGATTTTTGGGATACGTATGTCCCCTCCCATTTTTAAAAACAATACTCCCTGCATGTCCCCTCCCCCTCTCATATTCTTTGTGAAAGGAAAAGGTGCCAGTGTTAATTGTTCTCTATGCAGGGGAAAAATTCCAGTATATAATTTACCCTACTTAATGTCAGTATAGTACTTCCCTCTTGCCTAGGAAATTCGCCCAGGGACACCCCCCCCCCCCCATTGTTTCCTAATTAATTTTAGTAAACCGTATTAATCTAAATGTTAACGTGTTTGAAGGGATACGAAACAAATTAGCACTGATGTCAATTAATATTTCAAAAAGTCGATTGACAATCTCCATAAATATAATGAAATTTTGTGCACTACGTTTTTAAAAAATGAAAAAAAGATGACAGAAAAAAATATAATGTAATGATATTCTGAAACTTTTTTCAAAGAAAAAACAAAAAATCTGTTTTTGTAGATTTAATGCTATCTGACTTCAGCTTGTAGTCTGAAAATTGTAGAAAATATTAAAACTTTGGTACTATCAAATATGCATATGGTTGTTTTGAAATACTTTCCATGTACATGAAGTAGTGATTTTCTGGATTTTTGTCTGAAAAATTCGGTAAAAAACTGTTGAGTTCTTTTATTTATATTGTTTAACATTCTATCCATAGGTGTGTCTTTTCTTTGGTATCTAAAATTGTAATAATCAACTATTTGTTTGTTTTAGACTCTATTAAAATAACTTCTTTATTTTACTTGCCTGGGTTCATATGGATTGCTTGAAATTAGGATAGAGAATTGAAAACTGGTATAGATAGCTAACCGTGAAGAAAAGTAGTCATTTTAATGAATATGTATTCATCGGGTATATATGTCGATCTATTCTATTCGGCTAGCCAATGGGGGGGGGGGGGGGGGGGGGGGGGGGGGGGGTTCTATGCCAGACCGATTCTCCTTGGATGGGGGTAGCCGTTAACACTTTCATTGGTTCAAATGGATCGAGTATTTAGAGAGTACGAAATTAAGTAAACGGGTATATAATTAGACGATGTACTGTCTTTTCATAAAATGTGTGTGAAATTGGGTGTGTGTTGGTTCATTCTGGTGGGGTTGCCAATATGGGGATTTTATTCCAGATCCTATCCCCTGCATGGGAATAGTCAAGCCTGGGCCATCAGGACTTTCGTGGTACGGGGCGTAAATTATTTGCTTCACGGGTACGGTCACTAGTAACTGTAATGTACCGATTGGCCCTTTGCACTTAAGTTCCTTACCGCCCACCCAGAAACGCTCAAGATTATAAATGCTTCACCCTTTGTTTATTTATCCGACTTTAATCTTATTTGATTGAAAAATATGCCCACTTTTCTTGGGTTTTTCCTACAATGACTTTTACTTTTAGGTGTGGTTGGTGATAATTCTTAGGAAGTCGATATCAATTAAGACATAAAATAAAAATCTGAAAAAAATCACCTGAATTCAATGAAGACAAGGAAATACTTTGATAATTTATTCAATGTCAATAATATCTACAGCTAGACTACAGGAAGTCAGTTTAGACTTGTCGCTTCGATGACGACAGACTGAACCGACCACAGAGATAAAAAAAAACCTACACTATACATAATATATAAAAATCCGGATACACACTCTCAGCCAATCACAGCTCACCAGCTGGGTTTGACATGGTACAGTTATCTAACAATGTATCACAGAGACTCCCTGAGAATACACTCCTCTATTTTAATGGTCCATAATTAATAATTACAAATCATTCAATCTTCTTCCTCCTCCGATTCATCACTCGAACTCGAACTTGAATATTGGAAACTAAGAAAGTTCGTATTAGCATTATGAGTCACAAGAATGTTTGAAATATTCGGCAGTCCTTTCTCCGCTGCGATCATTAGAGGGGTAACTCCGTTGTACATTTTAATGTCTACCACGATTTCTGGTTGTTCGAGTAATAATGAGATGATCTCCTCTTTGTTACCCCTGGCGGCCAAATGAAGGGCGGTTGCGCCGCTTTTTCCGTCCCCAACATTCACATCGGCACCAGATTGTAATAAAATGTCAACTATTTTTTTGTAACCCCCTACCACGGCCAAATGTAAACACGTTTGTCCATCATAATTTCTAAAGTCCAGATTCTGCATGGGTCTCGACTGCCTTCGTTTTAAAATTTCATTCACCATGGTAACGTTTCCAGATCGGCATGCAATATGCAGCGCTGTATCGCCTTTGTGGTCGAACATTTCGGGATTGGCCCCATTGTCTAACAAAAGTCGGACGATCTCGAGCTGTTTCATCAACACTGCGAGATGGAGGGGGGTCTGTCTCAGTTTATCGTTGTAAATGTCTAAGCACTGCGTCCACGGGGCCACCTCGATGAACACTTTTGCGAGCATGACATGTCCAGAGATAATGGCGAGATGGAGTAGTGTATCACCATCTGCATCCCTCCCGTACACGAGAAAATCGTCGTCAGTGAATGTTGCAGACGGCTCGTTTTCATCAATGTCATCCAATTTCTCAGACTCACATATTCCCTCGTCAATATCGACATTTTCAAATTTTTCAACAAGTTCTGCAACCTCGACGACCGCGGGTTCCACCTTAAGGGAGTATTTCAAAATTTGCTCTCGAATGTCTGTGATAACGCCACTCTCGTTGGAAATGGAGGACCCAAGGTCAGAGTCAAATCTGTCTTCAGATTTCAACTTTTCCAGTCTTCCATCGGGAGGATCAAATCTTGGCAGACTTGCAGCCTTGATGGGTGCACAATCTTCTTCCAGGTCGTTCAAATCCATGTTTACCTCAATCGAACGTTCAAATTGTGAATCAAATATCTAACTTAGCGCGTTATTAACTGCAGTTTTCTCTAAATTCCCAACATATGAACTTTCCTTTCCGTCTTGTGAATTTTTTTCGATTTGCCTACAATGGACTTTCCAGGCCTAAACTAAACTGGAAATTTTCAGCCGAACAAAGCCCGTACTTGACACGCACAAAGGGAGATTTGACAGGGGAATTCCCACTTGGATTTCCCCGTTTCGGTGACCTAGATTTGTGTCGACAGACAGCGTATCGAGAACGCTTGAATTACCTGTAAGATATCAGGGAATATTGTTGATTTTTTTTTTCTCATTTTAGAAGCTCTTTTTAATAAAGTGGGTTTCAATATTCAGTAATTATGAATCATCAGTAAACTTTGCCATATAAGGCAGTATTAGTATTTGGTATTTTTTTAATTGATGAAATATTTTTAATATTATTAGTTATCTATAGTTACATCAGAGACATATGTTATTTATGTCCCTGGATACATTCACCAAAATACCGGTGATCGAAATCATATGATCGAAAGAAATCCTAAATTGTTGTTGTTACTTGTCATTCAAAAATTTACATTAAATGTGATTAATTATATATAGTTATATAGTACGGATGGCGGATCGCTCCAAAACATCAAAACAAGTTAAAAATGACGCTGGTTTCAAAGATTGCATAGCTCAAAACAGGCACATAGCATCGGGGGAGGGGGCTGCCCCCCTTTTTTTTGGCTCAGCAAAGATTTTTCTTAAATTTACTTATAAAAAAGTGAATTTTTAAATATTTTTTCACACTACTTAATTATAAAATTATAAGTTATAAAGTACTTTTGATTAATATTTAAGTACTGAAATGAATATCATATAGGATAATCAAATGACTTGTGCGAAAAAATATTTTAAAGGGACTTAGACACGATTTTAGACCAACATTTTGTTTTCTATTTTTTATTTATAAAATGGCTTACAAGTACTTGCTCATTTCGAACGATTGACCAAAATTTGAATGTTAGAAGTCAAGTTACAAGAGAGATACAGTGGTAAGAATCCATTTTTATGTAAACAAAGTTCGAGTCTTATATTTGTTTACAAATAATGTTAAGTATGGAATTAACATTTCTGTGACAAAATGAATCGTGGCAAACAATATGTTTAATATATGAGCAATATACATGTAACGACTGACACACTGCTTTACATTTTCTTCTTCATCGCAACAATATTTTGAATTCCAAGCACGGATCTAGAGCAGGAAGGTCGGGAGGGGGTGGAAGAACAAAACTATCCCTCGGACCACCACCACCCCCCCCCCCCCCGAAAAAAATTCCTTGATCCGTGCATGAATACTGATCAGATCTGCTATCCTTATCAATCATTTATGTAAATATACTTAATAATATGTGTACTGTGCCCTAGTAATCAGTTGTTTGATAATTAAGCCTTTTTCAGAATAAAAGTGTTTACATAAAAAATGTCCACTATTCACCCTTTAATAGTCTCGTCAGTCAAACAGGTCATACGGCCATAAAACTTAGATGAGCTCATGTTTTAGCTCACCCGAGCTGAAAGCTCAAGTGAGTTTTTCTGATCACTTTTTGTCCGGCAAATTTCAACCAAACTTGGCACAAAGAGTTATTGGGTGAAGGGAATTCAAGTTTGTTTAAAATGAAGGGCCACGCACTTTTCAAAAGGGAGATAATGAAGAATTATTGAAAATTTGTTGGTATTTTTCAAAAATCTTCTTCTCAAAAACCATTTGGCCAGAAAAGCTGAAACTTGTGAGTAGCATCCTCAGGTAGTGTGATTCAAGTTTGTTCAAATCATGATCCCCGGGGGTAGGGTGGGCCACAATGGGGGGGGGGGGGGGGGGGGGGGGCGGCAAATTTTTACATAGGAATATATACAGAAATTTTTTTAGAAATTCTTCTCAGAAAACGATCGGCCAGAAAAGCTGCAGATTGTGTGGAAGCATCCTCAGATAGGGTAGATTCAAGTTTGTTCAATTCATGATCCCCGGGGATAGGGTGAGCCACAATGGGGATGGGGGTCGAATTTTTACATAGGAATATATAGAGAAAATCTTCTAAAAAAACATTTGCCTAGAAAAGCTGTAACTGTAATGAAAGCAACCTCAGATAGTGTAGTTTCAAATTTGTCAAAATCACAATCTTCAGGTGTATCCATAGGGTGGGGCCACATTCAATGAGTGTCAAATTTTACAAAGGAAAAGAATTTAAATTATTCTCAAAAACTCAAATGTTATAATATACGGAATTACTTATAAGCAAGCATTTTGACATATTGCTGATTTTTAAAATTGTTTAGACTTTGGCCCATGAACAATTCTTAGGCCCCACAACAAGGGGTTCAAAGTTTGATGTAGGTTTATATCCCATATATAAACAGTTGTTTAAGAAAAATTTGAAAATCTTTCTATACAGGATCTATTCCACTACATTATCCAGATAATTTGCATGACTCCATAAAGCTGATTTTATCATGGCTTTTGTTGCTCAGGTGAGGCCTAAAAAAAAAATTGTGTGTTTAGGGTAACACTGATGAAAAAATTAGCTTAGGTAGGTAGGGATTTTTTTTTAATTTTATCACATTTTTTTTGGATGCGGGCATATTTAAAAACACGTTTTTAATGGAAATAATATGAAAATCATAGTCAGATGAAAAAAGACATCTAAAAATGGTAGGATCGGGGCATTTTTGTAGGTTAGGTCGGGTTACCCTAAACACGCAATATTTTTTTTTAGACCTGAGTGATGTGGCCCATCGGCCTCTTGTTTAATCTTGTTCTGTGATGGAGATCATGCTCCCTCTCTAGGAAATCAAAAGCTTTAAAAGAAACACACAACATGCATATGAGCACATCTTTATCAGTTCCTTTTTATATCAGCACAACAATTCAAAGAATGGCATGAATTTATACATGTAATAAAAATTTTATTTTTACACAAGCTCAGTTTTACATGTGCATATACATGCACATCTGAATCTTGACAATGAGTGAAGTGCAAGTTAAAACTTATATGATAAACTGCCAAAAGTTAAAATCATTACATACGAGCTGTAATAACATTGCCCCCTCTGATTTTCTTAAAATTCTTAAAATCCCCAAAGAAATGGGGAGGGCTACATTATTGGAGAAATTGTTGTAATCACATACTGTTATACATACATGTACATGTATTACCATTATTTGCTATTGATTTTGAATTAAATACATGTATCAGAGAACTTCAAAATCATGTAAAGACTAATTCATGAACAAGTCCAAGATCATTATAAGCTGATTTTTTTTGGACACTTTATAAAAATTTACCGAAGTCTAACAGTCTTACAAAAGCATGGTTTATTGAACTCAGAGTTAACAGGCCCAAGTTGAAATGAGTAAATAACCTGGTAAAAACCTGGAAGATGGTCAGTTCAATTGATTGGCCATGGTTTAATCAAAATCATTTAATATATCTTGATCTAAAGACAAATTTCCTTTTTTATCAATTTATCAATGGAGACATACTTAAGGTAAAGTGGTCAGCTCTACACTTGTTTCAACATAAAAAAAATTCAATTCTCCTCTTTATGTTAAATAACTTTGTAAATTTAAATTGTATTCCCAAAACACTGTCGAGTACAAAACAGTGTTGAGTACAATTCACTGTCAGCCCTATTCCCTATATATATGTGTTTGTATTTGTTCACTTGTAAGTTTCATATGATTGAAGAATTCAATCGGTATTTATTACACTGAAATTAGACAGGATTTCAGTCATCTTAACAGCATGCAATATTTGATATCTCATCAATTCCGATCCAACAGCCTTAACAAACAACTTCTGTTCATCATTGATTACTATTAACTGGCACAAATTATCAGGAATTATAATTGTATTGAGGTTAAGTCTGAGAAACTGTTTCGGTCAAATGACCATTGTTGCTGAATCTATTTACCAGTCCCGATGTGTCTGGAGACAAACTCATTAAACTATATGATGTTTAGCTCTTCCAAAATGTCATCTCTTTCTATTATCTGTAAAGTATCTACAACATCTTGTAGTTTGTCCTTGCCCAAGTTTCTTAATTTTCTCAGCAGTTGATAAGTAATTTCATAGTGTCCTTCATCTCTGTAGTCCATTTCAACCTGTTCAATTTGAACCTCTTTAAAACCCATTTTACGACTGAATTTTTTGTAATCACGTCCCAAATTTTCAGATATCGTGTCACACTCTGCATCTGTGATCGGACGGTCAGGTGCTGTGTGCATGAACATATGAAATAAAAGAAGGAGAAATAGTGACAATCATTTATAGATTTCTAATTCTCTTCAGTTCTCTAAAACTATGCCTAAAGAACAAAATATAAGGTTACTGGTAATTTTTATCCTAGTCAGAGTTTTTCATTGAAAAATGACAGAATATTTAGATTTGATTATTGAGAGTTTTTTTTTTTATACCGGTATTTCCCAAAGTCATAAATTGTTAATTAAATTTCATTTCTATACTGTATATCAAATAGATATGACAATCTTAGGTAGATTCTTCCATGAAGAGGAGATATATTTACCAAGCATTTCAAACAGTATTATAATAACATTGGTGCAACAGTTTTTTTGGGAGCTTTTACACTTAATTGAGCTACAGTACATGTATGTTAATTACTGTCACAGAAAATGTTATAACAAGCAGAAAACCAGAAATATTGCACAAACCTTCAATGTTTTTTTTAGGTTTCTTATTATTTTTACTCTTCCTCCGTGAACTACAAGCCCCTGTGTCCCCTACCACCATAAAATTCTGGTCTCCTATTTGAATGTTTGGAAGTTTGTCACTAGAATTTGGACCCAGATGTAGTGTAGTTCGTCCACCACCTTCTGAATATAACATTTAAAACAAAGTGTTTAAATACGATGAATAAAGATTAGAAATTTCTAATTTGTTCAATGAAATATAGCATACGACTTATTAGATTTATTAAAAGTTAAATACATTATCAAAGGATTTTATTTATTCATTATGATAATTGTAATTGTAAATGTTTCATAATGATCAAAGATATATAATTCTTTAAGATATTCATGTGAAATTTAAACCGCAATAAAATGAAATTGTGATGAACTTTTAGGTGTTGAATAGCAGACATTTATGGTGTGTTGAGCTAAAGTCTGCAAGACTACAAGTAAAATGTCTTGACAAATAACATTGTGTTAATATTCTCCCAGTTAATAGCATTTAACCTGGGTAGATATTAGCTCATTTCTTTTATTAATGGTACAGGTAAAAAAAAAATTACTATGTATATATTCTATGGTTCTTGTTGGGTCGTTAGTGCTACCACTGGACTTCCTCTCTGATTCGGATGACCCTGGTCTTGCATCAGTCTCAATCTAAAAACAACAAAGAATGGATGGTACAGAACAAAATGCCTTGTGACAACTAGCATGCATATGGAGATATTTGGAACACCACACCTCAACTTTAATCAGATTCTAGAATCAAACTTGTTTATCTTTTCAAAAGTTAGAACTACTAAACAGAAAAATATTGATAAAGACATGTGCAAATTTCTATTGAGCAAATGATGACAGAAAGACATTGTCTTACCTGGGAAAATATAAAATATTATTATAGTATTAAAGAAATTATCAAGCTAAATAGAAGCAGGGAGAATTGTAAAATATTTAAGTAAAAATAAAATAGAAAAAACCCCTGAGAGACCTCTGAATCTTTTATTGTTAAAGGACAGGTGTATCTAATAATTCACAGTTGATAGGTGAATGTGGTATTCAAAGTAAACATACACAGTTAAACTTTGATATCTGATAATCTCAAACAGTGATATCGCCAATACAATGGAAATGTTAAAGTGAAGTCCCAACTCTACATAATTTAACCCAGATATCTTAGTTTATTCTAAGTTTATATTAACAAGGACTGTGTAAAGGATAAGCATTTATCAAATTGTAAAGTTTTGCCAATAATTTGATATACCTCCGACTGATTCATTGCATCCCGGTCCATAAAGCCTGGTAATTTTTTAGGATTCACTGACCTGTGAATATAATAAGTTTACACATGAATAGAACAACACTCTTAAACACTTACAAGATGTGGGGAGAAAACCAATTAAATTATTTTATGTATGCAACAAATGAAGTATTTATTATACCTATATATATACATGTATATCACAAGTTTTCAATTTAATCGCTTATTAATTTTCAATGTTTTGTTCTGGAAAACTTACGTAACAAGAAAGAAGTGTTTATTATACCTTTATCACAAGTTTTCAATCACTGATCAATTTTCAATGACTGAATATACTGAAAAACTTACAAAATAATCTTTATTCCTTTACTGACATCAAACAATACAAGATGGGATGGTCTTTTCTCTTTCTAGGAGAGATGGATGGACATGTGTATAGCTTCTACACTACTCTAAAGATAATGCAAGGTTAATAAGATTATTTGGATTCTTTTCATGGATTAATCATTAGGATTATTAACTTATTGTTAAATCGAATACATCTTTACAAAAAGATAAATGTTTTGTACTGCTATCATCGCAATTTGAATGAATTTGAAACTAGAAAATTACATCGAAGGCACGCCACGGGCACTTGTTTTACACAGTATTCTTATTCACTGTAGACGTGATTACACTGTATGAAACAAGCGCTTGTGATTAATTTTAAGAACTAAATACATATGACTCATATAGTCAAACAAGCTATAGCTATACCAAATTTAAGTAACCTCTGTGAATAAAAATATTATGGTCAACACTACAGTTGAGAAATCAGAAAAGAGACGCACTCTCTCAACTTATTTATAACTATTTCAAGGAAAGTATATTTTATGACTAACCCCCAGGAAATTTCTTTTGTTTTAATGTACTGTTCTAAATGAAATTCTATAAACATTATACAGCATCCAAAATCATTTAATGGTTTTGTGTTCGATGTGGATGTCATGTAAAATTCAATTTACCAAATAAATATGAGTTCGTCTTCTTACCCACCAAATTAAAAGGGAAACAGGAGCTTTTTTCTTGATTCCAGATTCCATCAACTGAAACAGAAAGTAGAGTCTATTTTTAGTTATCACTAAAATCCGAAAAAGTATTCCATATGCCTATTATTAGTCGTTGTCTTAGCACCCTTATATTTATCTCAACTGAATGAATTTGATTTTTACTTATCTTTTTGTTATCACAACAATAAATATGGGGAAATTCTAAAGAAAAATACCAACATTTACTGCATAAATACAATAGAATGAAATAAAACTCTTTAAAAATAAAAAAGGCTATATAATAATAACATTTTACTTGTTTTTGGAAATAAATTTCAAATTTCTTTATAAAACATATGAAAATGCGGGATTCCGAAAATGTTCTTTATATCATCATGAGTAAAAAAAGAAGAAGAAGAAGAATAAAGTACGTAATCAGTCATGGAAAAATAAGGTCGTCGTATTTTCAAGGAATTAGTGAAGCCGTGTTTACGAATAAATGCATGCGGTTTGGCGGGTATCTTCATGCGGTTGATTGAAAGTGAAGGTATTATTAATATGCGCCTATTTTGGCGTCATAATTATTTAGAATAAGTTATTCAGAGTCCCACTTCCTACAATTCTCCAAAAATCAATACAATGATCAAAGTATTGTTACTAACTATCGGGGTCACCATAACTTTTTAAAAATTTAACAATAAGCCACAGTCATCATAACCAAATTCATAAAATTATGTCAAGAAAGCAAAACATTTACCATGGTTATAATGTGTTCATATAAATCGTAACTCACTTTCACTTTGTCAACAATCATGCACCATACAGTAATAACCTGATAACAGCACGAATCAAAACTTTTTCCTATCCTGTGCTGCATGCTGACCTCGGAATCGAGTGTAAGTTTTTTACAGATTTAGATCGATTTCCTAAATGGGTTAAATCCTGAACTGGAGTGTGTACAAATTTCAGATTATTTCATTTATATGTAGTAGTTTACAAGTCCGTAAGCAGACAAGATTGTGTACACAGACAGACAGACAGAAGGACAGGGTGATTCCAGTCTACCCCCAAACTTTGTATTCCATAGTAATGTAATGTAAGGAATGTAATTGCATTCCTTTATCGATCACATGTAGAAGTGTTTGAGGCATCTGTTTAAAACATGATTTATGACATATAAAAAGCCTTGTTTACAAGTAAATTTGTTGTATATGACTTGACTTCAGTTCTGTATATGAGTTGACTTTTTGTGAACAAGATGACCACACAATTTGTGTACGACTTGACTGGACACCACTTTCTGGTACCCTAGTCTGTAGAACAGATTTAAATTGCGGCAACAACTATCTGAATTTAAAACAAACATTTTGGGAATTTTTTGTAAACATCTACCAGGTAGTAAAAAACAACCAATAAAAATAACAAAACACAAAGGCCATATTTGAAAGCAAGGCAAGTAAGCCTTTATACATTAAACATCAATGAAATTGAGTTATTTAAACTTGATTCATACCATGGACGAAAACTCCCACTTTTCACAATTACCGGTAGAAGCATTAAAAGCACAAATTTGAAGTTTTGAAAACCTCAGTTGAAGCACACATATTAAATTATATAGTAATACAAAAAGGCAACTGACAGTAAGCCTAAAAAAAAAGAAGAATTTGACACACTGATAAATCAGAACTATTTTAAGGGTTTATGATAGTTTGTTTTTATTGGTATTTAAAGTAACAGTTGTGACTGCTTATCGAGGCCAAGATAAACAATAACCAATATTTGACTTCCCCCATTTACAAATTCATTTGAATTAACAAAAATGATTAAAGTATTTTTATTATTTTCAGGTGAAACAAGGCAAAGAGTTACATTTATTCAAGAAACATGAGCTGGTTAAGTTATTTAAGGATTGCTCAACATTCCAAAATCCCAACAGCAGTGACCAGATTTCATACCTCTAAACCTGTTTTTGGAAGTTTTAGAGTGAATTTTCTTTGCAGTTTCTCTGCACGTTGTTCGTCCACTCTAGATATTAATCATTTGAAAAATGTGTCTCCAAGTATGTGTAATGTAGTACTGCAGCGATCCGCATCCACATCAGAGATATTACCTGCTAAGAAACCATTATCAAGCATAGAAGTACCTATTCCTAAACCCCCAAAACGCCCTCCAAATGCCTATACTCTGTTTTATAAAGAGAGCTATGATAAAGCTAAAGAATCAGTCTCCGTTGAGGACCAAAATCCGAAGAATGTGATGGTAAATTTAGGAAAGATGTGGAATTCTCTTCCAGAAAGTGAGGCAAATATGTACAAGTTAAAGGCTAAGGAACTCCAAGAGAAGTATAAAGTTGCCAAGGCAGAGTGGGAGGCTAGTCTGTCACCATTACAGGAAGAAGCCCTCCTTCACCAAAAACAGGAACACGGTGAAGCCTTAAAGGAAAAGAAACTGAAAAAGGTTTTCAAGGAAACCGAAAAACCTGAGCGAGTGAAAAGAGTACTGGCCATTAATTTGATGGACATTGAGGATGTGGATGTTCCAGAAGGTGGAAATCAAAAGGAGAAATTTACCAGGCATGTTCAGAAAAAAACTGAACTGTGGAACTCATTGCCAGAAAATGAAAAAGAGGCTTTGAAAGAACAAGCAAATCAACAAAACAGAAATGCTAATGTAAACTATGAAAAGAAACTTGCTGCATGGGTGCAAAACATGTTTGATGAACAGAGAATGGATATTGTTACAAAACCTGAGGCCAAAGTGGCACTTGAGCAGCTGGGTATGCCCTCCAGAAATAAGGCTGCTCTCCAACTGTTCATGATGTCGCAACTTGGAAAGGAAAAAGGGGTAACTGTTGTAACTGCAAAGACAATCTTTGACAAACTCTCAAATGCTCAGAGAGAGACATTCACTCATCAAGCTATGGAGGATAAAGACAAATATCAGCGAGAATGGCAGGATTGGATGGGGAAAATGAAAAGCAAAGGTTTGAAGAGTTATGCAGAAGCACTCCTGGGTAAGAACAGGACCAAACAGACAGCTAAGAAAGTTGAAAGAAAATCAACCAGTAAAGGGAAGAAAAAGAAAGGAAGAGGAAAGAAGAGGACAAAGAAAACCTCCAAGAAATCCTCTACTTGACAGTGTCAAGGATACTGAATTTTTGTTGGTCACTTTGTTGCCTTTTAACCATGGTGTGGCTAGTCAGCTATGTTCTCTAGAGTGGTTGTTTTGTTTGCACAAATCTTCTGTGTGTTCATAACCAAGTACATGTAGATATGAAGCACTGACTCAGGTAAAATGATGTTGAGTATACTTTTGATTGTTAACCATTTTGAATTTCAACACATGTAGACCATCTTTGGTTTCTGATGGCCATGCTAGGTAAGATTTAGCTTTTATATTTTGTTGGTACATACCATTGTTCTACATGTTTTACTTGAAATATATTGTAGAATCCCACTTTTGTATCAATGTATACAATATTTACAATACATTAAATATGTATGTTTTTGACCCCTTAATTAAAATTCAATCAAATTGATGGGTTCCTTCTTGAAGTCAATGTTGCTGCTTTTTCCCATCTGTTCATCTTTTGATGATAAAAAATTGTTGGACTGATAACAAATTTTAACATCTTGATCATATAAATGTATCAAGATCATTTCAGGAAGAAATTTTATTTAGTACCTGGACTAATCAGGTAAATGCATGTTTGATTGGTTTGACATGTACCTGTTTTCACTGTATGAAGATAATGTGAATGTTATTTTTCATTCTACCATCTTTGTATGCATTGAAAATCTTGACATGATTTTTTTTAATTAGTGGAATATATCTCTTGTTGGGTTAAGTCTTTTTAACAAATACTTTATGCAATGCTTTGCATTACAGAAAAGGCATACGGATATATTTACTTGTTTTGTAAATATAAAGTACACCACACATATGCACTAACAGGTAACAGTTCACTTTTCAGTTTTTGACATAACATGTGTATCTTGGATTACTGGTATATGGTTGTATTTTTATATGTATCCTGTACGTGTGTGTGTATACTGATCATGTAAAACCCATTTCATTTACTCCAGTGAGACAATAATAAAAATCAAATTCAGAAAAAAAATTAATCAACATGTTTACAATTTTTATTGTATTGGGAGCAATGTTATATGATACATGGAGACATCAGCATGAAATTACAGTGGAGCTTGGATTATCACGAACTGCACTCCCAACCAAATTGTACAAATTAATATATTAATGGCACATCCAGAATCATTTTAACAAGACTTTGGACTTTCGTTAGGATGTAACTATCTATTTCTTGCATCAAAACAAGTTTAAAATGACGCAGGTTTCAAGCGAAATATGCACTGATTGCGTAGGCCAGACAAATCTTGTTGATTTCAATGAGCCATGGCTGGCCAGCAATGAAATAGACTGACCAACGCCACATTGCTGTTTGACTACCCGAAGTCCAAGCTCTTGTTAAAATGTTTCGTAATGAATCAACAAAGGAATAATTTGAAACTTTTATTTGAACATTCACTGGTACATGGACTGAATTTTTAAATTTGTTGGTACTTCATGGAAATTAATAACTACCAGATGTTTCAATTTTTAAAACATAATATACTTTTAGAAATTGATTTTTGCAGCACCTTGTATGTTATTTTATAATGGGATGATAATTTTGATGGTCATTATCAAATTGCCAAAAACTAATATCCCTGAAGTTAAGTGTATATGTATAGTATAAATTTTAAGCATTAATACTATACCTTATAAAATCTTATAAAATTGCCAGATTTTACACACACCAAAATAACCTTTTATACAGAATATGATTTCATATAAATTTTGAACTTTGAGGATCAGTTGCTTAGATTGTAATGATGTGTGACTTTGTTGGCCACAAATATTAATGATTAATTTCAAAGGCTATACATGTACTCCATTGTGTTATTGCTGTCACACCGATCAAAGAGGTATAGCGCACTTCATATGCGATTTCGCCTACAAAATAGCGGTTTTGCAAACATCAGGCATTTTTAATATTATACATTATTTAGTTAAAATATATATTTAAAGAAACGCAAATTACACAATTGCCATGTTAAAAGAGTCTTCACTGTCTTGCATGACATCATTAAAATCTTCAGGTTTTGTTAGGAATATATAGGAAAATAGTATGCAATAAAAAGTTGGATATTTGACTATTTGAAACACTTTAAACCAAAGAAATCCGATTAAAATTATGTTCTACAGGTATTGTAGTACATGTACACGTTGACATTGAATTAATTTTGGTTTAATGTGGTCTTCGTACTGAAAATTAGACAAATATTTCAATTAGTGACTTTTCTACTACAATCATTTATATAGCCACATATATCAAAATAAACATCTGATGAAAGTGTTATATGCGTAGCCTAGTGGTAATGAATAGGTCTTTTTGATTTTGCGGCTGCTGGATCGACTCCAGCAAGAAGTCAATGCATGTATTTTTTCTTTTCACCTAAAGCATGATAAGAATAGAGAGTTTAAATTACATGTATCCAATCTGCTGGATTTTTTACTTCAAATTCTCTTGTTTAATTCTGACTACATGTATAAGCACATCGAATAAAAACCGATCTCTTCACTAATACTGTACTCTGTTTACACTTACATTCATTGCATATTGCTGGAAGTTATCACGGTTCAGAATATCAACTGGTTTTAGACGCAGAGTTTGATATATTCTTTTCTCGATGCAGGTTTCCTGAATTTATGACAAATTAATAGTTACAGCCACTATTATAAAAATCAGTACCTACGAATGAGAATGGTGCCTGTATCTATATTTAGTAACAGGTACGTTTCGTTCAAACACGGGTCGAAAATTCGAAATAATGGGAAAAGGCAACTTTGAATAGGGGAGGAACTGAATTTTTAAATTGTAGGTTAAATAATAAAAATTGAGTAAAAGTAATAATCTGTGCCTGCCATGTACATATACATGTATATTAAAATTCTAGGCATGAGAAACTATAGAAATGAAGATTAATTTTTTGCTTAGTTCTTTTGTAAACACAGCACAAGAAAATGGCATTTTATTGCATGTAAAAAAAAATCTTAAGATTGACAGAGTTATTGCTCTTGCACCACTGAAATGTTCCATTTTTCTGGCAATTACCTTGGGTGAATTTTTTTGTGCAAAGCCTAGCACATAAAATCAGATATAAATACAAATAAAACTATGTTCCTATTAATTTAACAAATTGTCATATACATGTATGTTAATATGGTCACAGGTACAAGCTTGCATTAGTGAACTTACGAATACATATACGGTACAGACATTAATTATTTTTAATCATTAAGCTTTTGAATGACATAAAACATTATTAATGGTTGCTGATTCAGATGCGATGGCTCATAGGCCTCGAAGGTCCCTAATGTCGTAATCAATTTTATCCAAGGAAATAAAAGCAAAACTGCGTTTTAACCCCCCCCCCCCCCCCCCCCCCTTTTAAATTCCTCCCCAATGCGTGCGCTATTGATTTGAACATAGTTTTATTGTACATATAAATACAATTGGGATTGGGTACAAGTTCCAAAACTTACACCGCCCTCTCCCAAATTATTCATAATTAAGGCTCATGCTGAGACTTAAAAATAAGGTTTAAAGCATCTTCAATAATGTACTTTAAAATATATATATAGCCCCATTTACTAAATTAAGGAAAGCCCAACGTCATACGTTTATGCAGTTGCCTACTGACACTGGGCCAACTCAATGATTTTTTTCTTTAATAATTCATGCTTTATTCCTATTGGCTTCTTTATACTTTTGTGAAGAATTGAAATTTCATGCAATAATGCTTGTGCAGATTTAGTCAGGCAAAAATGAAAAAAGTTTTGCAATAGGGGATTGAGAAGAATAAATATCTTAAAATGAGTTACTGTAAATTCCCAATTAATACCTAATTCTGATCAGCGTTTCCACCGTTTTGTGTCAAATTGTGGGAATATGAAATCAAGAGCACAGAATTCTTTTAATAATTTCATATAGTTTACGAGTGTAAGAAATTAAATTAAAAGCGGTATTTTGATATTCACAATTGGTGCTTCCCGCTTTTTTTTTACATGAATATTAATTGCTTGCTTAGGAAATCTACAGCTCACAGTAATTAAGTTACGGTACACTTTGGTTTTTAACAATCCTTTACCCAAAGATAGATGGAGGAATTTTATCCATATCCATTTATAGTATGTACCCATAATTCATATGATTTGTATCTGACCATAAAAAAAATTCAAATTTTTTTTTTTAAACTGTAAATTTGAAAATTTGCAAGAGATATCAATAAAAGATAAAAACATCAACTTCTTTGGTGTACTTCTGATATTTTAAACTACCACTGATGAAAGAGATACATATCTAGTCCACTTTATTGTGTATGTATCATAAGTGCAAACCTGCACATTTACACACCTCAGTAATGGTCTTTAACATTATAAACACCTGATGATGTAAATTAATACATGTATATTGCATTACAAAATTATATCAAGCAATGAAGAACTGGAATAAAATAATAATTTAGGGTACTATATGACATAAAATAAGATTGCTGGTATGCCCATTTTGCATAAAATTTATTCTTGATATACATTAATAATATTCCATGTATATGTATATATCAAGATACTGGTTTTCAATAAAAACTTAAACTTTAGTTTTAATCATTACAATAAAATCTTCCTTGGTTAATCAGGAAATAGTCAGTAACTGTTCTGAGACTCGCATCTATGGGGAAGAACTTTCAATGGTCATTTTTTATCAGAATCTGTAAAATAAGAGATGTTGTAATCAGTAAAAAAAAAAACATTGTTTTTATAACCACTGATTTTCTTTCAAATGCATCGATCTGCATGTGTCTATGACTTCAAGCCCTTTCTTTATAGTAGAACCAAATGTTCAATTCCACAATGAAGCTAGCATATAGGTAGCCATCTCTTAATTAAGATCAACAAATGATTCCTAAAAAAAGAAATTATTTTAGAGCTTAAGTTAAAAAATTTGCTTCTACATAAACTTACTCTTTTTCATTACTAAAGGGGAACAACTGAAGGTAGCTTTACCTTTCCTATGATATTTCAAGAGGTCATGGAGTTTAGTTCTTGGTTTCTCTCTACGACCCATATAAAAGTAATCATCCTCTTCATCACTGTCCATTGACATGTTGGGGGGTCGTCTTCCTAAATCCCTCATCATCCTCAGAGGATTACCCCCCATTATCTCATAAGCCATCACCATATCGGGGTTATTCAACATCTCCATTGGGTTATACCTTCTACTGTTAAAAAAAATAAAGTTTGGTATCTCAGTTGTTTCATTCTATCAGAATATTGTTTACTGTTGTGTTTAACATTGGAATGTTTGGGAATGTTTTGCAGTGATATATATTTATATATTCAACAATATAAAATTTAAAATGACTGTAAAAATGTACCTACATGTATATTGAAAAGTGTTAATTTCAAAAGTTATAGCTGTTTTGGATACAAACTAACTTTTCAATAAAAATGAATGACAGTTTTCTTTGGTTGATCATACTCTCTCTCTCTCTCTCTCTCTCTCTCTCTCTCTCTCTCTCTCTCACCTGCTACTTGGCCGTGTTACAAATCCTCCACCTGGCAAGGGTAACTTCTGTTTTGCCCCAGCAAACACCTTCATCAACAACTCTTGATTTTCTGGTCTGAAAAGGAGACATTTCAAATCTATTGCAGTGAAATCAATATTTTCTGCATCCTGGAAATCAGGGTTTTTCCTGGTCTTGTTTTTACCATACCAGGTATATTTTAAAACATTCTCTCTAAACAAAGTACATGTACAGAGTATGTGAAAAATTTTACCTATATTTGATCAGATGTGGAATTCATACTGTAAATTCCTTATTTTACTTTGTATAGTATCACAAGAATATAAAATTGCAAACACTAAACTTTTATTATGATCTCAAATAGTTAACATTTACTGTCAGAAAAATAAAAGTGAGATTTTAGTTTTGGTGAGGGGTGCCTCTCACAATTTGATGCAGATATTAATTCCTCGTGTTTAATTGAAAATCTACAGCACTGTAGTCGATCAGAACATAAGTGATTTCAAAAGTTTTGTTAAGTTAATAAAAAGACAGTCACTTCTTCATTTTTTTTTATGCAATCTTCACTGAAATCTTACTGCTTGTTGTCACAGACTAAATCACCGACAAGAAATGTCTGATTTTGTGCACATAAATAAGGCAAAAATTAACTTTAGGCACTTACTTCATAAGTTTATTCATAAGAGAATAATCTGTACGCAGAAGAACTAAAAGAAGAATGGGGTCTTTAGCAAATTTGATGACCTCTGGGTCCAGAGTGGTCAAACTGAGTGGGTTGTTCCCTGCTGCCACATCCGGATTCATCATCAGAGATTCAAACAGTCGAGGATTATCTAATGCTTTCTTCACCCTTGAGTAATTACCTGGCAAAGATTCAAGAAATGATATTGCAAATTTATATACTGTGGTTTTATCAATATTTGAATGCATCAATTTTTTCATGGATTTTGTGAAAATGAACAGTTTAGAGGGTATGTAAGTCTGTGAACAATACAAATACAAAGTGATGCCATGTTTCCGACTTCAATAAGAATAACAATTAATTAATTATTTATAATTAATTAATAATTAATAACAATTTAATTCATCCACTTGACAATAAAATCAACAAAAATTGGTGCCCAACAAAGAATGATGAAACCAGTTGTAATTGGACATATAAAAATCTATTGATTTGAAAATTGAATTACTTATATCTAGTTCTGGAAAATGAGGATAAGAAAATTAGCTGAACTGACATAAATCTCAAATCTTATGAAGTCACCGACTAATGAATACACTATACTCTGTCCCAAGATATCCTTGATTCACATTTTGCTTAATTACTCGATATCTATAAATACCTCAGGGTTCAAACGATGTTCATTCAAATGTATGAAAAAATTCCGAGATTTCTTATTTGAAACCTCTAACTTATCAGGTTTTAATACTCGGCTAAAAAATATGACGTCTACGGGAATTTTGCATTGCAACAGACATTGAAAGTACCCCGATGATAACATTGAACAATTGTGCGAGGTACTCCGAGTGACTTCCGAATGGAGAAATGATGTCCCATTATAAATCTCCGTAAGAAATATGTTTTCGATCCTTTGAAATTTTCCCGAGTGAAAAATGATAATGTGTCAATGAAGATACCTTAAATATTTTCCCTTTCATCAATTTCAATTGTATGTCTTTCACAGGTATGTGTATTTTTATTAAAAATTGTGACAGTTCAAGGACAAGGAGAAGGACTATAAATTAATGAACAAAAACTAAAATACACTGTACAGTTATGTCTAGAAAATAAAGATGAACTTGCTTTTATTTTTCAGCTCAGTGACATGTGGATGTTCACTGAAGGTTTTATCTACTTGTTTCCTTCTTTCTGTTCGAGAAGTTTCCGCTTTTCTTTGATTGTAATCTGACTTGCCATAATGTCCTGTTCTTGTTATACCCTCTAACTCATTAAGATGTGCTTGCTTCCAGCCCTGTGCTCTATCCTTAGCAATGCGTAGGTGAGCCCCACTGATATTCCCCCAGAAGTCATTTCCCGGACATAAAATTTCCTTCTTGAACATTTCATCCTGGTCTAAATACTCTTTTAATTTGTCATCATCATTCAAAATAGTTTTATATTTAAGATCAAGGTTAAAAAAGTTTTTACAATATAGAGTTCTAGCTATAAGTAAAGCTAGTGGATCTCGTAAAATTTTCCTAAATGTTTTTTCAGCATTTGTCATATCTGAGTCTTTTTTTAATAAAACAGTTTCTACTGTTTCAACATCTGTCTCCATGGCAACAGGCTGCTGGGAAACCTGAGAAGTTGACAGCTGCTGTGAATTTGGGGTCACATATGACCTTTGTCCTGAATCCAGCTGTTTGGGAAGAGTAGTTGTGGAAGGTTCTGGGATGGTCAGGTGATCAATGTGATTGGTGTAAATATGGACGAGATCATTAGGAGGCTGAATAACAAAGAGGTCAATTAATTATTTATAATAATATTTACATTTTGAGGGAAGCAAAACAAATCTAAATACTCTCGACTGAAAGTTTTTCCCTAGAGAAACATTTTAATGTGCTTATCACTAACCAATAGGCAATAGTGTACCAGAACAGATGATTTAATCAGATTGTTTCTCATTCTCTGAACAATCACATGCACTACCGTAAAGTTAAAGAGATGATTGCCTCTTACATATATGCTATCAGCATATGTAATAATAATTACTTACATGAGACTCTTTAATTTCTTTTCGTACATCTTTCATTGCAGCAACGATGTCTTTTTTGAATTCTTGATCAAATTCTCCCTCAATCTCATTTTTCAATGCTTAAAAGGTTATTAAAAAAAAATTACATAATCTCGTCACAAGGAAAAAATATGCCAATATATGTCTATGAACATTAATGTATGTCTCAACTTCATGCTTACTATTAAACGATGGTCTCTGTGTTGGTTTCTGATGCCAACAACGGATCATAATATTTGTCAGAAAGGGTGGGCAAAATCTTGGAATGAGACTAAAATCAGGGCGTTGTCCACTCAGAACTGCCGATCGAATCAAGTCATCTCTAGCATCTAAAAAGTCAAAAACTAGAAGTAATGATCTATGTCCTTTTGGCAGTAAAATTACTACCGTACTCTTTACATTGCAAAGATTTTTTGGCATTAAATTGCATGTCTTGAATTTTTTCATTAAACACGCACTATCTTTGTTTTTACAAATCTGACTTAGTACATGTTCACATACTCCCATAAGGGACTGCTCCTGTCAGAGTTTCCCAGACACAAATACCAAAGCTGTAGACATCAAAGAATCGGTCTGCAGGTGTATTGATATCAATCCACAACTCAGGAGGTACGTGTGATACCGTACAACGACGCTCACTTGAGTCCGCAATATCTGTCCGTCGAGTGGCTGTCATTGTCACAGTTTTCCATTCCGATAAACCAAAGTCAGACACCTGATGCAAAAATATATATGTAAATATCACAACAGTGTTTCTATTATCACATTCTTTGTTTTGATTTTTAATAAACATTATCTCAAAAAAGCGAATGTCATTTTCCATTTTTAAAAATTGTTTGTTTTCCCTCTCCTGACAAAAAATTAGGCAACTCAATATATCATTAATCATTATGAGCAATCTCAATCTAAGACTTTCCAATTTTTGTTGAAAATCAAGTTATTATAGAAAATTTATTTCAATTTAATTTATGTGCATGAAACTTTGAAAAAAAAAAATTCCCTATCAGTCAGGAGAGGGCAAACAATTTTTTGTTTTAAAAATCCTAATGATTGCATGATTAAACCTTTGCATTCATAGAACCATCCAACAAAATGTTGTCTGCTTTCAGATCTAGATGAAGAATAGTTGGTTTATGGGAGTGAAGAAAATCTATGGCTGATGAGACCTGCATAAAAAATCTGACAAAGAGGGGAAACTGAGGGGTGAATTGTTTGCGGAAGTCAATGAGGCTCCCAAGGGGCATGTACTCCAAAATGAGGGAGTAGTTGTCCCTCTGCATGATGAGGCCATGAAGGTGAAGAATACCGTCGTGTTCACAAAACTCCATCAGTTTTTTGGCCTCTTCTAAAAGTACATCTAGGTGTCTGCAAAGAAGTAATGAAGTCTTCGATAAAAACATGTTTCTTTTTTGTTGATGTGATTGAGGGTAGCAATAAGCAATATTCATACCTAATATCGGTAATTAATTAACAGATTCTGTTGTTTAACAAGATGTTTAATATTTTTGTCCATTCTGTTTGTGTATTCATTTGTCTGAACTATTGTGTGACTTATTGACCATGCAAACACAGAAAACCAAGTTAAAATATTTAATTTATTGTATTTTTATGTTCTCTTGATGAGAAATACTTAAAATCTCTCCTTCTTTTTTTATCATTTTTAAGCTGTAAAACTACATGTCATGAGACTACAGCACAAGAATGTAAACTCAAACAAATGAAAGTCAATTTCCTTATAACTCCTGAGCCTCTGCATGCAGTGTAAGGGCATTAGAAAAATTGCTGCAATCATGTTAAAGGTTTTACTCTGCATATTATATAGCAATGACCTCAATTAACATTCAAACTCTGCGTGCAACATTGGCCTGAGTGATATAAACCACCCGTACATGTATAACGCACCCACTATATATGATCCCTCTCCTTAACAAATGATCTAGCTATCTCACCAGCATGTCAATTATTGACTCTTGGCAACTCTTGACAATTGTGAAGACTGACATTGACAAATATGAAGTCTTACTTCTTTGGTAATTGCCCATTGTTTATTAGAGTTTTGACAGCTACATGGCCAAACAGTCTGTGCTTTCCTCTGTACACGGTCCCGTACCCTCCTCTTCCAATTGGAAGTTCCTCCAGTTCTATTTCACTCTGGTTGACTATAGGAATGGTAACCTCGGACATGTTTCAGTTCAGATGTCTAAATTTAAAAGTAAAAATTGACTTAACTGTGACTGGAGATTGAAAAAAAAAAATGTATTTTTACAATTATGGAAGAACAAACTGAAAGTAACATATTGCAGAAACATGCAGATATTTTTAACAGCTGAATGTTTTATAACATCATTTTTCTAATATATTTAGTTATTCTAGAACATTTTGAAATGAAAGTAAAATAAATACATGTATTGATATCCCAGATAGCATGACTACGTTGGGCCAACGTTGGCCCTCAGTTGTTCATTACGTTGTACCAACGTTGGCAGACTACGTTGGGCCAACGTAATTTTGCTCATCGGCCCTACGTTGGCCCAACATGTTGGGCCTACGTTGGTCCAACACGTTGGGCCAACGTAGGGCTGATGAGCAAAATCATAATGGCCCAACGTAGCCTACCAACATTGGTCCAACGTAGTTAACAACTGAGGGCCAACGTTGGCCCAACGTAAAGACTACAAGGAAAATTACATTGGCCCAACGTACTCTGCCAATGTTGGTCCAACCTAGTAAGCAGCTGAGAGCCAACGTAGTGACGATGAGCAAACTTTCAACGGCTAAACGTAGCATGTCGGCACTTATTCAATGTAATTCCAATTTAATTGCAACGATCATGTCTAATTAATTCCTGTTTGCTGTTTGGCTATTAAGATGCAGGAGTTCAAATATATTTTATGCAACAAAAACTTAAATATTATACAGGTTTTATTCTTTCTTAGTAAACATTTACATAACATTTAAACACTTTTAAGAATTAAAAAGAATCGTTAGCATATTTCTTTGTCTATGTAGATTCTTTCATTACAATCGAACTGTAGGATCTAATCACTGTCCGGGTAACTGGCGTCAGTGACTTGGGTTGCCTCATCGCTTTTCTTTCTTTCCTCCCTTTTTTCCTTTCACCTTCGCGGTCTTTGCCAAACGGAACCCGTCCTTTGTAACGGTTGCAATCTCTGCATCTGTTGCAGAGGCACACAATCTGTTTTTTCTTACTGTGGCTGAAAATGTAAATTCTAGTTGTAATATTTATTGTGCAATATGCATCAACGTTATCAGTTATACTGTAGAGGAATGTATAATATATATTTGATTATGAATACTTATATGTTTTATATTTTTTTATTTAACTGTTGGACAATTCAAACAATATATAATAAACAAACATTACACAAGCATTCGATTTCTTGAAAGAACCATAACTCTTTCACCTTTTCACGCCAGGGGGCACAGTGTCTGGTTTCCACTTATTTTTGAAATTTAAAATTCAACTGCATATCATTCTAAATAAATCATAATTTATGATGTAATACTATTATGCATCTACCAAATAACCTACACTAGTATGAAAACCCTGCCATGCCCCTGCACAAAATAGTTTTTTTCTTCATCAAAATCAATTTAGATAGTGATGGAAAAAAGATATACACTGACGTTTGTTATTGTCGCATTTCAGTCGAAAGCTTTTTTGAAAACTTAGGTTAAACTGAAATGTTCAATCAATAAAGTGAAACCATACATGATAATTCGTTTTTTTATGAACACAATAAGCACCTGGAAAAAGGAATAGTATTACGTACATAAGTTAATATACTAATTTATCATGTACTTACTTTTTTGTAGCATATGTATCCCCAATCCAATCTTTTAATGTATAATTCGTAGAAAAAACACTATTTACTAAAGGTGTACATGCACAACGGTTGCAATATATTCGAAATAAAACATGGCAGTTTTGACCATCCTGGTTATATCGGATAAGCGATCTACAAGGAAACTGGCCAGTCCCATGCTGTGAGTAGCACTGACCCAGATACTTGGGCAGTGAAGGAGCTCCGTCTGCCTCTTAATTTCGACACTTTAAGATTCGTTCTGCAATAGGCACTCCAGCTACACGTGTACATACAGCTCATCAGATTCATAAACAAGAGCCCAAAGAGCAACAATGGCCAACATCTATGACCCAACAGTTAATTAAGTCCAATACAATTTACCACTAAAATTTCTCTAAACATGAAAAAATTCATTGTCGGGTTTAAAATCTAACAATGAACCAACGTTGCGCCAACGTTTGACAGTTTAAAACTTTTTATATTAATAACTTAGATTAACTATTTATCAACCCAAATTATTGAGATCTATATACATATCATGTTATGTATTCCACAGTAATGGAAATAGATTTAACTCTATTTTATTATACATACACACTTTTTAATTAACATTTTCATGTGTTTAAACAAAATTAAGACCCTATAAATTCCTTATAATTGCCATCAAAATTAACAGAGCAAATCACAAATTTTACCCACATATATACCTTATAATAAGTTTTTTCTATGAGGAGGGGGTTGTGTTTATGTTATCTGTTTGTTTGTTTTAACTCTTGGTCATAATTCATAGCATGTTAAGATGTTGGCCCAATGTTGGCCCAATTGCGCATTACCAACAAATAGAGATCACACGTTTTACTTATGTTGGCCCAATGTTGGCCCGACGTTGTTATGCCAACAAACACTTAGTCGAAATTCATAGCATGTTAAGATGTTGGCCCAACGTTGGCTCAACTGCGCATTACCAACAAATAGAGATCACATGTTTTACTTATGTTGGCCCAACGTTGGCCCGACGTTGTTATGCCAACAAAGCAACCAATGTGCAATGAAAGATGTGTTATAATGTTGGCCCAACGTTGGGCCAACATTGTGTGCCCAACGCCAACCATCGACCAACGGTACAACCAATTACCAACGTTGGCCCAACGTAGTCATGCTATCTGGGATCTTGTAAAAATTATATTTCATTGTTTTGATGGTTATGATTTTAGAGTTAGGGTTATCTTAAAGTTGAGGTGCATCTTAAATATCTGCTATGGTTTATCATTTAACAAGTTACACTATACAACAAAAATAATTTACATGTACGGTAATATTAAATTAATCTTGCCTTGAGCTGAAACTGTGCTTACATACGGGGAATCCCCTTAACTATTTATAGATTAGTTTTATGTCTCTCGTTATGTTCAAAACGAAGAGGTTATTTTAAAATTTTAACATGTTCCAAAAAAGTTTAAAGATTAAAACAAAATAATCAAAATATGATTTAAAAAGTAAATGTGAATAAAAGCTGTTGAAAACTAGTTCAATATTTCAAAATTCACAGACAGTTTTTTTTCGCTTCGTAGCATATGCCAATCCATATTTTTGATAAAATGGCTGACAAGCTGTGTGTTCGCCGTGAACTACTGGATCCCAACTTTGATGGATACAAGCTTAGTCTAGATCCTTTGCCTACGTATACATGCAAATTTGATAACGGTAGTAGTACTTTTACTACAGTGTTTGAAAATATTGTCATTTGTCAACACTGGTTCAAAATGCTTTCACTGGTTTTAAAATTTGTAGCTGAAATGAAAATGAAAGTACGGGTGTACGAGACACATGACGATGCCTAAACTTTTCGATACCATAGGCGCGCTTGTTTAACTTAACTGGGTGTAGACCAGTGTACACGGTGTAAACATTTTGTATTGCATATCAACAGCACTTAAATGGTGTAGTGTACATGTGTAGAGAAGTTAAGAATAAATATGGCAGAAAAGGGTGCAGTTTTAACAGAGAATCTGATGTTCAGCCACAATACGAGGCTTTATTCTCATGTAAATGCAATGAAATAAAAGCATTTCAAATTTAATTGCTTTCATACAAAAGACAACTTATATGCGACTTTTAATCTGTTTTATTACTTAAAATCATTTGTCAAGTTTCCAATTATAACTTTTGTCCGCCATATTGGTTTCAGTGCTATACCCAACAACACATGCCCCTGACTCGGTGTAGAAAAGTATACACCCAGTGTACATCTAAATGCTACACCACTGCACTTGATTAACAAAAGTGTACACAGTGTACACCTTTTTGGAAAATCAAGCGCGCCCATTGTTCACTTGCCCACTTGTTCACTGATTGACTGAATCCAAAATGTTGTTGGGGTTTAAATGCAATAAATTATTTTCTTGTGTTTAACCTCACAGGGTTATACACTAACTTTTATATGCATTAGTCCACTCGGGCTAGTGCCTGTTTGCTTTAAATAGTCTGCAGGCAATTTTATTTGCCCATCTAAAATAAATTAAAATGCAATACCGTACTTTTCCTTAATAGAACTTGTAAGAAAGGGGTGCGTAATATACACCACATTGTGTTTTTAATATGTTTTTCTTACAGGTGTAGCCCTGACTTAATGGTTGTATTGTACTATTCAGTACATAGCATTGAGCTGCATATTCACTATCTCCATTTACATGGTGTATGCTGCCATTACAGATGTTATAAATATATCTGTGCAATTGATCCGGGCTTCCATGTTCTTTTCATTATCCAAGTTCTTTAAAAATCAGTTTAAAATAATAAACAATTTATGACAAATGATTTAAACACAATTCATTTAAATTAAACAACTCACAGAAGATTCGTTTCACCTTTATTTTTTTATGAAAGACCTAAGCGTCCCTACTGAAGGTGTTGTTGTGAACACGTGCGCTTGTCACCTATTTTCTCGAACATCCCCTTAGGGCAAAGAAATAATCAAGTCACCCATAACATCCTGCATACCTCTGTTGTTTTCGTTCGTTAACTCTATAATCATTGCAATGTAACATATCAATTTGCATCATGCCAGATACTAAAAATAAATTCAGGATTTCAAGTAAAATGTTGACAATTGCACATTGATAATTTACACAATTTTTTTAAGCAGAACTTTTTATTAGTTCCGACTGGACTGACTAGACTGAAATTTTGTTAGTCCAAATTAAAATCTATTAGTCTGTGACTTAGTCTGTTACTGTCGAACTCTGACCTCACTAATCATATAGGCCCAAATGATTACTTCAGTACCTGTATATCTATATTGAATAGATATCATGAATATTGTGCGCACAACAAATAATATCGTACACACCACTTACTATCTTGTGTGCTCTATATATTATTTCATGTGCACATCTTTATATCTTGTGCACAAGACATTTTCTTGAGCGCACAACATATTATCTTGTGTTAATAGTTTATATTATCTTGTGCTTCTAATACAGTAATTCATCCATGTCATTATAATGTTTGAAATTATTAAAAGGGATGCAAAAATAAGTTACACAATTTTGATAAAGTCAAAGTGTGTTGAAAGAACAGAAGGAGTCATCATTCTTTACTTTTCAAAATGATTTTGACGTGCAATGGTGAACTTTTGACTCTGATGAGGAATGATATGATGATAAACATTGAAAAGATTAGTATTTAGTGATATGATGATAAACATTGAAAGGTATAGTATTTAGTGATACAATGATAAACATTGAAAGGATTAGTATTTAGTGTTTTTAGTGTTTTCCTCTTTGATTTTCGCAGGTCTTGCTTTTACTTCACTGTCTCAGGATCAGTACTCCTACCACCATGCCAAACTCTTTGGTGTTCATAACCACTTGTACCTGGACCCATGGAATACGGATGGTGTCTACCTCATTGACAACTGTTGGGGGGTTCTTCAAGCAGTATCAACAGCAAGTTATTTAATAATATGACTGACAAAACTATCTCCTCACCAGTTTTATAATCTGATCTTGATCAATCTGCTATATATGTTTAGGTTTTTTATGAAAAAAAGTGAAATTGTTCAAAGTACAAGTATTTACTTGAATAAATAAGAATACTTGTAAATAGAAATGTAATAATTATGTATATTGTATATACTGGTATATTTTTTTTTCCTGTAGGATACAAGTGTCTTTATTTCTGGACAAGTAGGAAACATACCAGATATGAACACACAGAGTGCAGTCACTGATCGGCTGAATGCTTCCATGTGTTTTGTGTCCGAGGACATGGCGGTGATTGGTGATGGCGCTGGGAGACTCCACGTGTACTGTACGGGAGACAGGAGCACTTCTCATCAGTGGAAGGTTTCAAATTATTTATGACTAGTAGAATATCATATATTTGTTCAATGATAAGTTTCATTAATAATGAATATTTGGTTTGATGTTGATTGTGTCATTGAGTCATGAAAATCTTTCAAAATAAGATTTATCAGGAGCTCCATCACTGATTGTTAGTGATACATGTATGTTGGACCTGCTTGGGAGTTCTTAGGACATTTGGTTTAGAAGTCACCAATATGTGTTGTATGTGTACCAGGTATATATACAATATACATTGTATGTTTGTAGGTTATTTTTTCCAATAGTCCTTTGGAGAACAGCACGCCTTTTCTACTGGTAGACGCCGTGCTTCATACTGTGGATAGTGGGTATAAACTTCATTGTTTGTGTGTCCATGTGTTAGATTGTGATGCGGAGCAGAAAGACAAATACCGTTCTACCCACGTAACAGTGATTGAGTGGATTACTCTCAGCTCAGGTTTGTCTTGTAGTGTGTACTAAACAAACTAAGACTATTTGTATTGGTATTGTGTACTAAACTTAGACTTGCAGAGCAGCTTGATTCCATTAAAATACATGTATTTAACTGATTACAGTTTAAAGGTTATAGATCAAGTTACGTGTGTTCTTCTTATTTAGGTGATAAAAACACATGGGCATTGGAGAGATCTAGAAGACTCTATGGTCGGCGGCCATATGACTATGCGGCACTAGCTAAAGATGGCTCCACTATAATTATTGCAGCAGAAGCTGATTTTGTATTTGATTTTGACTCATTGAAACCTGTAAGAGAAGAGGAACCAATGGAAACTGCTTCAAACCAACAAGGTTCATTTTATCTTAAGATTGTGTTATATCAGAGAGAGAGGAGGGGGGAGAAAGAGAGAGATTTCATGTTTAGATACCATTCTACTATTTAAGTACGGTAACTTATCATTTATGGACTTCCATGCTAAAGGAAAGAAAAAAGTATGATAGAAACTCCATAATATTGAAATGGAATGTTAGCATGTTATGAAAATTAAGATTGTTCTATTCCTCACTTGTACATGTAACTTGATTTCATACTATTGTACAGAGCCTGAGTATACATGGTCACAGAACACAGAGGAAGTAACGGCTCAGTTCACCTTACCCAGTGGTCTGACCAAAGCAGACGTTTACTACACACTGTCACATGACTTTATTGATTTTGGAATCAAAAATGGGAAGCATTTACTGAAAGGACAGCTCCATGCGGATGTAGAGGTGGAATCCAGCACATGGACAATACAAAACCAGAGGTAATCCTAGGGGTGGAGAGAAATGAAGCGCGGAATATGGATTTCCTCATTCAGAGATGATCTGCAGTCTCTCTCTTGTATTCTATTTTACAATTTTTCTAATGTAAAAAGATTTGTGAATTTGCATCAGCAATGGGAGGGATGGGTAAATTTCACCTGTTGTTTGCCATTATTTCTTTATTCAGGGTAGAGTTGACTCTGAGTAAAGTAGAAGATCAGGTGTGGCCCCAGGTGGTGGTGGGGGACAATCGGGGGGAGATGACAATGGACCCTGCACTGGTAGCTCAGATTCACGAACGACTGGCCGCCCTGACCTCAGACCAAATGGTAAGGGCCAGAGTACTTTCCGTAGTTTACAGTATCATGTACTTTCAGTTTATTACTTTTTTCAATCCATTTCACACATTCTAAGACACACTTTGGTTTTATTTTAAATTGTCACTGATGATTAATTTCAGTTGACAAACGGTTCTTTACGATACCTGTAGTATTGGCTTCATATTTTTGTGTACCTACTTTACAGTTTATGCAGTTTTACTATTGGTTACATCTTTTGGGTACCCATATGCGGATTTACATGCGTTTTTTCTTTTATGTACATGTACCTTATTGTACATGTCAATTTACAATTGATGTAGAATCCAGATCCCGATGAGGGTAAGGAGAAGCCGTATAACTCCCAGCAGCTGGAGGAGTGTGACGTGTATCCGGAGGACAGCTCCGCACTGATGAGATTTGATGGAGATACACACAAAGTTACGCATAAGGTACATCTGTATATCAACATACAACACGGTACATTAGTTAGTACATTACAGGACACACATAAGAGTTACCCTTAATATATGTGTCTGACTACATAAGTAACAAGCTCAATTCAGTTTGTATCTAAAAGTTTGTTCTTGGCCCCATCAAGTTTAACATGAGGTTTGACTGGTGGGTTTTTTTTTTGAGTCAATATTTAAGGTCTTTTTGGATGAACTCCATAAGTGCATGTACTTTATAAAATAATGATTCAAGAAATTCACTAAACCACAAAAATATGCTCTCCAACAAGTAGATTTTGTGCATTTGTACTCCTTTGAATATAGATTATTTCACATTAAGGTGGCTCACTACACCTTGAAATAGTTTCTCAAATCTGCAGAAAATTACTTAATTATGATGGATAGCATGATTCATAAGAAGTATATATAAGTCAAATAGGCAAAAAATATATAATTTTGGATAAAAAAGTTGATCTTCAAAAATTTAATTTGGTAAATATAAACAAAAGCTCCAGCGGATTCGCACTCATGGTCTGCGGTTCACAACCCCATTACTTTAACCACTATGCTATGATGATATTCAACCATTGATTGATGCAAACAGATTGACAAAACATTTAAATGGCCATCTTGTGATGTAGTGTTAAAAAGTATAAGTCTTGATGTAATGAGGTACCTTAATATATATTTGCAATATTCTTTCAAATTTGTTTTGAATCTTTTCAGACAAATACTGGAAGTCACCAGTTCCTGTTTTCTGCGTCTCTCTGTAAAGACAAACCCCCCGCACTCTGTTTGCGACATGATGTTGATGGCATCGTATGGCAACCAGAAAACGAATGTAAAGAGGCCCAATCTCCATGGCAACATTTGTCAACATTCAATGCTCTTGGATATGTTCAGGCATCAAAGCAAAATCGTAAATTCTCTGTTTGTGCCCCTGACTGTTCTTTTGCAGTAATTTGTGACATTTGGCGCCATGCTTATGTGTACAGGCAACCCGCAGCAATATCATCACCCATCAGAAATCGTAAAGACGGACGGCAAGTCAACCATATTGCAAAGCAACAAGTAGTTTCTCTGGAGTGTACAAACCATATTGTTGGAATTCAATCAACAGCACAGACTCTTTTTATTTTGACTGAATCTGTATTGCATGCAGTTCACATGAACTAGACATGCATGTACAATTACGTTAAGTAAGGGGCATTAAATCGATAAAAATTGAAAAAAAATTGTTCAGTTATTTATTTTTAAGCTCTCAGTTGTTGTGAGTTCTGCAGTTTATGTGTGTTGTGCTGATATTTTTTTTTACATGTTTATCTATTGTTCCAAAACAAAAAACCATCAACGCAAAAAACAGGAAGTTAAACAGATTTGAAGTCATACCAGAAAAGATGAATTTCTTCTGCACATACTTCATAGTTGTAAAATTGTAGGAAAATAGCATAATCCATGTTTATGATCTCAATTATCGCTGAGTGGAATTTATGGAGGAATTTAAGATACAGTGTTTTACAACCCCCCCCCCCCTCCCCCCCCCCCCCCCCCCCCCCCCCCCCCCCCCCGAAAAAGTCTGTACTTGTCACAAAATTTAATCTAACGTAAGATATATACTTCATCAAATTCCATAAATTTTAGTAACTATTCCACTTTTTCTGACATAATAATATTGCTCTCATGCACTTGATTTCATTGATTTACATAGGTTTTACATGTATATATAAAGGGTACCAGTATGATAGAATGTAGTGAATTAAAATGATAGAATTCTTTCATGAATTTTCCTTTTATGACTTGAATGCCCATTTTTTGTTTACAAACTCGAAACTATAAGCGATTGTGAAAATTACGCATTTATTAAGTGGAAATTTCGCGATAGAATTCAAATCTTTAATTTTTCTATCAAACGCGAAAGATTGTACTGTATGTTTATAGCGAAAACACATTGAGCTAATTTTCTTTATTCCACGAATAAGTAAGTAATTTATGCAAAATAAGGCCTAACTAAGGCGAATTTAAACGAGAAGCTTTTGCGAAAAAAATGCGCTTCTTTTAATTGCTGAAATTAATCTCTCGTTTTACAGTCACTATTTTAATCTTTATATAGGGTCAGGGTACATTAATTTGAGTTAACATACGCAATTTCAATGTACATTTAAAGGCTTTCAGATATACTGAAACGATAAAATACTTTCTGTGGTGATTCATGCGGGATATGAAGGTGCATGGCGACATTACAAAAAAAAAATATATAACCCGCGTTAGCGGGTTATGTACATTTTTTCTGCAATGATCGCTACCTTCATAAACCGCTGAATCATCAAAGAAAGCATTTTATTATTTATATTTGCATCTTTCTTTTAACAAATTAATAAATTGATTGTAAAAATTCAGTTAAATTAACTAAATTACTGTTAGTGTACATCAGTACGTTAGCTAAATGAAACAGCCAAATCGTCTCCTATGGGAATTTGAGTCTGACATCGTTATGACTATTTTGTGCAGTCCGTGATTTTTCTTAGGTCGCTGTAGGTTACATGTGTACGACCAATCGATAAACAGGGCGTGTAGATTTCAGTCCTTTCAGTTTCCTGTCAGTTTCAGTCGCTGTAGGTTTCGATCAATCGATAAACGGGGCGTGTATATTTCAGTCCTGTCAGTTTCTATTCAATTCAATTCAGTTTATTGACATCACCATGTTGGCATACAGTCAAAATGAAATAAAATGACAGACAAATAATATTATAACATAATGTAGAGTTATGAATTACATGTAACACTGAACAAGTTTTTTGTAAGAAATAGAGCTAATATTAAATTGATGGATAAATTCATTATCTATATAATTCATAATCTAGCTGTTTTAGAGACGTACGTGGAAAACCCGTAAAATCGTTACTTAACAGTAAAGCCTTAATTAACTGAATCTATTTACAAATCTTGATATCAAGGATGTACGAGGGTCAATAAAAAAAAAAAAATACGAAGATAATGTGGCTGTCTATCATATATTATTTTATAAAAGTCATAACTAACAGATTAATTTATGCACCTACACTTATTTTATTGATATAAGAAGTTTCATTTGATGAAAAGGTATTTTTATTACCCGATTTTAAAAACATTGTTTTGTCATCACGGCGCACGGTAACGTTCAACACATGACGTCAAGATGACGCAGGCACAGTTAATAGAAATGCCCAATCTTAATTTATATCACCCTGAGTCTTTTGTGCTTTTCACCTTACAATTTAAAATGGCACTATATCACTTTACATCTTTTTTGTTCACATTTGTTCGATAATCATAAGTTAGTTCCTCGAAGTTTTCATTTTTTTTTACCGTATGTCTCTTCGTTAAGAGTAAGAGACAGTAAGGAAAACCCTGAACGTCAGATGACGTTATTTATTCTTTTGACAAAATATTAACAGATATTTTCTTTTCTTTCGGGCTGTTTGATGTCAAAAATACAGTTACCACCACACCCACAAAATGTATTACATTTAAATACAAATGTGCAAATAATTTTTGACATATTAATTGCACCAGGACCAAGAGCCAGGAAACTATAGACCAATTGCTTTAACTAGTATCCTATGCAAAATTATGGAAAAATCATTTTTAAATATCTCTACAACTATATGTTAGAGCATAATCTTTTATCTAAAAACCAATCGGAATTTCAACCTAGAGATTCTACTGTGAATAAACTTTTAGAAATACTATTATTAGCATCTAGACCAAGGGAAAGATGTTAGATTTATTTTCTGTGATATATCAAAAGCGTTTGATAAGGTTTGGCATAATTAGGGACTATTATATAAACTTCAACAAAATGGCATCTCTGGAAACATACTAGATTGGATTGGAAACTACTTACTGGTCGTGAACAAAAAGTATTGTGAGATGGATACTCTTCTACCAAACAAAGTACAAATGCAGGTGTTCCTCGATCAAGGCTCTGTATTCGGTCCATTTCTATTTTTGGTATATATCAATGATATAATTCATTTAGAAAATTAAACTAGGTTATTTGCAGATGACACTTATCTTTTTGTAATTGTAGATACTGATACAATAGGACCTGCTATATCTTTAAAATATATATACTACTATTATAGATATACATGTACATATACCTTGAGAGAATTTATATACTATTAGGCCTTTTTTGCCTGTTGTTCAATCCATTTTCGTTTATATACTTCTGTGTATATTTCTGAATAAAATACTTTTTAAACTAAATCCTATCGAAATTTAAATTCCTATAGGAAGTTCTTTTATTCCGGTCGGAAAGTCTAAATATTCTTTTTTTCCTATGGGAAAAAAATATTTTCCTGTAGGAATTTATTTTTTAAAGGTAAATATCACACCTGGCAGGTGAAATACATTATTTAAAAATGTGGTTATAAACTCTTTAAGCAATGATCTATCATATAAATGTATCATATTTGAATTTTTCGATACATGTAGCTTAGCAAAAATGCCACCTTGGCACTGGCATAATTATCCGGCACAGTGTTTTAAACGTGACTTAGTGCCATTATTACACTGCTTATGAGCTTTGATATTAGTGTCATGTTGTAAATTTTGAATTTACCGGGTGGCAGTAAATACAACAACATGACAACTGTTGTAAATTTTGTATTTACTGCCACCCGGTAAATTCAAAATTTACAACATGACATGCCCGTGAAAGCTATTGTTTTTCAGCACGTCTCTCAATCTTTTTTAATAAAGGGAAACGTTGTTGGTTGATTACATTTGTACTTGGAATATATCAGAGACATGTATATGTCTCTGGAATATATAATTTGTTTAATATGATAAATTATTTTTTTTAATGTTTACAATGTTCACTAATAATTGGCGATATATAGGGCCTACATGTATATTATTTTTGCGTTTATATGGCGCTTTTGTAGCAAAGATATATCGAGCTTGTAAAATTTAAGTTTATTTATGATGTGATCTTATTTGATAATTTCTGCACAGTACAGTTTTAAGAGATGAATTAAAGTTTGTTTTACACAATTAATTGTGTTTCTTTAAGCAATTTACATTGAGAGTTATGATATACTTATTTTTGAGTCGAATAATATACGTACGACTTGTTTGATTATTGAAAAACAAACCCCGCCATTTTCAATTCGAAATTCTCCTAAAGCTGAATAATCGGAATATGACAGCTGGTAAATAGTTGTGTTATTCATGTTTTGTGCAAAAGTTTAAGATTTAGATATTTCAAAAGTTATTTACTTAGAATTAGGACAAAATCATCGTTTGACACTGTTCTACGACAATTTATAAATATGTCTCTGCTATCAGTCTATGTAATGTGCATCTGCAGATGGTTGCAGTGTGTAGAACTATCTAAACATAGTAACTAAATATAGCTAAATACTAGTTCCATCAATTGTCAAATGTCTTTTATTATAAACCATAACTTTTGACTTTCTTTTGAACGTTTGGTTAAATATGTCTATTGTCTCAATCAGTCTGTATGTGTAACGTGTATGCACATATGCATTGTATTGTATGTAGATCTAATGCCATGTTTACTCATGATATGTTTGCTTTTCAGACAACAATTCAACAGATGCAAGGTATGGTTCTGTGTTGTCTTGTTAGCTGAATCAATATACTGATGACTATCAAAGTTTATGTAATTGATAACCTAATTATTAGAATGGTATAAAAAAATAACAGCATTGTTAATTATGATACCGTTACATAGTAACATTGATGCATGATTTTTTTTTTTAATTTTATACAATGTATTATATTCATTACATTGTTGCATTAATATACGTTACATAGATATTGAAAATCCTCAAACCTCTGACTTATACTCTTCAGTGATGGTGACGCAATTAAAGTTTTTGTCAGGATTCGTCCCCCTGACTCCTATGACAATGATCGTGGATGTCAGCCATGTGTGTCAGTGAATGGCAACAAAACAGCTGTCATAGTTCAGAGTAAACCTGACCCCAAAACATTCACATTTGACCATGTCGCTGACCATGAAGACACTCAGGTTAGGAAGCGTTAACAATAGTGTTAGGAATATGCAGTGAAATAATTTTTTTTTATTTATATGTTTGATAATTGAAAAAAAAAAATTTCAATTAAATGTGAAAAAAAAATGAAATTAAGATTTCTTTACTGGATGATATACATGTATTACAAATTAAATTTAATGTTTCAGGAGTCAGTTTTTACTATAATGGGGAAGAAAATCATTGAGAGCTGTGTTAAAGGATACAATGGAACGATATTTGCCTAGTGAGTGAAAAAGTCAATACCATTGCTTTTTAGGAAAAAAAACCCAAAAAACCTAGAGCTTGAAAAAGTAGTTGTATGTCGATACTCTTATTATAGTACATAGTTTAAGTCTTTTTCATGCTGAATTTATTCTCTTCTATAGTGGCCAGACTGGAAGTGGAAAAACATACAGTATGATAGGTAAGCAATATTGATGGCTTGGTTAGATATGATTATCTACATAACACTACTTTTAATTACATAATGAATATTGTACATGTTCATGAATTCATAAAAAAAAACTATATCATGTATAGGGTATTTATCAACAAGCTGTATACAAAAAAAAATGTTCATCATATAAAAGTAAACACTAAAAACCAATAATTGGATTAATCTTGATAAATATCTATATGTACCTTCATGCTATCATACCAGTATCTCAGTAACTGATCCTATTTGTGTGTACACGTTATATTACAATCATACATTCATACTGTAGGGCCATCAGATGATGTAGAAAATTTCCAGCATGATTTAAGAGGAGTCACTCCAAGAAGCTTTGAGTATCTGTTTAACTTAATCAGTGAGCAGCAGGAAAAGGTAAGGGGCTGTAGAATTTGATCATGTATGTGTATTTCAAAACATAAGTGTTGTATCAAGCCTTAATATGATAAGAGTGGAATTACATGTATTTGTTATAGCAAAAGGTTGCTTAGAATATTAGTTACTCTAGTTAAATTAAGAATTTGTGTACAATGTGTAGCAGACACTTGATACTGTAAACTAACTTTTATTTGCATTTTAGGAAACTTAATGTGATTTGCGAGAATCTCATCGCTGCAAATATTATTTAGCACATATCAGTACTTGATTGTCTTAATTTATAAAAATTTTCTTCACTGTCAGAGAAAAGCATCAGTCGCAAAATAAAGTTGCAGCAAAAAAAATGTATCATTGGTACTGTAGTTGTGGAAATAAAGTCATTGGGGATAAAAGATGCTTTACAGTCATTTGTAAACCATTCAGAAAACATGGCATCATTACATGTATTTCCCCCTGCCTTGTATTCCAGGGTACGGAGTTCCTCCTGAAGTGTTCCTTCCTTGAGATTTACAATGAGCAGATCTATGACCTGATGGAACCCTCCACAATGACCCTCCACCTGAGGGAGAACATGAAGAAGGGGGTCTTTGTGGATAGACTCACTGAAATCTCTGTCTCCTCAGCGCTGGAGGCTTACGAGGTCAGCCCACCCTAACCAACTTTCCTTGTTTCTCTTTACTATCAGCTTCAAATCTGAGGCTTTACTCTGACAGATATGACAGGCAACATGCATGTTGGGCAAAAAAATATCTTTAGTTTATCAGCCCAAAAAATTGAAACAAGACAGATCAGGCATATTTCTTAAAAACATTTATTGCATGATATGCAAATGGGAATAACTCAATATTCATGTTTTAATTAAAATTGAAAAATTAAGTTATTTCCCTTTTTACTATGACAATATAATTAACAAATAATGCTGCAGCATTTGACCTAAGAAACAAAGCATTATTTTTTGGCCTTGTCTCCTCACAATACATTGTAAAGAAATCCATATAGGAAATGAAAGTTGCCTTAGAGCAAATTGCTGCTCTGCTCTGTAGAAGGGGATCATGCTAAACAATCATTGTAGTATGCATCACAGAAACATGCATTGTAATGTGAATTAAATAATTTAGATTGGGTTACACATACATTTATCAGTGAGAGTAAGTTATTAACCAATATATATTTTCAGATTATGTATTATTTTGAGCAGGTTTTGACGTCAGGTTGGATCAACAGAAGAGTAGCGTCGACTTCAATGAATCGAGAGAGCTCGAGAAGTCATGCTGTATTCACCATACAGATCGAGTCTAAGGTTATTCTCATAGACTACAATTTCAATTTCAACTTCTTTATTGACCAATTAAGGGCCCTCAAGGGGCAACAGGAAGATTGTATAATAAACATTCATAATACACAACAAACGTACACAACATGCACAAGAGGAGAAGAGTTGGATGATTGAAAGAAGACAGACATAAACATTTAATTAGCATAATTATATATGTTTGAGTTTTAATGCAAAGTCAGCATTGATGCTCTAGATTTGTTTTTGAAGGTTGTAATTTCACTTTCCATTTGATTTACAAGAGATTCTTAAAACATTTGGTATTTATGCTAGAGGATATTTTCTAGCAACCACAGGGGAAAGGAGTGAAGAATATGAAGGAATCACAGCTTAATTTAGTGGATTTGGCTGGAAGTGAAAGGCAGAAAGACACTAATGCAGTGGGACAGAGACTCAAGGTATCAGAAAGGGCTATACATGTACATGTACCTACATGTACCTTTACGTACATAAATGGCCGTTATTTTTTATTCACCAAGTCAAACAAATGTTACTCATAAGAAAAACTCTGAAGTAAGTGTAATATGTGTGATACATTAGAATGAGCTAACACAGTGAAATGCAAGACATTTATACATGTATGTATTTAGTAGACATGACTGAATTGTGAATGACTTTTAAAAATATTAATCATATTTATCTGCACATAGATTTGTATGTTAATTTAAGAAGAAAATTTACATGTACTAGGTACACGTAATGAAAAGGAATAGAGGTCTTATAGAAATATTGTACTTTTGTCAGAAACCTAAGTTTTTTATAGTAACCTTTCACTTCATTTCTATACTTTTATACTTTAACATTCATTTTACTCTTGCTGTCAAATTTTTCCTTGTAGGAGGCAGGAAGTATAAACAAAAGCTTGTCCATTCTGGGTAACGTCATAATGTCGCTGGTAGACATTGCCCATGGTAAATCTCGGCACATTCCATACCGAGACTCACGACTCACCTTCCTCCTCAGGGTAGGGACCGTCTCAAAGGAGGCTTTATTTTATGTACTTTCAGTAGGCACTGTCTCAAAGAAGGCTTCATTTTACCAAATTTTAGTAGGGACTGTCTCAAAGGGGGCTTCATTTTATCAGTTTTTCGAAATTCACATTATATATGGGTATTGATATGGTGATAGCTAGTTTAATTCGTTAAGTAAAGTTAAGTCTTGATTATTTTATGACTTCCTATTGTTTTTATTGCTGTTAAAGGATTCTCTTGGAGGCAATGCTAAAACACATATCATCGCTTGTATCCATCCTGGCTCCAAGTAAGTGGTGTTTTGAATGTAAAAGTAATTTCAGTTGTACATTGTGTAGTTAAACATGTACCCGGTGTCATATAATACTTTGAACCCCCTCTCCAATAGCAAATGAAAAGCCGAGGGGGGCTCAATATATCGCGGCCATAATATATTGAACCCGGGGTTCAATATTGTAAATATAATATTTTGATATTGCTGCGAAATATTGAATCCCCCTATAAAATATTGAACCCCGGGATTCAATATTTCGCAGCAATATCAAAATATTATATGACACAGGTATATGTAATGAAATTTATGAATGGTTTATAATTACATTGTTTGTCATGTTTATCTAACTTTTGAGGATTTATACAAGATCGTATCATTATTACAAGAGTACTGTAGATTCCTTATTTTACGAAAGTACAAGAACATAAAATTGAGAATGCCTCATTTTTATTATAATTTCATTTATTGTACATCTATCAGAAAAATAAAAGCTAAATTTTGAATTCCCCGAAATGTAATTCTTGCAGATTTAATTCCTCACCTTTAATTAGGAATCTACAGTATTTGATTTGAACATCTTAACCATGTGAAGTTTTAAACAGATATGTAAATTGATGATAATATTTGTAAAATATGCTTTAAATTGATTATCTGAACATGATTTTTCATGTAATATTTGATTGGTTAAGATTCATAATGTGTGATTTCTTTTGTAGATCCTTTGGAGAAACACTATCAACTCTACATTTTGCACGCCGAGCGAAGTTGATAAAAAATAAGGTACAATGTACACATATACACTATTGTATATTATTGATTATCTAAAAATTCAATGAAGTTTTTTGTAGAATCATTTTTTTTTTCAATTGCCAGCATTGAATGTTTAACAAAATACCTTTGCGTGGATCAGAATACATGTGTGTTCCTCTAATTATACAGGAGTTTTCCCATTCTTTTTCAGGCTGTCGTGAATGAGGACACACAAGGAAATGTCCTGTCTCTACAGCAAGAAATAAAACGACTGAAGGATCAGCTGTCAGCCTTCATGAGTGGAAACCTCACAGCCCAGCCAGGTGTGACAGGTAATTAACAGCTGCACAAAAATATACCTATGGGATGCTTCATGCACATGTATAATAAAGATTAGGAAGCAGTGTGATGGAAAATAATGGAAAGTTTGTTACTTTTCAAAGTTTTATAAGTAGATTTAAAATATATGTAGTCAGTATTGAAATAATTCTTAAAAGACAAAGCATTCCAATCTTGAAGTTTATCAGGTGATTATATTGGGGTCATTCTTAATATTAATGCAGACCCCCAACTGATTGGATTTCTCTACCAATCACATCCCTGGTAATTATATTGGTTTTTGTTTTCAGCAACATCCTCATCAACTACTTTCTCTGTACCAGATTCCGATTGGAAGGAGAGATTTGTACGGTGTATGCTATTCAAGGAGAGGGCAGATCAAAAAAATCAAGTCAGTAAATGTTGACCCCATATTTATTGCATATAAAGAGAGCTATATTAAATTCTTGCTCAACAAAGCAATTAACATATTCACTTATGTATATCATGAATACCTTAAGACATTGAGTTCCGATTTTACAGCAAAAACTCTTTTGAAATTCATTTGATTGGAGGATAGATTTTTTGAAGTACAAGTATGTTCCAGCGAATACACTACATATTTTGCATGACTTGTAATTATGTCAGTAAAAAATAGGCCAAACACTGTAGTAGACATGTTTTCATAATTTGGAATTTTCCAAGAGGCAAAGCGACTCCCCAATTCATAGATTAAAGCTGTTCCATGTACTGTACATACACAAGTAGAAAGTACTTCAATTACCCAGCGATATGTTCCAACCAGTGTTTCACCTAAAGTAGAACAAATAACTACATTTTCAGATTTTACAAGAGAAAATAGAGCAACTTCAGGACATTTGTAACAAGAAGGACAAGTGTCTACAGAGCAACAAAATGATCGTCAAGTTCAGGGACAACAACATTACTCGCCTGGAGAAGATCGTCAAGGAGAAACGGGAAGTGGAGCCAGCATTACAGGAAACGATTGTACGTAGTACCAAAGTTGCTGCACTCTTTAGATTTCATTTATAACTTCTTGAAAAGATTTGAAGTAAAATATGTACATGTTTGTAAAATTATTGAATTGTTTTGCATCTCTGGTGCTGTTTGAAATATAAAAGCCAAAAGTGGAAAAAATCTTTTATTTTAATTGTATACCATTTTGTTGTAACACACAGTTTTAAATCCCTTAAAGGGATAAAAAGTTATTTTAGTTTAAATTATGCTGTTAATGTACGTACATGTAAGTATCTTTAAACCTATGTAAAATTTGAAAAATTCTTACTTAAATTACATGTTGAATCAAAGTACTGAAAGTACTGTTAGACGGTGGCGCCATTTGAAAGTGGCATATTACATGTATGTAAATTATTGTTGTCGAAAATCCACAGCCAGCGTCTCATACATGTACTAATACCTAACGCTTACTCGCACAACTGGTCGTGAGTTACTTACATGGATAATTCTGTGGAAATCGTAGTTGTGTTCACAATCCACACTTTACAAATGTTGTGTCTCTTTATCGTCATCTTTTTGGGAAAATCCATAGATTTATCACAGTAGCCTTTGTAGTATAGAAGTTTGTATCTATATGTTTTGTATCTATATCAGTTGATATTAAAACTCCGTTTTTGGTAATACATGTACTACACAAATGTATTTTGATTGCCCCAAAATGACTCATTAAATATGTAGGTTGTCACCACATATTGAATGAATAAATCAAATTCAAAGCGATTTCATCACAGTACGCCAAACTACATGTACATGTATTTGATTGTATAAAGAAGGGGAATTTTGGTTTTTTCCCTTTTGACCTTTGGGGTGACCCTGCAAATGTGGAACAACTTTTGAAAAGTGTGGATTGGACTTTTGTGCTTTAAAGATATTGTAGATTTCTCAAAGTAACAAGAACAAATAAAGCTTTAGTATGATAAAATACTTATCAGGTTTTTACTAACTATTTGGGCATACATGTAGTATGTTTATTGTCCCTCTCGACAGCATTTTCCCTCAATTTCTTCACGGGGAAAAAGTTGCATCATCACACTTGCTTGTGGACCATCACACTTGCTTTTGTCCTCATAGTCAGTTATACATTTAGGTGTACAGAAAACGGAATGGTTTGCAAGAACCTGTTCGATAAAACTGATATTGCTTTTGGAATGCACGTCATCATGAAACAGAAGAGTCAATCAATATTTTATCTTCGACTGTAGTGGATTATTTCCATTTGCTCACAACAAAAGTGAATAAAAATTTGAGAAAAAAAATATCATACAATATTCAGTCGCGGCAGTTTCATTAATCAACGTTTTAAAGTACATTTGTCTAATTGTATTTAGCTATAGATTTATTCAAATCATTTGAATGAATTTGGGAAAGTCACATGTATATTCTATCGCTTCTCAGTACACTTTAACACGCATAATTTACTTGCAACATTAAACTTTTCTAGTAAACTTACAAGAAATATAGATTAATTATTCAAAATTAGTTTTTAAAAACACCAAACAAACAAAATCCAAGTTAAACGCATGTGTTTTCTGACCGTACAGCTGTGTATATAAATTTCATTTTATTCTTTGCATGTACTATAGTCTATACATTAGATCTACGGTCCGCAAATCCCGGCAATATTTCCGGAAAGCTAAAGTTCTGTAGCTCAGCAGAATACTAGTTATCTATGAAGCACATTTTTTACCTTCATGTTTCATTATTTATCGCAAATATAGCATGGATGTATACGCTACGGTCGATGTAGCATTTCGTTGAGTGATGACACTTATTTCAATTGCGAGTCGCAACAAACTGGCGCATTTATATAGGCCCGCCTATTTGTAAATGGAAACAAATGTCGGAGAAAGCTCATACTCGCGAGTTAAAAATTATTTGAGAACAAAAGGGGTGATATTTACGTACATGTGTAAATAATGTTATCTGTTTGCGAAAAAATCCCCCAAAACCAAAGAAAAGGTTCTCTAGTAGCAGAGACGGGTGCATATGGATTAAAGTCACAGATTGTACTTCGCTCATCAAATTGCGTTATTTCAGTTAAATGTGAAAAATTCGTCAGAAACTGTTAAGTGAACAAAATTATTATATCTTACATTACCGTTCAAAATGTACCATAAATGTATATGGACTATTGCATGAGTTGAACCGATTGTTTTTTCTCAAAAAAAGCTAGCGTTTACTGCAAATTAGAGATACACGAGCTGATACGCCGTGCAATCCATAAGACGTTTTACAGCATGTCTTTAATCCCTTATTTGCTTACAAAAAATCTGAACTGAAAATCTTTAAAACATCGTCAAATGTTGTTTGTTTATACATGTACATGTAAAATGGCGACTTGATTTGCACGTGAATTTTACAATTCGAGGTCTATCGATTAGCGTGTTTGAGAGAAAGTCAGCAGCAAGTAAAGCGTCAACATCAGTAGTAAATATTGTCTGATGAATATTGAGGTGCCTGTAATAATATTAATGTTCCTACAGACTGAGTGGGTTACAAAATTAAGTAAATCACAGGATAGTCCAAAATTAAACACATTTGTATCGTAAATTTCAAGTTTTTTGTGTGTTAAAAGAACACATGAACACTTGTAGAAGAAAGTGTGCCATTGATCGGTTGAAGTTCAATAAAATGTAATTAATCTAATATTCATTATCAGTATCTGTTGTGAATTCTTTAGAATAAGTTACAAAAAAATAAATATTTTTCCTCAACTAAAATTAATGCGTTGAAAATTAATTAATTTATCGATGAAGCATACTTGCTGAAATATGAAATGGCAAACTTTTTTAAATTGTGTGTGTTTCTGACAATTGTTTACATCATAAAAAAAACAAGAAGCGATTATTGTGAGATGTCTTAGCCAATTATCGCAGTGATATAGTTTATGCAGTCCTGATACACAGTTTAACGTCACAACTGGCAGTTGGTGCATAAATTATCGATACCGCGTAAGCAGACATGGTAACGGCTCATTTAAAATAAAACACAATTTCATAAATTATTTAAATATATGTACAAAATGATTAGCAGCTATAATGCTTAAAATATCTGAAAAGATTAAAATTACTGAAATCGACACATAGATAAACATTGCGTGTAACACTGCATGCCTAACAGAGTTATCATTCGTTATCCGCTAGGGTCCCCGTGAGAAATACTCTTCCGGTCAGGACCGTAGCAATAGACCGTGGCTATTTATAGCCACCGTCTAAAAAGGGGGGGGGGGGGGGGGGGTGTTATCTCTATAGAATTTCTCACCATGTGCATCAAAATTTGATTATTACTCTTTACACAGGCAGACTTGAGATCAGAAGTAGAGACTCTAAAATACCAGATGGACCACAATCCCCAGTTGACAAAGTATGCAGCAGACATCCAACACTTGAAGAATGAACTCAAGCTTGTCCGATCCCAGGGTGTGGACTCATTACAGGTAGACAACAGGAAGATGGAGGAGCTGGAGAGGATGTACAGGGAACTCCTAGAGGAACAGAAAGGTCAGTGTAATGTCAGGGAACTCCTAGAGGAGCAGAAAGGTCAGTGTAATGTCAGGGAACTCCTAGAGGAACAGAAAGGTCAGTGTAATGTCAGGGAACTCCTAGAGGAGCAGAAAGGTCAGGGTAATGTCAGGGAACTCCTAGAGCAGCAGAAAGGTCAGTGTAATGTCAGGGAACTCCTAGAGGAGCAGAAAGGTCAGGGTAATGTCAGGGAACTCCTAGAGGAACAGAAAGGTCAGTGTAATGACAGGGAACTCTTAGAACAGCAGAAAGATCAGTGCAATGTCAAGGATACTCCCAGAGGAGCAGAAAGATCAGTGTAATATCAGGAAACATCTAGAGGAGCAGAAAGGTCAGTGTAATATCAGGAAATCCCTAGAGGAGCAGAAAGGTCAGTGTAATATCAGGAAACCCTTAGAGGAGCAGAAAGGACAGTGTAATGTCAGGGAACTCCTAGTGGAGCAGAAAGGTCAGTGTAATGTCAGGGAACCCCTAGAGGAGCAGAAAGGTCAGTGTAATGTCATGGAACTCCTAGAGGAGCAGAAAGGTCAGTGTAATGTCTGGGAACTTCTAGAGGAATAGGAAGATCTGTGTAATGTCAGGAAACTTAAAGGAGCAGCAAAAATGTCAGTGTAATATCAGGGAACTCCTTCCAAAACAAGCAAATTAAAATAGAACACTTCGTCAAACATACAGTGTATATTATTTTTTCTTTATAATATTTGCATTTGGTTTCAGCATGTTAGAAAATAACTGTGTATTGCAGGAGAAGAAATGCCCATCTCCCAGACCCCAAAGCTCACCCCATCAGCAGCTGAAAATATGTCCAAAGCAACTATTGAAAAATACAAGTCACAGATAGAAAAACTCACAGAGGAAAATGAAGAGGTACAATTGCACTTGCAAAATTATAGCTCGTAACTAAACAATTAAAAGGGAAATAATGTGTTGAAAACATTTTTGATGCTTTATAATATTCACTGTCACATTGTCATGAAAAAATAGAAGCCAAAGGCACCTTAAATCCGGAAATAAGCAGTAAGACCTACATGTATTTTACCTTTTGTGAAGATGAAAGAAAAAATGAAACAAGCTCAGGATGAATGGGAAAAGAAAGAAATGGAGCAGCAGTCAGAGTTAGCGTCCGTCCGGAAGGCTCATGCTGATCTCAAGTTTGTGCTGGAGTCTTATCAGATTCGGACTCAAGTGGAGCATGACGTTATGAAAGAGAGACATTTACAGGTTGTGAAGGTAAGTTTTAAATTAGCCTTGTTATTAATAAACGTTAAAGTTTTTGGAATTATATAGACGTGTGTATTGGTATTAACTTTATTATGCATTTCTGATATAACACCCCTGTTGTGACTGAACCTTGAACCAAGTTTGTAATTCAGAAAGATCAAGATCTTTATCTGTCTTGAGTAGAAAATATTGGAGTGTGTGTGTGTCTTTCATTCATTTATAACTTCATGAAATACATGTAGACTGTGCATTGTAACTGCATTAAGAACTACCAAAAGTTATAGCCTAACCCTTTTAGCTGAGCAGTTTTATGCATGTTCTGGCTTTATTGAATCTTTGCTAGACAATTACAACACCTAAGAAAGTGGTGAAGAAGTTAAGGAACAGAGAGATCTGTGCTCCCTGTTCCACCAACAGCACCCCCTCGCTGAACGACACCATTCCCTTTGAGGAGAATGAGGGCATCTTTGAGCAGTGTGAACCAGAGACCATGACCGAGGAGCATCATGCTACACTGATCGAGGAGATCAAACAGCTGCAGGTCAGAGCTTCATTATTATAAACTAAAATGTATCAAAAAGCATAGTACATGTATTTCATTTCTGTGTGCACATTCCTGTAGTCAATTCATTAATATCCAGTTACATGCAGTAATGGAAAACTTGTTTCCAGGAGCAGAGGTACATGTAGCACCCATATGATGCAGTGTGTACTGTAATTAATGAAACATCTGTGTTCTTGAGATACATGTAGGATTTATTTCAAAATACCTTAATGTTATAATATGTCATCTCTGTTAATTTATATGCATGTACAGGAACAGAACGGAGCCCTGAACCAGCGAGTGATGGACATGGAGACGGAGACCGTACAACTCCAGCAACACATTTCTAAAGTCGATCACCAGAACGCCAAGCTTACCGAGGTCTGAGAAATAAATCTGTCCATGTTCATGTTGTTTTTATATATAAAATGAATTACAAGTACTTACATTTTATGAGCTTTAGGATTCAATGAATGCACATGTGTTTTGTAGATTCTTGAAAGAGAAAGGGCTTTGCTAAGTGAAACTACAGAAAAATTGAATAAACTCTCTAAAAATCTAAATCAAGAAATGGATGAGGAAAAAATAAAATCACGAGGTAAAATTATTTCCATCTGCTGTGGAATAATTAGAATTCATGTTGGCATGAATTATGAAATTATTACATTTACACGTATCATACAATTACACCACTATGAACTTTTGACAAAGCATTAAAATTGGCTTCGTGAAATGAGTGCTTCCACTGTACATGTAAGCATGTATGTACTTTCAGGGGATGCACATACATGTATGCATGAAATATTGTTGTCCTATTTCTTCTGGTTGTGCATGGTTTATTTTACCAGTAAATTTAAAATTTGTCTTTTCTAAGCTTTTGAAAGTGAAAACAGAGATCTGAAATTGATCCTTAGACAAACTGAGAAAGAATTGGAAGATTACAAAATGAAATACAAGTCTCAGGAAACTACTGTTCAAAGCCAAGTTGGAGAATTTGAAGACAAGGTATATATATTTTTTAACACAAAACAAATGAAAACAATATACATGTATCATAAAAGTGAAAGAATTGATCCAGTGTACATGTATATCAATTTATGTTGTCATTTTAATTCAACAACATTCTTTTTTGTTACAACAGCTTGGTGCCTTAGGATTGGAATTTGAAAAAATACAGAGAATAAATGAAGAGATCATTGAAGATAAACAGAACCTACAGGTGAGCCCCTCCTCTACTGATACCAGTGGTGCAATAGAAACACTCCTCAAAAGATATATAATGCAATCATCAATTAAAATGTACTCTTGATGCAACTTGGTTTTTGTATAAGAAAGATTCCCGAATAAACATATCCTCATTATACAACTTCTTTTTCAAAAAGAAATAATTTAATTGATATTCATATAATTTCAGGAAACTTTAGGTACAGTTCAGGAGACGCTGGATTACAGGGAGTGTCAAGTCCAGGAGCTAGAGGAAGCCATCGCTGACCTCCAGAAACAGAAGCAAGACCTTCAGATCCAGATACAGGTACAGATAGTGAAGTAGATCATCCCGATACAGGTACAGTTTTTCAACTACCTGTAGATTATTCAGATACAGGCACAGCTTGTCTAGTAGGTTATCCAGATCCAAATACAAGGACAGATTGTCAAGCACAAGTAGATTATCCAGATACAGGTACAGCTTGTCAATTAGATTATCCAGATACAGGTACACGTTGTCAAATAGATTATCCAGATACAGGTACAGCTTGTCAAATAGATTATCCAGATACAGATATAGATTGTCATTTAGATTATCAAGATACAGGTACAGCTTGTCAATAAATTAGTACCTCACTACATCAAGGCATTTACTTTTTAAGACACTACGTCACAAGATGGTGATTTATATGTTTTGTTAAATTTCTTGTATCATCCATTTGGTTGTTTATCATCATAGCGCAGTGGTTAAAGTACTGGGCTTGTGAACCGCGGATCAGGAGTTCGAATCTGCCTGGGGCATTTATTCATATTTACAGAACTTAATTTTTGAAAATCATAATGTTTTATCCAAAATTACCTATTTTTCTCCTATTCGACTTATTTACTTCTCGTGCATCATTCTATCTATCATAATCAAGTAATTTTCTGATGATTTGAGAAACTATTTCAAGGTGTAGTGAGCCATCTTAATGGTAAAAATTTTTTTCAATTGTTCAAACTGTCTTATCAGCTTCACTTCACTCTTGCTGCAACATCTGGATTAAATACTGAACCAAAACGGCACATTTTTGAATAATAAAAATCTATTCTCTATCAATGCTTCAGAAATGTGACAAATGAGAAATTTGGATGTGGGGTACCTATAAAATCCACCATTTTTTTTTATACCACAGTTTACATTTTTGTTCTTTACCTATAGGAAAACCTGAACCAATCGGACATGAATTTGAAAGACAAAAACAAGCTGTATAATGAGCTAGAATCGACTAAACACGAGCTGGTCACAGTAAAAGTCATGCTGGAACAGAAAGACGAAAACCTTAAAACATGTACCAATGAAATTCAACATCTCGAAAAGATTGCTGCTGAGAATCAGGTATCTGTTATTTTATGACTATGACTTTAAAATTCTGATTGTTCATTTATCTTGTTTACCTTTACAGATTGCTAATTTTCATTGATATATGTGTGCGTAAATTTTCAAGGATTTGATGAAAATTACAGTTTCAATGTACATAAATTTGTGGTCGATTATTCTATCAGTCCAATATGTTATTAGAAAATGCACTTAAACGAACATTTAATTTCATGAATCAACTCAAAAACCAAATATTGATGAAACCACAGATATCTACAGAGGTATATTGCATTTAAAACAAAAAGTATTTCCAGGGAATGAATTTAATATCTACCTATGTTATACAATATAACATAACTTGGGGCAGTTTACACTTTATATACCCCGATTTATTTATTCCTTATGATTAATTTTTTACAATAAAAATAAGAAAATAAACGATATAGATGAATTTGTTTAGTCAATCAAATGAGGTGTTAAAAACAGGATCATTGTTGTGTAAATAATAATCACTACTGTAGGTACTGAACATATATTTAGTTGGATGAAAGTATATATGTATTTTATTATCAATCCTTTCGTCTTGCTATGTTGCAGTGAAATTCTTTTGATTATGCTATATACTGCAGTAGAATATATTTCAGAGATGATGTAAGTAGAATGGATGGTAGAATCCATGTGTCAGATGAAAACACAGGAAGAATCTTTGTTTCATACTGAGTCTCTTTACTATTATTAGGAGTTTTTATCAACGTTCATGAAAAAGATTGAAGACAAAAACATGGAAGTAGCAAATATGAAGGATACCCTGGACAGTCAGGTTCGGAAAGGAGAGGAGCTCCAGGCATTCCTGAGTGAGAAGGAAGACAGGATCTGTGTCCTGGAGACCCAGAACAATGAACTGGTGCTGGAAGGCGAGGGCAAGGCAGAAAAGGTCAGGGCCAGCATAGCATGTATTTCTGACATTTTTCAGGATGATATACATGTATTTTTCACTTTTATTGTGATCATTTCAATATAGTAAAAAACAAAACCATATTTTTCACATTTACCTGCATGTTAAGCTTTATATTATTAGAGTTTTCACTTATTTGTACAGTTATACATGTAATTGAAGATGTGTGGATTTATAACTGTTTGTGGATGGATTCTCTGAAGTCTGAAATCAGTTCATGTACATGCACTCAGTGTATATAGATACAAAGAAAGCACCACAATCCAAATCTGAATTCCCCGCACTGTCTGTAAATGTAACAGTATACATTTTTTTTTTATTTGTAGATTTCATCATTACAAGAGGAGTTGGACCAAGCTCTAGAGAATCTTCATAACTTTGTGTCAGAACATGAGAAGATTGAAAAGGAATTGGTAATCAAAATTGTCCAATTCATATTTCTTGTTCATGAGATTAAATTGAATTAAGAATGCCTGTATGTAGTATATGTTTTGTATGGCGGTAAGTTGTTTAAAAATGTTAGGACTACAATTATTCATGTTTAAACATGTACTGGTAATTTTAAGTCAAAAGTATTTTATGGTGTGTGCAATATGCATTTTAACTGGTAATAACAGACATCTGCAAGTATGAATCTCTAGCAGTTTTCATGGATGAGTTCCATAGATTTTGACTTCTATGTATTGTATGTGAACAGGGTGCAATGAAGAAATTATTGGAGATCAAAGATGAAGAGTTGGTGGGACTTCGTAAGGAGAACTCAGGTCTTTTTCTTCAGGTAAATGTATATATTGTATGTTACAGGTAACATGTTAAATACAATGTAATTCCTTCCAACCAACAATTATTCTTAAAGCACTAGTCTTATACTGATATTTTCATGTGTGTATTATGTTCTAATGAGTGAAGCTTATAATTTGACTGTCTGTAGACATCCACAGACTACAGTCCTACATTTACAATTTACCCTGGTATCTTCAGAATACAAATGTACTTTACCAGGGGAGGCCTGGTGAAAGACGCCGAAAGAAATATATACTGTAGATTTCTAATTAAACGCGAGAAAATAATATCTGTGTAAAATCCGCGAGATGTGCTTCTGGCGGATTTTACACGGATATTATTTTCTAAGATATTTTCTAGATAATTAAACGCGAGAAAATAATATCCGTGTAAAATCTGCGAGAAGCACATCTCGCGGATTTTAAAATCTCACTTTTATTTTTCGGACAAATGTAAACTAAATGAAACTAAGATGAAAAATTTTATATTCTCGTGATTTGATGCAGAAAGGTTGAATCGCAGAATTAAGAACTCGAGTAAAATAAGGAATTTAGAGTATTTATTTTTATGAGGTACACTGTACATGCATTTTTTGTTTGTATTTTCACAGTTGGATTCCAGTAAAATGGAAGATTTTAAAGAACAGATCAATCTGTATCCTTTCCATCATTTTATAGTCTTTACTAGCAAGTCTTTTAGTCCATATCATGACCAAAACTCAAATGCAAGTAAAAATCTTTAAGCATCTACCGGTATTTTGTTTCATGCTCCTGATCAAAGCAAAATGTCTATCCTGTCTGTCCTTCTTGCTGTCCACTTAAACTTATTTTTTTGCATTGACTTGATTCTTAGTACTGTAGATAACATCTGAAAACCAAGCAATTTTTTAACCATTGATGCACTTTTAAATGTTCTTGAAAAAAAGAAACTGTGTTTGTCTATTTGACTGTGATAAAAATATATACATGTAAATCTGGTAGGAATCACACTGTATGTATACTGTAAAACAACTCAATTGTGATCAATATTTCTTTTTCCGTTGCATTTTTCCCACATCCAATGGAAACATCTTGTTCTTTTACTGTACAAATTATTGGAAGTTTCCTTAACAAATATAGCTTAAAAAATTCTGAAATGTCTCTCCAGAGAGTGTCAGAAGAAATAGACAAACTAATGGTAAGTATTAAAGATTTTACTGATACACTGATTGAAATCTACATACCAAAATACCATGTATTTGTATTTTTCAAAAAAAGAAGAAGTCAATTTGCTGTTCATTTGCTGATAAAGTGTGATTCTAAGATTATAGCCTATTAACCAGATATTAAACAGATGAAAACACAGCATTATTCTATTTTTACACCCCCTCCTTGCATATTGCTCTGCTCCTGTCAGTTGGTACATGTATGTCAGCCACTTAGCAGAACTGTACTGTAAATTTAAAGTAATGGGGTCAAAGGTCAAGGGTGGAACTACATTCTTCACTGGATGTTGATTGTCAACTCGGTGTTGTCTGATCAATATCTTAAAAATCCCTTGACGGCCAGAGACAAAGCCTAGTACATGTACGTAATTACCTCCTAAAATGTAGATGACCTACCATATTTTGATTTTGTGGTCACTACAGGTAGTTAAAAGGTTAAGGGTCAAACAACTCTGAACATTTATGACATACATTGTATTTTAATAAAAACCCCTCAATGGATATTCAAGAAACTGGGTGCAGTAATCTTTAAGAAGTCCTATTGATTTTAAAGTCACAATGTTGAAGGTCAAGTGTAAAACAATTCTGTATACAGAAAGATATCGATCTACTCAATATCGCGAAAATCATTTGCTTGACATATGTCAAACTGTTGAGACAGGTAACCTAGGAGGAGTTGACGATTCCTATTGATTTTAGGTCACAAGGTCATGTATCATACATGTGATACCCTTGACATAAGAAGATATTAAACAGTACACTGGCACCCTTTTAGAAGTAGAAGTTCACAAGATCAAAGGGCAAGGCTCAAACTACTTAAGACCCAGAAAAATATTTTCTGTTCATTATCTTGAGAACTATTTGCTTTTCTACTCATTACCTTACAAAGAAGTTGATTATATTTCATTTCACATTAGATTTGTGCTGTTGCATATTACAAAGCTTGAATTATGTTATAAAATTGTATGTAACTTTATTTTTTGTAACAGCATGATAGTCCGATGTCTCATAGGAAGGCATACAGAGAAAAACGACAACTGGACGAAGACAGGGAGAATCGATCTCCGTGCAAAAAGTTCTTGTCTCCAGTCCTACGATTAGCTGACAGTGAACGGAAAAACTTGAGACTCTCTTCCTCAGATTCTCTGAACAGTCTAGAAAACCAAGTCCTCTCACTGAAAAAATCTGCATTGTCCGAGATCAGTAGTAATAGAACAGTTAGGCCATCAGAAGATTTTACTGATGACAGTCAAATGGACTTGGACCAAGCATTTGTCAAAGCAGACAGTATGCAGGCATATGTCTCAAAACCCAAGCACGAAAATATGAATGATGTGTGATGCATCTCTCGTAACTTGACTGAAAGGGTGAAAGGGAAATTGTAAAACTATCTTTATACTCAGTTAGTTTGAAATTGTTTATATGATTTTAGTGATGGATATTCTTCCATTTAAAAACTGATTTTACAGAATTTTACTCAAAAAACTTATAAAACAGAAATGTTGTTGGTAAAGAGCCAGACCAAGTGAAAGTAGAATAGATGTTGCCTGTAATGTCTGGTGGTGATATCGAAGTACATATACACGTATATATATTTAATCAAAATACAGATAGTTGTATTATACATGTACATGTATGAATAAATATGTAAAACTATAGACTTTATTTTGTCTGATACCATTGAAGTTAAAGAATTTTGTTACAAACACTCTGACTTTAACTCCAGTTGGATGTACATGGTGCAAGATACAGATGCCCCTCTTAAGGAATGCACTTACATGATCAACAATCAGCTGACTCTGCCAAAGAAAGTGTTTAGCATTGTGTATAAATGAAAAGCAGCCAAGGAAGATGTGGCTACTGCTTCAAATCAAGTTGTAACAATTCGAAGCCAACCCAAATCCAATCACTCTGTGGTGTTGATACTGAAAGCAAGTCTTGGGGCCATTTAAACAAGAGCTTGGACTTTGGGCAGTATGCGTCAAACTGCAATTTGATGAAGGCAGGGTCTACTTATGGTTAACTGTCCAGCCATTGGCTAATAAATATGAATACATTGAACGCAATGACACTTGTCCAACTTCATCCTGGGATGAATATTTTGTTGAAATGGTGTCAATTTCACAAAATAGGGCAGAACTTTTAAAACTTTCCGATTTTGAAAGTCTGATTATTGATGAGCTTCACTTAGCAAATCAGAAAGAAGGTACCGTACTTGATATTTGACAGCTTGTTTTAATGAGCAAACTAGAGAGTTACATCCCACCAAAAGTCCAAGCTCTTGCTAAAATGGTTCTATCTTTTGTCAATGCTGCAACCATTTTCTTTAAAAAATTGCCTAGTTCCATAATAACACCACAAACTTGCCTTGTTAAAACTGGAATAAGACAAACTTAAATTGTGCTTATGGACAGTGAAAGCTTGGGATTTTTTGCCAAACAATTGTCTCTGACACAAAATTGCCAAATACAAGAGACAGCTTAAACAAAAATAGATTAACCAAATGACATCAATTATAGTAATAAATTTAATGATTTCTGCATACATGTGTAATTCATAATTTTAAAAAGGTTATACATGTATTTGGTTTATGTCATTCTTTATATTTCAACATGACGAATTTGCTGTACAGAAATAAAAGAATTACTGCACAGTGAGATATATTACATGTATACAATACATGCATATATTAAGTTTTAAAGATTAAAATCTTTCTATTCTGTACAAAAAGTCAATTTACAATATACCGTACAAAAAATCAAAAATCATGCATGCACATTGAAACACAACAGCTTTGTGAAAATCTAGGAATGTCAAATATGTTAATGATTTACTAATAATATTCTAAAAAGTGACATGTACCATAAAAGTGATCAACAGGAAAATCCTTCTCCCTATCCCATGACCCATTTCAGCAAGACTTGTATATAACAAATACAAATATAGCGAATTTACGGCTATAATCCATTGAAATTTGCTATAAACAAGTTTTTATGTACTTTGATTCCATTTTGGAGTATGTTGTTACTAGCATATGTTCTAAGTATTAAATGCACTTTCCATATCATAATTCATCAATTTTCATCATAAAGCAAGTATCGAAGTTGTACATCATGTTGACAATTTACCATTATGATACTGTCAGCTTTTCTTCATTAAATCCATTATACTAAGATTAGTCACCAATAAGCCTGAAATGCTTCAGAGTTCAGTCAAAGGGGTAAAAGAGATACAAAATCTACTGATACTGAACTGGCATGTTATTCTAAATTAATGTTGCCACAAACTGCGATACATGTCTACATATATAACTGATACAGCTAAAATTTTGAGCAAAAGAGGTTTAAATATATCCCATTACCAGCAACTGCACTTCTTTTTTTATGTAAAAATGGAAACTAGGGACATCATAATTTATGAATCTTTGCAAGGTGCATACTTTGTAGCCCCCTGAGTGAAATGTTACATTTTGATGTAAAACAAAATGACTAGATCGCATTAGAGAAAGTAATATTATCAGGTACAGATTGAAAGCAATTCCTAGGACACAACACATGCACATGTCCGTGATGCACAAACATTTCAATAATATGTCACATAAACACATGTAATAAATCCCAAGTGTTTTTCAGCCTCAACATGATAATGTGAGCAATAATGAAGTGTGGTTGCTGTTGCAATATCTGCCCCTTTTTCCTTTAGATTTTGCAGGAAAATAAAAAATTCAAGATTATGGGAATTTATTGTTCTACTATGACAAAGAAACAGCCAAGAACATTGTTTTTTTCATTTGAGGAGATAGCACTGAACAGCACATTCTATATTGCAGGGTAATAAATGGTGGCATTTTTTGATGTTTACTAAATGTGTAATTGAATGTTTTATGATGATCAACAATAAGGAATAAGTACCTTTACAAAATGGAAAAAAAATCACATGGTATATATAAGAGACACCAAACATGAATTTACATTTACTTTTCATCATCATACAAGACATAATAATTTGTTTAAACTGACTAGTCTCCCTTTGTTTTCATACAAATTATCTATAGATGTTAAAACTTATGTTGTTTTGATACTTAATTGCAACTGAGGATGAATGTTTACATGCATGTAATAATATTTACACAATCAAATGTCAACCAATACTTAATTAAATACAGTTCAGAGTACATTCAAAGACAATCATAAAAGACAGTCAAGCACCTTAATTGATGAAATTGAACCAAAAAAATGCCCCTCAACATGCTGGCTTTAAAAAGTCTGAGATTGAAAATTCAATACATATATACAAGTAGTAAACTTGTCGTTTTTAATTTGTACTTAGGAAGCCAAAATATTGGCGAGATGCTTTCTTCTATATTACAACCACTTTGTCTATTCCTCTGTAGGTAAATGTAGGCAGTAATCACTCCACAACTCTTTGGACACATTAAAGAAAAGTCATTGACAACTCCAGCTAGTCCTAGAACAAAGTTCTTGCACCATCTATGCCAAAAGCAGGCAAGTTATTTTATATTTGGGTTTTACTTTCATTTGTTCGTTTCCTACAGAAAAATGCTAGGCACAGCCATCATCAAGTACATTTCTGCAGCAAGTCATTGATGGGGAGGTTTCTCCAGTCCCGAGTGATGTCATTGAAATGATAGTCAAAGTCCTCTACATCCACCTCCCTGAAAGTCTGTGACGACAACAACATGGAGGCCACTCTCAGAGTCTCCTCGGTTACTGTTTCCAATCTAAACCAAAGAAAAAAGAAAAGTACTCATGAGTACAGTTCCATACAAAGGATTTAATGTTGACATCCTGTAATCTGTTGTGTACTGTATCTATCTATGCTTTTTTTTGAATTCAATCAAAATACTGCTTTTTTTTTTTTTTAAATTCAATCAAAGTATTGTTATTCTGATTTTATGACTTTTTGAAATGAAATCAAACCACTGTTATTTTGATTTTGTGTCAACACTGAATCATTGGGTAAGGCAAGATGAACGCAGTGAATGAAATGTAGCAATGTTGTCAGAGAGACCCCAACCTGTCGTATCAGTTTATTTCTTCAATACAATACCGGTACATAGGGAAATTTATAATCAAATGGTCTTACTTTTCTTCTTCCTTCCAAGATGCTTCCCTTGGGGAATATATTCTGTACATCTCAGAGACAGCATCTGGGAAAAGCCTTTCATTATCAACCTGTTTGAGAAAGTAATATAGAGTTCATTATTTGGTCTGCATCAAAGTTGGTTCATAGTAAAAGAAAATGAAGTGCAGGTAAGTATTAATGTAAAAATAAAGTACAAATAGTAATTAAGGGATCTCTTAGAAATTATCAATACAATATATTATATACAAAATCAGAAATATAAATTACCATAAATATATATGAATTCGCACAATTTTCTTGAATTCTTCTTCCTATTGTTTTTGCTACATTATTTAATCTACAAAGAAAAAGAAAATACATGAACAAATGTATATACATGTATATTGTAACATTTTATCAATATGGATAGGTACAGTGATAGAAACCAACTAGGCAGAATGAACTACATGCAAATGCAAAGTATGGTTTTTAGTGGAGCAACAGTGTTTAAGTTTAAGCTACCAAAAAGCTTGTGCTTAATGTGCTATAAAAATGAATAATGGTGTATGCTGGCATTTTCAGGAATTTATATTAATTTCTGACTGATTCTAATAAGTTGTCTCTCATTCTGCAGGTATTTACTAACAAGTTTGTAGAACTGCAGTAGCATTTTCAAACAAGGGTGTCTGTTGTTTAATAAAAAGATGGCTGTTGAAGAGTACACATCATGATTGACAGTTTTTCCATTTCAAAACAGAGAAACACAGTTTGTATGCATTTTTTTTTTTTCACAAAAATTCAGTTTAACTGGCTTTCATACAAATATATCCCTAACACATAAAAATTACTTCAAATTCATATATATATATATATATATATATATATATATATATATATATATATATATATATATATATATATGAGTAGGATTAGATACTGTAAATGTATTACGTTTGGTTGTGTATTTAATTTAACATTTTTGGTGTAAGGCAGCTTCCGCTAAATCAAGTTCATTGCTAAATGCCATGGATATCTGTATACGAATAGGTACAATCAGAATATGCTAATTCAAATCCACACCAACTTTGTGAAAAACCGTTTTCGGCCAAATATCGTACATGTCAAATATAATACGTTTACAGCATCTCTCTAAAAAAACCAAATGATACAATAACAATGTGATAACGAGGTTCAGAATAACAAACAAACAAATCAAATCAAAATTAATGACCACAAAATCTCATTTCACCTTTTAGCTCAGGTGAGCTAAAAAAAAAAGACCTGTAAGGAGTGATTTTTTTTTATCAATATTGAAAAAAATGAAATGTGAATAAGGCTCATGTATTATATCTGCCTTACTCTTTATCCCTTAGGTTTTCGTTAGCTTGATAATAACCAGCAATTACGTATCCCCTGCTTTTACAATATGCATCAATCTGTAACGAAAATGAAAAATTTGCATATTAAAACTCGTAATGCAATAGGAATTTCTAAAAACTTTACCTATAATCATGTATTGTTCTAATGATATTAAAGTTCTAGTAGACTACATTGTCTAAAAAAGACTCCTTTCTCTTGAAATTTTATCTTATTTTGTTTGAGTTGTATGAATAAAACTAAAACATTCAATCATGAAATTTTTCTGGAGATCAATATTTTAATGTGGCATTTCTAAAGAAGTAGATCTATGGTTCATTAAATACCGGCTTTCCCAAAACTCGAATTTCCTCTGGTGATTGATAATCGTTTGATTTTTGAAGAACATTACGTATGATGCATATAATTTTCTGTCTCACCAATAAGTAAATATTACATAATATCATAAAACACATTTTAAAAATACATAATCTGAGAGAACAGTGTTTATACCTGTAACAGGGCAGCTTCCAGCATGGGCGAAAGACTCAAAGTTAAATGAAACAGAGGTATACAGTCTACAAATTTCAAAACTTTGCGGTCTTTTGATTTATTATCTTCGGCCAACAATACTCCATTTACAGCACAATGTGGATGTTTTACAGCGTGTAACAGTATTTTACAATACGCTTGAATGCTGACGATGAGCTCCGCCATCCTAGCAGCTTTTAATTTTGTTCGGTCTAATGTACGAAGGATTCGTGCAAGGTTTGAATAAAAATACAACTTTTATTTCATAGATAAAATTGATTATGCTTGTGTAGGAAGTGACAAAATTTTGATCAATTTTATTTTTTCAAATCATTTAATAATAAAAACATTCCATAAAATTAATTTATTATTTATTTTCCATGATATTTTTGCCATTTTAGCCAGTTCTATATAGTGGACCGAGGTGAATAAAAAAATCGTAAAAAAATAATGATGTATCATTTGTGACGTTCCTATATGTTTACTATCGTTCATATAAATAATATTAACTACTCTACTTTTGTTATATTTTATTTATATCTTTTACTATTTTTTTTTACTGCGGTCTACAAACATGTCAGCCTCCATTTCTTCTCGAAACTTTGAAGCTGTGGTTCATAAATAAGTGTTTACTAGGTAACAGCAGACATGTCATGATATTTAGAATTCACAGTTTTTAAATGAATTTATTGATTTCTGTTATGTATTATTCAAAATTTAAAAAATATACTTTAACGTGTAAATAGTTTGCTGTTTAAATATCATTTTTGCAATAGCATAGGTTAACCCTTTAGCTCACTCGGTAGAGCGTTGGTTTTTAAACTGAAGGGTCCTGGGTTTGAGCCTAGTTGGGGTCATTCCTCCTCTCGTGAACCTGGCGAAAATTTCATGCGTGCAAATAAGCTGGCTTACAGTAAGCAAAGTATGACTCCTAAGGGTGTCAGAGAATTCCTATTTTTCCTTAAAGCATGTGTCCTGAAACTTATGTCTATATAATAGCATGTGTCCTGAAACTATGTCTATAATGAAAATCTTACGTAAAAACACAGATGTAAGCATCAGAGGGGTCTTTCATTTTGCATACATTGTTTCATTAAAATCAACTTTAGCAAAATAGAAAGAATGGGAGGGATTCAGCATGGACAGGGATTATTGCTGGCTGTCAGTGCTGGAATAATGGCAGCTCTTGGATCAGTTTCAGCTAAACTGGCCACTAATGATCACTTTGTCCTAGAGTTCTGTCAATTCACCATTCAAAAAGCTGACTTATGTGTCCAGGTAAGTGAAATACTTATTCTAATAGTAAGTGGCAGTTTTATTATAGCTTTTCTTGTTGTGCATGTATATTTAGAATCATATAGGTTATAACTCAAAACTTAATAATTATAATATGTTTTACGGTGCTACCGTTGTGACGAGCGCAGCAAGAATTACACATACCTTGTATCATTGTCAACTTAGTGATCATTTGACTGTAAAGAGAGAGAAATAGAGAGAGAGAGAGAGAGAGAGAGAGAGAGATATTTATATAATATATTTAATTTTTTTTTTTAAAATCTTACAAAATACATAGATTTGCTTCCCCCTAAAACCGTTCCTTACTTTTGGAGAGAATTGATCAGTCTGTAAAATGTAATTTGTTTAATTTTGGTCAAAAGTGTAAACAATAAGTACAGTATTATTTTTCTTTTGTACCTTGTTGTTATCTGACTTTTATTTTGTTCCCCTGGTTCATATATATTTTTTGAATGTGTCTATTTTTGCATTCTAATTACATACGTTGAATGTGCTCCCGGTCCCTCTTTGTAGGTGTGCAATTTCCCATTTTTCAATTTAATGGTTTGACAATAAATATCTGTATAGATTTTTTAAACGTTTATTTTTTTCTTTCTATTTTTTTTTTATTTAGTTCAAGATCACCTATTTTTTTTTATCTCTCCTCCCTACTTATACTTACTGTACATGCATGCAAAATTAGCTTAAAATTGGATCGATATGACAGTAAAGTATGGTTCTTGCTTTTATAAATATATATAATCTCTTTATCAAACCAAAAAAAAAAAACCAATTAAAAATAAATCATCCGAGGCAGTTATCGCAGTTTATGCTGAAATAGCTAGTACATGCATTACAGATGTTGGATCCACCTCTAAATTTATCGCGGGAAATATAGATCACTGTGACGTCATACATTAACATCAATAATCATTTGTTTACGTATCTCGACTCAATACAAGGGAATGGAAGCGGGTCTCACCGAAGCTTTTGTGGTACTCAAAACTGTCTTCAAACCTCAAGGCACCCTAAATTACTAGTTAAATGTTAGCCATTTTTGGCATAGCACCATGGGAGAAAACATTAGAGAGCATGATGGGACGTAAAGAAAAATTTTTCTTGATGAATCTGTAGGTTTAGCTCGTTCTTTTTCCTGTGCGCACTGGTTCTTTGAGCTCGCTTCACTCTCCGGCGCTGCGCACCGGCGAGCTGCGCTCGCTATTAAGGGTTTCTATCATAGTATTGTGTTAATTATATAAGTATTAATTTGTTGACACTGATCTTAATCTAATTTTCTTTTCAGATTAGTCGTATGGTTAGGGTGGTGTTCTTTGCCATGATTTTTATCTGTAATGGGATGATGTGGACACTATTTACAAAGTCTCTACAGTTTTGTTCTTCAACTGCAGAAGCTACTGTTACAAACACAGCCTCAAACTTCCTTGTTAGTGTAAGTAATTCCTTGTTAGCGTAAGTAACTTATTTGTTAGTGTAAGTAACTCAATAACCCCTTTTCTTCCCAAACAGATAGATCACAAATGAACTACCCCGTAATTGAAGTAATTGAATTCATGGTTCAAATTTGCAGAATTTTGACCACCAAAAAAGCTCTGGTAGTTGTTTTAAGAATTTTCTTGGGTACAACATGCTTGCTACTCATAGTCTTATAGTGTCTATATATCTTTAAATAGTTTTTTAATTGTGAAGTTCTTAGAACACATGTACTTCTCGTTCTATCATCTATAGTAGTTAATTGTTTTACGTGGTAAGTGAAGTCAAGAAGCAATCTTTGCTGCCTTTCACATAGATGTACAAATATGTTTAAAGTCACCAATCTTTATCTCTTGTAATTATACATGTAAGTCATGAGACAGTATCATGAAGTTTGTATATATATTACATTTATAGTTCCTTTTAGGATAGAAATTAAAGAAAAATTAAATTACTGTAGAAAAATGATTCAGCTCAATTTTCAGCTAGTAAACTTTCATTGATTAAAACTCAAACACATCGTCCACCCATTGTTTTGCCTTTATTGTACAGGCATTGTTAGGGGTGGTTCTGTTCAATGAGTCACTTTCCCTGCGATGGTGGATGGGTGCAAGCCTGATTGTTCTAGGACTTCTGCTGATCCACAGAGCCAACAGAAAGGACACCCAAGAGAGGCATAAAGTGGACTGAGCTCCCCATATAACACAGGTCAGTATGGTGTAGCTAGATGTGGTAACGGTAGTGTACATTAGATAATCTCCAGTTGTTTCACCTTGTAAGATTGACACCATTCAACCAGTTAATGGAGTTTCCCTTGGTAGCATGTGAATCTTACATGGCTGAGCACTGCATTTAATAGCCTTGTATGTAGAAATTTTTCTTGGAAATTTTTCTTTTGGTAATTTCATTATTTTAATACATAAATTTCATGAGTTCATGTGAAATATATAATTTTGATGTGGAAATAAAAGAAATTATGAAACATATATATTGGCCGATTTACGGTAATATTTTATTAATCATCATTTGAAAATACAATAACAAAAACAAATCAAGTACATTTGAAATTTTTGCAAAAAAAAAATGATCATTATGAAATATACATCTAAAATAGGGACAGGTAAAGAATCAGTTCTTATATCTCCAACACTAGTCCCTGTCCATTGTTCATAAAGGAACAGATAACCATTGTACACCATCACTTCTCTTCCACTTACTATGTCAAAATGAAAAATAGTTTTTAAAAAAAAACACTTGAGGTAAAACATGTCTAAACTAGAGTTTTCCCTGTGATTAAACATTATGTATATCGCAATATTGAATAAGAAGTGAAAAAGCATGGTCTGGCATGTATAGCACCGTTTACATCTTATTGAATGTTATGTATTTGATAATAAGATCATGTATTAAAATACAAATCCATCTTGTAAGACAAAAATAATTTAAGTTTTAGAGAGATTTAATGGCACATGTATTAGAATATGAGGTACATACTTTGGCACTAAATATATCTTTAAATTTATACATGTATATTGTTTAAGATGAGCATTATGCTTCATCTGTGACTGACACTTTTTTATTCTTATTCAGACACTTTCATCTTATTCAGAACTTGCTTCCTCTTAAGGCAAACATCCAGAATGGCATCTTTATAAAATTGGGCAACCATCTCTGTACCCAAGCGGTGCTAGGATTGCGTCCTAGTAACCAGTTGATCTGTCTCATGCTATCGATTACACGACCTAAAATGAATATTTCTGCAGTGTGATATTTCAGGAATGACAAGAGTAGAACCATTTCAGAGATAAAACAATTTTTTAAGTATTGAACAATGTACTGGTAATTTTTTTAAAATGAGATTAAAATTTAACCTAGAACAGATTAAAGATTTATAATTTATTTTTTTTTGGGGGGGGGGGGGGGGTTGCTGCATTGCACTCCAAATATTTGTTTACTTAAACATTTTTTGTTATTGATAGATCAAATGGATAGAACTCAGGCAAAGCCTGTAAAAATTCTCTCCCAAATACATCTATACATATTCGTTTGTAACAGAAGTCTTCTATAAGATATTTCTGTAGAATAGTATTATTGGTTCATAGGTTTATTGGCTTTCTCAACTTCTAGAAATCAACGTTGAATATTTCTACGAAACTATGATGGGTTATAATGAAGATCATCAATTCCTTTCCAATGTTGGTGTACCCTGTAAGAAAGCTTACCATCAACATCCACTAAGCTGTATTCTTTGCCTAACTCAGGTGTCATCAAAATTCTCCCTGATTTACTCATCAAGTTAGAATCTATTGGAAAAGAATTTATTTAGCAATGGTGCTGGTTAACAATTGTAAAAAATGCACATTTCATAGCTATTTTAACAGTTGTACCTTTTGCTAATGAAACGATACATTTGCCTGCAAACTCCACTGACTCGGCCCCCTCAAACAATTGCTTCTGTTTTGCCTGAAGAAAAAGATATACTCGTGTTTGAGAGAGAGAGACAGAGAGAACAGAGACAGAGATGAGAAATGGAGACATAGAGACAGAGAGAGAGAGAGAGAGATGGAGACAGACAGAGAGAGAGAGAGAGAGAATGAGTTGATGAAGGAATAATTACATTTTGGCTGGTTTTAAGCATATTATCCACATGTTCTGTTATAACAGGCCCAGGCCAAATGCTCACATGGGCTACATTATGCTTCCTTAGTTCTACTGCACAGTCAGCTGCCATTCTGTCACACTACAAGACACACAGGATGATAACCTATCCTCAATATGCACATAAAAAGATGCAGAATTTATGTAAAGATTTATGTTTTAACTTTTCAGGGTTTATTATTATCAAACAGTAATTTGAATGTTAGAAATATTAATACAGTATATTTATACTTTTTAACACAAAGTTTATAGAAAAAAATCCCCATTTTGCAGTGCATATGTGGGTCCCTTAATTTTTCCTTTAGTTAGCAGCCTGTTTTATCCTTTTGTAGGATATGTTAACTACACGCACGAGCTCACCGCTTCCTTGCCTATTCCATAGGCCACATTGAAGAGATAAGCCAGACCTCCGGCTGAAGATATGTTCACAATCAGACCACTTTTTCTGGGAACCATCATTTTTGCAGCATATACTGTACACATATAGTGGTTTCTGTACAATTTTAAGGATGAAAAGTGTAAAAATTTGTAGAGGAAAAACAGAATGCAAAAGAACTATTTAAGTACCATATTGGTATGAAATGCATATGCTTTTCTGAAATATAGTGTGTTATCTTTTATTGTAAAGTTGCAATTAAAATTCACAGTAATCTGTTACAAATCTTGATGCATTCTTTTTTTTACACATGTTCAATTCATTTTGACAGTCTTATAATTGGGCTCTCACCTTAATCCAACATTATTAACTGTATCCCACATGGACAAAGGTTGTTCCCAGAAAGGTTTTCCCATATATTCTGATATGGCCTGCAGAAAATTTTAATTTTCAACAAAATAATGAACGATATGCTTGCATCAATAAAAAAAATATGTTACTTGCTATATTTAGTAACAAAACTATGCAAATTTCACCTGAACAGCAGCATATGCATTGTTAACCAGGATGTCCAGTCGGCCATTTTGTTCCGTTTTTACTTTTTCAAAGAGAGCAGCAATTTCTTCATCTTTTGAATGGTCACACTGTACAGGGATACATTTCCCACCCCTGGATTCGACCTGTAAGCAATGTTTGACATACTCAGCACAGTTAAGGCTTACTTTGAAAATATCAACAGATTTAAACGTTCATAAAACGATGCATCTATTATTACAAAATATTTATGTTAAGTTAATTTATTATGATATAAATTTGATATTAAATGAAACAGCATAGTAAATGCCACTTTGTTTGACACTTAGTGTGGTCCCCTTCAGGCACATAGCACCGTTTTTGAAAGTTGGGGGGGGGGGGGGGGGGACAAGCCAAAAAAAAGAAAAAAAGAAACTAGAGCCGTGCTCGTTGCAAAGCAACGAGGAGGTCTTCCGTTGAGGCTTCATGTCGAGAAAGGACTGTCAATCACTGATTAAAACCAGTCCCTTCTCCTTACACTTGACAGGGTCTGACAGGTATTGATTGGAGGTCATCTTCACATAACCATTACTTCCGACCTATCAGAGCTTTAGAAAATCAATTGGAACTCTTCAAAAGGAGACAGACAAATTAATTCATGTCCGTTTTCTATGTAACCTTCAGACTGAGTATTGAATATTTGCACCTGTCATTAAACAGATAAAGGCATGTCTTTGGTAAGTAGAAGTATATTCAGATTGTATGCAAATGTTGAGGTCATTTGAAGACGACCTTTGATCGATACCTATCAGGCCCTGACGAGTGTAAGGAGAAGGGGAGTGGTTTTAATCAGACTGGATTGTCTATATGATTATAGTCAGCTTAGAAAATCGAAAACGAGGTTCAATTTCAAAGTATTATTTTCATACCAGGCAAGTTCTCCGTTTAACTTACTTCATGTTTATATCAGGTTAGGATAACTTTAAAAACACATATATGTACATGTATATAACAGAAATACAAACCGATAAATACATTTATGTACAACCGATGACAGGATACAAACTAGGCCTAGCCCTATATCAAAGTGTAATCAACACAAAATCCTCTGCGCTAATGCATGAACCAAACAGTGTTATGTTTCATGATCATTTTCCTGATCTCATACTTACAGCTCTATCACTTACATATGGAATAATTTGTGTAAAGTGCAGTGTTAAAATTTAACAATTGAAACGATCACAAATTGTAAATAAACGATGACGCCTTCTCCCACCTGAGGGTGTGCTATACGAGAGGTATTCAGAGGGAGCGACACCTCTCCGTATAATGTTAGGCCATGTAAGCACTCAGCATCGTTTTTGCTCGGTGAACAAATTTATCCGAAATCTTAACAAGCAAATCTTCAAAATCCTAATCCGTGATGATGGTAGGGGAAGGGGGGGGGGGGGGGTTGTGAGGCAGCTCTAACTTCTATTGTTTAATATGATTTTGTTTTAAATTTGCCAAATAAATCTCCTTAAAAGTGTGTGTGGGTGGGTGGGGGCAATGCCCCAAAATGAAATTTTCTAGATGTTAGTTTAAGGGAAATTTTGGTTGCGAGAAGAGGGGAGCCGTGCTCCAACTGGACCAATTAAAGGTACTGTGAGCAGGCTCACAATTGATACCCCTCGCTAAGAAAAAATCATAAATCAAGTAGTTCTCTATTAGAAAATAATTGATGCTTCTTTTTCCTATAGTGACACTGGACTTGCACAAATGACCAAAGCTCAAGTCAGAACGTATTTACAGGTTATCAGCAATCTTTGTGTTAAATTTTAGCTTTTAATCATTTCCATGAAGATAATGATTTATTTAGATGACACAGACCGAAATTAAGCATTTTTATAACATGACCTTGAACTTGTACAACTCACCCTGGGTCAAGTTCATGACATATCCTCGGGTCATTAGCAATCTTTATATTAAATAGAAACTTCCAATGTTTCTCCTTAAAAAACAGTATAATGCAAACACATTGTGAACTTTTTCTTCCAATGACCTTGAGTTTGCCAAAATGACCTAGTTTCTCCATAAGAAAGATATGGATAAGACACAAATTTTGCATAGACAGACAGGGGACGGACGGACGGATTGACAAGGTGATTCCTATATACCCCCCAAACTTCGTTTGCGGGTGTATAAAAATCTTATTCGCAACTTTAGTGCGGCACAAAGAACGACCTATGTTTTACAATTATTTCCATCATATCACATATACATGTACATTTATATGTTTTAGTTATTAATATTTTGTACTTTTTAAATATATATGTATATTGACCAATATATTGTATGTATATTTGTACTCTCATCATCATCATCGGAACCCACGAGTTTTCTATCCGTTACACTGCGTTGAAAGCAGGATTTCTCAGAACAGTTCATTTTCCCCCAGTATGGAGTCATTATCGACTATCCTCTATGTTTAAATTCTGTGCAAAACTAACTAACTCTGTGTGTGTGTGTGTGTGTGTGTGTGTGTGTGTGTGTGTGTGTGTGTGTTATATTAAAAGTGTAAAATCGAAGATTTCTAAACTTATCTATAACAATCTGGTTATAGATTTAAAATTTACAAGCTGCTAGGAGAACTTAAGTTTAAGAATTTTCTCTCAGTTAGATTAATTATGCAATATAGTTTGTAGAAAAAAAATAACCAAACAAACAAATGGAGATGCTTTCATCTGACAAAAATGTTAATCCTTTTGATACTAGCCTTTGATATCTTCTTAATTTAATTTTCAGGCAAATTAAATTTTTCTAGCATGTCAGTACCATCTCTTTGTAATCGAAAAAGAGCAATGCCTTTCAAAAAAAATGTAAGAGAGAATGGTTTAAGATCTGGAAGAGTACGGTTGGGCTAACTGTGCTGGAACCCCGCACGTTAGTGGAATGTGTATGAAATCGGACTGTGCTGGATTTCCGCACATTAGTGTCGATATTGTGTACAGAATCGGACTGTCCGTGCTGGAATCTCCGCACGTTATTAAGTTGTTATCTCGGAACTCCGAGAATCGGTTTTCATTGGAATACCATATACCGTTATTTCACCAACTTAAATACAACTTGTTGAACTTTTGTTTCGTGTTGGAGTTTTTATTCAGCGTATACTTGAGCGAGTGTAACGAATTGAGCTTTCCCCTGAATTCACCATATGGATTTTAAGAACTTTACATTACAATTAACAGTTACAATACAAATTAAATACGTTCGTGAAAGTTGGGTAGTATTTCAGTAGAAAGCCGTGTCGCAGCCTACCGGGCACCACAACTTCACGTAAAACAGATATAAAAACTTTATGCTTAATATATATATATATATATATATATATATATATATATATATATATATATATATATATATATATATATATATATATATAAAACACAAATCCTAAACTTTCACAGAGACAGAGAGTTGTGTGTTTTATGATTTTTGGCTATCTTCAGTGCAAAACACGTGATATCTGCTAGCGCCCTTAATCTGCTATCGAACCAAATAATAGGGCTGGGTATCGGGGGGGGGGGGGGGGGAATTTTGTATTGCGATATATTGCGATATTTTAAAATGTATTGCGATATGTATTGCAATATTTTTTTAATCTAAATTTGATTTTTTTTTTCAATGTTCATAGACTGTAATAGATAGATTTATATACATAATTCATTTGCACTATAAGCCTATATAAAATTAAAGAATAAAACATTTTTGTTATTAATTTATAAACTGTTTAAATAAAAAAAAACCTTAAAAAATTATATGATTTATCATCTAGCAAAACTAGACACAAGTAGTCAATTATTATTGGGTATATTTGGTACAACGCATTTTAAGCAGTCCAATGATCTTGTGGGAAAAGAAAATAAAACATGTGCAACAATTAATGAATTTACAGTTACTATACGAAATGAATGTTTTGACCATGTTGACCGATAGTCCGAAATATCTGACGTTTCCTGGCTTTTTCAACGATTTTGATATTTTACATGCCAGGAAAACGTCAGAACCGGCGCCATTACGAAAACTGGAAATTCGCCGCCTCTAACTGGAGGCGGCATTCTCGGCTCGATTTTAATTATTTACGAGTTGAATCAAATGTTTCACTCCCAACTAATTAATAAAACGATGATTTTGCTGCTTACTAATATAGCTTTTATGGGTCCTTACATCCCATAAACAGGCTGTTGAACACATTCTATCGAACCGCTGAGATTGGTTTTGATATCGTGCATTTTTGAAATCTCGCGAGAAAATAGGTCAATAACACTATTGTTTATCAGTGTGATTATCAAAATGTGCAGTAAAATTATATTTTAAGCTGTATTATTGAGTTTAAATATATATCTATTCAAAATCGAGCCTAGAATGCCGCTTCCAGTTGGAGGCGGTGAATTTCCAGTTTTCGTAATGGCGCCGGTTCTGACGTTTTCCTGGCATGTAAAATATCAAAATCGTTAAAAAAGCCAGGAAAACGTCAGATATTTCGGACTAGTTGACCGACTGTGTCAACCTGTAGACAGACATAATTACAACTGCAACAGGGCCTACTTCAAATTCTTTATTAAGAATATCAGCATGTCAACATATTTAGGCTTTAGTGAAGCACTTTGAGCAGTCACACTATCAAAACCACAGACTTTCCTTTCGTGTTTGGAACGATTACAAATGCATCAGCCATATTGAATTCAATCAGAATTTTGGATTTACAGTCAAGTCGTATACAAACCAACTCGTATACAGGTCAACTCGTATACAAAAACTTACCGTACACAAAACCGAAAGTCAACTCGTATACAAAAAATTCCTGTATAAAAAAATGAAAGTCAACTCGTATACAAAAAATTATGAGAAAGTTAATACTGAATCTCGTAAATACTGATCTGATTTTCTTTGTAGGTTCAAAAAGTTTTTCTGAAAGACACAAATATTCTTTAATAAATTAATATTTAAACAAACTTCACTCTGCTTCAATTTCAAATCCTATAAAGTTTTATATAATCAATTAAAATTTATTGATTTTAGTGTCTGTATACATATAAAAAAAATCTTAAACTAATTTCTATTTGATAGCTCATAAATATTCTGTAACAAGATAATTATTTAAAGTTTCCATCCATTAAACATGTATCTTGTGACTTAAATATTCACTTTTCATATTTCACTCAATCGCTAGTACTATTAATTCATATTCCATAGTAATATCTTAAAACATACACTTATAGTTCGTCGACAGGAAACACACAAGTGCCTTACCATGTTGAGAGAAGTTTGAGAAATGACATATTCATGTAAAATTGAAAATTTGGGATATTTTTAAAACAATCTAAGTCTATGTACGACTTGACTTGACACCGAATTTTGGAATCCCGAGCCCGTAACGAAATTCCGAGCCCGATCAATTATACCGGTATTGAAAAAATGTATCGCGATACGATATTTTTTGTCTAAGTACCACAATACACCCGAATACCGGTATTATTGCCCAGCCCTACCAAATAATGCACATCTATTAATTTTTTGAGAGTTTTCACTCAACAGGCCATACCTCGCTGGCGGTGGCTGTTAATGTTCCAGTGGCGGGGTCACCCTGGGAGTCCGTCAGTTTTCTACCTGCAGGGAATATAACATATGTAACAGTTCACGTCGTCAATTTCTCAATGCAACATAAAAAAAAAAAAATTCCTTTTTTTGATTAAATTTTACTCAACTTCTATTGCCCCAAATACCGCCTCTTATGCAAACAATTATACAATTTTACACTAGCCGCAGATGCTGATCTTAATGCATTTTTCTCAATTCCAAAAATTGTATCGTTATGAAAATGTCCGAGATATTATATGTTTCCACCCTTCACTTTTTCAGAAGGCTTCGTGATAAATGGCGAAAAAAATATACCTAATGATCAATAATAATTGTTGCAAAAGAAACAAACTCTGTTGCTTTTTTCCTGGTGAAATACTTATGCCAGTTTAATTTATAGTTGAGCGAGAGAAAAAAAGGAGAGTATGATTTCCTGATTGTAACCGGAATTGAAAATAGCCGGATTATGGATCCTTTTTCAAACAAGTGTTAAACTGACATTACGGCAATAAATTCTCTGTATTTAGTAATAGATTAAACTGAAATAACCTTACAGATAAGCGGATGTGCTAGGTTTTTTTAAAGGCCTTGAGAGGAATAAACATTATCTTTATGACTGGATTAAGAAACTTTGCAATAAAGCAATTCCGTGTAAAATTGCAAATGTCTAATTTACAGGAAAACGACGTTCCAAAATAAAAACCTTTTTTTCATGTTAAGAATTAGATCGGCTCAGTGTACTGAGACATACATACAATAAACATATCTTTAAATGTACTATATTAATATATTTTGTGAGACAATTTGATATTAAAAACATAAAATTTGAATACCAGTCGTTTATTGAGTCAACTGCAAGCCGAGATGCACATGCAATCACAAAAAAATCACCGAGATGTAACCATTGACCTATTTCTATAGTTGTTAACGCACCTTAATAAATCACTAATTACTTACCTGTGATATATACAGTGGCGCCCGCCTCCCCCAGCTGTAGCGCTATGCCCCTCCCTATTCCTCGAGAGGCGCCAGTCACAATACAAACCCTCCCCGACAGCGACATTTTAGACGATGTTCTAAATAAGGAAAGAGTTTATCTTCCTATCAGTTATGGGCTTCTCGTACTGTTTCAGTCTTCTGACGTAGGGTGGTTTGACAAATTAGGTTTAAATACGGAAGACGCGCGGGTACTTAATGATAAGTTTTACATGTACCGTGAGAAGTGGCATAAGTTGAAACGTACTTTAAAAATTTTGAACGCGTGCTTTAAGTATCTGTATTTTAATCCACTTAACTTCACTGTTATGGAATGTTATTATGTTGCAAGTCAGTGATTAGGTCAATAACCCTGTATAAGTATCCACGATAAACCATGCCTTACAAAAATTATACCAGTACATGTACATGTATATCATGTAATCTACTAAAATATCGTATGGATCGGTGTTCATTAAAAAGACAGGACAACTGAAGTTTGATGAGATGTGAAGTATGTTTTCTCTTCATTGCGTTCATAACGTTGTAACGGCAAAAGGAGTGTCTTGCTGTATATATCGAATTCATGCGCGGATCCAGATTTTTTTTTATTTTTCCAGCGGGGGGAGGGGGGGGGGGGTCCGATGCATATGTTTTGCCCACCTCTAGATCCGCGCGTGGAATTAGAATTGATCAATTCTTTGTGAGAAGAAAGAAGGTGCATGTCACTTTTTGTTTGCAAAAGATCTTCGAGTGAAATAGATACTTGATTTAATGAACCATTCAGAGAAAACCTGTGGGTTCCGACGATCGATGTTCTAAAATTGTGTATTACAAATACACATATTTTACTATTGGGTACTGGTTACTTATGTTATGAACGTTAAGATTTTCTATGCTCAAATTCTTAGATTTACATGACATTTATACAATATGTAGTTTATTATTTTGCACTTCATAATTGTTTCTTATCTTTCTTGGTCTTGACAATTATAAACCATTTTTACTGGGGACCTAGTAATTGATACAACTTATGTTCAAACCCTTTGTATTTGAAATACGTTCAAACCAATTCAGATTTTTGCATAGCTTCACTAAGTATGGAGATTTGTGAAAGACTACGTATGTTAATATGCACCTCATGGCTCTTCCATCTATATAACATAGTTATTATTGATAAAATATTGTACGGATGTTCACCCAGTTTATGTTAATACTTTAAATAACAACATAAAAATCTATCTTTGAAGTTTCGTTACATGGGTTATTACATTGAAAAAGAAAAAAAGGGAATCATTTTCTAGAAGACAAATTCCTTGATTAAATTATTACTACCAGCCTCATGTCTTGCTTCAATTACAAATCAATGATTTTGTGTATTGACTAACCTATAAAATCCAGAGGAATTCGTGTTTTACGAAAAATAATAAACCACATTATCTATCATATTATTCTAAAGACTATTTATAAGGAGAGCTTCTGTCTAAAGACCTAAAGAAGACTTTATGAGGGCTAGATGGTCATGACTATTTTTTGACTATCTTAACCTCATTTAGAACGAAAGCTTTGTATAAAGATTTAAAAAAAATTTCAAATTTTAAAGCCAACATTTAAGATATTTTCTATACTTAATAACAGTTAATGGCTAAATTTATCAAATATAAAATTTTAAGTTAGATCTGTTATCTAATTTGTTGACCATCGAGCCTCTTAAAAGTATAATTATGTTTTCTAGTGTAATGCCACCGTTCTTTTGTAAAAGTACACGTTTTGGCACTACCTTGATTTTAATAATACAAGAGTCGAGTCTATATGAATTTTTGCAATTCTTTTTGCTCATTTTTTATGATAAGTAATTAATTTTTTTACTTTTCGTGTGAGCGAAAAATTATAAATAGAAGTAACATTCGAGTTTAAAACATTGCATTTTTTTGAAAATGTTGAAGTTTCTTTAAATTATTTTTTGATAAAGTAAATAGATTTGTTTGACAATTGCTTTATGTTAGTGTTGAGGGTTTTTTTTTATTCAAAAGATATCAACAAAATAACGATTTTCATTTTAGAAAAAAATTATTTCCTAAAAAATTAAAAAGCTTATATATTAGGAAATTATTAAGAAAGTATGCATAAAAAGTAATTCATAAAAAATAAAACCTCTATGGAAGAAACCATTTTTTATTCAGTTATTCAGTTTTAACTATGTTATGTTGCAACATTACATAAATCATATTCATTATCGCCGGATATATAAAAAACAAAATGGTTATCGTACGATGATAAAATGTTTTTTTTCATAAAACATCTTTAAACCTACCAGTTTGTATACATCGAAGATTTACAAACAAAGTTGTAATCACTTAATTATGCACAATACAAACCGTATAACGTGATGATAGTCACAAGACAGAAATCATCATCAACCTTTTTTCAGTATCATCATGTCATTTAATGATGATAAATATTATAATAACATGTTATGCTTAAATGATAAATGTAAATATTATATTTAATGCTAAAATAATGAATGTTAATAACATTATATTTATGAAGCATACAATTCTCATTACACATACCCTGTTTTACATACAACACTTTAATAAAGTCATTGTTTTCTACCAATCTTGGAGAAATCGATATCTACTCGTGCTCCTGAGACAAATCTCTTAGTCATAATAAACAAGGGTAAACAAAATAATAATTAAAAAGAACTGATATATATAATGTGTCTTATGCAATGAAATAAGCACATCAATGAATTGGTTGTGAATTGATAGTCATGAATTGATTCAAATAATTTCTGGGTGGTTGCAAATATAAATCATAGTTGCTAATGTAAAATATCATATTCAAGCATACTCAGTATACACAATCAACTCAATATTCACAATCAACATATTGACACCACAAACATCTTGTAATTTCACATCAGTTATAGCTAATAGATGAAAACTGAACGATAAAAATTTGTTCGTTGTTGTAAAGGTACTTTTAAAAAAGCCTAAACTCTCTAGCGTCGTTAATAAATATATTCTTAACTATAGAGATCAGTAAGAATATCCTACCGACTTGTCAGTAATTTGAAAGAGTACATATAAACTAAATTCTCCTTAAGAAACTATAATTTTTTAAGCTTTCAACATCACAATGCATGTATTTCAATTATTTTCTCCTTTTCTGGACTGGGGGAAAGTTCTCAGCATCTTCTAAGCACCCATGTCTCCCATAGTCTTCCAACAATTTGTCGAAGATATAATTGCACTTCATAAGTCTTTTATTTCCTGTTGAAGTGAACGTAATCAAAATGAAATCGATAATTAATGATGTCGACATCAATATATAGAAAAAATGAACCCACTTCATTTTATATCAATAAAGTTTAAAAGCAATGTAATAGAAATTGCTCTGTGAATAATATACTCAGTACTTGCATATCAGATCTCCATAGATTTAATCTCTTGAATTGATTCTTTACCTATGATAATGAGTCCTTTCCTAGCTCTAGTCAGAGCAACATTTATCTGGTGATCGTCGTTAATGAAGCCCAGGTTTTCCTTGCGCCAACCGTCAGTGGGATGGGGCTCAATTCTGTACTCGGGTAAAGATCTGACCAGACTGAAAATCACGTAGTCCCATTCCCCACCTGATAGATGAAAGAGGAAGCTACTTAGATATTACAGTAGAATGATATTTAGGGATACAGATTCTCTAATGAAATAAGCCAATTTATTCATAATAGACAATTAAATACAGGGAGAAATTAAAAGCAAGAAAGAGGTATAGCGCCTTTTCTCATTATTTCGCCTACACCAGTGTTTGAACGGAAAGTACCTGTTACTAAAAATAGATACAGGTAACCTATCGCAATACATAGGTACTGATTTTATAATGGTGTCTGTAACCACTGATTTGTCATAAATACAGAAAACCTGCATCGAGAAATGAATATATAGAACTGCGTGTATAAAGACAGTTTATATTCAGATAACTTCCAGCAAAATAGAATGAGTATAAGTATAAATAGAGTATAGTGTTATTGAAAACATCTGCTTACATTGTATTTTGGGTTTGCTCACACTCAGAATTAAACATGAAAATTTGAAGAAGAAAAATCCAGCAGATTAGATACATGTGATTTAAAATTGCTATTTTTCTAATGCTTAAAGTGAAAAGAAAAAACATATTTACTACTTGATGGAATCGATCCAGCGACCGCAAAATTAAAACGACCTACGCGTTACCACTAGACCACTCTAACAGAATGTTATATATATATATATATATATATATATATATATATATATATATATATATATATAAAGAAAATTCACTAATAGAAATATTTGTCTAATTTTCAGTACCAAGACCACGTTAAACCAAAATTAACTCAATGTAAACGTTTACTACGAAACTGTAAAACAAAATTTCAATCGGATTTCTTTGCTTTAAAGTGGTTCAAACAGTCAAATATCTCACTTTTTATTGAATACAAACTTTTTCCTATATATGGCTAACAAAACCTGAAGATTTTAATGATGTGTTAGATAATTAAGACTCTTTTAACATGGCATTTGTGTGATTTGCGTTTCTTTGAATACATTTTAACTAAATATTGTATAATACTTGTACTGCAAATGTCTGTTTGCAAAAGCGCTATATTGTAGGCGGAATAATGGGAAAAGGCGCTATACCTCTTTAAGAAGAAAACATGTTGTATCTGCTGGGATCTCAGTTTATTTATTTTAGAAAACATACCAATTATAAACTTTGTGTCATGAAAATCATGATTTACAAAAACGAGGGCTGTTCAGAAATTATTGAGACATTTACTTTTATTCCTTTGGAAAAATAGATAAACACTTAAAATTCATCAAAATATAATCCATAATACACTGTATTTTTTTTTAATGTTACATATTTATACTCCATGACATTATTGGATCATCTATGGTAAGCTGACAAACATGCCAACGATCAGTAACCTGGAGCAACCGCAAACTCATTGCAATGTCATTCAAGGCGTCCCATTGCTTTTTTAGGTCACCTGAGTCACTCAGGTGACCTATTGTAATTGATCTTCGTCCATCGTCGTGCGTTGTGCGTTAACAATTTTACATTTTTAACTTCTTGAAAACTACAAGACCAATTGTTACCAATTTTGGTGTGACGCATCTCTATGGTAAAAGGAATCTAACTTGTGAAATTCATGGCTCGACCTTCCCCGGGGTGCCACAGGCGTGGCCAAATATGCAAAAATAAAGCCAAATTTTCAAAAACCTTCTTCTCATGTGAGGAAACACATGTGAGGAAAAACCTAAATGCATTGTTATGATGTCCATGAAGCCCTCTACCAAGATTGTGAAATTCATGGCGCCTGGGTCAGGGGTTCAGGCTCTAGGGTGGGGCCAATATAGCCATATAGTAAAAATTTATTGAATTTTAGAAAATCTTCTTCTCTACTCTTATTTGTTATTTGTTAAAAACTAAATGCACGGTTATGATGTCCATTAAGTCTTCTAACTAAATTTTGAAATTCATGACCCTGGGACAGGGGTTTAGGCCCTAGGGTGGGGGCCAATATAGCCATATAGTGAAAATGTATTAAAATTTAGAAAATCTTCTTCTTTACTCCCACACATGTGGGGAAAACTGAATGCATGGTTATAATGTCCACGAACTCTTCTACCTAAATTGTGAAATTCATGACCCCTGGGTCATGGGTTCAGGCTGTAAGGGGGGGGGGGCAATATGGCCATATAGTGTTAATGCATATTATGTTTAAAAATCTTCTTCTCCACTCTCACACATCTATAAGAAAAACTGACTTCATAATTATGTTAACCAGGAAGTCCTCTACTAAAATTGTAAATTTCATGTCCCCTGGAGTATGGGTTTTGAATCTAGGGTGGGGCCAAAATGGATGTTTAGTGTAAATGCATATAATATTTAAAAATTATCTTCTCTACTGCAACACACCTGTAAGGAAAATTGAATTCATAATTTTGTAGACCAGGAAGCCCTCAACCAAAATTGTAAATTTCATGTCCCCGAGGTAGGGGTTCTGACTCTAGGATGGGACTAAAGTAGTCATAGAGTGTTAATGCATTTAATGTTTTAAAAAATCGTCTTCTTTACTTCTGCTGATACTGAATAAAAATGACTGCATATAAAGAAAGAAAATAAAGCCATCTATCAAAATTTAATGTCTCCCAGTGTAGGGATTTGAATCTAGGGCGGGACCAAAACACTCATATAGTGTGTAGGGTAGGGGTTTTTAATGCAGGGTGTGACTCAAATGGTCATTTAGTGTTAATGTATATAAAATGTTTAAACTCTTTATAGTTTTTGAAGCTGGGTTTTTTTGTTTAAATGCCCACAGGGAGAGTTTCTGTCTGCTCCTGGGGATGGGGGATGGGAGGTTTTTTTTTTTAAAATAACACATATATTCTAACCACCTTGTTTTAGTTTATCTTTGAAAAGATATACACATAAAACCAATCTTGAAAGTAAACAAATATGGGGAAATTATTTTCTATCAGAGTCTTGCACCTCTCAATATCAGGTCATGCACTCTATTACGAAGTTTTTCGCTAAAATTATAGGTTTCATAGTCCTCTTTGAAAGATTTCAGGCAGGGAGGTGGTCATCATACAATATTATAATTTTTCTACTCAAGAATGAAACTTAATTAAATGCATATATGAGACTCCACGACAAGTTTGTGCATGGGTTATGGTACTCAAGTGACCGTTCAGGCATATTGGCCTCTTGTTATGTTAAACAACTTTAAAAATTCATGGAAAACATGATGTGTGCTTTATTTATCATCTTTTGTGTTTATTTTAGGAAACCAGCATTTAGATATTCTCTCCATTCTTGATTTTCTGTGAACAAAATGTGAGTCATTGATACTCGAAAGTCAAATTGCTGTGAAAAGTCTCTTACTCAGTACGCTCTTTGTTTACAAATTTTAGAACCATTGACATCAGTTGGTGTATGACAAGTACTTGCTTTTTAGTCCCTTTGCTTTCATTCTAGTTAAACGATCAGTAAACAAGAGGCCCATGGGCCACATCGCTCACTTGAGCAACAATAGGCATGATAAAATCAGCTTAATGGAGTCATAATACAAAATATATGGACAATGTGGTATAATACATGTAGATCAAATAAAAATCCATTTCCCCCCTGGATATTCTTATATTTATAATCAAGTCCCTTTTCTAACAGGATGATTTTATAGTCATATCACATGTTGAGCATTGCAGTTCTAAAATAGATCTTAAACAATTGTTTATATATGGAATGTAAACCTACATCAAACTCTGAACCCTTTGTCAGGCCCAAGAATCGTCCAGGGGCCAAAGTCTAATCAATTTTAAAAAATCAGCAATATGTCAAAATGATTGCATATAAGTAAAACGATATATATGATAACATTTCAGTTTTTTGAATAATTAAAATGTTTTTCTTTGTAAATTGGATCCCCAATGTGGCCCCACCGTACTCCTCAAGATTTTGATTTTAACGAATTTGAATCTACACTATCTGAAGTTGCTTTCACTAAAGTTACAACTTTTCTAGGCAAATGGTTTTTTAGCAGAAGATTTTAATAGATTTTCTCTATATATTCCTATGTACAAATTTGTGACCCCATCCTACCCCCGGGATCATGATTTGAACAAACTTGAATCAACCCTAAATGAGGATGCTTCCACACAAGTTTCAGCTTTTCTGGCCAGTTGGTTTCTGAGAAGAAGATTTTTAAAGACTTTTCTCTATATATTCCTATGTAGAAATTTGACCCCCATTGTGGCCCCACCCTACCCCCCGAGGGTGCTTCCACATAAGATTGAGCTTTCTTAGCTGATTGGTTTCTAAGAAGAATACTTTTAAAGATTTACTTTATATATTCCTATGTACAAATTCGACCCCCCCCCCCTGTGGCCACACTCTACACCTGGGGGTCATAATTTTCCCAACTTTGAATCTAACTATCTGAGGATGCTTCCACATTAGTTTCAGCTTTCCTGGTTGATTGGTTTCTGAGAAGAAGGTTTTTAAAGATTTACTCTATATATTCCTATGTAAAAATTCGACCCCCCATTGTGGCCCCACCCTACACCCGGGGTCATGATTTTCACAACTTTGAATCTACACTACCTGAGGATGCTTCCACATAAATTTCAGCTTTCCTGGCCGAATGGTTCTTGAGAAGAAGATTTTTGAAAATTTCTTTAAAAATTTCAATAATTCCTAATTATCTCCCCTTGTAAAAGACGTGGTCCTGAATTTTCACTACATTGAATCCCCATTGCCTAAGAATGCTTTGTGCCAAGTTTGGTCAAAATTGGCGCAGTGGTTCTGGAGAAGATGTTGAAAATGTGAAAAGTTTACAGACAAACAGACGGACAGATAGACGGACGACAGACAAAATGTGATCAGAAAAGTTCACTTGAGCTTTCAGCTCAGGTGAGCTAAAAACTGGACCTGTTGTCCCTTTTCATCCTAGAGGTTTTGTTTCAGCAATTGGTTGGCATGAATAGGTTTCACCAAATTTGATGTACTTCGATTGGCATGAAAAGGTTTCACCAAATTTGATGTAAGTTCGCCGCACCGCCTTAAGTCAAAATTTGATATGCCGTTGTAGTTAGATTTCTATGGCTAGATAAATTTACTTAATACTTGTACTATCTCTGTATATTATCCTGCACATAAATAAACTTTGCACAAATGTAAGTCATAACTAGACATAATTGAGATGGTGACCACCTCAAAGGGCCCCACTAAATGGAAAATAGGATAAAAGTATTTCAGAGATTTCCTTTAACATTGACCTATGTCTTAGAAATTTTCAGATTGGCATATAACTTTAAGTCAAGCTCATTACCCCTTACCAACAGGCTTTTATGAGGTTTAATTTTAGCAGGATTAAGCCAAAGGGAAATAATATATTGTCTAAAAGTGGATTTTAAAGAGATCTGCTATGACCTTCACCTTTGACTTTGGAACTTGGTTTAAAGTCGTTGCACAAAAGCTCTGTTTATGTGAAGTTTGAGCCAAACAGAGCTAAGGGGAGAGTAAATATGCTGACTTTTTTTGGCGTGGTCTGATATGACCTTGACCTAGAAACGGCATTCAAGGTCACAACCTTTGACCAAAATCACCCTATGGATGAAGTATGAGCCTGATCGGACTAAGGGGGGAGTTGTGATGCGGACAAGAATTTTTCAGAAAATTCTACGATGACCTTAACTTTAGACCTTATAATTTGGTTCACACCATTTACCCAGAAGCAGTCTGTAGGTGAACTATGAGCCAGATTGGGCCAGGGAGAGAGAAGATATGGCCCGGAAAAGTGATCTCGGACGGACGGACGGACGGACGGGCAGACTGATCGTTATAGGGCGCCCACAGAGCGGGGCCCTGATAAAAAGCAAAAGGACTTGCATAATTTAATTTTTTTTATTATAAACTGTAGATCTACCGACACTTTAATTTGTAACTACATTTTCTCTTCTCCGATTTTATATCTGCTCCGGGTACCTCGACCACCGACCTACTGTATACAGGGTTGTTTCGCCCCATGTTATTTTCATCCTTCTTCCCTTGCAAACGGTTTCGCCCCGTCTTGAATTCGCCCAGACATAGTTGTGTTTAAAGAGAGATAATTTGAGACATTGGAATTCGCCCTGTCTTAAATACGCACGCTGACAACGAGGGGGAAAGGGGCGAAAAAAACCCGGGGGCGAATATTTCCCTATATACAGTATCTGTGTACCGTTTTGAGCAAAATATCAATTGTTTAAATATTGTTTTGTTTAATTATTTGTTAAGCATCGTTCATTGTTTATGCCAATTTTCACTAAAATCCGTCACTTGGAAAGGAAAATATATGGGTTGTCTCAATAATTTCCGAACAACTCTCGCACACTGACGTTGTCACCATTAACTAATGTTTGAGAAGTATATAGAAATCTATATAACAAAAATACTACCTTGACTTGCTACAACTGTATTGACATTTTGAACATGCTTCTTTAGCCGGTCTTTAATTTTACTGCACTGGGCGTTATATTGAGACATGATGTTGATATTTTCAGGACTGACTCGTTCTTTTTTAATCAAAGTCATATACACCTTTTCCTGAAATATATCAGAAAATAAGATAGATTGTTATTTAATTTAATGATATAATGTGTTGATAAAAATGATAATATTCATATATAATTGGATTTGAAAATTGGCTCTCTCTCTCTCTCTCTCTCTCTCTCTCTCTCTCTCTCTCTCTCTCTCAATATACCACTTGATCAATCTCGGCTGTGTTGAATTTGGACATTGAATTCCCTTCTTCTGAAATGTTTGCAAGATAGTCCTCTTCACCCTCTGTATGACAAAATACAAGCGGATTTTTATGATCTCGCCATATTCTCAGTGGCTCAAGGACTTCCCATTTGGGCGATTTTTTAGTCACCAGCTGTTTATCATAAAATGCGTAGGACGGAAATCGGCAAAGACTAGGGTGCTACAAAAATGAATAAAAAGTGTAAAATGCATTTGAAGAGTTATTGGTGTCGTTTTTTCTCTAACGTTTAAGCTTTATGAAAAACAACATTATCTATCTTTGATCGTCTTATTTTCTCTATACTATATATATGGAATGCTTAACAAAAAGACATCCAAACACTCGACCTTGCTTTCATTTAAGCATTGAATGTTTATTTTTGGAAATCGTCGGTCCTGTAACACACCAAGCGGTGCAGACAAATTGAAACCGCGCGTTAGCGCGGTATGATAATTTGTCTGCACCGCTTGGTATGTTACAGGACCGACGACATCCAAAAATAAGCATTCAGTGCTTATATTTATATTTATAATGATGTCTATTTTTATGAAATTTATGTGTATTGTCCTGTAAAGCCATTATATACGCTCTCAGTCAAGGATATGAAACATACATGAACAGCCATATTAACATGTTATTTAGTTCCCCGATTAAAATATATATTGCCAGAAAATTTGGAGAGAAAAATCTCTTTTATGAAGGAGTAGATATAATTTAATGATTATTTTTCAAAAGAACATATCAAATTGGTTATGTAAAATTGAACGTTTCATTTAATCTTACAAAAATAAATATACTCAAAACACGTGAATACATTTATATTTGTGCACATGGCGCATGAATTATCAAAGTGTATTCGTAGAAAATTGAACGTCGCATATTTCCAATGCAAACATAAGGGGAAATATACACTGAATGTAAATATATTCTCATATCTTACGTTTATGTGTTTAATTTTAAACTTAAATACCGGTAATAACACCTTCATAACCCTCGAAGTCAAGGCCTGAAATACTTTAGCTAGTTATTTGCTAACTTAGCAAGTTACATTCTCTTGAATAGTCATATTTTTTTTTAATTGGAACTAACACTTCCAAAATGTAGCTCATCTGATATCTAGAGGTGTAGTAGGGGTATAAAAATGCATTTATCATAATTTTCTTCGAAATAAATTTCATTAGCTTATTCAGTTTTTACTTAAATTTCTTGATTAAAAGCCTTCATTTTCTTAAGAATGGTTTCCGAATATTTTAAGGTGGAATGCTACACCAAAATGTTATTTTATGGATAGTTAAAGTATCATTTCTGAAACATGATTTCGTTGTTCAAAGAAGGATATATGCCTTAAATTACTTTATACGAATTTTTTTTGAATTTTTTATGATAAACTAGAAAACCTGTTCTGTTTTTGGTTGCAAGTACACACTGTAGAGTTTAAAATTTGGTGTGAATAAATGCATGCTATTCATATCCAATAAGCCATGCTCAAGTCAATAGATGAGAGTGATGCGAAAAAGTTTTACAATTCTTACCATTCTATACTGGTTGGTCAGAAGGGTTAAAACTTTACCAGATATATTAGATTCAGCATAGCGTTCGAATAATGATTTTTGGAGTCCCAAATTTTCAGCTTCCTGACACAAGACAACTGGTTGGAGTTGTTTATGATCGCCTATTAAGACAACTTGCTTGGCTTGGGTGGCGACGATTGTCGCAATACTTTCCGGCTCGGTACACATACCAGCTTCATCTATCAGAAGCTGGTATATTGTCTTAGCAGTAGCATTCAACAGCCGTGAACTTGTCGCAACACTAGTGGTACACAAAATAACATCATATTTTGGTATTTCCTCCTTTACCGCTTTGGCAAGGAATCTTTTGTATTCTTTAACTTCATGAAAATCGATCTTTTTCTCATTCTTAAATTTTCTATCGAAGTCTGTTATTTTCTCGGCATATCGATTCCCTGGTTTTCTGATAATGTGATGCAATGAAACATCACGAAGAGATTCATCTGGCGCAGATTCAGGATGCGATACTGAGTACACCTTGCCGGGTATTGGAAATTCTTTACTTTCTAAAGCTCCGCCGTATATTCGAAGAATTTTGTAGTCATCACAACTCTTCTTCAAATTTGCTTAATGAAAATGACGATTTTTTAAATGTTAAACCCTTTATAAAAATCACTTTTTAAATATAGTTAATTCAATTACATCAAAGAATGCCTTAAAGATACAGTGTGATACCTGTAACTAAATCCACGGACTTGTTAGACGGACCACAATATAAGACAAAATGTTTGTTGCCAGCGTTCAATTTCAAATACTCTTGGTTAATGTTGCAAAATAGTTTAATCAGAGCAACCCCGGTTAATGTTTTCCCAGTACCTAGAAAAGAATGAAGAGATGATAGAGTTTTGCCTTAAATAATTATTAGAAATTAATCATAAAATAGTTTTAAAAAAGTTTTAAAACATGATCTATCATTTTTCAGTTCAGAAATAATCAAGAATCAATCCTCAAATCAGCAAAAAATTACTTAAGAAAAATAGCATAATGCATAACCAGTATATAGGAGAATTCGGCAAAAAAAGCAATATAAAAAGTTATGATTTTCAAAAAATAAAAAGTAAAAATAAAAAATATTCAGTTAATATGAGCAAAAGCCCCAAGCGGAATCGAACTTGTGATCTGCCCTTCACAAACATGATATTTAAACCACTGAGCTATGATGATATTTAACCAAATTTATTAATACAAATAATTTAATAAAACATTTAAATCGCCTTCTTGTGTCGCAGTGTCTTAAAAGTTTGTATATAAATGCCCGAAGAGTCATTTTTTAATTGATTAAATAATTTTAATTGTTTAAAAAATGTACTGGTTCTTTTTTTTTTCTTTTTTGAAAAGGGAGATATAGGCACAATCAGTATTTGTTTTATTTATATCTTTTTATTATATTTATCTGAGACCATTAACATCATTAAACGATGCACATGACTTTAAAGCCCGTATCAAAGTTACATGAATTTCATCATTTCATTAAGCATTTAACTTAAGATGAAAAGACTACAATATATTGTGATGAAATAAAGACTAAAATAAAGCTATGTTTATTTTGTAAACTACCTGGTGGACCTTGGATCAAGGAAAAACTGGAAATAAGAGCCTTTTGAATGGCTTTCCTTTGGTTTTCGATGTAAAAAAGTTCAATTTTTATATCTTCTATTCGAGGTACAAATTTGACACCAAGTTCCTTATGCTTTTTGTCTAAAATATAACAATAAAACTTTACTTATAAAGAAAATGCTCAAGATATGAACACGAAAACAAAAATCTGCATGTCTTTTTTTCCTTTCAGTTTTACTAGAAGTTAATCTATCCATGTTATTTTGTGTTACAATATTATAAACTAAAAGTATAATTAAACATCAACGTCAGTATATGTTTATGACAGCTGCCTAAACTTGTATTACCGGGGTTATAGGTCTATCAAACATATATATATATATATATATATATATATATATATATATATATATATATATATATAAAAATATTTTTAAAAAGTCCATAAATCTGATATTTCAGACTTTGCCGTTAATTTTAGCATAAAATTGACATAATACCAAGATCTGGCGGTCGCTTTCGCAATGCAATAGCTTTCGCTAGTTCTGAAGCACTGTCTAACCACTTTACATACAATTCAGTTCTCCTATAATATAATAAAAAGAAAACATCATCTAAAATGCTTCAATATCATCTATATGAAACGCATTTAAATTTTTAAAAAGGAAGAAGTTGATCACACATAATTTGAAATCAACAGCTGGAAAATTGATTACTGACCTGTTTACATCTGATTTCGGTAGAATTTCTACACTGCAGTCTCTTTTCTTATTAAGCATTTCCTGGGGGATTGGAGGACTTTTGTTGTGACATACGAAGACCACCCTTACGACTTTTTCGTTTTTCTTTCTTTTATACTTAACATCGTGTACCTTTGCGTGTCCTATCCAATATCTTTTTAAAGGTGAGATAGCACCATTGCCAAAATTAGAGACAATATCGTTCAATGGTTCCAAAGGACACCTAATGCAGAGAAAATCTGACCCAGACATATAAAAACGTTTGTTTTCCTCATTATCTTCATCAATGCTTAAAAGATCAACAGAATGAGATGTGAACTCGATATCACGTCTTTCAACAAATGAATATTTGAGAGAGAAAGCACCTCCTCCCTTACGAAAAGTTATCGGTAAATCGTTGATTGTAAATGAATCACCACTGACTGTTTGAGTTGCAACTTCCATTGAAAATATTGGCATCCATGTGTCAATGTACTGTTTAGGCCAAGTGTACTTTCCTTTTGCCGGTTTAGTTGTCGTTGACGTAAGGACACAAAGAGGGTCTCTAGTGTGATGCAAACAAATTTTCACATTAGGTGTTATGTCCAAAAGTTGTGGCATTGGAGTCAGTATCCCCCTTCGAGATTCAGCACACATCTGAATGACAAGTAGCTGACCATAGATGAAGGACAAGCTGTAGCTGCAGGTTTGTTGCGCAAAGGTACCACCGCCGCGCACTTCGGAGCTCACGTCGTTGACAGTATTGAAGCACGCAGGTATATGCTGTTTTGAAGTTGGTTCATTTTTTAACATTGAATATATATTTTTCATATATCCTTTGAAAAGATCCTGAACAATGTTTATCCACTTTTTCAGATAATGAAATTGAACGTTTTGATTTGGATCAATTCTAAGGAAGTTTTCATTTGGTGGATTTTTAGTTTCTCTTCTCAATGAATATATACGATTTTTCCATTTGAGAGTCATAAAAAAACGATCAATTCCAACCTCTTTTTGAAATTCCGGATTATCTTTAAATTTTAATAAATTTAACGGCAATATTTTGCTCAACCTTGGTAATTTTCTCAATGTCGGAAAAAATAATTCCACGTCATTGTTTGTGACATTTTGAATGAAGCCGCTGAAAACACGCGGATTGAATTGCAGCGAGTGAGCAAATAAAAAAACCAGACAACTTTTGCGAAATTGCTTTCTTATGTTTTCCGCCTTATTCATTTCTGAGCATAATGTCTGGATTTCATCTTCTGTATATGGAAGCTCTGTCTTTTTATCGAGTGCAGCATGTACCATTCGATGCACAACGAGATTGATGTACCGACTAAGCGGAGCAGTAAAGTTAGTAAAGATGGGAACACGTAAACAGAAATGTCCGTTTTCATTCCTGGGAGACGAACATTTGAACTCGCTTGTTTCTTGTACTGAAATCCATTCCTCTAAACACAAGGCCTGCATTGGATGCATTTCATCTGCACCCATAACAAGTTTTAATTTGTCAGACTGTTTTAATTTAGCTGCTTCTTGCATAAATTTCCATACATTGTTTTGAATTGGTAACAAAGTTCTGTCACTGATTTTGCCTGGATTGCATTTAAAGGCTGACAAATTTTCAGCACCTACTTTACAATCTTGCAACCGAAATAATATTTTATCCAAGTTTTCTTCGTGGGATTTTTTCCACTTCAGAAGGGTTTTTTCAGATGGGGGCCTGTGATGTTTGCATGGAACGCAATTTGGGTATTTGTCAAAAAGAAACTTGGCTACAGCTTCATTAGCAAATATATGAAGCTCATTAACTAATAAGTGTGCATCGAAGCATTCAATGAAATTATTCTTTTCGTAAGGAAACATTTCATTGATATCCGTAAACAAAGATGCATTTTTTAATCTCTGTTTTCGAAGATGATTTGAAATAATATTCAATATTGATATTTCACTTTTGTTCCTCTTAGTTTTTAAAAGAGTTTGTACTTCGTCTATTGTGTAGTGATTCTCACATTTTATGATCGGTCTTCCTATTTTTTCCACGATTTCAAAATGTTCTGGTATTGAATCACTAGAGGGATCTATGCTCACATCGAAAAACACTGTCAACGTCTCTCTTTCTTTGCTGGGTTCCATGTTGAATAATGTATTGCTTTTCCTCTGGTACCATGTATACTGGTGGTACGTCTTTGTTAACATAAAAGTCGGTTCCACGTCTTCTTGCCTCTTTGTCAATAGCATCTCCCTTTTTAATGACCGAAGTGGGATCTACTACATGTATTCCAATACGATATAGTCCCGATTCCAGTAAAGTAACACTATACGCAGTTTCTAATGCACCCTGCTTTCCTAAATGTATTGTAAATCCTATAACTATTTTCTTGTTACTTTGATCAATTTTATGCTTTTTTTGCAAAATTAATTTTGTTGCATCTGTAGCATCTTTACTGTACTGACAAGGAACTCGATGTTGCAGTTTCAGAATCATAAGCCCCGACCTCAGGTCACCTTTTGTGTTGATGACTTTCAAAACAACTCCAAAGGGATACATATCATCCCAGTTTATAAGTGCAACCAGGAAACAGTATGCACTCTTGTGATCCTGGCTTATATTTAATGTTTCTCTATATTCGACGACATTTCTTCTAGCGTCATATGAAAACAAATCAACTTGGTATTTATGTTCACAGTTTTTGTGAGATACATTTATCTTTGATACTGTTTTGCATAATGGTTTCATGGAATGATCCGAGAAGTCGTCCATTGCACAAATCAATACTGGATGTTTAAGGTCTTCATATCTATTTTTTTTCAATATCCCTACAATTTTCCCATAAATATTGATATCCTCTGGCTCTTTTGCTAAATCTAGTTTTAGTCTGGGAATATGATTTTTCTGAGCCTTAGATTGGCCAAGAATCTCTACGACTACTTCGTCATCTGTAAAGACTTTTCCACATTTTGATCGTCCAGAAATAATGATTTCTTTTATTTCATCTCCTAAATCTAAGTTTGTACATACTGCTTTATGAGCTGATTCTATCTCAACTGTGCATTTTTTGTATCTGTTTTTGTCACGCTGAAGACGATTAAGTAGTTCCTCTTTAGACAAATCCCCTTGATCATATTTGAAAGCCTCCGATTTGTGCTTTTGGTATAGACTGTTTTCACATCGGTCTGTAATAGTTATACCAGATACAACAAGTTCAGTGCTACTAGGAACTTTATAACCACTATCCGAATATTCATTCTCAAACTGAGATTCGTCATCAAATGTATCAAAACCACTATCGCTGTACAATTCTGATTCAGTCTCAATTAAATGTTGGTATTCTGGTGCCTCATAGTGAAACGGTTTTCTTTGTGTCTCCTCGCTTTCACTATATGATTCTTGACCCGAATCAGACTCATCACTGTTATCTCTTTCTTCAATTTCCACAACATTGAAATCATTTTCTTCTACTTTTACCGAATGACGTTTCGGTGTTTTAGTTTTTTCTGGTAAGTCTGGAACACTTGGAGGGACGTCTTTCCAAGTTCGATATTTTGAGGGATCTTCGGATTGAATTTCTATTTGGGTTGTCCCTTCTTTAGTTGGTAGTTTTGAAATTTCTTCCCTATGTTTTTTAGCTGAAATCATATGAAATATGTTGCCAAATGCTATACATCAAAACATTTATTGTTTGTTTAATTCATGCCTTAACATTAACATATATTCAAGGGCATGTTCTTTTAACACAATTTTAGATTGATTGTACCAAATAAAGTCACATTTGACAACATACTAACCGCTGGGGTAAATTTTTTTAAAGAAAATAATAATCGTATCCTATAACGGGTTTCTAAAATCAGATTCATATTATAATACTTTATGAAAATTTCTAGAATAGAGCTCCCGAAAATCGTGTTTTGACGACCCAAAATTAGATTCAGATTAGGGCGCATTTTCTTATAGTACATAAAATTTAATTATTGATTGAATTTATATATATTTGTATTGTGTTAATGACATTTGCTGAGTTATAATATACATGTATTTGTAAACTGTGCTAACCTTTTCCTATCATTTTTGATCTTTGTTAACAAAAACAAGTTGATCATGTGAAAAATTAAATGTGCACGACAACACCAGACAAAGTTCAATTAGCAAATTGCTACCGATGTGCTTCAAGAAAACATAATGACATAAGCGTCAAAGAAACGACTGATGAATATTTGTTTTGTTTTTTAATTTTCTAAATTACATAGATTGAAAAGGAACAAGAGTAAGGCAAAGAACGTTCTCTCACTGACGAATGGACAAAATAAAGTCAACCCAAAATAGTTATGTATATAAGTGTATAAAATAAAAAGGGTCGTAAACTTTTAATGGGCTTCATGTATTTGAATTAGTACATTTTTTGGAGATGTTATTTACAATAACATTAAAACCCTAGACTTGTATAAGAATCTGCTGCTTTTGGGAAATATGGAACATTGAATGAGTTACCATAAAGTAAGTTGTGATGGGGCTTAAACATTGGCAAAGCTAACATTGTCATTACAGTGCACTTCATGTTATCAATTTATGGGTTGGGAAAGATGCATCATTGTTGAAAAATGCGGATTTTTTTATTTTCTATTTTTTGTGAAATGACGGGAAAATGCAAGGAGTCAAGTAAAACAATTATTCTCGCTTACTGATTAAAAACTTAAATTATATTCCCTGAAGAATTTGAATGAAAAAGTTCTTACGTCTGCGATGTGATCTCTTTACGTGCCGTTCCTTAACTATCATGGCTTTTTCCATCATCTACAAAGAAATGGATGTACTATATAATACTCTGCAATAGTTACTTTGTATTAAGTAGTAGTTTATGGATAAAAAAACCAATGTGATACTCTTTGACTTAGCTCTTATTTTCTCTTATAACCATATTCAATACTAAATACGTAATATATTCGATTTCTGTTAATAAATGTATGACTTGTTACCATTGTACTTAAATATTAACATTTTTTCGAAAACTTGTTGCTTTCATCTTCAGGTTTTGTCACACATGTCTTTGGGTCTGCTTTTCCAATTGTAGTAAGTGAATAGGGTCGACATTGATGGTAATTAGCATGTATGGATTTGATTTAGTATAGCTTCAGTTACTCACACGCTGTGGTATACTTATGTTTGTTCCAGTCAGCCAATCAAAATCTATATCCGTTTGGGCCATAGGAATCTGATTTATTTCACACATCAATGATTCTCTCAATTCTTTCAAATCGTTAAGACTACAATTTCTGCTTGTCTAAACAGCGAAAATAAAATCATTGATTATGGTAATAAATCTAGTAATTGTTGAATTACATGCTAGAATTTAACAAGAAATACGAATGTGAATCAATTTGGTTAATCACTATTCTATGTTCATATAAGTATATTTTCGTACCACTATGGATTTCTTCTTTGAATTGTCTATCGCTTCCTCTATTTTCTTTAAAGCTACATCAGTCTTTCCAAGACACTTCAGTGATGATGCCCACATGTACAAACTATCCATATCTAAATCAAATCCATCCTGATCTGGATTAAAAAAAATGAAAGGAAAAAATCAAAACCCATTTTCTTTCTCATTTATTGTTTGACTTGAGATCTATATCTAAACCGAAGTGTTCAGATTGGCAGACTGTAAAACTAAGTACAGTTCCTTAAATTTCATACAAAAGATATATATATATATATATATATATATATATATATATATATATATATATATATATATATATATATATATATATAATACCTCCCACAAACGCGTGCGCTTATGGTTTTATTTTTATTTTCTAAACATTCTGTAGAAAATATTTCAGATCATACGAAATATTTTTTCAGACTTTCTTCTACTGATGTTGTTTCTCTACTTGCTTCTGAAATTTCTTAAAATACATTAACCAATGACAACACGTAGACAAAATATGAATTCTCGAGCAGCAAGTGAACTTAATACACATCAATTTCAAGGGTTTGTATTAATGAGGACGTTTAAGAGACAAGTAAAATATAACTTCGATATAAATGTTGGTATGAAAACGGGCAATTTGAAATAGCAGACGTTTCAATTGGTGTATAATGAAATTTGTGACCTTTAAATCGGAATTTCTCAATGGTCTGCCTCTTATTTAAACTTTAAAATTTAGGGTAATTTCTTTTTTTACTTTAGTATAAAGAAGGTATTTTGTGTGTGTGTGTGTGTGTGTGTGTGTGTGTGTGTGTGTGTGTGAGAGAGAGAGAGAGAGAGAGAGAGAGAGGGTGTGTCTGTGTGTGTGTGTAACTTTTCCTTACCTAGCTCTTTGTAGATATCGCATATTTTACTGTACCACCCCTGAAAGAAATGATGAGAAAATAACTAAAAATATCAATTTAGTATTACAACAGCTATTTTCGATTCATGAGAACAGTTTATGACAAATCCTCGAGTAACAAGCAACTTTTTGTTTAACGTACAAACCACTGACAGATGTTAGTAAAGACTTACATGTTTGATTCTGTCATACATATGAATTGACAATCAAAGAGATATACCTATTTTGACCATGATTCCTGACCAAAGCGGCTATACCAACATTATAACTTTGTTTGCATGGAGTATAATAAAACAATATGAGAAAAAGTTCTGCAACATACTAAGTTACTGGGTATGATAAATGTAATAAGCATTTTAGTCATAAATATGACAGAAATGATATGTAAGGTACATGTATTTAAAAAAAACTTACTCCTCGAAATAAAATTTTGCACTGATAAAAATGAACTATTTCTATTCTCTTTAAGATACATATATTGTCTTCTTCACAATGAAGATTAGCAAGTTCCCCGTAAGACAGCAATAGCTCCAAACAAATGCAGCCTGCTATGTCATTGTATTCATCATTATCTGTATAATCAAAAACCATTTCTTCGATTTCTTTGAATAGTTTTTGAATTTCCTGTTAAAATAGAAGAAAATGATTTTTTTAAAAATGTTAAGTATAAGAACATTTGTTGTTATCGTTAAATTGAAAAAATATACATATCTAAAACGTATGCATTGCATTTCGGTAATATAAAAAATAAAACAATTGTAACATGATGTCTGATAGAAAATGTATATGTTATGTATTACGACATTCCAAATTATGAAGTCGACATTAAATAGACAGGGACATATCTAAAGGGAACTGAACACATAAGAAAAATACAACTTGAAGCAAATAGGTGCTTACCTTCAGTTCATATGGACCATGGATAACACTTTTCCAATATTTTCTAGATAGCAACAATGGAAATAGCGAACCCCCGAGAAAGACTTTTTTGTTCTCAATGAGACGTACTATAAATATATATAACACAGTGAAATCTCATCAGAAATTTTCATTTAATATCCTACCACAGTGGTTCAAAATTGTAATAAGATATACATACCTTTGCAAAAACACTTCAAAACATAAAACTTATCTGCACACTAAAAATATAAAAATCAAGGCATAAGATTCATATCATTTTAAAACATTTTAGATTAAAGTGTATGATGTCAACAAGATAGATAGATAGATAGATAGATAGATAGATAGATAGATAGATAGATAGATATTGTGGTTTCATTAATATGCATGGGTTTCAATTTTCGTGGATTCAATGAAAATCACAGTTTGGAGGATACGTAATTCGTGACCAATGATCCTATCTATACAAAATGTTATTAGAAATTGCACTTCAATGAACATTTAATTTCCTGGATCAACTTAACAACGAAATCCACGAAAATTGGTATTCAACGAATATTGATGAAACAACAGTAGATAGATGATAGATAGATAGATAGATGGATTAACCTCTTCAAAAATATCTTTCAATTGATTGAACATATCCTTGTCTTCGTCTGCCACTTCATGGAACACCCTACGAGCAAGTGCCTTTGCCTCTAAATGGTTTCCAGAATTCAGATAACTCTTTGCAAGTTGAAGGTTGCGACTGATTTTCTCTTTTTGGGTTGGCCTTTCGTATTCTTCTGTTATATCTATGGCAGGATCACTGTCACTATTATTTCGACCTATTCATTTTAAAACTTTTTGCGTTTTAAATATTATCTTAAACAAATATTATCATTTAATCATATATATACATATTAATCAATTTAATATTAGTTTTTTCCCTTCATTAATAATAATTTTTAAACACAAAAAATTTAATTTAAAAATACCATTGTCATATTCTAATACTGCTTTCACTTTTAGTTGTTCGATATCTTTTGTGTTATTTTCACCTAACAGCGCCTGGACAAGCTCTGGAAATTTGCCATCCTCCATTACCTCTGCAATCTTTGATCCAGGACTCAAATAGAATACAATACCTACATTTACAAGGATTAATTATTACCAACCTCACGAAACATTCATTACCATTAATATAAAATAGAATGGTATAAATCAAATGTGTTGATAACGAACAGTGTTCAAAATCAAAAGTCTAAATGAAAATTACAAAACAGGAGCAGCGCAAACACGGACATCTACAAAAATTAGAGGTAGGATCAGGTGCCATGGAGGAGTGAGCAGCCTCTGCTGACCGGTCACACCCGATATGTTCTCTTTGTCGTAATTGGGAAAACGGGAAATCAAATATGTAGACAATTCGGTGTTTAATAATGGCCTTACAATAAGTATAAAAAAACCGTCAGTCAACATTCAACCTAGCGGAAGATTGTTTGCCGACAAGGTCGTTGTATCGACCATAGAAATGATGACTTTAATCGGGACTGTTGGTAATCTTGTTTTATCAACTTGTTTGTCAGTGGCTTGCCTCGTTGTGGAAATTGTTCATACGTAGAGCATGCCCTTGCGTATCGAATCAACTGAGAGAAAAAAAACACCATATGCAGGTGATGAAGGAATATTGCTACATAAGTAAGAAAAGTTGACGATAGAAAAATTGAAGTCATCACGTTTATCATACTTTTGTTTTTAGGTTACCATTTAATGTCTTTTTCTCGTAAAATATCTAGATATGAAACAGATGACGCAAACTTTGTGGTATCTTTTATTTCATGTTCACTGGGATATATCGAGTCGACGTAAGAATGGAAGTTGCAATTGTTAATTGGTAATACGTAGTCAATATACCTAAATGTCGAGTTGAAGGCTACAACGAGTGATTTCTTTTTTTCCTGTACAAGTCTTGGAATAAATTCTGCTTCATGTGATTATATAGAAATAGGTCAGCTTACAATGGAGCGCAATTGGTACCCGTGGGAATTCCAACAGATTGTTGGAAGACCTGATTTCCAAAAACTACATAGATGTTGTTAATCAGGCATCTTATTTATATCATCTTCAAAATACTTGTGTACGCAATCCGAATGATTTTTAACAATATAGTTTTGTAAATGACCGATGACAAGGTAAGCAAATTTACGGGATCCATTTTTATTGAAAAAAAAAAACAGCTCTCAATGATGTCAAAAAGCCTGGACTTTGATTTATCGTAGGGAATGGTTGTGTAAAGTGTAGAAAAGTCGTACGTTTTGATTTTGTTGATTTTTGTAAAATTTTGTGATTTCAAATTTTCTAAAAGTTCCTTAAAATGTTAAGTATCCACATTTGATTTACACCGCGTCTTTTGAATATACTGTCGCACGGTACTCTTGAAGTTTCTCCTTTTCTGCTGTTAATATTTTAGTAATTAAGGAATAAAGAAAGAGGCTTGGTAGAACATTTGGGATTTCAAGTTTTCTAAAAGTTCCTTGGAATTCTTAAGTATCCACATCTGATTTACACCGATTGTTGAATATACTGTTACACAGTACTCTTGAAGTTTCTCCTTTACTACAGTTAATATTTTGGTAAGAAGTAAAGAAAGAGGCTTGGTAGAACATTTACTGGAACCCGCTATGTATCTTTGTTTGTAAGGTATTTTTATGAAGTTTAGGTATCCAATATAAGTAAGGTAATTCAAATTCATTTTGGTTGTTGGGAATATTGAAAATATTTAAAACTAACATATGGTTTTGAAGAATTTCCTCCTTAGAAATAAATAAAATTTACAAACCTTTTTCGTCGTTTTTATCAAATTCTTCGTCCATTGATGTATTTATCAATACACCAATTCTGCAGAAGGAGATATTTGACAACATTTCTGCCACGTTGTTTAACTGTGATATCTTTTGAAGTAAAACTACTATTGGTCCCTTATTTTGTACAAGCCGCCCGTATGTTAAACATGCAACAGTCTTTAAAATTACATGAGTTGCTGATTTTCGTCGCAGTATGTCCACAATTTGTAGATGACAGTCTGTTGCCAATGATACATTCATTGATTTTGAAAAATCTTCATGGTCGATGACAGTCTGGATATCCGTAAAATTTATGTTTTTGGGTTCAACAATTTCTCCCTTAATCTGCACTCGTATGTTTTCATCAACTTAAAATTTTGTAAAAAAGAAAAATACATAATCAAGCTGTACATGAAGTAATAATAATTTTGTTATTGAATTTAAAGGGTTATCAGCTTGGGATGAGTGGTATTTAAACAAAAAGACAGTCTCCTATGCATTGAGATGAACAAAATTCAGAATACTGTAGATTGTTAGTTAAACACAAAGAGATTTTTTGCGCAAAACTACGAGAGGCAGGCACAACTCGCAGATTAAAAAAACCCCATTTCGAACAGTTGTGAAAATATGAATATAAAACAAACGTTCGCCGATCGGGATTTTATATATTGAATAACACTAGGAAAAGAACAAGTTGAAGAAAAGAGGTGATAAGCAATGGACACCGATAATCCAATGGCAATAAAATGAACCAAAAAAGAAATAGTATTTAAAGGTGTTTTTTTTTATTCATTTAAAATGAAAGGGTAAAAATTTTAGGACATTCCTTCTTATAAATAAAAATTTGTTCCGCACTTAACTCAATTTTTTTCTTACAAAATCAAAAGAAGGAACCTTTAAAAAAAGTACTGTATACAGGTACTAGTATGCCTCTTCTAAAAGAACATCCTTTCTTAAATGCAGCACTAAAGCCCCAAGCTACAGTGAATTTCACAATAGGGGTAGAACCCCCCCCCCCCCCCCTTATCCGACAAGATGCCTGCTGAAATGTCTAGGAATTCAATAGGAAAAAGTATTTTATCAAAAATACATATTCACGTTATGATCTTTATTTCTGCTTATGTCTGGTGTCTTGTCAGTTGTTATAACCAGACAACAGTTACTTAGATTAAGGCATATTCACTGTTTGATTTAAAGAAAATCACCTTGAGAAAGGGCCAAAAAAGATCTTTACATTTTTGCGAAAGGACAAAAATGACAATAATATTATAGTAACACAGAGGATTTATAGATGATGACTGTATATATAAAAATACTGACCATCTGTCTTAAAACTGTTCTCAATCATTTGTTTCAGAGAATCTGAAACAAACACATCCACATCACCGATAGTTTTGCCCAACTTCAATGTCACATGACTAAAAAGAACAAAGTTCAGCCTCAAATCTGTAAAATAAAGAAAGAACAGTATTATTACACACGCGTTATCTTTAAAAATAAAGAGTGCTTTCCAGATTTACAAAATTATTGTTTTTGTTTATATATATGTGGCCGCGTAGATTGTACGGTGCTAGGGAATTCGTCTGGAACTGCATCCGTCGTGTGCAGTACGAACGGGATGAGGGAATGTTGGTGTAGAGGGTACAAGGTATAAGGTTGAGGCGCGCTGTGGGCCTTATGGTAACAAAAAAATGGTGGGTGTCCCGTATTCCCGAAGGTAATACAATTTCAGAGAAATAAAAGCCAATTGATGCAGGATTCCGAATTTATTAGGCGAGTCTTGACGATGGTAACATTTAACATTTAACAAACAGACATGTTACAAACGAGTCTGATACGGCCGGTAGTGACCTTCAAACTAAGACTCTGGGTGAGACGGATGACTGGCCGATGCCAGACAATTATAGAAATCTAAACAATGAGTAAAAATTGACATGTGGTGCCATTAAATAAGCAGATTAAAGGATTTCGAATAATTAAATAAACTCAATGAGTCTTTTATGATCTGGACATGGAAACCTAATAATTACATAATGTTGTCTTAACAGCTTAGCAGTTTTTCAGACATAACACTCTATCTTTTTGAAATCACACACATAGAGTCCGAAAAATGTCAGTCACTAATTGAATAAGTAACTTTGTTAGAATTAAATTGTGAGAAAATATTACAAAACAGATGTTGAATTTAAATTTAAAAAGTAAAGTCCAAAATAAAGTTATTAATTAACAGTAAATTTTGCACTCTGATAGTTTTCCACCGCTCCATGTTTTGCATTAAATATCACTGTTCTTCCTCTGTTCTTTGATTTTCTTATACGGGTAACGGGCATTGAAGGTGGAATGAAAGATAACCATTGTTTCCTGGTTAAAGACATACAACTGTCATGAATGCCGGGACTATCGTTGTCAATCGGAACGTTGATTTAATGGTTTCAATGGGGAAATCGCTGGCTGTAGAGGTCCAGGATTTGACTACTGCAAAATATGTGCAGCAGCCCCGGGCGCTGTTGTTACCCTGAGGATTCATCCACCAATGGTGACCGCGTAGATTTGTACGGTACTATGGAATACGTCTGGAACTGCATCTGTCGTGTGCAGTACGAACGGAGTGAGGGAATGTTGGAGTAGCGGGTACAAGGTATAAGACTGATTATTAATGAACAGTGAATTTTGCACTGTGATATATATGTAACTGTTGCAGATGACATCAAGAAAAATAAGAATAAGAAGAGCCACATCGTAATAATATTTTCAAAGTTGTATCTTATTTATTTGTATGATAAATTTTGACACTCTTCATGGAGGTCCCTTCCTGGCCCAAGAGGTCAAGATTTAAACAAACACGAATGAACGTATACTATGTATAAAAGACTTTTGTTAAGGTCTGATATTACTGGCTGATAGTCCTTAAGAAAAAGATTTTTAATCATTCTTTGTTCTTTCTCTACTTTTTCCCGTATTGAGTAGGACATTGTCCAATAAATTTTTGAAAATCAAAGTACTCAAATTACAGGCATCCGGGCTTACTTGGTTAGTATTGAAAACGTTTTCATGATAAGGCATTATTATAGACTAAATAGACACATTGAGTCATTATTAATAAATTAACTGAGTTTATACGCATGTTTATAAATATTTATATTAATATTGTAAATTTATTCAATCGTGGAAGGGTCAGATATTTAACACCCTAATTAAGATATACTATTGCATAGTAATTAACGGTCTTAAAACAACTCCCGCAACAATTTGACTATGTTCTCTCAGCTTGACAACGGGATGATCTAGGCTAGAAATGTAAACAATGTATTCCGGCGCTCAGCAACTTTACATTGCAAACTCGAATTATTTAGAATATTGCAGGAAAAAAGAGTATTGTAATTTCATGAATATTCGTTGAACACCAATTTTCGTGGATTTCGTCGTTAAATTGATCCATGAAAATAAATGTTCATCGAAGTGCAATTCCTAATAACATTTTGTTTAGATAGGATCATTCGCCGCGAATTTACGTATCCTTGAAACTGTGATTTTCATTGAATCCATGAAAATTGATATCCACGAATATTAATGAAACCACAGTATCATGTGATGTTTGAATATATTAGATGTAAACTAAAAATTACCAAATAGCATGCTATACATTTTAAGTTCTCTTTGAAGTTGGAACTATATTTTTGTGCGGAGAACGATTTCAATGGTTGTCAAGTCCGCTATCCGCTATCGTGCACCGTCACTATAGCCTGGCAATTGTTTACGCAATGAGCCTGGCTAAAAATTAAGGCCATTGTACCAGAACACTACGTGACTGTTTTAACTTTCATATATATGTTCAAGATAAGTCAAACTTGAAAAAAAAAATACAGACGACAGGTTATCCAAAACCCATATAAATCTTTGGTTCAGATGAACGAAATCATGCGCAAGATATATACAACAATACTTTACAATGATACATTAGGTAAACATATGCTGGCATTTAAGAACTAAATAGTATAGTATTTTTCAATTTGAATTTTTCTTTATGATCTAATAAATATAGGAATTATATATATACGTATTTACAAAGTGTCACATACCTGATTTGTCTAAATAGTCGCAGGGTTGATAATAATACCCGAAAATGTCCAGTCTATTTACATTGTTGTCATGAAGGACTTGAAATGCATTGCTGTGACTCATTAAACATTCCACCAAGCGCTCCATGCTTAACGATAAGTTAATTTTTGATGCAGTGATTCTTACATCAACAATGAGACAAGCATTTCTAGTAGAAACAACCTCTACCGAATATTCTTGTAAACGCCTGTCCTCATTAATATCGCTGATTGATAAATTTCCTGTATTTGCTGCTATTTCCTTAAAACTCTTGCCTGGACTGTGCAATGTCAGCCTTACATCTGGTTAAGAATTATATATATTTTTAATGGGTTTGGTTTTTTTTTTTTTTTTTTTTACAAGTAAATGGCTCAGTATATGAAATTAACTTTATGAAAATTAACAACAAAGATATTTACCTTTCCCTTCAATATTTAAACTAGATTTGCCTTTTATTTGGTCAACTAAAGTAATGGCAATTTTGCAATTTTCTCCTTGTTGATTTATCATAAAAGTTTTTGGGGCTCGTTGAACTGTATTCCGGGACGAGAACCTGTTTTCTTGTCCTAACTGATTGCAGACAATGGTCTCGGTCGCATCTTCTGATGATATGTGTTGTATAGAGTTGTTGAAACCAATCTGGTTATTAACAGTCGCTCTACCTAAAAAATATTTTATTTTGATGAATCACTATAGAACGAAGAGTTGGTCATGCGCATGTTTTATATGTAGCAATAGGAATACTGTATAATTTAATGTTTTCCTGAAGGAAGCATTTTAAATTTTCCCCTTGTTGTCCCAAACGATTAAGAGTAACAAATTAAAAAAGTAATTCAATGTAAAATACATGTAGTTTTAATTTGCAACGAAACTTGCTTCTATCATTGTTTAATGAACAAGAAGGAACCTATATTGCATCTTCCTTAATCGTGTTACAACAACACAAATATTTGATTATGATATTATCTGAAATAATTTTTATTATCAATAATAGTTTAATAGTACAATATACCGATAAATTCCTTTTCTATTTTCTTTAGAAATTTCTTCCCAATTTTTGGACAGGTTTTGCTCAAACGGCCAGCTACATCTCGCAAAGTACTCCAAATCATTTTATTGTCTCTGTGCGATATTTCTCTCTCCTTATTGCGTGAAAGATATTGTCGAGAAAGCAGCACAAGTTGTAAAATATCATCGCCTGTGTTTTGGAAATTCGATAAAGTAGTTTCTTCCTTTGATCTCCATCCAACTGAGGGACGGCCACAATGCCCATCACAAACACCGGTTTCGAATATGTTGCAAAGCAATTCAAAACTGAACTTTTTAGAAATGGCACTTTCACTTTCTATTAGTATTTGATCTTCTTCTGATATGGTACCGTTAGAATTCTCCGATGTATATGCATCTTGTGGAATTTTTTCAACAAGAATTGCAAAACTAGAAAAATAGTTCTCTAACAAACTTCGGAAAAGTTTCCTGCAGTCGTTTTCAAAAAATTTCCACAGTTCAAAAAAATTTGCCTTGTCTTCAGCATCGGATTCTGAAGATTCACTTGATTCACTCTCGGTTTGAAACATTTTCTCAGCAGTTGGTTCCATCTCAAATTGTTATATTTTATGAAATTTGTCATGCTCATTGCCTTTCAATATTTGTAACAGTCATCCATTTTTTCTGTAACAAACAAGTTATCATAATGTATTCTCTTTTAGGGTCAGGTGATTTCATTCCAGCCACAACCAGATTAAGCATTTATTTTCGTACAAAACTGTCTTTAAAAAATGTAATTGTTTGTGTCTGGTACATGTACATGAGAAGAAGAATAGAGGAATTTTATGTTCGGTGCAAGAATCAATTAGTACTTTGTCTAAATATATATACTTTCAAAATAAAGTTGCATGTAGAAATGACATTTCAATTATTTCTAAAATACAAGAGGCCCATGAGCCACATCGCTCCCCTGAACAACAATAGGCATGATAAGATCAGCTTAATGAAGTCATAATACAAAATATCTGGACAATGTGGTTTAATACATGTCGATCCTGTATAAATAAAAATTTATTTTCCCCCTGGATATTCTTATGTTTATAATCAAGTCCTTTTTCTAACAGGATGATTTGATAGTCATATCACATGTTGAGCATTACAGTTCTAAAAAAGATCCTAAACAATTGTTATTATATATGATATAAACCTACACCAAACTCCAAGAATCGTCCAGGGGCCAGAGTCAAAACAATTTTAAAGAATGAGCAATATGTCAAAACGCTTGCAAATAAGTAAACCATATGTGATAACATTACAGTTTTTGTGAGTAATTGAAATGTTTTCCTTTGTACAATTGGATCCCCAATGTGGCCCCACCCTACTCCTCAAGATTTTGATTTAAACGAATTTGAATCTACACTATCTGAAGTTGCTTCTACTAAAGTTACAGCTTTTCTAAGCAAATGGTTTTTAGAAGAAGATTTTTAAAGATTTTTCTCTATATATTCCTGTAAAATGTGTCCTCCCCTCCCCCTTGTGACCCCATCCTACCCCCGGGAATCATGATTTGAACACATTTGAATTTACCCTACCTGGGGATGCTTCCACACAAGTTTCAGCTTTCCTGGCTGATTGGTTTCTGAGATGAAGATTTGTAAAGATTTACTCTGTACATTCCTATGTAAAAAGTCAACCCCCATTGTGGCCCCACCCTACCCCCTGGGGTCATGATTTTCACAACTTTGAATCTATACTACATGAGGATGCTTCCACATAAGTTTCAGCTTTCCTGGCTGATCGGTTTCCGAGAAGAATATTTTTAAAGATTTACTCTAAATATTCCTTTGTAAAAAATCGACCCCCCATTGTGGCCCAACCCTACCCCATGGGGTCATGATTTTCACAACTTTGAAACTACACTACCTGAGGATGCTTCCATATAAGTTTCAGCTTTCATGGCAGATTGGTTTCTTAGAAGAAGATTTTTGAAAATTTCACGAAAATTTTCAATAATTTCTAATTATCTCCCCTTGTAAAAAGGCGTGGTCCTTAATTTTCAGAACTTTGAATCGCCTTTGCCTAAGGATGCTTTGTGCCAACTTTGGTTTAAATTGGCCCAGTTGTTCTTGAGAAGATGTTGAAAATGCGAAAAGTTTACGGACAGACGGACGACAGACAAAATGTGATCAGAAAAGTGTGATCACTTTAGCTTTCAGCTCAGTTGAGCTAAGAAGGAAAAAAAATATGTTTAATAGTTGTTAAGTTTTAATACCACTTTCACATTGATTTCAATCAGTTTGCACATTTGTCCTTTCTAATATAATTTATTTTAACAAATAGAATAGACAACATGACTGACTCTCTCTCTCTCTCTCTCTCTCTCTCTCTCTCTCTCTCTCTCTCTCTCTCTCTCTCTCTCTTATAATGCGTTGTAAAGCAGTTCATGGAATTTCATGCGCATTGTATATGTGCCAAAAATGAATAGTCTTGTTTTTAAAACGCGTAATTAATAAGAAAACAACAACAAAAAAACCCTCATCGCGTAATTTTATCGCCAAAAAAACCCCACAAAACAGTAGAGTTTACCAAACATGGCTCTCTGTGTAACTATTTGGTATAGCGGAAGCTTCTAGTTTGACGCTGTTCGTTTGTTTTTTCTTTTTGGCTTTTTGGGAGTTGAACTATGTTCAATCTCCCTTGGTCATTTTGACTGTTATTTTCAATGCAACTTCATTAATTTTCTCCAAAATCGTTTCGGAGCGTTTCTGCAATTTTCTGCTACATTACGGATGTATACATGTAGGAGGCATTCAAACTGTGGTGAGGGCCTGTCCCGAGACACAGTTAGATTATTCTAACTAAGGAGAGTGTAGTGAAATTAATAGCATTATTGTAGGCTTATAGCGTTGTTCAATTTTTCAAATAAAAAAAAAAACAAAACAAGACAAAATAAAAACTAAAATATCAGAAATATATTCACATTCATTGTTTATTTCAAAAGTACCTTATAATAAGAATGTGTCGTTGTATCCATTTTGTAAATGTTCGATATGCAATGTCTCGTAGATTCAAAAATTGTTAAAATCATGATCCCTGGTTTAGGCTGGGGCGGCAATGGAGGGTCGAATTTTTACATAAATTATAGAAAAACAAAATCTTTAAAAATCTCCTCTCAAAAACTTATCGGTCAGAAAAGCTAAAACTTGTGTGGAATGATCCCCGGGTGTAGAAGAAGGCCACAACTGTGGGGAGGGGGTTGAATTTCTAATTATGAAATAAATTTGTTGACTCTTAATTGTTTATATTTATGTGAATAGTTGTTTTTCTTGATCTTGATCTTCTTGAGAAATGCAATGCTCAATATGTAATATGACTGAAATCATGCAGGTACAAAAGGGGCTCAATGTTTAACATAAGAATATCTGAAGAAAATTTTGAAATCTTTTTTTTAAAATGATCTATTTAACTATTTAACTAAATTGTTCATATATTTTGTATAAGACTCAGATATTTTGTATAAGACTCTAGGTCACTTTTCTTTCATGAAGGAAATATTTCGAAAATTTGGAAAACAAAAACGGGACTAAAACCAGGCGGGCATTGTGGCCAAAGTGTCTATTGTTATATTCAAATGCTTCTAAAACAATTTCTCAAGCTTGGCGCAACACTTTGAATATCTGCTACAGCTAACTGTATCTAAAATAATGAAAATACTTAGTCACTAAACTTCCTGTCGCCTGCGTGAAGCAGTAGTTAGAGCGTCTTCTTGGAGTTGCAGATTAAGGAGTTGATCACTTACGTCGCCGATTCAAATCCAGCCAAACGAATATGTATATATTATAATCTGAACTAGATGATTTTTTGTTCATAATGAAAATCCAACACGAATTCTTACTCACAATCTACCGTGATAGACAATAGGTAACAAGTTGTTGCATGACAACCCCACCCACCCCCTTTCCACCGTTCTAACATGGCTAATCTAATTTTAAATCGGGTCTACACACGTGCATGCCTCCTTTTTTCTTCAAAACTCTTGATTACTGTTGCTTATTACATCCCATATAACATTTTCATCAATTGTGAATGTAAATGTTGACACATTAAACATGCATTGGTTTATCTTTTTATGAAAAATCTTGATGTTGTTAGCTCCCATTGCCTGCACTACTAGTATTTCGGAGAATGCAACTTTCAAACCTTAGATATGCCTCTGTGAGTGTTCGATATAAATATTGGTGTACATAACAATATTGTAGAGCAATCGTTTGATCGATACTGTATACAATCAAATGATTTATCGATTGATAGTTGATAATATATTATTTACCGAACACGAAAGGCGATATTCTTTTCTCTCCTGTCAGTCGTTACGCCTTTACAATAAAATAGTCTTCATTGATTGTGAAGACATGGGAAAATGTAACAAAACCAATTTGTCACATTGTCAACAAGTGCTTTGTCAAAATTAGAAGCCAAATAGAAAAAGTCCCGGGAAAACTCTTAAAGTGAAAGAAAGTTAATAAAGAGAAACGAACAGCAATCACTTTTAGCAGACCTGGGTTATAGAAAGGCTAAGATCGATGAACAATGTTTTGAAACAGTCAATAAAAGGCAAAATTAGGACGACGCGTTAGCAAAAGAAGCAGAATAAGACACAGACTACTCAATATAACTAAATTAATTACTTGTAGAAAAATAATCAAGTTTCAGAGAAAAATAAAATAGGTTAAAAGACATTGTTAGAAAAAAATACTAGTTGAATATCCTAATAGTAGAATTTATTAAGGTAACTTCATTTCAGGAAAATGAAATGAATCAAGTTGCCTAACAAGGAGTGTTACATAAATATTCTCCCATTCTACGTAAGATTGACGACGATCTTTGACCTCAGCTGGTTTTACTAGCGTAGTTTATTTTCAAAACTGAATGCAAAATTGCAGATCCTTATAACACGATCGATATGCCGAATGGATTTGTTTTATGATCACCTTCATTTATTTTAAAACAGTGTTTTCGACCGTTTGCAATCGGAGACACTATCCTAAATTACATAGTACCAAACAGATGTTATATACATGTACGCTTAATATTTTACATTAAGGTGTTAAATGAAAGTTCATACACGGTAGATGTTACAATTGTACATTTTTCAAATATTTATTTGATTCTTTACGAATATGCAAGAAAAGGGTATACGTTGGTCATGTGATAATATGTTTAACCCGATAAGTAATCCTTGAAATATTTGATAAATGGTATAATTACTTTTAGTACATGTGCCGGCGTTATATAGTGCCTTTCCCCCTAGCCATCTTTCCCCCCGGAAAAATGGCTATATAGCAGTTTTTCCCCCCGGAAAAATGGCTATATAGCAGTTTTTCCCCCACGGAAAGCTGACTATATAGTGGGTTTTCCCCCTTTTTATAGCCAGATTACCCCCACGGAAAACCTACTATATAGTAGATTTTCCCTCTTTTTTACATTCCGGTCATGTTTATGGCGGACCATTCGTGGCAATAATTTGCAATAAATGATAATATATTAATTTCTCATAATAAAGGATACTAATGGCATTTATTAATACATAGAATAAAATACATGGTTTTTTCACCCCTGATATGAACAAAGGCACGGCCTTCATAACATTCCTGTGTCATCACCATTTATTTCACCTTTTGTTATACCTTTTTGGAACACTTTTTACGCGGATTTCGGAATACCTCGAATCTTTTCCATCTAATCGATGCTTATCTACAGTTTTAACTTCGACATTATGACATTGACATTTTTCACAGAACACGTCAGAATACATTTGAGTGAGAATACGCCGGTTTGGAACTTTAATTTTCCCATGTATTATCATCTACGTATAAGCTCCTCCCAGGAAACTAACTGAATAATCTTGACTTATTTTTGTAGAGGAAGTGAATAAGAAGTGGAAATGTATTACTCCCTTCGTCCAAAAGCTATTAATTTTAATTTAATACCGTTAGAATTGACGATCTTAAATGATTGTACCCACGAGAAAAAGGGTCTTATGGCATTTTCGACAAAACAGAGAAATCACGTCACAAACATTTGACGTTATTTCATAACGTCGTCCGAAAAGTGGAATGCTTAAAGCGTGTTATTTTCATAACGTGTAGTATTTTTTACCTGATTTTTATTAATTCAGCACGTTGTTTTGGGTAAACTCTTTATTTTAGGTTAACTCTTTAAGACATACATGTATTGACAACTTCATTTTGTTTTTCCTCTCATTTTATGTTAGATTTATCGAAATATGCTCAATTAATGGCTACAGTTTGAAGAATTGTTGTGGAAATACTTTGTTATTAATTTTGGTGTACGTGTATACATGTACGTGTTTCTTTCTGTTACATCATATCGATATTCATGAACAGCAAAGGCTAAAATATTCAGATTATCTGATATTGCTTGATTTCAAAAGGTGAAATTCTGGACCTAACAAATTTTATCAATCTTTAGCAATGACTTTTGATGTTATTGTTTTCAACAATGTACCAAGTATAAACTTAGATGTATGTTGCACACTCAATACAGTCACTTATTTTTAAATCATTATTTGATGGATAACTGAACAATACAAGGGAATTGAAAAATATCTGGTTGAACAAGCTTAAAAGCATACATTCTTCACTCATATTTCTCTCTGTATGAAAATAAAAGAGAATTTTGAAGACAATCTAAGTGTTGATTCAAATGCCGTATGTTTAGAAATACAATGAAATGTTTAAAATTTGCTTTCATTCTGAAGTTAAGTACAACAATCCCTCTATTTTGGCAGTGTGTATACACGGTGTATGAAATCTGAGCTTCAATATTTTGCGTGTTTTTGGTCATCAAACGATCACGGTCCAGTAGCTATAGTCTTAAGGTTAATTATTCTGATGGTCCAGTAATCGGAAGGTTCAAAAGTTCGTCGGTTCATTAGTTTGAAGGTTTATATATATATAAAGGGTTCAGTAGTCAGAAAATCCAAATAGTGTAAATTCCTGAAGTTTTGAACTACACCAAAATATACTGACTAGAAAGTATTATTCTACGTAACTACAACAGTACTATATTTAGTTTTGTGTGGGCAAATTTCCGTGATTGCTATTTTTTAAAGATTAGTTTAACTCCTGCTATGGAAACTCTGATCATTTTGCCCATATTCAGTGAGAACATATTAACTTCTAGGCCTAGCAATGAGCTCGAAGTTGAAAGACCTTCTATGATTATGTTGTGCTTCATTATAACATGTACAAATTCATTTTGGTAAAGGGGAAGAATTTTTAGAAATCTTAGATATAAAAATGTATGTAATTGAAATATTTCAAATATATGAAAATGTATCGTTATTTGGTGCAATTTTCAATCATACATTTACTTTCCTTGGCAAATACTTATTCATTAGTTGCCAATGATATTTTGTACGTTTAAAACTGACCTTATTGAATTTGACTTTGTTCAAACCTTCAAGTCTATGCTGTATTAAAATGCAGCAGTCAACACTGATTTTATTTTGCTTAAATTTTAAGCCTTCATTATCATATAGGGAATCACAAAATCTAAAGAAAACATGTAAAATGGTCAACTTCTGGAAATCTTTTTAATTAATCTAAATTGCACGCAGTCTTTCAATATACAGGAAATATTGTTTTTTTACTTAAAATTCCGAGAATTTTTTCATTACGATTTATCATTTATCTGCATCATTTATGATTATTTTGATTGATTTACACTGGCTGTTACATTCAAAATTAATATTTTATAAAGAAAACACATTAATTATTTTGTTTTACTTAAAGTTTAGTTTAGGGAATTCTTTCATTGCAATTCCCTGCATCAATTTTGATTGACTAACATAGAATGGTAGATTATAAATGAATATTTTATACAGAAAATCATATTGTGTTTTACTTAAAATTCAGAGAAATCTTTTACTGCGATTCCCTGCACCAATTTAGATTGATTTACACGGAATGGTACATTATGAAATGAATATTTTATACAGAGAGCATTGTGTTTTACTTAAAGTTGATTTTTTTTGATGATTTTGATGATTTTCACAGAAAGGTACAAAAGAAAAAATTCAGAAAAAATCATTGCAATTTTCTGCATCTTTTTGATTTACATTGAATGGTACGCCGGTGCATTATGAAATCATTATTTTATAAAGAAAATATAATTTGAAATTGGTTTTGGTTGATGAACACGGAACGGTACATCATGAAATTAATATTTTAAACGACTTCTTTCGTTGAAATCATCATCCTTCATCGATTGTGGTTTATTTGGAATAATTTTTTTTCAAGGACTGGTACATTTTTAGATTGATATTTTATATAGATGTTTACAGGCAATTTGTGCGTGCAATCAAACGTAGCTGTGCTATTCAGTTATTCCTAACATTGTCTGACATTCCAGTTATCATTCAGTTAGATGGATAATACAGGTTCATCGTGTCATCATGACTTGATTTTTAATAACATTTAACATAATTACACCAACCAAGACGAACCGGAAAAGAATGAACCGGAACCGGAAAAGAATGACGACAATCATAGATCTAACAATTTGTTATTGTAAATGTATGTGCTTTAGACTCCAAGAAATAAGAATACATCCCCCGATACATATTTATAACATTTTGCAATATAACATTTTGCGTTGATCTCAACGAAAATTTTATTACACAAAATGTGATCATTACTTATGATCACTCAAAACCTGCCAAAATGTATCATGATAACAACGAATAATACACCAGTAATCAAGACCTTACCGATACTGGTACTGTACCAGTATGTCTATTATGTATACCAAATTAGAAATAGTTTAAATGTTTGCTTCCTTATATCACCTCTTTCTATAAAGTTATAATATTATATCAATCATAGAGGACATTGTACTTTTTCAGTGCCATATAAAAATACTCGAGGGCCATTTTTCACCTATAAACTATTAAATGAAAATATTGCAAACATTAAATCAATATTCTGTCCCTGGACATTGGGTCCTTACCGTCAATTGACCTTGATCGGTTAATAAAATGTACGTGTACGTGTACGCGTACGTGTAAAACAATAAGATTCAACATTTTCAACATGTTCAGCATACTCTCACTGTTTATGAAATAATTCTATGACTTCGATGAAACCAAAAACACAGTAATTCTTAATTTATTTTCTGTTTCACTTAATACAACGTCTGATATACACTAAGTCTATATTTTTATTTTAAAATGCTACAAGTTTTTACCTCCGTGTACATTTTGATTCTACACGTTTTGTACAACTTGTAGAATTATGCATTAAATTAGGGGATTCCCCATGTTACCCGTATTCGTACACGTACATGTTTAAATGCTTAACCTCTCTAATGTACTACATTTACTAGTTATTTTAAATATGACTGTTTAATCGGATGATTATATAATTTATCTATTATGGACATCATTGTACAATAATATGAGGCTATAAGGACCAATGTCAAGTCATTTCGCCCAAAGACACAGAAAAGTGATATCGGCCTCGCCAGCTCAGTCTATATCGTCTCGGTCAACATCACTTGACATGGGTCCTTATAACCACATATCGAACTACAAAGAAGTCCATAATTAAAACAAATTACAGAGTGCTGTAGTTTACATTTATTACGTTTCAAAGTCACGGTCACGTTTACATTGAAATTGTTTTGATGTTGCATGTTCATAACACGACGTCACATTTTTATCCTGTTGAAATAGCTTTATTAAAAACGGAGAAAACCTCAACTTAGAACTGGTTTAAAGCCATAAAATTTCAGATTTGAAAACTCTGAGATGTGTTTTATTCAATTCTATAAAAATCTCAAAATGTGCAAAAAATATCATAAGCACCCTTTTCTCATGGACTCAATCAAATATAATCATATATTTCTACATCTAGATATCAAACGAGAGACAGGGTGCAATGATATGATGAGAAACTGAAATGTTTTACTTCGATTGATGGGGTTCTAAATCATGTGTAAGGGGTGTTATAATTTATTATGTATTAAAGGAATGTGTAAAGTTAGTATTTACAATTTTGTTTTAATGTCACGCTTATTCATATTCATGTTTTTAGCTCACCTGAGCTGAAAGCTCAAGTGAGCTTTTCTGATCACATTTTGTCTGTCGTCCGTCTGTCCGTCTGTCCGTCCGTCCGTCTGTAAACTTTCACATTTTGAACTTCTTCTCTAAAACCACCAGACCAATTTCAACCAAATTTGGCACAAAGCTTCCTTATGGTAAGATGAATATAAATTGCAGAAATGAAAGACCCATCTTTATTTAAAGCGGAGAAAACCTCGAAACTGTAGAAAAAGGGGGGGATTTTTAAAAATCTTCTTCTCAAGAACTACTGAGTCAAATTCAACGTAATTTAGCATAATTAATCCTTATATAAAGGAAAATATGAATTGCAAAAATTATGGGCTAATTCTGTTTCAAATTTGAGTAATTTACGAAAATAACAATAAGACAGAGAGCATGGGGGTCAATCAGTTTAACTTCGGGCTCGATATTTCATATATCGAAAACCAGGTTCATTGTTAGAAGCCATGTTGGACGCATGCTGACAAAGATGAATTTGCTTGTTGTGCAACAGTTTACGTGCGAAGGGAATATTTGAAACATCCAAAATATATTTATGCCGTTTTTGTGAAGTAAATTGAGGTTAAATATTCCAATGCGTTGACATTTTCACTTCTGACGGTGGTTTTAGCTTGTTTCGATTTTCGTTTCTTTTTAACTTGAGGGGAACTATCGCCTGTATTTTGGAATTTTTACGTATCGAATCAAATATAGACTTCGGTAAATCAGACAGCTAATTGTTTACTGAAATGAGCAAAACCTGATGCACTACTATTGGTACATTTAATTCGGTACGATCTCTACATACTGGTTGATTAATGCTACATGATTTGTTAAAATGCTCATCATTTTCAGTCTAAACGGAGATTATTTTCGCTGCTAGAAATATATACGTATATATATGATGAAAAATAAATTGTGCTCTTTCTTTGTTTTAGTGCATTTTTCTTTTCTTTTAATTGTTTACAATTTTATATTTACTAACCGTATCTGAGAGTCAAGCTTCGAGTTATAAGCAAAATACAGAGCTTTGCGCACAATGCTATGTTTGTACACAGAGCTGAGGTCATGCTTTAGTTTGTTTGTATTTTATATATTTTAAATGCAGCTATGCTGAATAGGAAATACCAAAATCTTAAGTTGAATGTAATAAACTCGTGTGAACAAAAACATGACTCAAACCAAGCTTTGTATCTTGTTTATAATTCTACGATTGAAGCTGAAATTTTAGTTGATCATTAGAAATGTCTTGCTAAAAGGCATCTTCACAACGTCAATGCTTTGTAATCACAAAGCCTTGACGTTGTGAAGATGGCTTAAAGGATGATATGCTGTAACTACTTTCTGGGGCCCCTCCTTATTCGATAAATTATATGGAATCTACACCAATTTTGATAGTTTTTCAGACACAAGTAAATAAAAACGACATCTTTAAAACAGTTTCCATAGTTCTGACACATTACTGTTACAAGGATAAATGCACTATCGCTATTCTTGAGAAAATATTACAGCGGAAAATCATCTTGGTTTGTAACCATTTGTTGTTGTGTTTTTAATAAAGATGAAAATAATGGGTGGGCCTTAGTAAAATAGAGTGATATGCCTGTCAATACATTGATTATAATAGCTCTTAACATATCACGTGACAACATTTTTCATTCGAGTGTATTCATCGATCTAGTAAGGTTATGTCACATGAGTTCACGCCAGGTAAACAACAATCGTTTATTAATGAGGAAGACCAATTAAATTTTTTATTTTTAATTTGAGCGCATTGAGGTACAATTTCTTCTTTCACATATAGGAATTTTTTAAATAAAATACAATAACTAGTAAGTTGATGAAGAAAATGTACCTATATGCTCATATATTTTGATCATTTTATGAAGTGTGTGTGTGGGGGGGGGGGGGGGGGGGGGGCAGAACTAAAATAAAAGGAATTGGAAGTTAACAGTGTACCCCTACCAAAAATTTAGTTTAATATCTTGCATAGGATCTTCTTGTGGTAAAAATGGTATTTCATAAAGGTACAATGTCAAAGATTAAGTGTTTGCAAAAATAAGTGTAAAATTCGGATACTTTACGGTATTTATTTTTTGTTATTCTACTGAGGGCCATATGGCACAATATCCTTTGAACGCCCATACATGAATAAAGCTATTGTTGCTCAGGTGAGCGATGTGGCCCCATGGGCCTCTTGTTTAATTAAGCACATTTTTTTTACGAAACGCCAGGTTTAATGATGTAAACATTTTTTTTTAAAAATGAAATTGCTTCACAACCAGAACAAAGTCAGTATCTTTGCTGGTTACTTTGGAAAATGTGAAATGGAGCTTGAACTAACCTTATATATATATTATCATTCACTGCGTGCTAATTTTTCCGCTTTTTATTTTGCAACGTGATTTATAAATATACAATTTTGAAAACGATGCCATATAAAACAAGATATACGATTCACTTACCTAAAAATTTCACCATACTATTAATTTCATATTTTTGCAATAAAGATTTACTTGTGTACCATATTATTTCTTCGAACAATGAAACAAGGGTAATTAGAAATAAAAAACAAACACATTTTTTGTGATGAGCTGACTTAATATTTTTTTAAAATATAAACTTGATCTTCTAATCAGTTGGCAAGTAAAATAAATTCGTATATCAGGTGCGCTATTGTTGGTTATTTATTTTTGTTTTTCGGTTGCTACTTTTATGAATAAAAATTTATTGATTTATTTATCTAGTTATTTAGTATACCATTAGTCATCTTATGAATTGATTAAATGTTTTGAAGAATAATGAATTTACCCGCGTACCTTTTTTAAAATTATTGTTCGTAAAATTAAAAAGAAAAGCAGAATTAAAGGTAATTTTCAACCATTTTGATAAAGAAATATATGAGTGTGTATTTTTAAATGATGTTTTTACTTTTAAATATCCGTAAAAATATGGTGATGTGGTCATCTCTAGTTTTTGAGATATGGGGTCCTAAAAAATACACTATTCATTATAATTGGATTTCAAACATCGGGCTCGGAAACATCAAGGGCCCCTACCCTGGGGGCTAAATTTTTCAGGGTCATCTACTAGTGGTATACCACTACCAATATAAAAATATGGTTAAGTGGTCTTCTCTAGAATTTGAGATTCGGGCCCCCACTTATAGAACACTATTCAATCATTATAATGGGGTTTTAAACATCGGGCCCTGAAACATCGAGGCCCCCTACCCTGAGGGCTGAAATTTTCAGAGTCACCTACAAGTGGTAAACCACTGCCACTGTGAAAATATGGTGATGTGGTCACCCCTAGTTTATGAGATATGGGACCCTAAAAAATATGCACTATCTTCATTATAATAGGATTTTAAACATCGGCTCTGAAACATCGGAAACAAAATTTCTCTAAAACAGAGGTTTAGCCTGGACAAAATTTGCACAAACAGACAGACGGACTGATAGATTTATTAAAATATTCTCAAAACATTTTTCACTTACAAATTCAGAACACAGAATTATGCATATAAGTGTATATCTTGTAAAACCAAGTACTTTTTTCAGTTATAATTACCTAAATTAAGTTCTCTGTATAATTCCATTACACACATGTTTAATTTTCAGCATTGTCTATAAAAAATAATAAATCGGCAAAACGAAAATTAACCTTTACAGATGAATGCAGATATATGCAACCTGGATGTGTAGAAACATTGATTTTAATTCTTACTGGGTTTCCATAAATATTTTTTATAAAATATGAACCGAAAACGTGAGGGAGAAACCCTACTATGGGGGAAAAGCTACTATATAGTAGCTTTTCCCCCTGGGGGAAAAGGCTACTATATAGTAGGTTTTCCGGGGGGAAAAGCTGCTATACAACACCGGTTGACATAAATATATGATACTCAAGTATGACCTTTTTCACTTTGTATCATTGGTAATTTTAAAGCTTTATGATCTAATTGAAGAAATTTCAAAAAATATTTTAATATCTTGTGTTTGTTTATCATTAATTAGTCCGAGAGTGTTTTAAGCGTTCCATCAATGATATTTGCATAAGCTACATTTTTGTGATGTCCAATGAATTGAAAGAATTGAAAAGGTTTACTTTGGTCTCGTTAATTTTCTACGTATTTTACATACCTGAACAACAAACATGACAGAAAACGTTACAGGTGTGCACCGTGTTTTATTGTGCTTAGGAACATTACAAAGAGGCGGTGAAAAGATTAAATGACTACTGGATTCTCTTTCATGTAAACACCCAATGGCCCAATGACAAAACAGAAGTTGTCTCTCTTTAAAATTGTATACAATTGAGTTTATTTCATTGGGTGTGTTTTTAATCTCTTTTCTGAATTTACAATTTTATCATTATTGTGGCTAAAACTACACCTGTGCACTTTTAGCCGGACCTTACAGCTTTAATATAACTTAAAAATATTTTAAAAATCATAAGTTAAAGATTGTAATATTAAGAAATTCAAAAATACACACAGTTTCAATTAATCATATCTACCATTCATTCATTCAAAAATGATCTCGTTAATTTTCTACGTATTTTACATACCTGAACAACAAACATGACAGAAAATATATCCGCCATTATCATCGTTGACATGCGCATGCTAGTTAGAACTTGTATATTATCTACGATAGCCTGCAATGTTTAAAATGGATTTGTAAATTGAATCGATATATATATATATATATTTTTTGCAAGCAATGCGTCTAGTGCGTTGCTGTCTGTGTATGTTTGTTTGTCACCTATCGCTACCAGTCTTCACCGCTGGATAGCAGTAATGCGGTAAAGAGAGAGCAATATACAAGTCTCGCCATGTCAGTACACAGCCATAACAAAGGCTGCAGTCTAAAAGCACAGAATTCCCAAAGACTATTGGAACCTTTGTTGGACTAGTATCTTGTCTCAGATAGCAAAAAATACTAGACAATTAATACAACAAACACCCCGGAACTAGGACACAGGTCCTGTGTATGGAAGGAGAATAAAATTCTTTGTAGTAAAAGCCGTAAGAAAGCTGCAAAACTGAATCATATTAACAATTAATCCATCAAGTCAATAACCATCATCAGATCTAGGATAGTGCAGTCAATATACAACACTGAGAAAGAACAAACCTTTATACAACCATTCCCCATGACAAATTAAAATTTACGCCTTTTGATATCCTCGAACAGTTGTTTCTTCAATAAAAATGGAACTCGTAAAAAATGCTTACATTGTCATTGGAAATCTAAAAAAATAGTTTGTTAAAAATCATTCTGATTGCACACACAAGTACTCTGAAGTTGACATTAAAAAGATGCTTGAGTTTCTGATAGACAACATCTATGTAGTTTTTGGAAATCAGGTCTTCCAAGAATCTGTTGGAATTCCCATGGGTACCAATTGTGCCCCATTGTTAGCAGACCTATTTTTGTATTCATATGAAGCAGAATTTATTCAAAAACTTGTAAGTGAAAAAATTAAATCACTTGCTGTGGACTTTAACTCAACATTCAGGTATATCAATGAACAATTGTTATTTCCATGCTTACGTCGACTCGATTTATCCCAGTGAACTTGAAATAAAAGATACCGCAGAGTCTGTGTCATCTGTTTCATATTTGGATATTTTACTGGAAATGGACATTGATGCTAACCTAACAACAAAACTTTTATGATAAACGTGATGACTTTAGTTTTTCTATAATCAACTTTCCTAACTTATGTAGCAATATACCTTCATCACCTGCATATGGTGTGTTTGTCTCTCAGTTAATTCGATACGCAAAGACATGCTCTTTGTATGAGCAGTTTATAAGGCGAGGCAAGCTACTGACAAACAAGTTGATAAAACAGGACTATCAACAGTCTCGTCTGAGGTCATCTTTTCGTAAGTTATATGGTCGATACAACGACCTTGTCAGCAAATACAATCTTCCACTGGGTCGCATGCTGACTGACGTATTTCATACTAATTGTTAGACCGTAATTAATCACCTAATTGTATGCTGACTTTTCCGGGGTTTTTTTCCCGATTACGACAAAAAGCACACGGCGGGTGTGACCGGTCAGCAGAGGATGCTTACTCCTCCTAGGCACCTGATCCTACCTCTATCTTTTTGGAGGTCTGTGCTGCTCTGCTTTGAATTTGTATTTCGTTTTATGGATCTTTGAGATGGTTGACAGTTTGTTATTGTCATTTTTCACTATCAATGAAAATGGGAAACCCCTATAGCAAATCTTTGTGCTAACAACAACTTTGTCATTGACAAAACAATCGTCTCTTCTAAGCACTGCCACCCGGCTATAGTTACACCAGTCCTGAGAAAGAAGCAACTTACAAAATGTTAGAGTTTTGAGCGAGAAGGGGGCAGATGCAGCTGTTACTGGCAAAAATGAAACTTAAATTACTGAAACACACAAGCAAGAACACGATAGAGATGCTTTTCACACCCAGATAACATGTGGCAATTCAATACAATATGCAAGAGGACATGATATTAGTGAAATACGTGAAAATAAATGAATAGTTTTATATTTAAAGCAATGGCAATGTACTGTAATCAAAAAGGTGTAACCCAAAACGAAAAAATATAACAGAACGCGTATACATTAATTACTATTAACCAACTTTTATTTTCGTGAGCGAAAATTTCGCGAGGTTCGCGAGAGCGTTGTCGGTGCGAGCATTTCTCGCAGTGACCTAGTCATTAAATGTCTTTAGTAAATCATTCTTCAGATAATCTTCATCTTAATCAACTATCTCGTATTCGATCGTTCAAATCGTTCAAAGGTGTAAACTTTACCAGTAATGTATGTTTTACAAAAATTCAGATAGTACGAAACACCCGTGAAATTAAATACTTCAGCACAAAATAATGGCTTAATATTAGGTAAAAGTTAATTTTTATCCATTATCTAAATAAAATAATATAAATCATGCCAATAAATTAGTCAAGGCCTTAAAAAAATTGAGGTACAGGGTATTTTGATAATTTTGAAACCTACATTTGAATGGTGTTTGTTAGAATTTTGTGCAATTTAGCCTTGTATCATTAAAAATTGTGTAACTTGTGTTCCGTTCATATTAAATACATGAAATTTGGAAACAACCATCATCAGAGTTTAGACTTTATGCCTATCAAATTTCAAGCTCATATCAAAAGGTCAAAGGTAAAATATTGTAAGCTTCTTTAGCACCCTGTCATATGCAAATCAGCTCACATTTTTTAGCCTCTATTTAATTGGTAAAATAAATTGTAAGAAATACAATTAGGGGGTTGTATCCTCCGTATCTCGAATTCTCATATAGATTATCTCGTATACTGGATCCTTATAAGGTATGACTAAGTTTTCTCGTTTCAAAAATAGTTTATTCAGTTAACAAAGCATCTCATCATTCAATAATAATTATTTCCAACATTATAACAAAGTGGATGGCTGTGTCCGTGCGGTGGAGTAGCTTATTATTTAATGAAATCTACATTCTATTTGTTTTTCATACCTAGATAGAACAATTGCTCGCAAATGAGCCTCTCCGTCAATATGACGTGATATGCCGCCTGATGTAAGCGTTTGCCTCATATATATAGACTTCTGAATATAGTCACGTGATCAAAGAAACCAATAAATAATTGTCCTTTCTAGAGTATGTAGGAACTACATTTACAGCAAATGTTCAGTTACAGAAAAATACATAATTTCAAAGTGTCCTGTCTGCTTAATATCGAATTACAATCAGAGTTTATCTAATTACATATAAACAAGAATAAAAACAATTCATCATAATGAAACGGACAACCACCATCCTTTGCGCAAGAATACAGATCAATGACAAACATTCCATATATATTATGCCACGACAATGAGTTCGATATATTTTGATAAAATATAATACTAATAAATAATCATCAGTAAAATAAACTAGATGCTGTCTTTAGACAGTAATACCCACTCGAAGTGTTTGCCTCTAAATAACACTCTATTGTACCCCCCCCCCCCCGGCGGTTGCCTGCTTTATAGATGCTTTTGTGTGCCAACATCATCGTGTGCGTGGATTTAGAGAAAGGGTGGGGGGTTGAGAAATCCAGACCCCCCCCCCCAAAAAAAAAAAACTCATTTATGTAGTAAAATTACCAAAAGTAAACCTCGGACTACAACCCCCCCTCCCCCCTGCAAACACAATTATTACTCTGACCCCCCCCCCCCCCCCCCCCCCCCCACTACCCATGGATAAATAAAAATCAGAATATTTTGATAACAATGAAAGCCTGCACATGTAATTGCAATAAAGAATACTGTAAACAGTGCAAAATAAATGACATATTGCGCAATGATTTTCACTGCAGGACTGCTATAACGATTTTAAAAGGTGGTATCAAACACATGTCGATATCTATGTGGATAAAAGTGCGTTATTTATATTATATGTAGTTATATTCTAATTAAATTACTTTCAACGTTTTAGAATTAAAAAATTTTACACATGAATATTTGGCCAAAAAAATAAGTTTTTAAAATTTTTGGAAACTTAAGGTAAAAATAAGATAAGCCCCAGCAAGATTCAAACTCTCTACTTACAGACACATTGTTAACGCTCTAACCCATTGCACTATGCTGTTAGGTAACATTATTTTGGGGGGAAATATTATATTCTATACTTTTTTTGTTTCGTTCAATAAGGAGTACATCACAATATGTGGGTGTCCCATACCACCTTAAGGCTGAAAATTGTGCTTTACATGGTTAATTACCTAATAAAATTGTGCATGGGGTTTTAAAGAATAAAGTTATGAAATTACAGGCAATATGTTACAATTAAATGATCTTTGTCTGAAGTTACGTACACAACACAGGTCTACAGGTTGCATTAGCGGGTACTAGTTTTACCCAGCTCTTTGGTTTGATGAATATCACGTGGTGTACATGCATGTGTGTTTTCGATATGCAGAATAGGATTAATTAACACGAAGAAACGTTTCTTTTGTGGTGATCAGCTAAAGGAATTCGTATTGTGCTAATTGGATTATCATTATGATGTTGACCAATATAGGTAAGTATAATACATGTAGTAGCGCAATATTATGAGACACCGGTATACAAAACAGTTAAGTTTTACTTTCACTTTCTAAAATGTGATCTCCCTTTGCCAGCATACTGTATCATCATCTTTATTTAAATAAGCTTATCTACAGTTTCTATCATTTTAATTGCAGAATTTTTTTATTTTTTCATTTGTCAGACTTACACTATTGAGATGACTCCATATTGACCCTATTTTGTATTAAATTTGGGTATTAAATATCATGTTTATATGAGTTATAATAGGGAGGAAGGGGAAGGGGCCTTAACCGTTCCCCATCCCCAGGATGTGTGGATTAGATATACATTTCTAGTGAGAATGAAGGCATGCTGCAGCTTTTTTTTTCCCCATTATACCCCTACCCCATCATCATACACCAGTAATAGAAAAAGAGTTAATGACTAATTTTCTTTTATTTTAAATTGCTTATTCTTTTTTGTCAAGAGATATGTCGTATGTCAAGATTTATGACTCATGAAAATTTGTGCATTTAAATCCTGATTGTTAACATACATGTATAATTATATATAAAAAAAAATACATGTGATATTTTACTAGGGATCATGCAATTAATTGCAGAATTGCCAATCGGTTATTTATAACTCATTTTGACTGATTAATTTGTTAATCATTTTGAAAATAAAGACATTTCTAAATACATGTATAACATATTATCAATAGATTGATGTAACTATTTACGGCCCCACTCTGCAGATGCCCTATAGTGATCATTCTGTCCAATTCTGTTGATCATGTCAAGATACATTAGATACATTTAAAACAAATTGGCCCCTGCCCCTTGGGTTATTCCCCCACCCCCCTCCTCTTAAATAGGAAATTATAATACATTTTAATAACTGTTGAGATCCCCACCCTAGACCATATTTATTCTTCATCCTTGTGTCATTGCACATCAATTGGTACATGTATATAGGTTATGCCCCCTTTGAGATGCCCAGTGACTTTCCAGAGTTGGAACTAATCAAGTATTAATCTATCTTATTCATATGTAGTGTAATTCCTTGCCCTAGCCCAATGTTGACCCTGCTTTGTTTTTTACAGCAAGCTCTAGTTTTTTTTTTTTTTGACTGACTTTACAATTTCTACAATTACATATAACATTTTGTTTATCTTTAAGATTAAAAAGCAATTTCCAAAATCTCTTTATGTACATCTGACAACATACAGAAAAATACCAATCAAGAAATGATTTTGCTACTGTAAAAATGTGAAAAGAGACTCTGAATCTCCCCACCCCCGAAAACATGAATAGTTAAATATTTTTAAAATATCCTCAAAATCATCAAAATCCCCACTCCTAAACCATATATATTTTTGTTTTTTCAACCATGACCATGTCAAGGCAAATCTTTTTGTGGTATTAGTAGGCCATGGCCTCTGGGGGGGTCATCTTAACCCCACTCACCCTCCCAAAATCAGAAATGATCAAATAACTTGAAAAAAATGCTTGTGATCCCCACCCTATTTCAATCACAAGAGATAAGAGGAGGTCCAGGAATTAGGTTTTTTATGGGACGGAACATCATTTTGCAGATAGCATTGACCCTCAGAATCAAATTTATATTTCTAAAACCTTATTGCATATCTATAGCTCAGCCCCTGTTATATCCCTATAAATGATGTGGCTATTCATTAAATCATGAGAGGAGTTCTGGGAAGTAGGTTTTTTCAGGAGTGATAAACGTCAATTTTCAGCTACTATTTGACTCCCTGGATGAAATTTAAATTTTTAAAACCTTATTGCATGACTATATGACAGCTCCTATCATACCCCAAGATATGATGTGGCTATTCATTAAATCATGAGAGGAGTTCTGGGAAGTAGGTTTTTTTTAGTTGTGATAAATGTCAATTTTCTGCTACTATTTGACTCCCTGAATGAAATTTAAATTTTTAAAACCTTATTGCACATCTATAGGACAGTCCCTATCATATCTCAAGAGATGACATAGCTACTGCATAAATTGTAAGAGGAGTTCTGGGAACCATATTTTTTTGGCAAAAAAAAGTCATGTTTTTATGCCCACAGAACCCCGTGATAAAAACAAAAATTCTGAAACATGATTACACGTCAACATGACACCCCGAAGCATATCCTATTAGATCATTAGGCTACTGCAAAAAGAAATTGACGTTTTTTGAAACCAGACTTTTTGTAAAAAAAACGTCATTTTTCAGCCATTTAATGAACCCCAGGACAATATTGAAATTTCCGAAACCTCATTGCGCATCTATAGGACACCCCAAAACATATTCCAAGATATGATTTGTCTACTGTTGAAAATGGAAAAGGAGTTCGAGGAAGAAGGTTTTTTGTCAAAACACGTCATTTTTCTACCCATTATTTGACCCCCAGGACTACCAGAGAATTTTTGAAACCTGTTTACAAAACAACATGACACCCCAAATCATACTCCAAGAGTTCAGTTTGCTGGTTTATAAGATGTAAGAGCAGTTTGAGAAAGTAAAACGTGACAGACGGACGGACGGACGGACGGACGGACAGACGGAACAGGGTAACAACAATATACCCGAACTTTCTTTAGAAAGTGCGGGTATAATTAGTTTGATTAAACGTATTGTAATTATCTTAATAATCTTAAATACATTATGACGCAATAAACACATTTTAATTTATCATAGTATACTATATACCTTCCCATAAAGATTCCAGGTTTCTGAAGAAGTTTCCGTTTGATCGACGACACCCAAGAGTCTGTCCACTGAACATCATTTCCTCCTTTGAATAGAATAATTTTATGTAAATCAGTCGAGGAGAAACAGTTAAATGAGTTAAATAATAATAACGACCTTTGAATTATTTATGTTTTAGACGGTTTTCTGGAATTTTATCAATCTATAAAAAATGCTATTAGGACTTGAATAAAACGCTAGCAATACTATCGTTATAACTGAATAGCTCTAATTGCCATATCCAGGCTGTATCTCCGTCTTCTCAGATTTAGTCTGGCTAAGCGCCTTTTCAAATGCCTACAGGTTAAATATTTTTAATGCATAAAATATTTCTTGAAATGAAAGTTCTGACCTTCACGTATATGCATAACTACATGTATTTCTTAAATGACGGATAAACTCATGCATAATCAATGACATTTTATACAGCACTGATGTATTGTTACTTTGAAATACTAGCCTACTTACTACATGTATTATTATAACTTTTATATGAAAACTTATTTATTGTTTACATCTACCTTATTTTCACATTATGATTACTCCAAAGAAGATATATTATTTCGTTATTATCATATCCATTAAAAAATATTCTTGAATCCTTTCGTCAACAAACGCCATTTTGCGCAATGGCTGCTGGGAATGCTGTCCACTTATAGAAGGTCGATAGCATGATGGCGCGATGTGGAGATGACGATTATGTGATAGAGCAATGACGATGACACGAAATAGCATCGCTTCATCGTCATCGCATCATCGTGCCATTCATCGTGTTATCGTGTTATCGCATCATCGCTATTGTACCATCGCTTCATCTTCATACTATCGCTTCATCTTGCCATCGCATCATCGTCATCGCTTCATCACACCATCCCTTCATCGTCATCGCATCATCGCGCCATCGTCATCGCATGATCGCGTCATCGCGCTATCGACCCCAACCTCGATTGCGCTATGGTGCATGGCCCTATCCGGATTCCATACTATTCTTTAATGATTTTTAAAATTATTTTTATTCTACTTTTTATCTTATTATTTTATTTTAGATTTTATCCAAAGTCTCAAAGATATCAACAAAGATATTCATTTTCAAAAACATATACATTTAAAATATATAAAATTCTTAATCGTTAGATAAATATATTATGCATTATTTGAGAACAAACTTTAAACTCTAAAATATATTTTCCAATTTCTGTGAAAATTGAGTCTTTTATTTGTGAAAACACAGTCAGAAATGATACTTCTTTTCTATCAATCAGATAACATATTGATATGTTGAATTCGTTAAAATTAAAAAAAAGTCTTTTGCAGCGTGAAAGAGTTTGAAACAATCCAGCACTCATGAATGATTTACCCATTTAATGATGGAAGAATAAACATGTGCGTGTAATTTTTTTCTTCATGGTATTCATTTTTTGGGGGGTAGGGGTACCTTTAATATCTAAAGTATGTATATAACATATAAATATTTATTTCGGCGTCTTCGAACTCAATATACATGAACACTACAACTTATACTTGTGATATGTATTTATATACCCGTTTAATTTTTATCCATGTACATGATATGATTGTCCGTCTGTCTTTCTTTTTTTCTCCTTCTTTTTCTCCCATATAACTAACAACTCTTTTACAAATTATTATTATCAATTTATTTTTTGCGATGATAGACGTAGATGTTCTTGTATGAAGAGATAGCCAAATTGTTGTTCATTGGTACCATGCATGTGAAATCAATAAAAAAAGTAAATAAACCGAAGTATGCATTATTATGGCTTATTTGAAACCTTTACTTCTTTCTGAAGTCCTTAGTATATTTGAATGGCTTAGCTTGGCACGTAAAAGCATTGGAGGCCAGTTAGTATCTTTACGACACATGTTTCTAAAACAAATACTCTTAATGAAAGTATGTATCAAAAGTAAAACATTAAAACAGAAATAAACTTGGACGTTACATTTACAAATTCTTTGAAATACGCGATACTTTATTCTGTTATGAACTGCATGTGAGATGTTGCAATATCATATTTTTCTTCTTATTGTCAGGTTAAAAAAACCCACATTAACTATCGTACGATAATAAAACTATTGTGGTTATAAGAATAATTTCAGTTATATCGGTTTGTACCTCGAAGATTAAAGTTTTTCCAGTTAGAATCACTTTATAATGCACAAACCAATCACACAGTGTAATAAAAATCACGAAACGAGAACAACAACAACAATTTTTATTAATTATATTAATACAACGTAATGCTTAAATAATTAATGTAAATAACAATACATTTATGGAGCATAATTTTCATTAGACAAACACCGTTTTACACATGAATTAAAAGTTAGGAAACATCAGTATTTATCCATGCATCTTTAAACAAACCTCTTATTCCTGATAAACAAGAGTTCACAAAAAATAAATTAATATAACCTATACATGTAATGCGTCTTATGCAATGATACAAACACATCAATGCATTGGTTGTGAATTGATTCAAATAATTTATGGGTGGTTGTAAATACAACTTTTACTGAATAACAACTACTTGTTTTAGATTATCATCTTTAAGCATACTTAATTAACATAAATATTGAGAATCAAAAAATTGACATAATAAACAACTTGAATGTAATCGATTTCATTTCACATTTATAGCTAACGAGTTAAGACTTAACAAACAAGTTTTGTTCGTTGCTGCAAAGATACTTTAAAACTGTCTCTATTCCCTAGTATCTTTAGTAAGCATATACTCAACTCTCGTATACCAGTAAGAACCTCTAACCGACCAATCAGTCATTCAAGAGAAACTAAATGTTTTAAACAAAATATCGCCTTCACAGCCTGCAATTGTTTTTTGAGTATTTAACAGTACAAATTGTCAATTATTTTCTCCTTTTCTGCACAGGAGGAAAATTCACAGCATCGTCCAAGCATCCATGTCTCCCATAATCGTCCAACAATTTGTTGAAGATGCTATTGCACTTCATTAGTCTTTTATTTCCTGTTGGATTAGACGCAAACAAAAAATGTTTTATAAATATCTGTGTATACAACCAATAACTATATTATTATTATATTAACTAATGTTGAATGACAAAAGCTATGATTTTTCGAGCAGTGTATCATATAATGTTCATTCATAAATATTATTTTCAATAAATTTTCACTTTGGAATTGATTCTTTACCTATGATTACAAGCCCTTTCCTAGCTCTAGTCAAAGCAACATTTATCTGGTGATCGTCGTTAATGAAGCCCAGGTTTTCCTTGCGCCAACCGTCAGTTGGATTGGGCTCAATTCTGTACTCGGGCAAGGATCTAACTAGGCTAAAAATCACGTAATCCCATTCGCCGCCTGAAAAAAAAGAGAAGAGGTATAACCATCATTTTAAAATAGAACGAATGACCTCCAATCCGGAAATCTTCTGTCTGGTGCTATTCCTGCTGATACATATAACGCACAAGTAAAATAACATTATTAAAATGCCTTAAAATACTTTAACTTTGTCCACTAGTGTCAAGACTTTTATTTTTATCATGAGACTTTCAAATATGTGAGCCAAGGTTTTGTTTATTGATTATTTTTTCTTTTTTTTATTATACTTTAAGTACATATAGAACATGCAAAAATGTGAAGCATAGTCACACACTGTAAAAGAATAAGCACTCCTCTCTATATGTTTGAAAATTTTGGTCCGCTACCAGTTCATATGAATATATTTGAAGTTTTGAACTTATTTAAAGATTACAAGTCGACGTTATATTAAGTGTACATTGCCCGAAACAAATAAAAAAAAATATTAGATATACAAAATAAACCAAAAATTAATCAATAAATTATCCCAGTAGTTGAGAGGTCAATCTACTTTACATTTATACACTTAACCTTGCTAAATATAAGTATAATATAGTTTTGTAAAATTGCAATTCAAGGGAAAACACATTAAAATTAACACGTAGGAAGTAGATAATTATGTGTCAGTGATAATTTAAATATCAAAGGAAGTTTTACACGACGAAAATGCACAATATTTATTGTTATTAAAAATTTAAGTCTAGAGAGCATTCAAATATGAAAAAAAACAAGTACTACCTTGACTTCCTACAACTGTGTTGACATTTTGAACATGGTGCTTCTTCAGTCTCTCCCTAATTTTACTACACTGTGCGTTATATTGGGACATGATATTGATATTTTCGGGAAGTACTCCTTCCTTTTTTACCAAACATACATAAACTTTTTCCTAAAATAAAGTATTATGCATATTCAGATTAATAATATCGATATTGTAATACAAGGGGTAATTATTCATATCGATAATTTGATAAAATTGAACAAAAATGTCTCTTTCACACACACACACACACACACACACACACACACACACACTCTCTCTCTCTCTCTCTCTCTCTCTCTCTATTAATATACCACTTGATCGATTTCGGCTGTGTTGAATTTGGACATTACGTTCCCTTCTTCTGAAATGTTAGCAAGGTATTCCTCTTCACCCTCTGTATGACAAAAAATCAACGGGTTTTTATGATCACGCCATATACTCAGTGGCTCAAGGACTTCGAATTTCGGAGATTTCTTCGTCACCAGCTGTTTTTCATAAAATGCGAAGGATGGAAACCGACAAAGACTAGAGTGCTAAAAATCAGATAAAAATTAAAAAATTTAAACCCAGAAACTGTAATATTAACTTGTTCATATAATCTGTTTATTAGAGATTATTTAAAATATATGTATTTATTTACCATTCTGTACTGATTGGTCAGAAGTGTTAAAACCTTGTCAGATAAATCTGATTCTGCATAACGTTCAAATAAAGACCTCTGGAGTCCCAAATTTTCAGCTTCCTGGCATAATACAACTGGTTGGAGTTGTTTATGGTCGCCAATTAAAACTACTTGTTTGGCTTGGGTGGCTACGATTGTCGCTATACTTTCAGGTTCAGTACACATGCCAGCTTCATCTATCAAAAGCTGATATATTGACCGACCAGTAGCATTTAACAACCGCGAACTTGTCGCAACACTAGTGGTGCAAAGAATGATGTCGTATTTTGGTATTTCCTCCCGAACAGCTTTAGCGATGAACTTTTTGTATTCTTTTACTTCTCGGAATTCTATACTTTCCTCACTTTTAAATTTTCTGTCAAAGTCTCTTAATTTTTCAGCATACTGATTTCCAGGTTTCCTGATTATTTGATGCAAAGAAACATCACTAAGAGATTCATCTGGTGTTGAGTCAGCACGCGTGATTGAGAATACCTTGCCTGGTATTGGATAATCTTTACATTCTAATGCTCCACCATACATTCGAAGGATCTTCAAAGTGCCACAATTTTGCTTCAGGTTTGCTAAATCAAGTATTTTGAAAGTGCAACAATATAAATACTGCATAAGGTTTAATTCAAAAATAGATTACTAAGTTTTGAAATTTCTTTAGATTCAATACTCATTTCTAAAATAATATGTTTCAACCTGTGACTAAGTCCACGGATTTGTTGGATGGGCCGCAATAAAGAACAACATGTTTGTTGCCTTTGTTTGATTCAAAGTATTGTTGATTGATGATGCAAAATAGTTTGATTAGAGCTACCCCTGTCAAGGTTTTTCCAGTACCTTAAATAAAAAAGCGCACAGTAAAAAGCATTATCCCATTGGTTGTAAATGGGATATCCAAAAAAAAGAATTATTCAGCATTACTTTTACGACAGGGTTTGAAAATAAAATTTAGTTTAAATGTTTATCTGTGAAAAACGTCGTACTATAAGAATAACAATATTGATACGATTCAACCGCTTTAACAATTGTTTTGCTATTGCTTGAAATGCAAAAAATGACAAAATAAAGACAAAACAAAAAAATCAAAAAACTAAAAAAAAAAGCCAAAAAGCACTTTTGCCTACATATTGCTAATTTACCTGGTGGACCTTGAATCAAGGAAAAACTTGAAATTAGAGCTTTTTTAATGGCTTTGGTCTGATTGTCGTTATAATCGATTTCAGATTCCAAGACTTTTGATGGGGATCGAATTTTACCACCCAATTCCAAATGTATTTTATCTGAAATATAAACCAATGTTAAGAATGGCTCGTAAAACATATATATATTTAGAGAATCATCTTTCTTTGTTTTCTATATCATAAATCCATGAAAAAGTCTTTGAAATATTTATGATGGTTAATGAGACTTCAATGATAAGAAAATACAATACCAAGTGCTGGTGTAGTCTTTCGCAATGCAACTGCTTTAGCGAGGTCTGAGGCACTCTCTAACCACTTCACATACAACTCAATTCTCCTATAACATTTAATAGTAATATTATATTAATTTCCACATGCTTTAAACAAATAAATAGTTCTTTTGTTGAAAATTGTTGGAACAAATTGTTATTTCCATGATGTTTAAAAAGAACAAGAGGTCCATAGGCCTTGGCGGCCACCTGAGTATCATAGTCATAATTGCATTTTAAGCTTCAATTTTGATTCTAAACCCTAATCCGAGACACCTACGACAAGTAACCCTGCTTTTATTGTTTGAAGTTTGAAAACGTCAATTCAAAAATGGAGGGGGGGGGGGGGGGTTAAGAGTCAGAAAAATCTCGGATTATTATATACCCTAGCTTCAGGTGTCAAAAATTGTAGTATTTTGATAAAAAGAGACCTCTTATGATAGAGATGGTAACATTTGGCCTTGTAGTTTTCAAGAAGAAGCTAAATTTTTTAAATTGTTAACGGACGACAGGCGACGCACGACGACGGACGAAGACCGATGGCAATTGGTCACCTGGGGGACTCAGGTGACCTAAAATATTTCAATATATAATTACTAAGTTGAACTCATGTGACCTTAAAATATTTCAATATACAATTACTAAGTTGAGCTCAGTTGAAATGTTTTATGATAATTTAACTAACCTACAAACATCCGACTTCGGTAGTATTTCAACGCTACATTCCCTCTTTTTATTGAGCATTTCAACCGGTATAGGAGGACTCTTGTTGTGACAGACAAACGCCACACTGACGACCTTTTCGCTCTTCTTTGTTTTATATTTCACATCATGGACTTTAGCATGTCCTATCCAATATCTTTTTAAAGGTGAGATTGCACCTTTGCCAAAATTTGAAACTATATCATTCAGTGGCTCCAAAGGACATCTTATACATAGAAAATCAGATCCTGACATATAAAATCGTTTATTTTCTTCTTTAGTGTCGTCCTTCTCGTCATCGTCAATATCTAATAGATCAACAGAGTGAGATGTAAACTCTATGTCACGTTTTTCAAGAAATGAATGTTTCAGAGAAAAGGCGCCCCCATCAGCACGGAAAGTTACAGGCAAATCATTGATTGTAAATGAATCACCATCAACTGTTTGAGTAGCAACCTCCATTGAAAAAATGGGCATCCAAGTGTCAATGTACTGTTTCAGCGAATTGTAGTTTTCTTTAGCCGGTTTTGTGGCCGTTGAAGTCAGAACTCCAAGAGGGTCTCTTGTATGTTGCAAACAAATCTTCACATTAGGGGTTATATCCAACAGCTGAGGCATTGGAGTCAGCATCCCCCTTTGAGCATCGGCACACATTTGAATATGAAGAAGTTGACCGTAGATGAAGGACAGACTGTAGCTACATGTTTGTTGCGCAAAGGTTCCACCACGCACTTCGGAGCTAACGTCATTGACAGTATTCCAACATGCCCGTATTTGCTGGTTTGAAGCTGGTTCATCAAAAGTACACATCAATGAATGTATATTTTTCGTTTTATCACTGAAAAGTGCCTGAATAATTTTCACCCACTTCTTAAGCTGGTGAAATCGAACGTTCTGGTTTGGATCAATTCTGAGGTAGCATTCTTTTGGTGATTTTTTAGTGACTCTTTTCAGTGAATAAATACGGTTTTTCCATTTAAGAGTCATAAAAAATCGATCAAAATCAACTTCTTTTTCAAATTCTGGATTGTGTTTGGATTTCAATAAATTCAATGGCAGTATCTTACTCAACCTTGGTAACTTCCTTAATGTTGGAAAAACTAATTCCACGTCATTGTTTGTGACATTTTGAATGAAACCATTGAAAACACGTGGAAAGCTATGCAAAGAATGGGCAAACAAGAAAACTAGACAGCTTTTGCGAAACTGCTTTCTGATCCGATTCGCCTGATTCATTTTCCCGCATATTCTTTTGATTTCGTCTTCAGTGTACGGAGGTTCTGTTTCATTGTCGAGTGCAGCGTGTATCAATCTATGCACAACAAGGTCGATGAAACGACTGAGCGGAGCAGTAAAGTAAGTAAAGATGGGAACACGTAAATCAAAATGATTGTGTTCGCTTCTATGTGACGAACATTTGAATTCGCTTTTTTCTTGTAATTCGATCCAATTTTCTAGACCGAGGGCTTGCATTGGATGCACCTCATCGGCTCCCATAACAAGTTGTAACTTGTCAAACTGTTTTGATTTAGCTGATTCTTGCATAGCTTCCCACACATTGTTTTGAATTGGAATTAAGTGTCTGTATCTGAGACTGTTTGGATTGCAATTAAAGACAGAGCAAACTGCACCTGGACCTAATTCACAATCTTGCAAATGAAACAATATGTTATCCAAATGTTCTTCATTGGATTCCTTCCATTTTAGAAATACATTTTCAGGGGGACGTGGGTGAATTTTACACGGAACACATTTCGGGTATTTGTTGAAAAGAAAACTGGCTACAGTTCGATTAGCAAAAATATGTAGCTCTTTCACTAGTACAAACGCATCTAGGCACTCAATGAAGTTATTTTTCTCGTAAGGAAACATTTCATTTATGTCTGTGAAAAAAGATGTATTTTTCACACGCTCTTTTCGAAGGTGTTTAGAAACCACATGCAAAATAGTTATTTCACTTTTCTTTCTCTTGGTCTTTAAAAGAGTTTGTACATCAGAAATGTTATACAGTTTCACAATTTGGATTATTTGTTTTCTTACTATCCCCACGATTTCAAAATTTTCTTGCAATGAACCACTACTTTGATCGATTGGAACATCAACGAAAACCGTCAGCGTTTCTCTCTCTTTGCCCACCTCCATGTTGAATAATTCATTACTAAGACGCTCTGGTACCATGTACACTGGTGGTACGTCTTTGTTAACATAAAAGTCAGTTCCTCTTTTTTCTGCCTCTTTATCGATAGCATCTCCCTTTTTGATAACGGAAGTTGGATCTACAATATGTATTCCTACGCGATACAATCCTGATTCTAATAACGTCACACTATACGCCGCTTCCTGTGCACATTGTTTTCCTTCGCTGATTGTAAAACTTTGAACTACTTTCTGATTCCTAGTATCTATTTGATGTTTTTGTTGCAAAATAACCTTTGTTACATCTGTAGCGTCTTTACTGTAATGGCATGGTACACGATATTGTAGTCGAAGAATCCCAAGTCCCGACTTAACATCACCCTTTGTGTTAATGACTTTCAATATAAGTCCAAAAGGATACATATTATCCCAATGTATCATTGCAACTAAGAAACAATAAGCATTTTTGTGAGCCTGGTCTATCGTCAACGTTTCTCGATATTCAACGACATTTCTCTCTGCATCATATGAAAACAGATCAACTTGGTATTTGTGTTTACAATTTGTATGAGATACATTAATCTTCGGTACCGTTCTACACAATGGTTTCATTGAGTGTTCGGAAAAATCGTCCCTTGCACATATCAAAACTGGGTGTTGAAGATCTTCATATCTATTTTTATTCAACCTCCCGATTATTTTTCCATAGATGTTGTTATCTTTGCTATCTTTTGTCAAATTTAGTTTAAGTCTAGGAATGTAATTTTTCTGCGCCTTAGATTCGCCAAGAATTTCTACCACTACTTCATCATCTGTGAAAACTTTTCCACATTTTGATCGTCCCGAAATTATTATTTCTTTTACCTCATCTGCTAGATTCAGGTTAGTACAGACTGCTTTATGGGCCGATTCAATTTCAACTGTGCACCTTTTATATCTGTTTTTGTCACTCTGAAGGCATTTAAGAAGTTCGTCTTTGGATATTGTTTCTTGATATTTGAATGTTTCAAACTTGTGCTTTTGGTGTAAACTGCCTTCACACCTGTCAGTAAGAGTTATTCCAGATACAACAAGTTCGCTGTTACTTAGTGTTTTCGTAGAGCTGGTACTCTCAGGATATTCAAATTGAGACTCTTCATCAAATGTGTCGAAGCCGCTATCGCTGAAAGATTCTGATTCGGTTTCAAAATGCAGATATTCAGGTGCTTCGTAAGTAAAAGGCTTTCTTTGAGGCTCCTCACTTTCGCTACACGATTCTTGTCCTGAATCAGACTCGCTCTTTTGCCTCTCCACTATTTCAACATTGAAATCATCTTCTTTCTTTTGTCTTTCTTTAGTTTGAAATTTTCGTGGGAATGTCTTCTTCGGGACATCCGAGGCATTTTCTTGAACATCTTTCCATCTTTTATATTCTGAAGGATCTATTTGTGGTGTCGACAATCCTTCAACACTGCTGTCTTTCTTCTTAGCTGAAACAAACAACATTTGCATAACTTAAATGAAACTGAACTATTAGGAATATTTTGAATTGTGGTTCTTTTACAAAAACATATTTAATTTGTTAAACTGTATTTTAGAATTTTGATACTGCCTCAAGTCACTGAAAATCGGTAATTCCTGAATCAGAACTTGATTCCTGGCTCATTTTTACACAAACAAAAGCTCTCATGCCAAGATAACTAGTTTTATTTTTTTGCATTAAAATGAATAGCATTTAGAAATCTAATTGCCATCCCTAGGATGATATTTAAAATTTCAAGAATACTCACGTCTGCGGTGAAACTTCTTCACGTGTTGTTCCTTAACACGTTGTGCCCTCTCTTTCATCTAAAACAAATATCAATATCTCAATCTTTTGCTGTGAACGATTCTTATATTTAATTTTTTTTAAACCCTAATTACTAAATATTTGTAGGGAATGATAACGTAATTTAAATACCTATTTCATCATAATTGTTTAGTCATTACAATACAATTTTCCTCTCCTTCCATTTAATTTACCTTAAATTTAATGGCTAAATTTATGCCCTTTGGTATTGAACTAGGAAAATGACTTCAATCAGTCTTTTAAACTTTAAGGTAAGTGTTCATCAATGAACGGAAAATTCATATAGAGGACGAAATTCTCCGCCTACACTTAACGAAAATTGATACCACATCAAAATACTCAAAATGATATCAGATTTACCATGGTACTCAAATTTTGAGGTTCTTTTGATCACGTAGATAACCGGAGCACTCTCATATTAAAGACATTCAACTCAGGTACTGAATGAAGTGATAAGACAATAAAAAACTTGTTAACATATCTTTGAGCATGCAGATGCCCATTTCACAACTGCCTAGACTCGCTAAACGGTAGTACCTTTTCACTTGTTACGTTTAACATTTTTATGTATTACAATTCATCTACACACTGCTGAGTTTAACGTTCTAAATATATTTTACGATTGTGCTCCACCTTTTGATGTAAATTAGAACAAACTGCAGTTTCTGATATATGTTATGTGGAAAGCTTTTAAAAAATAAAGCAATTTTTTAAAAATGTGTTAAATTTTGGACCGAATCAACCTTTTTTTTCAAACAAAAGTATTTTTTTCATCAACATTTGTAATCATGGAAATGCAAAGTATACATTAATCAAAAGTGATTTGATTTTATTTATTTTCAATTTAATTGTAAGTAAAACACATTTTGAAAAAAAAATCAAGTTCATAATTTTTCAAACTGCGATTAAACGTGTTTTATTTTCATTTAATTAAAATACTATAAGTCGTCTTACTATAAGTCGTGTCTTATTTGAATTAATAAAATTAGTCTTTATCTGTGTTTGTATGCTTTTTCTGGATGTAAATTATTAATGACCTACCAGGGAATTTTGAAAATTGATTCCATCATATTTATTCTAACACTTTCGGCGATATAATTTTCCCGCGTTTCGTAGAATAGCGGGAAAACGTTGTATGAGAGTAACGCGTTCGATCGAATGGATTTGCGAAGGAATACAGGGCGGGGCCATAGGAAGGCCAGTATATAAGGGTCGGTGTTAAATAGCAAAGGTCATTCTAGCCGGTTTCACGCGGCAGGGCATAGGGAGGCCAGTATATAAGGGTCAGTGTTAAATAGCAAAGGTCATTCTAGCCGGTTTCACGCAGCGCACAAAGCTTAGATTTTTTTTCGCGGGCAGCATGGCGGCACCTAGCGATGAGTACTTAAAAAGATTCTCAGAAATAATAGATTTCAAACTGTCTTCTTTCGAGCAAAAGATATCTAAACAACAACAGCAGCAACACGAGCAGCAGTTGTCCAGAATTCAAGAAGCAAACGACAAGACATTTGTTTTCAAGAAGGGAAACGAAGCTCAGTACCAATTCAACAACAGCATAAGAGAAAAATTGATAGAATCCAACACCAGTCTAAGCGAAGGAGAACCAGAAATTGCTTTCAACAGCATTTCATCAGGTATAGCGCTTATTCATCAGAGAGAAAAAATCAATTAAACTATCAGACTCTTCCGAAACAGGTTGGCGAACAGTGCAAGAATAAACACAACATGAATTAGTCAGACGAGGACAAAAAACGGTTCAGCTGAAGTCAGGACCGAGAAGAAATTAAAAGAGGAGCGTATAAAGAAGGCGAGGGCGTCCAGACTCACCAACACATACCTGGAGCGAGCCAGCAGCGTTCAGACCCAGTCAAAGTGCTACGACGGCACTAAAAAATTGGGAACATGCTTCAAATGCGGTTTCGCCGGTCATTGGGCAAAGAATTGCACCATCACCACCAACAACAACAAAGAGACAGACTCTAAGCTAAGTACTTTAGATAGTATTGATCAAAGTATATGTAATTTTCGTAGCAAAGATTTACACGTATGTATGAGTGCGCATTTTTCAGATCGTAAAAATAATGTCTGCCGTTCTGTGGCCACGATAAACGGAAATGTCAGTCCAGTTGGACGTTTGAGGGGTCATTTGACTAAATGGGTAGATTTACATGCAGAAAAGTACATTTTGGACGTTATAAAAATGGATACAAAATTCCGTTTAAGACTATTCCAAAAGGTGTGTATTTGGACAACAATAAATCTGCTAGGTATAATGTCAAAGTAGTTTGTTCTGAGAATCAAAAGCTCAGTGATAAAGACTGCGTAACTGAGGTCAAGAATGTTCCTTTTGTTGTCAATTCTTTGACACTCGCTTTCAATAAAACAGGTAAACCTCCGTTAGTGTTAGATTGCAGGCATATCAATATTGTATTCATGATTTCGTTTTCAGAATGGAAGTTGTCAAAATTGCAAGAACATTTTTTTCAAAAGGGTGATTATTTAGTTAGTTTTGATTTGAAATCAGCATATCATCACATTTAAATTTTTGAACACTGTAAACAACATTTAGGTTTCCAATGGGAGATGAAGGGGGATATAATATACTTTGTTTTAGACGTATTACCTTTTGGCATTTCTTCCGCAGCATTTATTTTTACAAAACTTATGAGAAAGGTGGTTCAGTATTGGAGATCTTTGAGTTATCTGGTCATTATGTAATATGACGATGGTTTAGCATCTGCTAAAGATTTTGATCAAGCGTCTACACTCAGTGAGGTTATCAAACGCGATTTGCCAGAGTTGGGCTTCATTATAGCAGAGTCTAAAAGTGTCTGGTTTCAACAACAAAATATAGTTTCGAATGGGATATGAGTAACGGTATTTTAAAAGTAACTCAGAGAGAGTTAGAAAGTTACTCAGTTGGATTGAATAAGTGTGCCTGAAAATTCAATCAGGGCGTTCAAATTTTCGAATGAAATCTATTGCTAGTATAGCGGGTCATACATTATCCACGGAAGCCACTATATGAAATGCGATCCGTTTCAACATTAGGTATCTTTATCAAGATATATGGTCAAGATTCAGTTGGAATTCTTACATTAAAATAAGTTTGCAATCTTTGGGAATTAGAAGTTGGGAAGATTTCAAAGCTAAAAGTTTTAGCGATGCTTCCGATTCAGTTTTTGGAGTTTATGTAGAAATTTCTGAGAAAGTTCAGAGGAAGTAGGCCTCTAGGCTGGAGAGGAATCCATGAAAAGTTCGACCTGGAGGGAAGTAGAGACAATTAATGGTGTTTGAATACTATAGGAGAAAGTAAGGGTAAAGAAGCGACATGGTATACCGACAGCAAATATGTTTGCATAATTTTGGAGGTCGGTAGCAGAAAGTCTTATTTACATGAAATTGCTATCAAAATATTTTGAAAATTACAGAGTTTACAAATCATTTTTGACATTCATTGGTTACCAAGGGGAGAAAACATTCAAGCAGATTTGCTTAGCAGGTGTTTTGACAGTGACGACTGGGGAATAAAACACAGTTTTTTTTTTCAAATTATTGATAAATGTTGGGGCATACACACTTGTTCGCTAGAGATTATAGTAGTAAATGTATCAAATTTAACTCTAGATGGCGGTGTCCAAACATTAGTGGGATATATATACTTTTAAGCGATTTTGGGCTTATGATAATAACCGTTTAGTTCCAACCCAGGTTGGTTTGCAGGACAATGAATAAATCAAAACAGGATAAGTTTATGGGTACCCTTATTATTTCTCAGTGGAAATCAACTCCGTTTTGACCATTATTACGCAAAGGAGAAGAATGGGATTATTTCATTAAGGGTGTGAATAATTCCAATGTAAACGAGCGATGTTGGAAAAAAGCACGGAAGATGGGCATCGGATTCGTATAAAGACAGTTATGTAAAAGACAGTGTAGAAAACAGACTTATAACAAATATATATAATAACATATATAAATATAATAACAAGCAAAAGACAGTCGGATTGCATATTTTGATTTAATTTTAGTTTTTTTAGTATTTAAACTATTTCGCATTTTTATACTTTGCTTACTTTTGAACATTTAATTATAAGCTCGTCAGGCTCACACCTAAGTTGTGTTTTGTTAATTGTGTTTGAAATGTTCTTATAAGTGTATATTATACTTCTTATATTTTATTTGTGTTATGTATTTAGGCCAGTTGAAATTTGGTTAAAAATTGATGTTCTTAAAGTTTTGGTAATAAAAAAAACCTGATTTATACAAATACGACATATATCATAAAAATGGGAAATTGTTTTAACAAATTTGAAATTCTTATATTTATATTAGTGAAAATCACAATTTGAGTGCGAAATGCCTGAATTTGGTTAACAAAATAAAGGACTTCACAACTCACATGTTGTGGAAGAGTTATGTTTGTTCCTGCCAACCATTCACTATCCAAACTGGTTTGTTCCGGAATTTGATTCATTTCGAACAGCAAGCATTCTCTCAATTGCTTTATGTCCTCTGGACTACACTTCGTTCTTGTCGTCTGCAAATAGGAAAAGTAATAATTAAATTTTTAAACAGAAATTCTAAATTATGCTTTTCACAAAGAAATAAAAAAAAGTATTAAAGGTCTGTTGACAAGTTAAAATCAAATGGTTACATTTTATATCCTTAAACCAATTTAAAAACGAATCCGTTCAAAAACATTGAACTATTACATTTTGTTTTTAAATTTAATCATAAGCCTTTTCAAGCAAAATGAACCAAAATTTTAACTATTAGAAATAAAATCAGGATGATTACTTTCGAAAAATTTTATCCTAAAAATGTATGATCGATTGGGGAAACTCTCCATTTGTTAATTTTAGCATTTTGAAATAAACTGCCTGGATGGTCAACTGATAAGGACACATCACTGTTTAAGATTCATAGAAAGGCAATTGAGTAATTAGATGACGATTCATGATAAACTGATAGAGGAAAAAACGCTGTCAAAAACAAAATTATAGGGTGATGAATGATTAAAATAGCATGATTACGCACATATAAATAGAAAGTATAAAATTTATCAAGTTATTAAATCATTAAATCAAACTTTCTTGATATAGGATATTTGTATACATTCTACTATATTATATTTATCAATTCAAAAGCACTACTTTTTACACTTCCCAAAAATAAACATACATATTGCATTAAAATTTAGCGATTAAATATTCAGCTTTAATAAAAAAAAAAGCGTTTTCCAGTTCCACATTAAACAATTTTGATAGTATTCCTCACGTACCATCATTGTTTTTCTGTCAAAACTGTCTAATTGAATCGCTTCTTCTATTTTCTTCAAGGCTACCTCAGTCTTTCCCATATGCTTCAAGGATTTAGCCCACATATACAAATTGTCTACATCTAGCTCGTGGCCTTCTCTATCTGCAAATGAATAATGCTATATTTAGTTTACAATAAAGTATTGTTCATGTTTATTTTATTTTAAAGATGAAGCAAGGTTAAGAATAATACATATCCTTTGGAATATAAAAAAAATAAAATTTTGAAAGCAGAATTTGTATAGAGCTCACCTAATTGCTTGTAATTGTCACATATTTCACTGTATAATTCCTAAAAAAGAAATGTGGTAAAGGTTGGTCTTAAAACTTCACTTTTTCATCTAATATAAAATTTACAACTTGTATAATCTTTGCTCTTGATTTTTTTTTGCTGATATTTTAGCAGATATTAATCAACTGTATTTAGGTAAACTAATACAATACTAATGACATGCAATCTGATGAGGTAGTTTTTTTTCACTAACCCTTTTCAAAATATTAAAATATGAACCTTTATTTCAAATCTCTTAAATTCTCTAGACAAATTATTTTTGGTGCAAATATTTTGGATTTTTTGTAAATTACGTTAGAAACAAAGCTCCTGTGACTTTAATTCAAATTATTGAATAGAATACTAGTAGTTAAAATAAATTAATAAGAAGTTAAATATTATGAATGTGTAACTTTTTGAGAGAAATACTTTTACAATTGTATGGCTTTTAAAAAGATGTAGGTCAGGGTGGGAAAATGTTAATTAAATTATTTGAAAATCTTTCTACAAAAAAATGTATGTCATTATTTAAAATGTGTTTGATTCCTTCAATAAAAATAAAAGAGGAAAGGACATAATTGTTAGTTCCCATTTTTGTTCAAAATGGTCATGTTAATTCAATGCATTGGTGAGCCGAAAAAAAACATATTGACCCAGAATTTTTGTCTTGAATTTTTAGTTGAGTTCTGTGTGTTAATATCAAAAATACGTTTTACAAAAAATAAACGCTTTTAACTGCAGGACCCAAATCATAATAACACTTTTGAAAGTGAATAATTTTTAAATATGCATGAATCATTTTATTTGTCCAATATTATAAAAAGACGACTTACTTTTTCAAATGAAAGTTTGTTACGATAGAATTCCACTATTTTCACTCTATTCCAAATATTTGCCTTGTCCCCTGGAAATACATGTTCAAGTTCTCTATAAGACAATAACAGCTCGAAGCAAATTCCATTAGCTATGTTTTTGTATTCATCAATATCCGTGTAACCAGCGACCATGTCTTCGATTTCCTTGAATAAAATCCTGATATCCTGTTGAATGAAATATAATATTGTTTTTGGGATTAACATTTTCAAACAGACAAAATTTTGAAACATTTAAAGAAAAGTTTTAGTGATTATAATCTAAGATTAGATGTTTAACTTAAGAACTTTTAATTACATAGATCTAAATTGGTTTGATATCAGATTTGAGCTAGTTTCTTTTAAATTTAATTTTAGAGTTCAGTATTGACAGAAAGATATAAACAAAAAGGCGTTGGGAAGAGCATCATTTCATTCAGACTAGACTTTGAATACTGAAAATAATTCTTACCTGTATTTCATATGGACCATAAATTACACGCATCCAATAGGTCATAGAGTTTATCAATGAAAACAAATTGTTCCAGTATTCATTTCCAAGTAAACGAACTAAATAAAATAAGATTAGAGATACGCTCAGTATTAAAAAAAAACCCCACAAATCCATGTATATCAATACGGGAAAATGTGGCCACCGTCTACATGTATATATCAAAACTGTGATATCGATAATAGTAATTATGACAAAAACGAAGGCAATTATGATTACGGTTATATGATGTATTATCTTACCTTTGCAAAAACACTTCAACGCATAAAAATTATCGGCACACTGAAAAGATTCCAAATATAAACCAGTTGAAATCTCGACATCATAGTTTGTAACAAGCCTAAATTGACTATAACTATACTTTGCATAACAACTTGAGAGAGAGAGAGAGAGAGAGAGAGAGAGAGAGAGAGAGAGAGAGAGAGACCTCTACAAATATATCCTTCAATTCATGAAAAACGTCAAGGTTATCATCTGCCAGATTTCGAAATACACTGCGCGCAAGCGCCTTAGCTTCTAATAAATGTCCGGACTGCAGATTACTTCTTGTGAATTCAATAGTATGCCTGATGCTCTCTTCAGGTGTTGGCCTTTCATATTCTTCTGTTATATCTATTGCAGGATCACTGTCACTATTATTTCGACCTATTCATTTTTTTTAAGGATTTTGTATTAGTTATTTTTTTCACATATTTTTAATTTTATTCGTACTTTATATAACGGATTTCCGTCAAATTTACGAAAATAATATTATATACGTATCAAGCAAGAAACTTTTTATCACCATTGTCATAGTCCAGAACTGCTTTAATTTTAAGTTGTTCTTTCGTATTCTTTTCACCTAACAATGCTTGGACAAGCTCTGGGAATCTGTTGTTCTCTATGGCCTCTGTAACCTTCGATCCAGGACTCAAGTAGAATACAATGCCTAAACGAAGAGACGAAAATATATTGAAACATGTATATTTTTAATTCTATTGATTTATATAACCCCTAAACCTTGTCAATATTTCAACCACATGTATGTCAGCCTAAAGTACACGCAACTCACTTTTATATAACAACGATTTGATTTCAATTTTGAAATTATTTTTACTATGTGTACACAATTTAACATTAATTCATACTGGTACATAACACTGTATTAACCAAAACCTGGCATGTGTCGTCTTATTGATACCAAATCTGATTGCAGATTTGACTTGTAGTATAACATAACGTATAAAATCAAGTAAATTAATTTAAGGTCAAGATCTAGTAAATGAAAGGTGCCTACAGGTTTATGAAATTCAGGATAAAAATTATTGACCTTAAGGTATGGGACATCTCATATTGTGACGTACTTCCTACGTATTTTTTGGTCAAATATTGTAAAATTTGAAAATTTTAAACCTTGAAAGTATTTTGAATATAACGTAATTTATCTACTTAAATATCGACATGTGTCTCATGCCACCTTAACAAACCTTTTTCATAATTCTTGTCAAAGTCTTCGTCCAATGATGTATTAATTAATACGCCAGTTCTTAAAAATAAAATTTCTGACAACATTTCTTCCACACTCTGTAGCTGGAATATTTTTCTCAGTAGAACCATTATCAGCCCCTTGTTCTCCAGAAGACGACCATATGTAAAACATGCCGCAGTCTTTAGAATGACGTGTGTTGCTGATTTTCGTCGTCGTATGTCCACAATTTGTAGCTGGCATTCTGTTGCCAGTGATACATTCATTGATTTCAAAAAGTCTTCATGATCTATGAGAGTTTTTTGAATGTCTGTAAAGTCGAGGTTTTTTGGATCAACAATCTCTCCTTTAATCTGCATGCGAATATTTTCATCAACTGGAATTAAATCAAAGGGGCAAAGTCAATAACTCTATTGTCAATGTTGTAAAGTTTCACCTCGTATCAATAAAGTTATCGTTATCATTTCTTAAATCAGATTTGTTCAAAAATTAAAAACTGGTGTTCTGTATTCTTAACTGAATTAACTAATTGTCTCTGCATAACCGAGGTCAACAGTACAGTACTTTTCAGATATTAAAACCAAAATAATATTAAACTGTTAATAGGGTCCATTTCTATTTCCATATTTCAAAGACAAAAACATGCACAAGTTAAGGACAATTACAGTGCTAGTCTTCTTTGGTCCTACAAAGACGCTTTAATTTTTATTTTATATTTCAATGAATTCATTCAAAAATTCCCCAGATACAAGAATTGGTACAAAAGTTAAAGTTTTTGCTCTTGCAATTTGACTTTACTATTTTCTAGAAAGAAACTTTGACAAAAAATCTGCATATTTTGAAGCTAAAAAATAGTAGAAATAGATATATAAGGTGAACGTCGTTTTGCATAAATAACTTTACAATAAAATGAATCCTTTTGGGATAAAAGTCGGTTAAAAAAAGAAAATTGAAAAGTATACGACTTGGGAAAACTTAACATAGAATAGAAAAATTCACTCTTAATTAATATCTTGAGATGATTCGTTTCAATAACAAGATGGTCGAACTAACATTTCTTAATAACAATAAGAAGAAAAGGTCTAATAAAAATCTTTATAATATGCTTTGAAATGCGAAACGCAATTCCATGTACATGTATAATCGAATAGTAAATGTTCTTTTATTTTGATTTTTAGTCAGTGTCTATTATTTAAGAAATAAAGTACGAGTTTTCGTGAATGTTGCAGAATAACCTCCGAGGTCGAGAAATGTTGTTTTGAAATAAAAAAAAAAAAAAAAAAAAAAAGCCGAGGCGTTAGCCGAGGCTTTTATATTTCAAACAACATTTCGAGACCGAGACCGAGGCCGAGACTGAGAACTTTATTTCTATTCTACTAACTGCCCAGTATTTCTATAGATCGTTTCTCCTATAGAGAGACGATCTAGGTCATTCTGACGGCTGTTCCGTGTAACCCCAACGGTTTTGTTAGTAATGTTCACATGTGTATCGATCAAAGGAATCACATGCAGACGACAGAATTTTCTTTGGATTTTTAATACTCTTCATTTATAAAATATCTTTGAATCATATTCCTAATATTTTAAGGGCAATTTAACACGATTATTACTACTACACGTTATATTTTATGTAAAAACACGCAGTGAAAATGTGCTAGGGAGGTCCTGGGAACCGCTGCATTGATCTCTTAAAAATAAACATTTGAGACATTACACATCGTTTTGACTGGAACTAACAAGTGAAATTGACATGGTTTTAAAACCTTTTACGGTTTAAAGTTGTACTTTCATGATCAGTGCGAGACATATAGGTATTTCTGATCTGATAATTTACTGATGACTTAGTGGTATATTGGAGAATTATGTACGCGGCATCTCTTTGATCTCGGCAATAACTGTAGTAGAATATATTTTATTGTAAGTTTTATTATTTTAGTTTTAACATGCAACATTGACACAAAGATGTCCCAAGTACGCTGAAAGTGATATGGATTTCTATGAAAAATAAAATACTAACCATCTGTTTGAAAACTGTCTTCAATCAACTTCTTCAGAGAATCCGATACAAACACATCCACGTCTACGATTGTCTTATTCAACTTCAATGTCACATGACTAAACAGAGAGAAGGTTAGCCTCAAATCTGTAAAAGATAATTTGTGTAAACTTGCTTTGGAGTCATATAAAATTAAGGATTTTCCATTGATACTTTACCGTGGTCGCTTGTTCATTTGCTAGAAGAATATTACACCAACACAAGTAATAATGTTAAAAATATTCATAGTTTGTACCAACCAGTCATGTAAAAATCTAATGCCCTGAGATATCGTCAATATTTTTTGTCAACTTAGAGTTTACACAAATAAAAGCTATGGTAAAGGTAAACTTAGAAGAAAAAAATCTTGGACTTAATATATAACGTTTAATAATAATTTTTTGGAGACTTTATAGACGCGCCGTGAAACAAAAGCTATTTTGTATGTTGATACGCAATACAATAGCTTTCCCGTCATTAAGGCAAACTGTTCATGAATGAAATGATGTACTAAGTGTGTTTACTAAACTGAAATGAATATCCGGTGTTATATAGTGCCTCAAGTTTCCCCTAGCCATCTTTCCCACCGGAAAGCTGACTATATAGTGGGGTTTCCCCCTTTTTATAGCCAGATTACCCCCACGGAAAACCTACTATATAGTAGATTTTCCCCCTATTTTACATTCCGGTCATGCTTATGGCGAACCATTCGTAGCAATAATTTGCAATAACTGATATGATATTAATTTCTCATAATAAAGGATAATAATGGCATTTATTAATACATAGTATAAAATACATGATTTTTTCACCCCTGATATGAACAAAGGCACGCGCCTTCACAACACTGCTGTGTCATCACCATTTATTTCACCCTTTGTTATACCTTTTTGGAACACCTTTTATTCGGATTTCGGAATACTTCGAATCTTTTTCCTCTAATCGATGCTTATCTACAGTTTTGAATTCGACGTTATGACATTGACATTTTTCACAGAACACGTCAGAATACATTTGAGTGAAAACACGCCGGTTTGGAACTTTAATTTTCCCATTTATCATCCTCTATGTATAAGCTTCTCCCAGGAAACTAACTGACCAATCTTGACTTAATTTTGTAGAGGAAGGGAATAAGAAGTGGAAATGTATTACCCCCTTCGTCCAAAAGGCTATAAATTTTAAATTAATACCGTTAGAATTGACAATCTTTTCTGAATAGTAAATACATGCAGGCATGTTTATCTTAATTTGCATGTGTAGTGGTGATTTTAATAGGTTGGAGCAGGACAAATTAAATGTTATTAGGACATTTGCTTGCTTACTGCATGTTTTATAAAATATAATTATATATTTCTACTTCTAAATATCAAACGAGAGACAGGGTGCAATGGTATGTTTTACTTCGATTGATGGGGTTCTAAATCATGGGTAAGGGGTATTATAAATTAATTATGTATTAAAGGCATGTGTAAAGTTAGTATTTACAATTTTGTTTCAAAGTCAGGCATATTCATATTCATGTTTTTAAGCACATTTTTTTTTTTACGAAACACGGTGTTTTATGATGTAAACAATTGCTGTTTACTTCGGAAATTGTGAAATGCTTATGTATATATTATCATTCACTGCAGCTAATTTTTTCGCTTTTTATTTTGTAAAGTGATTTATAAATATACAATTTTGAAAACGATGCCATATAAAACAAGATAAACGATTCACTTACCTAAAAATCTTACCATACTATTTATTTCATATTTTTGCAATAAAGATTTACTTGTTTACCATATCATTTTTTCGAACAATGAAACAAGGGTAATTTAAAATTAAAAAACTAACACATTTTTTGTGATGAGCTGACTTATTTTTGGTAATATAAGCTTGTTCTTCTAATCAATTGGCAAGTAAAAAAAAGTCGTATATCAAGTGCGTTTTTGTTGGTTATTTATTTTAGTTTTTCGGTTGCTACCTTTATGAGTAAGAATTTTTTGATTTATTTACATAGTTATTTATTATATCATTAGTCATCTTATGAATTGATTTAATTTTTTGAAGAATAATGAATTTACCCGTGTACATTTTTTTTTTTAATTTTTGTTCGTAAATTTAAAAAAAAAAGACTGAATTAAACGTAGTTTTTATCCATTTTGATAAAGAAATATATTAATGAATGTGTATTTTTAAATGATGTAGTTCTGTTGATAAAAAAAATGCAAAAAATTTAGATTTTAAAAATCAAGGAAATAAACAAATATATCACGCAAGCTCTATTCGAACACAGATACATGAAGGCAGCGTACACTTTACACCTGTAGTCATTATGGGCGCTCTATTGGGACGCAGCTACATGTAGGCAGCGTACAAAAATTCTCTAAAACAGAGGTTTAGCCTGGATAAAATTTGCACAAACAGACAGACGGACTGATAGATTTATTAAAAAATTCTCAAAACATTTTTCACTTACAAATTCAGAACACAGAGTTACGCATATAAGTGTATATCTTGTAAAACCAATTACTTTTTTCAATTAATTACCTAAATTAAGTTCTATGTATAATTCTATTACACATATGTTCAATATTCAGCATTGGCTATAAAAAATAATAAATCGACAAAACGAAACTTAACCTGTACAGATGAATGCAGATATATGCAACCTGGGGGTGATTTTAATCCTTACTGGGTTTCCATAAATATTTTTTATAAAATCTGAACCAAAAACGTGAGGGAGAAACCCTACTATGGGGGAAAAGCTACTATATAGTAGCTCCCCCCCCCCCCCGGGGGGGGGGGGGGAGGCTACTATATAGTAGGTTTTCCGTGGGGAAAAGCTACTATGGGGGAAAAACTGCTATGATACAACACCGGCATCTAAAAGGATAACGAGTGGTTTTGCCCTTTTGCCCTTTTGCCCATAGCCTTTTTAAAAACTTGCAAACAATATTTTTATCATACTGTTTTTGGTATTAATGATATCTCAACTGATAGTTGAGATATTTATTTTTGACAAATTAGAATACATAGTAAAATGATAATTCCTATAGGACAAACATTTCTCCTAGAGGATAAATAAAAATTCCTAAATAATAAAATTGTTTCCTGTAGAAATTTAAATTTTGAATGAATATGACAAAATTTCCTACTGGGTATTAAAATTCGGTCGAAAAATTAAATTTCCTATTGGAAAATTACCTGTCAGAATTAAATCCTTGAAGGAAATACCGGTACTATTATCCCATTGAAAATAAAATTCATGTAGGAATGTTACATCATACAGGATTTTTTAATGTCCTGTACGGCACTTTTGTTTTATTACGACATGTCATTTTCCTATATGATTTTAAATTTTAAAGGTAAATATCTCACCTGTATAGTGAGATGCATTAAAAATAAAACTGGTTTTATACACATATAGGGTGTAATTTTATAAAAGTTTTAAAATTTTAGGAAAGCACGTGTGACAATTTATAAAATAGTTTGATGGACTTCAATTCGAACCCTGAAGCTTTGAATCTAGTTTCAAAATTTATAAGATAAATCGCGTCTATCGCTTGTAGTTTATAGTCTCCCAAACGTTTAACACACTTATATAGTACTATTAAAATCATATTTCAAAGGTTATCTAAAATGCCCTCAGACATCTTATCAGTGAAGGGGTTGTACATGTAACTCAATCTGTCAATGTTAGCTGAAGACTAAATGATAAAAAAAAGTATTGTACCGACATATACAGCTTCTAAAACTTGAGATTATCCGAAAAAACGACCAAACTCGACTCTAGACTGAAAAAAACAGCTGTGGTATTTAGGCCAAGATATCAAGCTACAATTTGATGAATTTTTGGGGGGAAAAATTATTATTCAAGGCAATTTAATCAAATTGAACTGTGGTTTTAATTGAATTTGGATTTTTTTCTAATATAGCCGTGCACATACATCAAACCATTGATAGCCACATACCTGTTGTGTCTACATAGTCGCCTGGTTGGTAATAATATCCAAAAATCTTCAGTTCATCCACGTTGTTGTCTCGTAAAACTTGAAATGCGTTGCAGCGCCTCATAAGACATTCTACCAAGCGCCTCATGCTCAGTGATATATCAACCACTGACCCCGTGATTCTAGTGTCAACAATGAGACAAGCGCTTTGAGTAGAAACCACCTGTATTGAGTTTTCTCTTAAAAACTCGTCCTCATTGAGCTCTTTTATCGATAGTTGTTCAATCCTGTCCGCAATTTCTGTAAATCTGGGGCCTGAACTGTGCAAAGTTAGTCTCAATTCTATTTTTAAAAAAACAAATCTGTTATATGATAATTTTCAAGAAATTGGCATAATAAATTAATAAATTATTAGATAATAATATTATCAAAGTTAAACAAAATTGAAATACAGACATACCTCCTTTCCCTTCTATACTTAGGACCTTTTTGCTTTCAGTTTGGTCATCCAATTCAATTATTATTTTATTGGTTTCTCCTACTTGTTTGCAGACGAAAGTTTTAGGGGCTCGTTGAATTTTATTTCGGGAGGAGAATTTGTTTTGTTGTCCCATCTGATTGCAGACAATTGTCTCGGCTTCATTTTCAGAGGAAATGTGCTTAATTGAGTTGTTCGAACCAATTTGGTTGTTGACGTTTATTTTACCTGAAAAACATTAATTTTGCTGCATTTTCCTCAAATTAATTGTAAACTCATTTTAAATCTGATCAAAACAGTACATTGAGCATTAAACTGATTCAATAAATGAATAATTCATATTTTTCCAGTAGGTATATCAAGTCTCTATATAAAATATATGATTTTTTTCTTGTTTCTTTAATATAATCGATATATTTCATAAATCGCTAAATCATTAGATGTTTATAGAAACAAGAGGCCTCTGGGCCTTGACGGTCACCTGAGAGGAGGGGAGAGTCGGAAGAATCTCAGATTATTTACTATAGAACACCCTAGCTCCAGGTGCCAAACATTGTAAACTTTTGGTTGAAATAGACCGGCAGACCTTTAATGGTCAATCTTTTATAATATTCATTTTTTTATTATGGACACAACATGCATAAAGTTTATTTCAATAAGCATACAATGCCCAAGAAATTAATTTATAAAAGTAGATCTTGTAAAATATGGCTGCAATAGGTTACCCGAGTGACTCAGGCGACCTAAAAAAAATTACATGTTCACTATACGGACACATTTGTCACCCCGTCTCCCAAATAAAAAACCATAACCCTTGCCTTTTGGGCAGTGAATTTCACAATTAAAAGGGGTTGATGGTCGTGGCCAGTTTTAAGCTATATTTATCTCCTTTAAATGAAGAGATATGTATGAAGATAAAGGAAAATGTTCAAATTTTAAAGCTAAAATATTTGATTTTTTTCTTTACGAAAATAATAGTTTATGGCCAAAAAAATCATATCTAAAAGTTTAAGGTAGATCTGATGGTTAACTTCATCCAGCCTCCTTTTAGTGTACAATAGTACACTACATGTATATACAAAATAACAATGCATTTATTTTATTTCCCACGACTGTGAAAGTACAGAAGAAAATATTATAAAATTAAATACATTTTCACTTGGTGGCCATATTGGACCTATCCAAGATTCCTGAAACCCTGACCCATGGGTCATGAATTTCACAATTTAGGTAGAGGGTTTCGTGAATATCATAACCATGCATCCTGTTTATTTCACCCTTCTATGAATAATGAGAAGAAGATTTTCTAAGATTAAATACATTTTCACTATATAGCTTTTTTCGCCTCACCCTAGGGCTTGAACCCCCGACAAAGGGGCCATGAATTTCACAATTTTGGTGAAAGCTAGGCTTCATGAGAATTAGATTCATGGATTCAGTTTATCTCCTCCTGATGTGGATAGATAAAAGATTTTATAGGATTTAATACATTTTCACTATATGTCCATATTGGCCCCGTCCTAAGGCTTGAACCCCTGACCCAGGGCTCAAATTTCATAATTTGGTAGAGGGCTTCATGGACATCATAATCCTGCATTTAGTTTTTTTCCAACATGTGTGGGAGTCGAGAGGATTTTTGAAAAATTTTCTTTTATTTTTGCTTATTTTGCCCCGCCAATGAGGCTCTGGGGGAAGTATATGGTCATAAATTTTACTATTTATACTCCTCTTATCCTAGAGATGTTTTAATAAAAAATTGTAATAATTGGCCTTATAGTTTTCAAGAAGAAGTTAAAAAATGTAAAATTGTAAACGGACGAAGCACGATGGACGACGGAAGACAACTTGAAGTCTTTTGTCTAAGATTAATGGTTTCTGATTTTTTTTATTAATTGTCAATTATTTTAAGTAAAGGGTAAATAGACATAGTTTTTGAATTATCAATTGTATGAGGTAAAGGATAGATAGACAAAGTTTGTTAATCATCAGTCATATAAAGTAAAGGGTAGATAGACATAGTTTGTTAATCATCAGTCATGTAAAGTAAAGGGTAGATAGACATAGTTTGTTAATCATCAGTCATATAAAGTAAAGGGTAGATAGACATAGTTTGTTAATCATCAGTCATATAAAGTAAAGGGTAGATAGACAAAGTTTGTTAATCATCAGTCATCTAAAGTAAAGGGTAGATAGACAAAGTTTGTTAATCATCAGTCATATAAAGTAAAGGGTAGATAGACATAGTTTGTTTGTCATCAGTCATGTAAAGTAAAGGGTAGATAGACATAGTTTGTTTGTCATCAGTCATATAAAGTAAAGGGTAGATAGACATAGTTTTGCCCTCATCCCTGTGCTCGCCCCTTCAAAGGGTTTTGGGTTGCAAATCGTCTGGCGAACAAACACCTTAGCTAAGCTGTTTGCATGGCGGAATTTGCAATATGGCAGGGTTTCTCAGGTCTTTGATGTAGGCAACTGTTCCCAGGGCCTGCTCAAAGCTTGGGAATAGGTGGTCAACTGCTCCCAGGGTCTACCTAACCTAGCCATTAACCCGCTTTAAGCAAAGCGCTATTTATCCACTATTTGATCCATTGATTATTTATTGACTCAATTCATCAATTGACAATGATCATTGATATTGATTGATAGATTGATTGATTACGGATTGATTGATTCAATAATCCTATTGCTAATGTTATTGATTTATATTGATTGATCAAACAATTTGATTGATTGATTATTTATGGATTGATTGATTGAACAATCCTATTGCTGATTTGATTGATTTATATTTATTGATTGAACATTTGATTGTTGATGTGATGATTGATTGATTTATTGTACAGCCATATACCTGCTCACCAATTGGGTGGCAGGTCGGTTGTTAAAATGCATGTTCAATTTCAATAAATAAGCCATGACCAAAAACGCCAGTTGGTGTTCAGCTGTTGTCTTTTATAATGGAATTTATCCCTAAGGATGAATTCATTTATACAAGCAACAGCAACCTTATCCTTAGTCGTGATCCTAATAAGGATCGGGTTAGCTTTAGCTTAACCATCGGGTTTGGTGTTCGCAATCGATATCGGGTTTGGAATCCTTTTTCATCAAATTCTTCCATGATGCTGCGATCATCAAACAAAATTTCACCCAAACCCTCCCACCCTATTTGAATTGTGTCATGATGGCGTCAATTTGAACGACTGCCATGTTTATGTTACTTAATTATTGTTTTGTCAGTTTATTGAGTTTGCTTATTTTGCAGCCAAATTAAGACCTGTGGTTGTTATCATGCATATGACTACTATTTGAAATTATTTATTTGGATTCACGTTTGAATAGCTATAAACAAATTTAATCATTGCCATCAATTATTCAATCATGTTAATTGCTTAGATATTAATTGAAGTATATCAGATACTGCTGGTCTCCTTGTTTTATCTTCCAGTCAACAATTCAGGCTGGACATGCTATTATCAACTACAAGGATTCCTGTTTCACCTTGGGCTTCACCTTGTGTTCAGTATAAACATCTTGTGTTCAGTATCAACACACGACTTGCTATTTCCAACTACCATGATAACCATTCTTATCATGGGATTCAATTCACTTTGGAACAGTGTCAACATGCGACTTACTATCGCCAACTACCAGGCCTATCGTGGACTTCATTTTGTGCTCAGTGCGTACTCACATCTACCACGATACCCATCATCGTCATGGCTTATTTCACATTGCATTGACTTCTTCCTGTGCTCCATTTGTGGTTACCATCCAAATTGGTTATTTAAACTCTAGAAAAATTGTTTGTTTTTCGGAATTTGCAAAATGGCAGGGTTTCTCAGGTCTTTGATGTAGGCAACTGTTCCCAGGGCCTGCTCAAAGCTTGGGAATAGGTGGTCAACTGCTCCCAGGGTCTACCTAACCTAGCCATTAACCCGCTTTAAGCAAAGCGCTATTTATCCACTATTTGATCCATTGATTATTTATTGACTCAATTCATCAATTGACAATGATCATTGATATTGATTGATAGATTGATTGATTACGGATTGATTGATTCAATAATCCTATTGCTAATGTTACTGATTTATATTGATTGATCAAACAATTTGATTGATTGATTATTTATGGTTTGATTGAACAATCCTATTGCTGATTTGATTGATTTATATTTATTGATTGAACATTTGATTGTTGATGTGATGATTGATTGATTTATTGTACAGCCATATACCTGCTCACCAATTGGGTGGCAGGTCGGTTGTTAAAATGCATGTTCAATTTCAATAAATAAGCCATGACCAAAAACGCCAGTTGGTGTTCAGCTGTTGTCTTTTATAAAGGGTAGATAGACATAGTTTATTAATCATCAGTCATGTAAAGTAAAGGGTAGATAGACAAAGTTTGTTAATCATCAGTCATATAAAGTAAAGGGTAGATAGACATAGTTTGTTAATCATCAGTCATCTAAAGTAAAGGGTAGATAGACATAGTTTGTTAATCATCAGTCATATAAAGTAAAGGGTAGATAGACATAGTTTGTTAATCATCAGTCATGTAAAGTAAAGGGTAGATAGACATAGTTTGTTAATCATCAGTCATGTAAAGTAAAGGGTAGATAGACATAGTTTGTTAATCATCAGTCATGTAAAGTAAAGGGTAGATAGACATAGTTTGTTAATCATCAGTCATATAAAGTAAAGGGTAGATAGACATAGTTTGTTTGTCATCAGTCATATAAAGTAAAGGGTAGATAGACATAGTTTGTTAATCATCAGTCATGTAAAATAAAAAGATAAAGAGCTACGTTACCACTGGTCTCCTTTTCTATTTTCTTTAGAAACCGTTTTCCAAATGTTGAAAAAGTATTACTCAAACGACAAGCCACCTCATACAAAATGTTCCATAGCATTTCATTGTCGTTGTTCGTAATTTCCTCCTCTTCATTGTTTGCAAGGTATTGGCGCCAAATTTGCATAATTTGTAAAATATCATCGCCTGAGTTTTGGGGATTTGATATGAAGTTTCTCTCCATTGTTTGCCACCCACATAGAGGGCGGCCACAAAATTCATCACAGACACCAGTTTGAAATATGACACAAAGCAATTCAAAATTAAACTTTTTGAAACTTGCATCATCTCTTTTCATAAGTTTTTCATTTTTGTCAGAAATAATTCCATTCAGATTTTCAGTTGCAAATGCTTCTCTCGGAATTTTTTCTGAAAGGTTAGCACAATTTGAAAAATAGCTGTCTAAAACATTTCTCAATAGCTTCGTGCAGTCATTTTCAAAAAATGTTCGCATTTCAAAAAAATTGCTTCTATCTTCGTCATCAGATTCTGAGCTCATTTTGTTTCATTCATGGTAAATTGACAAATGAAATTTAAGTATGTTCTATGAAATTGCTCCCAAACGCAACATTCGCCATAGGTAGCATGTATTACTTCAAATTCACAACTTGAGGTCATTTAATCAACATTAGAATATATTTTAAAAACATCCAAACATGTAATGATCTAATAATTATATTTTCTGAAACCGGTTCTATTGAATGCTGTTCATTTTCTTGAGGGCTTTCACTTCATAGCTTTGTTGCTCTTGATAGTTTAAATGATTCGCTGTAATTCTCAGTCCTGCGAAGAAAAAAATCAATCTTAATCATGAACATTTATGATATATACCAATTGTGTTATGCTTTAAATGGAGTTATTTAAATCTTAGTGATTTAAATTTTGTTCATAATATGAAGGAGATTTTTAATTTTAGTGTTGAGACCAATTTATGCAAATACACTGTATATATATTATCTGCAGAACAGTAGATCTGCGGGAAGGTCTATGCTGCATGAAATAAACCCCTGTGAGGTTTTACTGCGCATAAAACTTGTACTAGTTTTGGACATCTATCTTATTTCCTCACATTTGTGTGAGTATTTATAAATGATGCCTAAAAACTTTGCCATGACACTATATGTTTATAACGCCTCTTAATGTTATTAAATTTGTTTGTACAGGACATCAAGGAGATTCAAAATGAACAAGGAAAATAAAACTAGGGACAATAAATCAGTTTAATTTTTCTCAATGATTGATGAAAAAGATATATAGAAATAGATAACTGTTTGAAATATGGCTGGCAATGTCTCGTTTATGAGTTTTTACATCAAGGACTAGAATCAATACTTTAATCTTTGGATCTGGGACCCTATATTAGAGCTCATCAAAATTTAGTTGTGTGTACGGAAATATGTTTGTTGACATAGTTTTCTTAGTCAGAGAAATGGGTTTTTTTTATCTATTTATTTCAATTTCATTTAGGTATTGATTTACTAGTCAATCTTTATCATTCAAAGTAAACATATCTGTCTAGTTATCGAGTAATTTTAATCGTCTACACTCTTGGTGGTAATTGAAATTTCAAGGCAAAAGTGTATATTTATTAAACTATAGAGATTACATATACATGTATCAGCTGTCAAGTATGATGTCTACTATTAAATGCAACTACATGTATGTATACAGTATGAACATACCGTTTATCATTTTTAGTAAGGACTTTTGAAGAAAAGAAAAAACGTTAGCATATCATTAGAAGGTCGCCAATTAGATAGTAAAATTGGCAACTATACTGTGTAAAAAACGATTCAAAACATTAAAAAGTTCGTATAGATTTCGCACACACAGACACACACCCACACACCCACGCACCCACACACACACACACACACACACACACACACACACACACACACACACACACACTTCATTTAAAATTGGTGACGCGAAACGTCTTAACAAACAAAGTAATTGTAATTACCAGAATCAGCTTCATTTAAGTCAGTATCTGCCTTGTGATTTTGTTTACATCCATAACAGTGTCCGCCATGTTGATGTGCGTGGCGCGCGCACTGTATGGTAGCCTGCAACGCTCACATTAGATTTTGCGTTATCAATTTTTAAATAGATATATATCACTTGTGATTTTTTTGTAGGCATTTTAACTATTAGTAGGGTTCAGTGTATGGAGGTGCGTTTGGTGTTCAACACCAATACACAGTTATCCAGACATTATTATTTCTTTTAATCTATATATGCTTAACCCAGAGGTTTTGGAGCCATTATTTACCAAGTACCTGAGTCAGGTATTATGAAACGAATCATATGATGCGCTATCAGAGGACAGACTTAAGACCTGATAGAAATTACCCTGTCCGTTAGCTAGAGTTTAAGGTTTGACCTGGCCGCCATCACTGAAGATTATTTGAAGATTATTTTAATGAATCACAATATTCTGCCAAATTAGACGCAACGGTCATAATTGGATTATAGCAATATCCACTTGAAATATTGATATCAAATGAAAACTTGGTCAAAACAACACGGTATCTGATGCATTATCAAGATGCCATTGTTGCTGATGCAACAATCAGCTAGCAAATAACAAACAACGTCTTGTACATAAACAATTTGCATTTCACTTAATCTGAACACATAGGAGGAGGAGGAGGAGGAGGAGGAGGAGGTCATAGGGAACCCAACCGATCACTCCGCCATCACATTGTTGGATCTAAAACCCTGTAAGTGGGTATAGACCCCCAAAAGGTCGGGGTTGCTCAACAAATTGGAGACACAGAATTAAAATGTCGAGACAGCTATGAAATATGCGTCACATGGAGATGATCAAGAAACTGAGATCGTCTTTCACCAGCACAGAGCCAGAACAAAGAGGACACAAGTTCAGGTGCTGCTCGATGCTGTATGCATGTCTATACAGACAAGAAAGAGAGGATTTTTTTTTAAAAAAAAACAACAGACAGTTACCGGTATCGGTCCAAATTGCTTTCAGAAAGCCAAATTTTGCAAACCAAACATTGCCAAGGATTTAACAAATGTACGTATACAGATGTTTGGACAACTTTAGCATTGTGAATTCATACGAATTTTATTAATTTGTGTCATAGATATTTCATCAGTTTTTGTTGTTCAATTGTGTCAAAAATTTTGAATGTCGTTAAATTACGTACAGCTGTAATAAAAAATGTCAGCGAATTTTGTTGTTGTTGAAAACAAGCTCAAATCATCGAATAATTCAGTCTCTCCTGCGTTCTGTTAAAATCAAACGAATGTAATTCATTTCGAAACTACATGAATAACACAGTAAAAAATGGTCATGTGACACAACTAGATATATAAGTATTTGTATTAATTTACTTATTGTTTTTATTTCGTTCATATCATTTGTAACATTATATTTGTCTCAGAACACTGTGATAAGATTGACATAATTGTTTTTTTTTACTGTTTTCGCCACATTCACACCCACACCCACATACTGAGCATTTAAAGCAATACAAGTTTTACAGTATACGGATATTATTTCTAATCACTATAAATAAATTCTTTTTTTTTTAAATTGATTGGCTTATATTGTTTTTTAAGTAAGAAAGTTTTAAGTAAATTGTACTCATCTTTCAATATGACATATATTTATATAAAACTTAGCATAGAATCAGAAATTCATTCAACTTACAAGAAACAAATATGATTAGCAATAATTTACGGTTATGTTTTCCGCTGCAGTTTTCTAATGATGTGTTGTTTCACCAAAAATAATATTGACTATATTATTAAGCCCCATTTTTGTTATAGGTTGTTTTATATATTTGCAAAGAACTTTAGAAAGTATTTTCCACGTAAAAAGAACATGCAATATAGTTTCTATTCATGTTTTTATATTTTTTTAGAAAAACAAAATGACCCACCCACCCACTCTCCTTAAAAAGATTACAATCATTTTCAGTTTTAAATATTGATTTTTGTTTATTTATTTCATATGTTTAACGGAGAATCATATGACGTGTTTAATAAGGAAACAATTCTTGATTGACTTGGTAATCAAGGGAGGGTTTATATTCTTTTTCGTTTAACAATCAAAATATTTATGGTGCATTTAACGTTTTGTTTCAAAATAAAATGAAAAACATGGAAATCGTTGTCTTGACATCGTCTTGAGGCAATGTTTCTATTCGCCGTACTATAGCGGAGGTAATAGTCGTTAGTCCAGCCGACGTGAAGTAAACCCCGATTTCAAATATTTTGGCTATATATACGGTCATGGGCAAGGTTTCATGTGTGAACCTCGAATGAAGTCCGCAAGGCATCCCGGCGTTGCCTGTAACGTCGCTCTGGCAACTCCTGCGACGACACTGATGCAATTCTGTAGCAAACTTGTTACTCTTTTGGATCCATTAGTGAGGTAAAGAGGGGACCACTATACTTAGAAAACAGCCTGTCCTCATATTTCACCACCCTGCATGGCTCGTATCAAAACACCTGGAGAAGACCCTGCTTTGCCAATAGTGTGGAAACAATAATATGAGCAGCAGTTACCGGTGACAAGTCGCATCTTGATTGACGTAGAGTTTTGCGAGGGTATGCTCCATGCAGTAGAAGATACCTTCAGATCTTATTGGACAGTTGTATCGCGACTTAAAATGGGCAGTCTCCAGACAATAAGGTAATGTTCTGAAGAGTACACTGCAGAAACTGTTCCAGTATAAACTTTTAAGCTTTTAAACAGGGATGCTGGAATGTCCGCACAATGTTGACGGGCCTCTCCAATGACCTACAGCACGAAGACGACTCGCCTAAACAGCGGTTATAATCAACGAACATAAGACAAAAAGTACACTGCTGCCCTTCATTATTGGTAGACTCTGGTACGTTAAAGGAAAATGGCTAAACCTACTGGAAAGGAAAGGGCTATGATGAGCGGTGAAGACTATGCAGTGAAGAACAGCTTAATTAATATGATAGAACCAGGTGACGAAGCCTCAAAATGACTTTTCATTCTTCCCCTCAAACCACTACAGGTACAATCATCATTGTGAGTGTAACGCTCCAACACTAACCTTAACATATAATACTCTATACAGGGTTAAATTCCTAGAACAGTAAAAATAATTTACGCGAATCAATTTTTCACTATTTCAAAGTCGTAGTGAAAATATAATTCACGATTGTTTAAACCTGTGAAGAAAGAGGGAAAAAATATCTAAATTGTCACTCTTAATAATGAAATATTCGGACAGAGACCATTTAAACGATTTCTGCAATGTGAAATAATTACCGATAATTATTACAGAGACGCAAAGAATCATATATCAATAGATCATGTACCGTTACATATACCAGTAGCTCAGGTATAATTAGACATAGGTTTACGCAAGGAACGTGACCACTTTAATTAGCTTGTCAATGGATTATTAAATAAACAACGAGGCTTACATATCTGTTATCTGGCGCTTGTCCTCCGATCCCGCAATTTCTACCCCTAACTAAACTAACTGAACACAGTTTACCGTACTTTTACTCACCTGTTTACTTTATAAGGAAAGAATGAACTCTATTACAAGAACAAACTTTGTATCAAATTTACGCTGATTTATTTTCCGCGATTCGAAAATCGTCGCGAACAAATCGGAAATTGGATACACGCGGAAAAAACCTGATATACATACCCCTTTTCTGTTAAGATTGTTTCAAACCCCTGAGGTTTCTGCCAATGCCCTTGACGCCATTGAATGCCTACCTGCCATGTAAGAGCTTGATGCAGAGCCAACAGTAGAAGAACCTGCTGAACTGTGCAATATACTGCTCCCTCTGCATCAAATCTTATGCCCGTGATGGAAAGAAGGGAACATGTCGCAAGACATGAGGGATGCTAAGATTATCTTCCTCCACAAGAACAGCTAAAAGAACAAGAACTAGTACTAGTACCCTGGAACGCAGTGTGGCTTCCGCAAAAAGGATCAACTGCATATATCCCCTACAACAGCTCGAAGAAAAAGGAAAAGAACAGTAGATGCCTCCGTCTTTGATCTTACCAAAGCATTCGATCTGGTCAGCAAGGAGTGACTCTTCAAGAGCATTCCAAAGTTTAGCTGTCAATCAAAACTGCAGAGCTTGATTGAATCATTTCACACGGACATGAGAGGAGCAGTGCAGTTCAACTGTAGTTCTTTCGAGTTATTCAGCATCGGCACAGTCGTCAAGCAAGGCCGTATCCTTGCCCCTACATTGTTTTGGATTATCTTTGTCCTGTTGTTAAAGCATGTCTTCGGCACTTCTACGAGTGGAATGTACCTACGAAATTTGTTCAATTTATCTCGCATCAAAGCAAAGACCTAGGCTCACGAGGCATTTGTTTGGTGACGATGCAGCAGTAACCACACACACCCAGGAATAATTTGGTTTTAGTTGCTTTCAACACAAACTTAACATCCGGTTTTACATTAATAACCCAAAGGTAAACTTGTTATGTGGTGCAGATAAAATAAATGCAAATATGTTTCAGTGTATTGTAATTTTATTTTTTTTATAAATAGATTCTTTTTGCAAGAGTTCTACCTTTTTACATTTGATACTCCAAAATTTAAATGTACAAAATTATTCGATGTTTCTAAATTTAATGTGATCGTTGTGCAGAAAGTAATACAATAGTTCGTGTAATTATTTTTACTTTCAATATGTTAAAAATGTTGGCGACAAATGTCATTTAGTTGATTATTGTATTTAAGTACAAAAGGATCAAATTTATTTTACCTTAACTAGAAGGGAAGATATTCTTGACACAACTTCATTGAAAATCGATCGCCATTTGAGAGCTTAAAATTTTGTTCAGATAAAGAGCAAATGATAAGCAGCATGTCATCTATGGCGGTCAACTTATTTCTATAATTTTCAGGTCAAATGTCCACACCGTAGAACATATTTGTTTAATATCTTTACCCAGTCAATTTAGTTTTCACCAGGGCAAAAGTATTTTAAAACGTTGTAAATATTGACCAAGATATTGAGTCAAGTGCTTTTTAAATTTCTATCAACACTAGAGAGTCAGATTTAAGTTTTGATTTTATGGACGCCATTATATCAACATAAATTTTCCAACGCTCTCCGGAGGTTTAAATGTGAGCAATCAACCACCTTTGAGTAATTGGTTATACATGTACTAGGGTTTTTACGACTCTTCCATGTTTATTATAATACAAGCTGACATGGTTATCTGTGTTTTAAACTTCATTTACATCGTCCCATTGCACTTGTTTTTTTTTTCAAACTGATTTATTTCAGCCATTTGTGAGAATAAATAAAAGGAAATATTTCTTATATTTCTGCAAGGCAGGGGCATTTATGATGGGATTACTGCAGGTCTTAAATCTGCAAACCTTTAAACATCTGTAATTTTATTACTTTTTAAGTATATTCTCTAGAAGAAATATCACAAAAGTCTAACTTTAAAGAATTCATTTTCACCCTACAAAATCCCTAGAATCCAGGAGCTTCCGGGGCCTTCGCCCCCTGGGTCCCCATCAGGGGTTTGTCCAGGACCCATTGGGGGCCTCAAGGCGGCCCCATGCAGACCCCTTGCCTACAACTGGCGCACCCTCTAACTTCAAATCCTGGATCCGCCCCTGTTTATAATAATATGTGTGTTCTGGACCATCCAATGACAGAGGATCTTTCAATATGCACATTAGGATCTATCTCATAGAGAGGGCTATTTTTCTTCCCACATATACTGTGCACGTGAATATATCTCAATTGAAACTAAGTCAGGAGTTTGTTTCAACCCTGTTTCAAATTCACATTTTTTCTGCTTTTCCGTTCGCTTGTGTGTTGCTTGTTGGTGTATAAATCCTTACTCTTCTTTAATGTGTTCTAGTATACCATGTGTTGCAAATAGTTTGGTAATATTTTTTGTAAATCTAAAATCATAGTAGTCAACGACCCCCGGACCAATACTGGGGCCCTTAGAGGGGTTCAAAGTTTAACATATTAAACTTCTGGTTAACATGGTTAATGACAGATCAAATAGGATGTGTGTTGAAATCGATATTCGATGCATTGAGCTCCACCTCATGTACCCCAAGACTTTCCAAAGTGGAGTGTTGAGTTTTTTCGAGCAATCGACCTCGAAATGAGCGTTCGAAATTCTAATTTCATCGGCTCGAGAACTTCATACATAATATCATAGGCGCTCCCTAACTTAAGAAATCAGTGTATAAAATTGTTCTCATCCCTCTACTATAGAAACTATAAACTATAGGGATATAATATTTAGACATCGTTTCACAAAGGGAGCGCTTTCATGAGCGGATCATTATTTTTTTCCAGGGGATGGATCCCATGGATGACGACGGGTGGGGGGGGGGGGGGGGGGGTTCGGAGGCCTATTCTTTGAAATTTTATTACGTAAATTTATAAATTTGAATTTACTGGGACCCATCGACCCCTTTTAGATGCATAATATCAGTAGGAATTCCGAAATGACAATTACGGTTATTACCTATGTTCCTCTTAATGTCGGGATCGGGCTTCGTTGTATAATCGACCTTGAAAGATGGCTGTCAGAAGATTGTGCACCGGTAATCTATTCAACAAATTCGCGTACAAGAACCTGTCATCTCCAGCATGCGTCAAGTTTGGGTAAAATATTGAGTCAAACATTATTAGTTTCAGTGGTTAAGGGCATAAAATCCTGCAATACACATTGTAGATATATAGTCATATAACATTGACGTTCACGTGAGGAGAACATGGTCATGAATTATGTTTTATGCATTCACATTATTTTTATTTGTTAAGAGAATGTGATTTTGGATCTAACGTACATGTACGTTGTCATGTATCATAATGAATCGGCATTGCAGTGCTTAGAGTGCTATAGGCTCCTGCAGGTCCAGTACAATCTCTTGTTTTAGCTATATAAGTTGAATAAGCTATATAGCTTTATTAAGCTATTTAGAGTATATTGATTTAGCTATTTTGCCATACATTTTTCTTAAATGTGTAATTTTTTCAGCATGTATAAAAATTTGCACTTTAGTGCAGTGGTAGTTTTCAACTTTGAACCGTTCTGTTATAAACAATGCATGTAAGAGTATTCATCAAATTTTGTCTCCTTAAAGACATTTTACACTTAAAGTTCTAAAAGTTTTTGGGGCAACCGATTCATGATTACACAGTTACTTCTTAAATGAAATATAAAGGAGTTCAGTTATGGTAAACAAGATGATTGATAACAACTCAGCACCCACTAATGCATTTTCCATAGGTGGTAATGTTAACATATGGGTTCATAGCTCAGGCCCTAATTTTCATTCAGCAACAAGGGCCCTTTGAATGAAAGCTCATCAAATTATCTCTCTTGTGTTAAAATTTCATGGGGTGATGTCTGATTCATTTTCTGGGCAAAATGTGTCTGTATTGAAAAACTCTGAAAATGAAAGTAAAAGGAATTTCCCAGTATTGGAAAGGGTGTACATCAAACAATTTCAATTCTTTCCTTCAAATGATAATTCAAATTTGACACTTGCTTTTAAAATTGCAAATCCTCTTTTCTGACATGTGTCAAGCATTCTGATATAAAATGTCACAAATTGTGTACCAGGGTATATCCACTCTGCAAGTATAGGAACTATTTTGCTTAAAGGCACTACTTTGTTGTCCTACTGATTCTAAAAATAGTTGGAGGGATATACCCAGAACCTACCGATTTTAAAAAATAGAGGGATATACCGAGAAGAAATCATTCTTATCCATGCCTCAATGCACACAAAGTAGTGCACAGTTACCCTAACAATGGAAACATATTTTGGGCTTAAAAGTGTTCAAAAACTGCATTGATAAATCTATCTTTAATTAGGGTTACTTTTTTAATGGTCCATGGTGCAAATATGAGTAGTTAGCAAATTGTGATCTTTTTGTCTATTTCTTAAAATAATTTTTTTTGTGAAAAACTGCATATAAATAGCTTTATCAGGCTATTCTGAATAGCCAAATTATTCAAGTTATGTAGCTAAATCAAGAGATTGTACTGGACCTGTCCAAGTGGTTTTGAAGTAGCAATTTTATAAGCTTCCAACAATAAGACATAAAAGATATGACTTAGTTTTAAGCCCCTTTCAGTTTTGGGATATTACAGCATTTTTTTAAAATCCTATTGATACATAACTACATTGAAAAAGTTGGGTTGGTATTTTTTCATTGTTGATGTATAATATCAAACTGCAATTAGGGATTATTTGCCAGTATTTGTATTCTAGTTAACTTAAGATAAATTATTTCTCCCGATATGAAAAATCACAAGTGCATGAAATCGACCTTTTATACAATACTTATACTCGTAGCCTTTGTATAGGTTTTAGGTTATTCTATCTCGGACAAATAAAACATGGTCTCTTTTTATAATCCAAAACCCCGATTGCTTATCCATAAATGGTAGTTATAGGTTTTATTATGAATACTTGCTTGTAAGTCAGATTTTTGGATTAGATATTCAAATATCAATTAGGAATCTGACTTAAAGAAAGGACCTTCCATCAGGTAGCTAAAAGAAAGCAAAAAAAAAGAAAGTCTTTTTACTAGGATGATGCTAGTATTACACTCATAACATTTGACTTACCATGATCATTTAGAAATGTGCTCTGTTTAGATTTGAAATTAATCTTAAATGAAAGTACCAACCCTCTCAAAACTCATGTACCGGTATATAGAGAGAGGGAAAGAGTAGTTATTAACTATAACAGTATTTTACTCTATTAATCATGGCGTATACTAATACTGTCATTAGTCATAAAAAACAATTCATGATTTATAATTCTGAATATGCCTTTTTTCTTCTTTACAAAGTTCAACGTGGTCCAATGTGGAGATGGGGCCACCAGATGCCATTTTAGGAATTACAGAGGCTTTTAAGAAAGATTCCAGTCCACAAAAAATCAACCTTGGGGTTGGTGCTTACAGAGATGACAATGGGAAACCATTTGTGTTGGAATGTGTGAAAAAAGTAAGTACTGGTACCTGGTACATGATTCAATTATTATCCCCTCGCGCATCTTGTTGCGAAGGGCATATAGCATCACTGCTGTGCGTGTGTGTGTATGTGTGTCTCCTTCAGTTTATGGGCAAGATTCAAAGAAAACCCTTGCACTAATGTTTATCAAACTTTGTACATTTTTTCTGCATGTTAAAAGGACAAGCCCTATTAATCTTCAAGTCAATTGGCTAAATATTCATCAAAATATCGTTACAATATCAACATTTTAAACAAGAATTTTATGTACAACTTGACAATAGAGATTTCCGGTTAACTTCTGCGATACTAAAGTTAAAGTAAACAGTTTAAATCAACACGTGTTGAACAACTTGGATTTATTTTTGGATTTACCGGTAGATCTTGTAAAGGTTATCAAATGTTTTATAGTAATAAAGAGTTAGAATATTGTCCAAAGTTAAAAATTGAAGCGGACAGGAGATTGAATTCATACCATTGTCATCGAAAAAAGCAGCTGAATTTCAGGCATTATTTCCCAAATTACTACAAGTAGAATTACTCCAAAATTTAGATGAGAATTTAATTACATGTATATTCCTAAATAATGCATTTCCTCCAAAGTATTTCATGATGCGAGGGAATGCTCCACTCAGCGGTGCCCTTGTATACTTTTGTAACAGTGTGATTTCCTTTCACATACTGGGTATATATAGTTACAAAGAATTTGCTTTATTGCTTTCAAGTTGTTGTTTTTTTAACAAACCTGTAGTTGTAATTTTGTTTCTGACAGGCAGAACAGGCTTTGACTGGTGGAAATTTAGACAAGGAATATGCACCTATCGGTGGTACTCCTGAATTCTGTTTGGAGACGGCCAAGTTGGCATTTGGTGATAATAGTCCAGTGATTAAAGATGGTAGAGTAAGTGTTATTTGATAAATTCTAAACCAGAGTAGTTCAAATGCATGTTAAAAATAGTAACAAAGAGTAAGTTTGGATAACAGTAATGAGTATACACATAAATTTCACTGAAATGAGGGTCTTTGCATTCAAAACATATGACACAGGGAAACCTGTAATGTATGTCTGTGTTTACTTAGTGTAAATGTACATAATTTATCTACATTGATCATATACTCAAATAACTGTGATTTATAAGTGGTTTACAAGTTAATTCTGAACTTCTATTTTACAGAATATGACAGTACAGGGTATATCAGGTACCGGGGCACTTCGACTAGGAGCAGCATTTTTTGTAAGTAGAAATTGATTAGTATTTGAAGTTGTATTAGACTTACTAACTTACACTTTGAATTTAAGGTAAAGACCTCAAATTGTTGGAAATATTTTTTGAAATATTTTTTTATATAAATACATGTATCTGCATTTTTTTTTTTAGTCTAAATTTTACTCAAAAGGCAAAGATTTTTGGATTCCAACTCCTTCATGGGGAAACCATACTCCTATATTCAAGTAAGTTGGGTTTTTTAAGCTTAAAAAACCCTTTCATTGATGTAAGCTAATAAAGAAATAAAATGGGCACAAAACCCCTTCTGATATTAATCAGATAGTGAGACCATTCTTTTCATAAAGCCTCAGTTAAAAATTTATTTTATTAGACTAACTTTGCTCTCTGTATTACAATAGGGGTGTTTTTGCAGAAAAATGTGAGTTTTAACAGGTACTGTCATTGTGTGGGTTTTTTTTTACTGGGTATTATAAATTACAGACATGCTGGCCTGGATGTGAAGTCCTACAGATATTATGACCCCAGCACCTGCGGATTTGATTTCAATGGTGCTATGGAGGATATTGCGGTATGTAAAGGTTTTTGGAAAAGATGTGAAAAAGACAAAATTATTATGGTGAAACCTGGAAATTCATAACGTTTAAATATTTGCATTAATGTGTGTCTCATAGGAAGTACTGTTGATTCACAACCTTAAAGGTGTAGCATTGATAGTTATATGAATGGAAAAAAGAAATTTCACAAAGTAACACCGGTTAGAGTTTTGTATGAACAATTTTGTTTACTACTTCCTTTTGTTAAATTTGATGAGACATGAAAGTGAAATCATTTAGATTTTGACATTTCAGAGTTAAGGGCTCTTGATTTGGTGGAAAAACAAATAATTGACAAATTGACCATGCAATGTCAGATCATGTAATTATATATCACTATAGTATATACTGGTAGTATTTTTGTTATGGATTATTTTTATCAAAAAAGCATATACACATGTATCACAAAAAAATTCTGGAAGAAAAATTCATACTTATCTTAAATTTATACATGTATGCGTATATGTTATATGCCACCAGCATCACCTTTTTGTAGGTATATTCCTACTCTCTTTAAATTTTATTTGAATTATATTGAATATTTTTCTATTCCCCAATCTTTCTCAAGCATGTACCAGAAGACGTTAATGATATGGTTTATTAAAATTCAATTTCATGTTTTAATTTTATTTTGATTAATTTGATAATTTTTTAAGTTTATGATGACATTTATTCATTAAAGAGAATGTGATAGCTTTAGCTTTTGAGGTTTTCATTTGGTTTTATTTCTGTTTAAGTAACGTACTGGTAAGAATTTTCCTTCTGAAAAAGAGTGAAACATGTTTGTTTTAAGATAATACAAACATGTTTGTTTTAAGATAATATAAACATGTTTGTTTTAAGATAATACAAACATGTTCATTGTAAGATAATACAAACATGTTTGTACACCAGTTTTAGTCACATAATCGATTTCATATCCATATCTCTTTTCAACAGAAAATCCCTGAAGGCAATGTGATAGTCTTACATGCCTGCGCTCACAATCCCACAGGAGTGGATCCAAAGGTTTGAAGAATAAGTTCAACAATAACAACTTTTTACATTAAGACATGAACATAGAAGCGAGTACAAGGTGTAGTTCAGTTCAGCTCTGTATTTGGAAACTTTTAATATTTCAGCCAGAGCAATGGAAGGAGATGAGTGCTCTTATCAAGAAGAAGAATCTGTTCCCATTCTTTGACATGGCATACCAAGGCTTTGCCAGTGGAGACACAGTAAAAGATGCCTTTGCTCTCAGGCGCTTTATTGAGGATGGACATGAGGTTGCCCTTGCTCAGTCATATGCAAAGAACATGGGGTTATATGGTAAACTTTTGAACATTAATAGCAATATAGATATTATTCTCAGTACAGAGTTTTTGAAATCAGCCGGTCATCCTGGCAAAACACTGGAAAATATTTGAAATGTCCGGTAATTTTCTTTATTAATTGGTCAGAAAGACCGGTAATATAAAAACAACCAATTCAAGACCTTAACCTCTATACAAGCAGAATTTAAATGTTTGCAAATACCTTCAATTTGATTTAACATAGCAACTTGCACTCGACAAGATCAAATTTTACACGCATTGTAAGGGTATGCTTATTAACAAAATAATGTTAGATGAGATACTTATGATATGATCTCAGACTGCTATTAACTGACATTGATTATTTCCAATTTATTGCTCATTGAATTTGATTTTATTTTGATTTCATTGGTTTCAGGGGAGAGGGCAGGTGCTTTCACCATTGTGTGTGGATCTAAGGAAGAGGCAGACAGAAACATGTCCCAGATGAAAATCATCATTAGGGGAATGTACTCCAGCCCCCCGATCCATGGCGCCAGGATAGTCACCAAGGTCCTCACCACCCCAGAACTCAAAAACCTGTGGTAGGCAGACCAGCATTTGATATTTGGTTAAAAGTTCACAGTTACTTCTTCCTTATTGTGGTGCTCCTGTCTAAAATGACATGATAAGGTTACCATATGTTAGTGTGGTTCAAAAATTGGATTTTTACTGTTTTATTGTCAGTGATTCATTTTGAAAATTGTCTCAATGAGTCCAGAGGACCCCTCTTAATCATAATTATGAGTCCCTATCTGAAAACAATGAGTCCATATTTTACTCCATGAAGAAGTTCAACATGAATATAAAACTAGCTGCATTTATTTAAACTTAAATTCTAAATGACCAAACTAGGAAACAGGCTTAGTGCCGTCACTGGGACTCTTCCGAGTTTTCTCTGTTTCTTTATCGCCACTATCATATATTCACATTCTTGATCAGTGTCCCTTTCAGTATGAACCTCAATGCTGTTAATAATGTCAGATTTATTGCCACTTATCTACTTTTTAATAAGCTCGGGTTAATCTACCCTGGTTTGGGAGTAATTTTATCTTTTTTATTCGATCAATCGATGGCATCGTGATCAACATCAATTTCCCCACCGTAATGTCATCTATTATTGAATCTCATTGGTTAATTCACCAAGTGTTGACAAATGAGATTTTGGCTTTTGTAGCGTTTTTATTTTTATTTGGAACATTTCGGGCATCTAGTTAGTAGGTTTAGAAAGGGACGATGTTCTGGAATTTCTTAGCGAGAAAATGTGTTTGAGTATTTCTAAAATTCATTGCTCCTTTGGGATGCACATATAATGAAATCATGCGTCCTGAGCAAAATTTGTGCATATTTTACGCAGGAGGCACGTCAAAATGAATCATTGTATTGTGCGAAAAATTTAAGATATATTTTTATTAGTTTTAAACATTATCATGCCTAGAGAGTTTATACATAAACATTGTGTATTAGATGCACATTGTTTTGCATATTGAAAGTATATTTTTTTGGTGTATTTTAATGTGATGCAAATAACATAAGGCCCACAGGTTGAACCTTAATATTAAAGAAGTAAGAAAAGTAAAAAGTTTTAAAATTGCATCAGTGAAGTCAACTCCCTCATTAGTTGGATGCTAACTGGAAAAGACACTCATGTAAAGAGATTTGTGATTGTGAATGTGAATGGTGGTTTTGAATGTGTTCTAGACGATTTTATAGATGTTTCTACTAACTAATTTTAGATTTAATAGATGACTTTCACATTAACATAAGCTATTCCCCATTGTGATTTCAATCTGTAAGTCGCTGATTATTTACTAACTCTCAGGGGCGATGTCTGGCAAATGAAAACTTAACCAGTTATTGTTTACTGTACTTCTTCATGTTTCTCATGCCGCCCTTATGGTGGCAATATAAGAAAGCCACAGAACTGTCAAAAAATGTTTGAAGTTTTTAAGTACTTTCAGGTTTTTTAAAGGTACTGAGGATACAGAGATAGAAGTAATAGTTACTCTGACAAAGGGAGATAACTTTTAAGAACATGAAAGTCATCTATTATTTTAAAACAATTTCAATTTAATAACTTTTGCTCAGATTTTAGATGTTTATAGTGAGATGCATGTAAACTTTTAATTTGCCAAGATATGATGTATTGAATTATGTACAGTGACAGCAAAGATATACTCAATTTTACAAATTGTGCCAAAACCACCTGGTAGGTAATGCATTACATGTAATAACAGTTTACAGATGAACACTTTTTGATTTTTATTTAGGTTGGGAGAAGTGAAAGGAATGGCAGACAGAATCATCACAATGAGAGAGAAACTGGTGGCTGGTCTGGCTAAAGAAGGATCCAGTCGTAACTGGCAACACATCATTGACCAGATCGGCATGTTCTGCTTCACAGGGCTCAAGCCTGACCAGGTCTGTCCAGGCTTCAAACATCGATCTAGTCTTACTTTGCATTTGTGATGTATTTATTTTTTCTGGGTTTTTTTTTGACAATAAATCAAATTAAATACAGATATAGTTTTCCAGACCATTGAATCAGATGTAAAACAATTGTCAAAGAAAAGTTCTCATTCATTAGGATAAAATATGAAACATTAATACAGTTGAACTTTAGTAACTTGACCATTGATATCTCAAATAACAATATGAATGTGTGACAGTAAATCAAAAGTTCTCTCCCCCTGTTTATGAATATTGTTGTCAATCTCAATATGTTCAATTCTTGGGTATATTACATGTATACTTTTTCCTGACACCTGTTAAGTTAGAGAGATAGCCTTTATCATATAACTTTTCATTTCAGCTTCATTAGAATGTTATGATGTCATTATTTAATAATTCAACTTTGTTTTAAACAGGTTGAAAGACTCACAAAGGATTTCTCTATTTACCTGACAAAGGACGGCAGGATTTCAGTGGCTGGTGTGTCCTCCAGCAATGTCGATTATTTAGCCAAGGCTATTCATGAGGTTACGAAGTAAACAGGACCTCCAGTGACCCAAAAATCGAACACCTCTTACACATTACGCAGTACAGAGTGAATACAATACTCGCTTAGCGGGTCAATTTTTTGACTTACGTGTTGAGAGTATTTTTTTATTCAAGATCTGATGAAAACTTAGTGCTATAAAACATCAAATTGTTACCTGACTTGAGAGTGGCTTTTCTTCATTGTTTGGTCATTTACTTGTGTACTGGTACACAGACTTCTGTTTTAATAAAAAAAAAATATGAAACTTGACGTTTTATTGTTCTCTTCTCTCTCTAACAAGCTGCACCAACAATTTTATTTGTTATAAGCAATCTTGCATTTTGACAACAGTCTAGCTATTATGTACAGAATTCATCAATTAGAGCTGGTGATTGTATAGTTTTAGAATTGATGATAGTTAAGACCTCTGCAACTGGATGGGAGAAATAATGATGGACCAGGCCGGGATTCAAATCTAGGCTCCCTGAATTATCTTGTCAGGTGCTCTACCAACTGCACTATTGAGCGCTAATATTCGATCTGGTCTTCCTCACCATCACACCTCTTTTAACATTTCTAATCCTAGAAAAAATCTAGCAGATATTGCATGATAAATAATCCTGTGGCAGTTGGCAGTAGATATAAGCATATATAGCTTATGTGTAGAGTACCAGGCCATCGGTTTTATTTCTGGTCCAGTCATTATTTTTCATGGTTTTTTAAAAATTTTATCAGTATGTTGATAATCTTTTTCTCTTGAAAGTTTTCTTTTATCATAGTTATGGAAAGACTTAAATAGTAAAATGTGATGCTGTGTTCTTCTGCCCGAAGTACATGGGTAGGTGACACATGACCTTGACCTTAAACTAATTCTCAAGTTCTTTTTTTTATAAAGTAGATATTTTCTAATATATAGTTTATATGGTTAATTGTTGGTTTTTTTTTTAAATACTGATTTCGTAAGCCAAAACGAATCCGGAATTCCTATGTTTACTTGTGAATATTTCGAGTTTAGACGCTTCTACCATATGACAGACCACGTGATTAACTATGGAGGCCCCTGAAAAGTAACTTCAAGTTTGTCTTTCCATAAATAGGACATCGGTTTTGGAGTTTGGACCCAGGGTTTCCTTATGCTACGAAGATAAAAATCGGCGTTTCAAAGTCCAGCATGAGTGACAGTTCCTCATCAAATGGGGAAGGTAGGATTATAGAGGAAGTAAACAATAATAAATAAGTTAACTTATCATGGAAACGGACCCTTGCCCTGCTCATCTACCTGAGCTTGTCATGGTTAAAAGTTACTATATTGTAAATAAAATTATTGATTTAAGAAAGGTCGTTATAAGACATTTTATGACACGTAGTCATTTGTAGTGCTTCTGAAAAAGACGTTGACCACATGTTTATGATCATTTCCATTTCACCTGGCCTGACCTATGCCTGTTTATCTCTTCACGGTCTACTTGTTACTCACCTGAAGGTGGTGACATTTTCACAGCGTGAGAACTTTTATGATAATAGAAGCTTGGGTGCCTTGTTGTGAGCAATATGTGGATTGTCATAAAGCCAAAAGCATATTTACATGCACTTTAGACTACATGTATACAAACATGCTAAACTGAAGCCTATTATCAGTAATCTCCATATACCCTTTGGTTATGTCATGCAGTGAAGAAAATTTATGCATCAGAATTATAGATAATTTGTCATAATGAAGAAAATAACCCTCAGTTTAAAGATGGTTGAGAACAGGTCTTTAACAATCATAATAATGGGTTTCATTCCAGCTCAGACACCATTTTTTTTTTCTTCTGTATGTGTACTGAATTCAAGACAATGTGCCCTAACAAACTCACTTTCTACACATTTTTACTCCCTAATGTTTTATTCATAACACGATGATTTAATTTGAAATTAGTTATTCATTGTGTAGAAAAATGTATAACAAAGTATATTTATTTAAAGCTTTCATCATTAAATACTGTAGTTCACTGACCATAGATGACAAATTGGTAAGATTTCAGGAGATCTTGAACACATCCATTAATTTACTCATTAGTCCTCTTGTTAAAGTGTAGACTATATGCCAAGGTCTTCCCCCACCCCCTTGTCTGTCCATTTGTCTGAAATTTTATTATGCTCCAAAACTTGCTTGTTACAAAGTGAAACATTATATTCAGTTGACTTTCAGCATGGAGGAACAACAAGTGACAAAGTAAATGCCTCGCCACTTCCACATAAATACATGTATAATTTATCTGGTATATATAGAGAGAAGGGATATTTTTTTGCAGTAGAGCTTATTAATGTTTAGTGAAGATGACAATATATTTGTTTGTTTCATTAAAATCTGATATGTTATAAAATGCCTAAGAATCATAGTTATATTCAGTAATAATAAAACAAAAAGCATCATGAATGTGGTTTAGTAGAGGAGTTGCTACCCTTTACTTATGAATCTATATTTAGAACTTTTAAATAAGTTGCATAAAAAGTTAATAAGATAAAAATGATTAATCCAGAGATTATAATATGCAATGTTTTAGTTAGAAGTTTAAGGAAAATAAGACAAAAAACCTCATGGAATGAATTAAATTAGAATGTACATGTACATGAATTCTAGCAAGTGCATGAATCTAACGCAGTAAATCTTAAATAGTTTGATAACAACGAGAGATAAAGTGAGGATATATGGCACAGCGCTGTGACTTGATTTTGAAAAATCAATACTTGTGATGACACTTAGTTATGAATACAACAGTTCAAGTTGTTATTAAAAGTAATTGGCACTTTGGTTATAATTTTTCTTAGAATAATATGAACGACTTGAAATTTATTTATTTGACGTGTTTTAATTAAAGAAAATAGTACGTATACTGCTAGTTCATACCTTTAAATTAACACCTGTGTAGGTCAGTACTCTGTTTAAGGACACACAAGACATTCCTTAATTTTAGATAAATTTCCATGAATTTCAAAATTTATTCTTCATTGATTTGCATGTAAACTTGAAAAATTTAGGGTACATTATCAGGCTATTTTAGGAGTTTCGAATATTTGGAATTTTACTAATTATAGCGTGCAAAATGCAATTGAATGCTTATAAATAAAGTATTAACATTAAGTTTCTATTGAAATTATAGTCTATTATATATCCAAATAGAAAGGTATAAAATAAAATGAAATATGATTACGGAATTATGTAGTGGAAATCTTCACATTGCGGTAAACTTGGAAAACAAAAATGAAAGGTGGGTTGAGTCTAACCTTGGCAAAACTGTAATGGGGATCTTTGGAATTTGAGAATTACCAGTACTATTATAATTGTAACTCTAAATCATTCTCAGTAATAAGGTATGCTAAGTTCAAGGAGCTCTCTGAAAATCTTGTAATCTGAATTTATAACAGGCAGTTTGCTTTATGCAGCAAATTAAAGTTCAACAACTAATGACCATGAACGAATTAGTAAGTGAAATATACTGTAATTGAAGCCTAAATACACTGATCCAAAGTTCTAAGTGTTCACCCAAAATAATTTAATGTAAATTATATGAAATAAACATTTGTTTGCCTTGCCCTTGGGGTGGCTAATTTCTATCTAACTCTCATGTGGTTAAGAACGATGTGATCTTGACCTCGGGTTGTGACCCAAGACCTTGACCTTTGCTGAATATCATGAACACTTCCGGTTTGGTTGAGTTTCCCTCAGAGCTTTCAGATTGCTCTTGGTTGTCGATTGAAATGATGATACACTTATAGCATTGAAAAATTATGTTAAAAATATCTTTTTATATGGATTGCCAAATGTTTAAAACAATATCGAGACCTAATTAAACAGTAGATTTAAAGTGAATACAACCTGTGTGTGTATATATATATATATATATATACACACACACACACACACACACACACACACACACACAAGTAATTATTTGTAATTGGTTATTAATAGTTTTGGTATTGATTTGATATTGGTAAGTCGGTTCCCATTTCATCTGGGTGGGCTGAGACAATGTAGATGAATTGCCTTGTCTAAAGCCACAACGCACAACATCAAATGACCACAGCAGGGCTTGAACCAGCGACCTTTGGGTTACTGGCCTAACATCTATGACCAATGAGTCATGTGCTCCATATGTTTAGTGTACCTACAATGAAATCAAAGTGACATACAATATTAATAAAGTAGGCCAGTTTTTAGGCGTCTTGCAATTTCAATTTTAATTTTGTGTGTTTTGCACTGCATTGCATCTGTGTCATATTTTATATGACAGAATTATATTTATAAGTCACTATGTCAAAATTTGACTTGGCAGGTTTTATATGTCAGCTGACCAGTTTCAGTGCATTATACCCTCCAAGAATCATTTTGTATTGTCTGCAATTATTTTAACCATTAATGTAAATTTAAGAGTTTAGCACTGACTTATATTATAGACACCAATTTGTGTGAATCCTACACATCAATAGACTAGTACCGGTGTTAGATTATCAGTGGATTAAAAACATATAGTTTGTGAAGTTATGCACACAGACTTCCCAGCTAAACAAACAAAGATTATGAAGAAAAAAGTATACGGGGAAATATTCACCCTAATTTTATAAGTCTTATAATTTTCTTCTGCAAGTAATGATTGACTGTGTTATTAGACCACTTTACTCCTCGTAAGATTGTCAATTATAGTTCCAGGCACTAACTACATGCAGTACCATATTTTTCAACAAAAGTTTTGAGTTTGCAAAGTATCGGGTTCATTTCTTGAGAAGTTCATATTATAATGTCCTTGGACTCATTTCAAAGAAAAATTCAGCTTAGTCAAAACAGTCTTTTGGATTGAAATTGTTATAAAGTTACACAAAAGTATTGGGGTATTCCCCTAAAGATTTACGTCAAAACGTGGCTGAGGCAAAATAATTCATCTTTGAATTTTGGGCTTTTATGTCAGACAGGGGCTGATTTTTTTTATGAGATGAAAAAAGATGTCTGACTGTTTGATTTTCAAGCACATGTGCAACTTTAATCTAAACAAACTCTCTTGCCTTGCTGAATGGCCTGGTGTTTTTTGCTAATAAAATGTATATGAAGTGTTGTTTAAAAGGTTTTTCCAAAAGTTTGTTTTTAATTTCTAATTGGTATCTAAAGTTGCATATTTTTGGAATATATGGCAAAGTTTAATACAGTATACAGGGTTATTTTCGCCCTGTGTGTGTGGGTTTTTTTTGGGCCTTTTACAGTTACGGTACAAACAGTTTTACCCTGTCTTGAATTTACCCATACACAGTAAGAAATAAATCCTCTTACTAATTAACACAGTTAAAAATTGTTTTGAATTCATCCAGTCTTACATTCACTTGCTGACAACTAAGGCAAAAGTGGCAAAAATAAAACGGGGATGAATATTTCCCTGTATACAGTTCACTTTGGGTGTCAATGTACTGGTACTCAGCAGATAATCAAAGGTCTTTCAAATGACACCTTATCCAATTTTTTTCTTTCATTTCAATGCTTCACAACAGAAAGACTGAGAGCGGCAGGCCATTTTCTGTGACACTATAGTTACCATATACCACTTCTTTACCGACTTTTTACAACCTTATTTTAATTGCCCGACTTCCAAAGCACTAGAATTCAGCCTTTGAAGAATATTTACAAGTTAATATGTGGTAGTTTAAATATGTTTTAATTGAATTGCGGATTGAATAGTAATATCTTTGAAGTCTTTGTATTAAGATGCTCCTTGTTTTTAACTTTTATTAGACATGACGTCAGTACAAAAATGAAGTTCAGGATGTACGTTAATTATCAATTTTATACAAGTACTTGTAGAAAATCAGTCTGGTAGTAAAAGTAATACAGGTAATCATCCGATCAAATTAAGAAACGCGATATTTCATTGGATGACACAAATAATGATAACCAATTGTAGCATTTTAGAAATTCCTGATCTAGTTTTAGTCCAAGGTAGAAAAAAATTAAATGTTATATTGACCTCCTATGTCACGTGCAGGTGAAGATAATGTTTTAATATACCTCTGTGAATATTTTTTTTGTAAAATTACAATGAATAAACATGCTATTCTATTTATCCGTGCAATAGTTTCCGTGCTATCTGCCCATGGTGAATAGTCATCGAAAATATTCACCAATGGCATTTGATTTCCCTCGTTTTTAAAATCAGAACACCTCTGGTGTAATTCGAGTCGCTATGTTAAATTCGAAGTCTGGTAACTCTAATTTGTTTACCATCAAGAAAATCTGCATTGCCGACAAATAAAGTTTTCTTTGGTATAATAAAATACATATTTACTTAAAGTAAGCAAAATAATCTGATAACTAAAGCTGGTGTTGAAGGATTCACATTTTTCAGTTGTACTGCTCTAAGGCTACACCAAAAAGTCTGTTCAGCAGCATGCAGAGTAAGTGCTTGCAAACATTAGTGCATGTTATAGGGAAAAGTAATTCTGGCAACCAGAACATATTTAGTGTTTTAGGGATAGACGAATCTGAAACAGCAAAATAGCTGGTGTTGCTGCGGGAGGGATTCCCATTTTCTAGTGGTCTTAACTCTAATGCTTGTTCAGCTAATTCGCTTAACCAGAATTAAAGTGTTATAGGGATTGCCAATTCACCCAACTTAAACACAAGTGTTATAGGGATAGCTGATTCACCCTATCAAAAGGATAGCCAATTCACCGAAACAAAATATTAGTGTTATAGGTATAGCCAGTTCACCCAACCAGAAAGTTAGTGTTATAGGGAAAGCTGATTTACCTAACCAGAAAATTAGTACTAATTATAGGGAAAGCCGATTTACCTAACCAGAATATTAGTGTTATAGGTTTAGCCAGTTCACTCAACCAAAATATTAGTGCATTAGGTATTATAGCCAGTTTACCTAACCAGAAAGTTAGTGTTAAAGGAAAACTGATTTATCTAACCAAAATATTAGTGTTATAAGTATAGGAAATTCCAAAAATATCTGAATAATGCATTAGCTGAGGACAGCTCTGTAGACCTTAATTTGGATGTTACCAGACACCAGCTGTTGCTTAATCATACAGGTGCTCTCACTACTGAGGAAGTGACAATTTATATTATAGGGATTTATGTTTATCAAAAAATTTAGAACGTTATGCAAAATAATTTTAACGTCTATAAAATTTAACACTTTGTTAGTAATTTTTTGTGAGGTATGTTAAATTTCAATAAATTTATTATCATCCTGAGATTATTTAAAGATACTTAAGTACAGCATAAATTCCGTATAAATCTTGCGGAGTCTGTATGTGCGTGTTGTTAATTAGTAATTTCCTTTTAATCACTAAGGGTTCACGCTCTCTATTCATGCAAATGTATTATATACTCGGTGATTGGTATATTGGTATATATTATCAGGGTAATGTCTTTAAGACCCAGGGGCGGGGCTATTATTGCATTTCAAACACAATCTAGCTATAAGCTAGGCCCCCAGACCCCCCTTTTACTTTTATTTCTTCCTTCTACTTCAATTTTTAGAGACAACCCTGTATTATAAAAAAAAAATATCTCCAAAAAGTTTTTTGGAGTGGGGGGGGGGGGGGGGGGGGGGGGGAGGATGAAATGACAATTTTTGAATTCTTCAAGGTACACAGATTTAGAATTTCAGTTGGCAATACACTCATAATTCATAAAAATATGATTAAAGGAATTAAATAAGTCAGGGCAGCATCCACTCAACAATGAGTTTGCGATATGGCTAGGCGGATTGTCTGGTAAAAAGGGGAAATTTTGTACTTAACAAAAAAGACAAGGCCAAGAGTAGTGCAGCTTTAGACAAAGATGACATTAATTATGTAACAGATTTACATGTAAAACATTGATTTTGAACGAATTAAGAAAAATAAATTTACTCATCATATTATAATGTTGAGATGTATAGTACTCAAAAGAGTATTTTTTAAAATTATTGTTGTAAACTGATTTAGTTGGCGTAATTAAAAACTGCTTAATTAAAGCAGTTCCTCTGTGAAATGGTACGACTAAAAGTTGTAGGACTCAAAGTTCATACAATACATGCTGCTACTTACTAGTGACGTTGATTCACTCTTTGTCTCCTTGTTATTGGAACTTCCTTTGAAGTTGATTTTGAAGTTGCTGACATAGATTTGATCATTGACGATACATGTACTTAGCAAAATACGTGAAAAATGACCTTGGATTGTTATCTACTCAATCTTAAATCAATTCTACTTTTTAAAAGAAGATTGCTAGGGTATACTTTCTTTTTTCTCCTTATTTTCAGTTTACATGTTGGTGAATTATATGTGATACATGAGTTCAGAAATGATCAAGTTTAACTGAAGTGTATAAGGCAACTTTGCATAGCTGCAAATAATAAGGTCTTGATTTATTAGAGTCAGGGTCATGGGGGAAGGTCAAAGTCAGTTACTGCAATGCTTGCTATTGTTTGGTTTATAACATGCAGATGTGCATATATTGCAGTCAGAGTTATACAGCAGAAGTTTGCTATACTAGTACTTGGTTTAAATGTTGCATATCTTTTTAGAGGTCCAAATTTTAATAAAAATGCCTACAATATATTAATGATATAACAATTAGAGCATTGTACGACAGGAGCCAAGTCTGTGATCTCAGGATTCTCCATATATTACCTATAGAAGGATGGAGACAGGGTTTTTGTTTACTGCAGAAAATTAAAGGAAAGCTATTGAAATTGTGACAGTTTTACATCCCTTGGTACCCTTCATACATGTTTTTGCAATCAAAAGATGCATATTAAATGGTAATTTGTGGACATTAAGTTTGAAATTTAATTAGAATTCTTTGACTCAAGTTCCAAAACTAATTTGAGCAATCTTAAAGACTAATACACATTTTAGCGTAAAGTTCGATTGTTTTTATATTGCATAAATAACGTCAATAGTTTTACAGCTCTTTACGACAGTGTCATCAATTGCTGTTATGCAGAGAAACATTTGAAAGTACATGTGTTAATTAACTTGTTTAATAGTCTTGTAAGTACCATGAAGTAGCTAGTTCCGGGTTGTGAATTGGCTTTGGAAAGGCTTGTGTTATTTGTATGTATCTAGTCTTGCCACGCGCTGCGACACTTCCAGGCAGTGTGCAGACTCGTGTCATCGAGTTTCAACTCGCCATAAAAAAGGCGACAAGTTGGATTCAATTTCAATCAGAATCCTAGCATTCACAAAGACAGATTAGCAATGTTAGTCCTCCCCAATACTGGACCCTCTACCAATGCTACCATGAATTACCCTACTTATGAATACTCAGCTGCTATTTATCCGGTCCAGACTTACTGGCATCATCACCAGAGGCCATATCCTATCATTCAAGAAGAGCCGGAATACCAAGGACAGATAACTCTAAGGGATCTGGAGAGGGTTTTGCCTCACTGTAGAGGTTAGACACTTAATCCTTTAGCCTACTTTCTTTTACCTTTCAAGGATTTCTTTTTCCTTGTCTTCAATGGATGAAAGTTTGTTGAATCGTTTTGTGATTGTTCTTCTTGATTTGAGGAGGTATAGTTTTCAAAGCATTGGTATCTTGATATCATGATAATAGCAAGTATTTTTTAATAAGTTAATGCTTTATGCCTGTTTCTTTTCATTTATAATGAAATACTCAGAATGTATGAAGAAAGGGATGTTTGATGGATATTTAAATCAATGTTTTAATTCCATACCACTTCTATGATTTAGTTATTGTATTTTGGCATCAGGGTTATGGTATTCAAATTGTTTGATTTTTCAAACAGCATAACAGTATAAAAATGTTTTGTTTTGTTTTTTGTTTTTTTATGTGCAGCACATTTAGATTTAGCAAGATAAATTGATTACTTTATAACTACCCAAAGTAACTGGCAAGTCAAAAGGTCTTTCAACTGTTTAACAACTAAAATGCTTTTTTTTTTTTTTAACAGTATTACTATTAGTACCTTGCAGAAAATGATTTAACTAAAATTGATTTAAAATAGAAATAATTTTTCTGTATTTAACACTTTTTAGATTTATTTAAGAATTAATTTCATATTATAATTTTTTGGTAAAAATTGTTAAATGTGTATTTTCAACTAAGAGTTTGAAGAGATATTGAATAGTGTTTAACTGTAGAAGTATAGAAGTCTTGATAGCCTAAAAGACTTTATGAAAAAATAATTAAATGGAGAAAACTTGGGGATCAGATTTAGTCATTAAAGAGTAATACTTCATTACATTATTAATACTTAAATTTATTTTTCATGAGTAAATTTTGGCAAATTTGAAGAATGCAATAATAATTTATTTCTAGTAAAACTTAGTACAAATGTCAAGAAAACCAAAATGTATACTATGTCAAAAAAACAAAATGTATGCTGCCTACAATTTTATCTATGAAACAGAAAGGTAGCAAGTCTATATTCTAATCCTGTTTGAATGAATGACAAAATTGTGTTATGGTTTTGTCATGGTCATTACATATTATAGAAACTAGCATGTTGAATACTTCTATAAACGATAATGTAAACTACCTTGATGGTTTCAAAATATGAGGTAGTGGCATTGTTGACACACAGTGTAACAGTAATGAGGTACATTTTATGATGTACCTTTGAAATGATAGAATTCAACCCTTACTTTAATATTTTGTTTGTCAACAATCTTGTCTATGTAATGCTGCTAAGTCTGCTGGTGATCTAGTATCATGACTCATGAGTTCAGGACATAGATGTCGGAGGTTTCACGATCTTTAAGATAATTATAAATACAAATATTTGAAATGCATTTCATGGTCAAATAGAAATTTTCAAACCACAAAAATATCTATATTCTAAATATGTTGTTCTTTCATGCATGTTGATATCTAGATAGTTCAATTCTGGTAGTAACATGCTTTTTGATTGGCTGAAAAATTATTTTATATCGTATGAAGATTGTTGCCTGCGTCATAGTACAACTAACGTCAAACGTTACGTTTGAATTTTGGAAAATTTGAAGTCATTTAAAGGTCAAATGACTATTTTTATCTGCAATTAAGAGCGAAAAAATTAAATTATAAGTAATGAATTCAATATTTATTTGTTTTATATGATATAAAATGGTTTGAAACAGTTTATGCTTTTTTATAAACCGCTTAGCGGTTTATAAAGCGTAAACTGCCCCAAACCATTTTATATCGTATAAAACAAATAAATATTGAATTCATTCCTTAAGAGTGTCCTTTTCCAGTGTATTCCAAATATTAAGATTTGTCTTTTAACAGGAATTTTAAAATTTACCTGGTAATTTTGTAAGAATTTGATAACATTGCTTTAATATCTAGAATAATTTTTAAAATATGAATGTGTGGTAAAAAAAAAACACGAACATTTAATACATGTAATAGGAAAATGAAAATTTATGTAATTTAGTTTGATATTAAATGCATTTTGATAATTAAATTTAATACTGGTACATTATAAATATACCATGGTAAACATTTTAATGATTTGATATGTAATATGATTTTGAAATCATTTTTAATTCAGGAAAATAAGTAAATTAAGACACTCAATTTCTTTGTAGATATGAAGTATACTATCTAAGTAATGCTGCTGAGTACCCTTTATTTTGTTTGTTTTTTATTTTTTTTTGTTTTTTTTATTTTTTTTGTTGCATATATTTTGTTAAATATTATTAGCATTATTTTACTTCAGATTAATGCATTGCAAAGCATTGCCATTGTAGTTTGCATTACCATAATTGGTTATCTCATATGAAGTAATTAGTATTCAGAAATCACATGACATCACATATTTGATGTCTTTACAGATTTTGCTTGAATTGTACATGTGCATGCATGCATCATATTTTTTCAATGACCTTAATATTTTTCCTAATTTTTAAATTAAAACAAATAGTTTGAAACTTAGAATTACTTAATTATGATTTGGTACATCGACAACAAATTTGAATCATAATTAAGTCATATTATATTGTAACATATTATAAGGCAACATCATCATTAACTTTACATCACTTCATATATTTCCTAACTTTTAAATGAAAACAAATTGTTTGAACTTAGAATTACTTAGTTATGTTTTGGTGCATCGACACATCAATAGATATTTAGATGATTAATAAAATTTAAGCAAAAAAAAAAAATGGCTGATGGTTTAATATTAAATGACAGTTTGATTTTTAAATGATTTTCTACTTATTCAACTTAGTACACAGATTAGTTTATTAATGTAAAGGTAATATATATATATATATATATATATATATATATATATATATATATATATATATATATATATATATATATTTCACTTATTGTATGGGTATGTGTATTTTTAGTGCTTCCTCCACTTCATTAGAAAGTGATCATATAAAGGACGAAATGTAAAATCAACCTTTTTGCACTAACTGAACAACTTGAATTCTATCAATTGAGTTACGGAAGTATTGATGCTTTACTAGTTGACAAAATTAAATAAACTAATACCACATATAGATCAGGGGTTAAGTATCAATTTTCTGTAATTTCAATTATGTAAGTTCAATTCATGTATTGAGTTTTTATGAAAAGAGTCAAAGTCTGAATCTTTATTTCTAAATTTTTCTAAATAGTCATTTTGACAACATTGGTTTTTCAAACAGCTTGGTTTTGTGTCAAATTTGATTAAACAAAGAATTGCTTGAATTTATATACCTAAGCAAGGCACTAATTCTAATTTTTATTCGTAAATTTTCTGTCGTCAAGAGCAGTTTTATATTTTGTGATTTTGTCTCCGATATGTGACTGCATGAAGACTGGACATAACAACCCTCTTTTTTTTAAGGTCTTGTATATAGAAAAAATGATTTTAGGGCCAAATCCCACCAACCTTTCTGAGGAAGTTAATTTTGATACATGTATTTATGTTCAAGAAATTATCTTTAAGTGCCCCCTCCAACATTGAACAATAATATTTGTGCCTGGATCCCATTTACTGGATGCTTTTTTTCTTTTTAAGTGTTTTAAGTGGTCTGAAGCAATTGCCATACACCAACTTTTATTTATGTGCAGGAAAATTTCAGGGGGTTGCGACACTCTGGTCATAGCAAATATTTCTCATCTTGAACCAATCTTCGAGTGTCTCTCCGAACATTTTAAGGTGGAATAACATATCATCACAAAATGGCTGACCTCTGATCAAAAGGACATTTTGTTTTATTAAAAGGATGTTATCGACAGCAACATGTAACTTACTCCATAGCGGAGTGGATAAAGTGTCAGGCTTGTGATACGTGCATCCCCAGTTCAGATCCTGCAGGGGCTTTTGTTGTTACTTACTGAATTGAATTTTTCAGATATTCATTTTTTATCCCGAAACTGCAAATTATTTGCTTATTTGACATATGTTCAGTTTATTTATCATTAGATCTTTCATAATCAAATAATTTACTGTTAATTTGAGTGACTTTTTCCAGGTGTGTTATTCCACCTTAAAATCATCTTCATTAAGGCTTTTTCATGAAAATATTAATCTGGCATGAACTATGTACCATGAAACATGGTAAAGCACAAGTAAATCATGAATCAAAGTTGTTGCGAAGAAAAGTTGGTTTACAGTACATGTAATACATGATGTATTCAAATATTTCTGCAGTTCGAAATTTTTTTTTTTAAGTTCTACTGAAATGTCAGTAGTTCCTTTTAGCCTAGCAAGACTCAGTAGATACATGTACTATGTTAAGGAGGAATATTTGGGTTGTAACAATGTTTTGACTTATCAATGTGTTAGTATTTCCCAAAAATCTGCATTAACCTTTGGATAGAATTATTACCTTCATTGATTTTTGAATCTAAATTCAGTCAAGTTTGAATACCCAATTTTACAAGATCACGCCTTTGATCAGGAAACGAAGGAGGATCACTCTAAATACGGTGAATTGCGTGACAATGACCTAGTTTTTGTAAGTTGATTTTTGCGGAGATCCTAGATGGTCCTTTTGCCATGCACGTAGGCCAAGTCTACATTTAGAGAAAAAGGGAAATTCCTTGCAAAGAAAGCTTGAATTTTAGAACATCCGTACCATGGTCTTCCTTGCCTTAGAAGTGCCATGCTCATCAATAGGTGTTCAAAGCGTGGGAACGGAACTATCAATATAACTGTTATTTCCTAGGCTTTTTAGGAAAAACTAGGTGAACACTTTTGTGAATATATAGGATGGTGTATTATCGTGTTTCCTGATACACAATTGTTATACTACATATGTAGTAGGAAAAATGTCAAGATGATTTCAATATTTATAAAAATGAAGCATATGACTTGTAATTGCTTCTAATTAAGAAATTTGCAGATGTTTTTAAGAAGTTCAGATATTTTTTATTTTACTATCATTTTGTTTTCCAGCTAAGTCAAGCATCTTGCTTGTTAATATACTTGTTTAGGTTTGGGTTGAAATAGGATTTAAAAAATAGATAGTTATGAAGTAGTGGTGCTTAAGATTGGTGATAACCTCTTGAAAAGTGAAAACTGCTAAACGAAGGAGAATGTAAAACATGTGATCAGTGACAAATGCGCGCATGCTGTTTATTACATGTTAAGAATTAGCACGCGTACATTTTCAGGAAAAATTATTTCAGATGAAAATTTTTTCTGAATCTATGTACAGAATACAGTAATGTAGAAAACAAATGAAGGAATTTGCACGATTATTTTCCACTTCCTTTCATTTGCACAGGATGATCTCTTCCTTTCTTACTACAGTAATTAGTAATCATGGGTAATTGTAATTGGTGCTCCAATTTTTCAGTAATAGGTCTTGCAAATAGTTTGCAAAAAATCATGTGTCTTAGTGTCCTTAGCAGAGAACAATTGTTATTGGCTGAAAAGTAGATTACCTCTAGTCATATGGTACAACTTTGTTTTGTGGCCTACTTATTTGTTTTTGAAAAAAAAAATGAAATTTGCGCATCATGAATTCAATACTTCTACTATCTGAAGTAATTTGTTGTTCTCTGAATGTGAAGTCATCTTTGTGTGATTGGAATTTGAAAGTTAAATTTGGATTGGCCGATATTCAGTATATTCGATATTGGGGGTATATTTTTGAAAACTTGACCCCCCTAAAACAGAATTATGACAAATTGACAAGTGTTATATAATGCTGATGTAATGTACACATGACGAATGACTGTACCACAAAACAATTAACCCATATTTGGTGTCATAATCTGGCTACTTGAATCAGCTGATGAGAACTTGGCTAACACCATTGTCACAATGTTGATCTCGGGAGAAGGCAGTGAACAGTGGTGCAGTGGTTTCTATAATTATGGTAAGTCTCTTTTCTGTATTCCGGGTCTGCTCAGCTCCATTTTTGTGCTGGTTTCATGTCTACAGAAAATCTCTTAGAGCTGTGTTTACAGCTTCAAAGTCCATTTTATTTGGCGATTCTGAATTCCCACACATTTTGAGCTGTTTCGATTGGTTGGTACAGGTGTTTCCTAAGTGTGATCAATGATCAAAGTCCCTTTTTCGATTATCCTCGATTTGATGGATAGAAGATATTTTAATCCATATTTGATGTTTATTAATAACATCTAATTTAGTATAAATATTAGGTTAAGGTCATTATTTTTATTTTTTGCTGGAGATTATTAAGGAGGCTGGGTGGTGAACATTTAATTAACCCTCAGATTTATCTTCCAATTTTTAGAAATGTTTTAAGCTGTAAACTTTCATTTTGTAATGAAAAATTCCATATGTTTTTTTAGCTTTAAAATTTTAATACTTTCCTATATCTTCATACAGGGCTCTTCTTCTTAAGGAGATAAATATAGTCTAAATATGACCATCGAGCCCTCTTAAAAAATGACAAAAATGTTAACAATAGGTTTATAAATTGCAAATTACCATGACTTGAAATAAATCAATTTCTCTCTCTCTCTCTCTCTCTCTCTCTCTCTCTCTCTCTCTCATTTATAAAGAGTATTAGAATTTAAGCAACAATCTGAGTAAAGTATAGCCAAGATTTGGTGTTAATAAGACATCTATATCAAGAGGAAGTACAAGCGGTAATGTACATGCTACAATGCATTAAGTCATTCTGACACACTTTATTTAATGATGCCTACATGCTTGTTATCATGTTGACTAGTTTATAGTTATGGACCAAGTGTTTTTTTAAGTGTATGTTATGTTGTAGATTATTGTAAACATGTAGCAATATCTAATTAGCTAGGAATAGTTCCGTATCTCTATTCTAGCCCCAAACTATTCTTAAAGTTTGTATAAAAACAATCTCATCTTAAATCCGAAAGGGAGACCAAGTATAGGTGATTTTGGACGCCTTCGGGGATGTGGGATACATTCATGCACTGCTTTTTCTTTTAGGTGCCCTCATGAATTTTGACATTTACCTACACAGTGCCAATCTGGGACCTAGTATGTTGTCAAATGTGTGTTTGGATGTAGCACATCATGCTTGTATTGTTGTAGTTGATACAGTAGAGATTATGTCCCAGTCACACTTCACTGGAGCTAAGTGCTAATCAACATTCAACAGTTAAAAAAAAGATATGGACAGAATAAAATCTGTAGGAAATATGTTGAAAATAAGATTATGGTTACTGGTCCATTTTCCATTCAAGAAAATGTAAAAAAAAAAAAAAAAAAAACAAAAAAAAAAAAACCAGTACTTGGTGAAACAAATGAACAATGCATGAGAAAACAAGTCTGGTTTATTCTTTGACTTGAGTTCACTGGACTTCCATAGAAACAGACTGTAGTACATTTGTATTTTATTTTCTGTACATACATACACATGACACATGCAAACACAGAGTTACCTTACTTTAAGCTTACACCTTTGGATGGCAGGCATTTTCTTTTATGAATTGAGGACATGCACTGAATGAAGAACAAGATATGGAAATTAACGTATTGAAAATTTTGCTTTCTGTTGAATGACCATTAGTTATTTTGTGAGTTGTGAATGAGGTATTTATAGCAAGTTAATAATAAAAGCTATCACATGCAATTCTCTCAAGTGATACTTATGAAGATTGAAGATTGAGTGATCTATTCATTTCTATTGATTAGCCTATTATGCATGCATGTGGATTGGGTATTTTTTTTTTTTTTTTTTACATTTATTTAATGAAATGACTGCCATACAGAAGTTTGGAAGAGGAAAGTATTAAACTCTACTTGTAATGTACTCATTTATATTTTAAATACTAGTAAATTAATTAAATTGAACTAGTTACATCGAAAATATGCCTTTGACAGTTGTGGCATCATGGACAACTCGAACTGAATTTTATGTCCAGATATAGGTAGCATACCCCATTCATATATATCCAGCATGGTTTCATGTGTAATTATCGGTATCATTGCACAAGTCATGCATTGAACTCCCTGGCAAGATATAACTGATCAGTATAACTACATTAGTAGACCGGGGCGTGGTCATGTTCCCTGCTCTGTTATGGTCATAAAGAAAGCATGCACCCTAATACTGTAGAGGTCAGTAGTGTTTACTGCTGTAGACGTGGGCTTTACATGGGGGTGAGGTGATGGGATAGCTGCCATTATCAGTCTAGCATCTGGCAGACAGACTGTTACTGAGTACAACTTTGTTTATCTGTTGTCAAAGTGCACAGTTAATGAGTGGTACCTACAATATGTACACACTCAGTGTGCCCTTTATCCAGCCGACTGAAATTTGCTCTCCCTCATACCATGTCCAATGTACAAAGATAATTAATAATTAGTTTTATAGACATCAGTTTATATAAATATTATTATTTAGAATAAAGTTTAGTACTCAGTTTGTGCTTGTATTTCCATGGGCTTTATTTTTATTGTAAATATTTGGAAGTTTTAAGTGTGGATTACGTACTGTTAAATAACATTTCACAAAAAGAAAAAAAAATGAGGTAGGTTTTTTGCCATGATGTAAACTTGGTTGATTATTTTTTTTGCACAATTTATATAATATAATGTAAAGTTATCATTCTTTTTCTGCTGTTTGGGGGTTTTTTCTTCATTTTTTTTTTTAATTCTTTAAGTTTGGGCATATTTCAAAATTTTAAAGATTTTTTTATTTCATTTGTCGAAGAAAATATTTGAAGAAACTTCTTGGGATTTTTTTTTTCACATGACATTGGGTAAATTGGTTCATTGGTAATTTAATAGCTTGAGCAGAGCACAATATTGATTCTGAAAATTATTTCACCCCAAGATGATCTATATAGCTTTTCTGATTGATTTATCTTACTCAGGAAAAACTTACCTGTACATTTAAATTTTAAATTTGTACAGCCTCTTGGAACAATTTTTTGTATTAAAGCACAAAATATGTACAAAATATTTGCACCAAACAAAGTCAAATTCCATATAAGGTATTAGCTAGAGCATTTGAGAGTTGATAAATGAAACACTTAAAAATTTGGGTGTGTGTTTTAAGTTCTTTTGTGTATAAAACAGAGCCAGTATATCAAATAAAGTTCATTAATAAATCCACAAAATAAAAACAGAAAGTAAGATTATTTGCAATGAAATCCATAACATTTTTAATCTACTGAGATTTATTAATATTAGAGGACATTGATGTTCATGGATTTAAAGAATACGTAAGTTGATTGACAATTTTTCTACCAATGGAATTTTTATCAATTTCCACACCTCAATGACCATTAAATTTTATGTAACAATGAAATTTTGTGATTAACAAATATTGATAAAACCAGAATATTTATCTCATTATTATGGTTTTGGAGGACTGGGGGGGGGGGGGGGGGGGGGGGGGGGGGGGGTTGAGAAAGAAGCAATATGACTGAAGCCATGCAGACCTCTATTTACACTATCACCCATCTCTTCAATGAGATGTATCAAAAACCTAGGAACAGATGGAAGTTCTAATTTTACTTACTGTACTTAGACAGAAAAGAAGCTGACTATTTATTCAAGAGGAGTAACTCCTCTCTCGTTGATAGATAATGCGAATATCTATCCTTTATCAGAGTTTGCCTCTCACAGTATTTTAATGGAGATTCAATACTCCAATGGTATTTGGTGTGACTTTGTTGTTAAAACTTCATTTCTCTATATAAATTTTGTTTCTTTTTTTTTTTTTTATTAAAGATTTTACCGGTATGATTTAGTTAAAACAGCTATTATTTTGCAAAGTTAGGCCAGAAAAGAAAAATGATGTAAATTTAAAACTATTCAAAATTCATTGGTACATGTAATTGAAATTTAGACCCAATTTAAGACAGTAGATATTATTTTAAATCTAATTGAAAAAGAACATAACGGGTATATCATGGCAAAAGTGACTTGTCAATTGTACAAAGTTCTTAACACTTCTTTGTAATTAACTTTAATAAGTTTTGATGATCACTTAGAGTGAGCATTTACAACAAAACTTGAAGTAATGTATAAGAATATGACAGTAACGTAATACAACACTATGAAAAACCGTGCATGATGTATGAAAGCAAAATTGATTTAAAAACTTTCAATATTTTATAAAATTGATATCCCTTTAATTGCAATTGCATTATAATTTTAAAGCATAATTTTTGTGTAACTATTTTTACGTTGTTGAGGATTTAACAAACACCATGTGGAAATATTTAATAGGAGGAAAATAGATTTAAATGCATCATATTTAGATTTTCAAGTAATTTGTTGTTAAATTAAGTACATCCTTATATACTTTCTCTACCAGCTCCACCTATTTAACAGGCAAGCCTGCAACAGGCACAAAATTACTTTTTTATGATTATTCCCACTGTAGAAAATTTAATCTTATTTAACTACATGCAACATTTCTGTGTTTATACTGCAGTTGAGAATTGTGTATTGCTTTGATAACTACCGTATAATATACATGTACTAATTTATTTTTTTTGCTGATCATTGCAAATATAGTGTCAAATCAAGAAGTAGTTTGTTGGTTTTCAAGTCCCTGCGATAAACACCAAGGACTCTGGGTGGGGTATACTCTGATAATAAAGTTATAGCAAAGAAATCTTGCTTATTGTCCACTTGAAAATTCTGACGAAAAATTTATTTCAAATCTTTCCAGAAGGGTCAAGACTACATCAAATGAGATAAAAATACTCAAAAATTGTGATAAATGAATTCCATGCGAGTAATGTCAATGTACATGTAGATACTTGTGTATAGAGCCGCGCTATCTGTGAAAGGTACATCACCATTGTCACTGATATAAAGGGAGATAACTGCCTCAGCCTCAGCAGAGTTATCTCCCCATTGATAACTCAGATAACCATGTTAAACCAACTATGATAAGTTTTGTTTGATTTACCTACATTAAAGATAAACATGACTTACATATAACAGTAGCTCTATTTTGATTTATTAGAAGTTCAGATTTACTTATTTGTTTGATTTTAAACATTTCTATTATATCCTGCCTATAAAGAAGTATATTTCTTGTCCAACCTCTGCATGAATTCATTTTATCTCGAAAATTATTACAATCATTGAACTTTCATTTCTTATAAACCCTTGTTTGTTTGTCTTTATAATAAGCATTGATAATTTTGGTTTATAGTTATTCAATTCAATAGATAGGAATTGTTAACTACATAAGTAGTTCTAGGATCAGACTTTCAAAATCCCTTGATAAGGGCTTGTCCACTCTGTTTGATCTTGATTTATAAAGTATCAAACTTGCCACAAATATCTGATAAAGGTCCAATCATTTACCACTCATCTCACAAAAACAACTGGTAGGTTGTGTAAGAAGAAGGGATTTTTGGTCAATATTGAGAGGAGAGGGGTTATAGTCTGGTGTCTTGACCGTGAGAAGTTTTCCCCCACCGGTCAGGTGTGGAGTCTTGTCACAATTGTGGTGACATTGCCGTGTTTATTTCTCATAGATTTGTCAAATAAACAGAAATGTCAGAGAGCTAGTACAGAATGTTACATCATGTTGACATTCAAACATTAAAAATTTGAAGCTGTGGCGTACTGTTTTATATTTATGTTTGTTGATATTTTTGTTTTAATTAAGCTCTATGAATTGAAAAAAAGGTCAAGGTTTCTTATATATAAATTGATTAATTTTATCAGATTTGCAACAATTATTATTACTTTTGTATATTTGAGAGAAAAAAATCTCAGAACTTTAGTTTTAAAAAGCATATATAAAAGTACCAGTAAATTTTTAGCTCACCTGAGTTGAAAGCTCAAGTGAGCTTTTCTGATCACTTTTTGTCCGGCGTCCATCTATCTGTCTGTCCGTAAACTTTTTACATTTTCGACTTCTTCTCCAGAACCAATGGGCGGATTTCAACCAAACTTGGCACAAAGCATCCTTAGGTAAAGGGGATTCAAGTTTATTAAAATGAAGGGCCCCGCCCTCTTTCAAGGGGAGATAATTGAAAATCATTGAAAATTTGTTTGTATTTTTCAAAAATCTTCTTCTCAAAAACCATTCGGCCAGGAAAGCTGCAACTTGTGTGGAAGCATCCTCAGGTAGTGTAGATTAAAGTTTGTTCAAATCATAATCCCTGGGGTAGGGTGGGGCCACAATGGGGGGTCAAATTTTTACATAGGAATATATAGAGTAAATCTATAAATATCTTCTTCTCTGACACTGATCAGCCAGGAAAGCTGAAACTTGTGTGGAAGCATCCTCAGGTAGTGTAGATTCAAGTTTGTTTAAATCATGATCCCCGGGGGATAGGGTGGGGCCACAATTGGGAGGTCAAATTTTACATAGGAATATATAGAGTCAATCTTTAAAAATCTTCTCTGAAACTGATCAGCCTGAACAGCTGTAACTTGTGTGGAAGCATCCTCAGGTAATGTAAATTCAGGTTTGTTCAAATCATGATCCCTGGGGGTAGGGTGGGGCCACAATGGGGGGGGGTTGAATTTTTCATAGGAATATATAGAGAAAAATCTTCTCAGAAACAGATTGGGCGAAAAAGCTGCAACTTGCATCCTCAGGTAGGGATGATTCAAAATGTTCAGATCATGATCCCTGTGGGTAGGGTGGGGTGTCAAATTTTTACATAGGAATATATAGGGAAAAATTTTCTAAAACACAAATTGTCTAGAAAAGCTTTAACTTTAGTCAGTTCAGTCTTCAAATAGTCTAGATTAAAATTTTTCAAAATCATATTCTTCAGGAGTAGGGTTGGGCCACATTGGGGGGGGGGGGTTCCAATTTTACAAAGGAAAACATTAAAATTGTTCACAAAAATTCAAATGGTTTTTATATATGGTTTTACTTATATGCATGCATTTTGACATATTGTTGATTCTTTAAAATTGTTTAGACTCTGGCCCATGGACAATTCTTGGACCTCAAAAGGGGTTCAAGGTTTGATGTAGGTTTATAGTCCATATATAAACAGTTGTTTAAGTCTGATCATCTTCTTGAGAACTGCAATGCTCAATATGTGCTATGACTGTAAAATCACCCTGTTACAAAGGGGGTCAATGATAAACATAAGAATATGCAGGGGATTTTTTTTTATACAGGATCTATTATATGACATTGTTCAGATATTTTGTATATGACTCTATAAAGCTGATTTTATTATGTTTGTTGTTGCTCAGGTGAGTGATGTGGCCCATGGGCCTCTTGTACCTACGCGGGTATGATAAGGCAACTCTCAGCGATCGATTGAGTAAAAATTCCTCTGATCGATATAACGTCACAATAAGCAGCATGATGTCATATTTTACTCTGAAACATGTCAATTTTAACTTTATCTCTGGTTAAAATTATAAAAACTGCAGGCGTAAATTGTCACTAGAAACTAATCTAACTGAATATATCTTCAATTTCTCTGTATTACGTATAATTAACATTGATGACGTCACAAGCTTGTTTAATAGAAAAGATCAATGTCGGGAGACAAATCATCGGAATGCAGTGTAAACAATGCCGAAATAAGACTTATTAAATACAGATACCCAAGATTTCAATGATTGTCAGTTAGGATAAAATCAGGATAATACAGGCATGGATATTTTGTTTTACTAGCGAGTGTTATAAGGTAAGCAGATAGACATTTATATGGCTTGACCGGCCTTTCCTCTGTCAGTGTGTACAAAAAAGGCAAAAGTGTAACACTACCCCGAATATTATGAAATAGGAATTTGGCAAATATCAAAAGCATATGACCTAAACTACTTGAAAAGTGCTGCTAGAATCCTTTGCTTCGTTGTTGTAATTGAAAAATACGTAGTATTTTCAATGACATTGAAAAAGTTGAGGGGGTTTCCGATAAATAATGACAAAATTTATTTTATGCGATTTACAATAGGATTCTAGCAGTAATATTAATAAACATGATTGAATTGCCGATCGAATTATTGTATTATACATATAAATGAACTTCGGGGTAGTGTTACACTTTTTAATTTTTTGTTAAGGTAAAAAATTGATCTATTTTTAACTGTCACGTGATACCATGGCACGACAGCTTTAAAGATCGACTCGATTCCGAAGAAGAAATATAATATCTTGGTGAACACATTCACTTTATATTTATATTTAGCACTGTTTTCATAAAAATAAACAATATTTAAAATGACCATAATATCGACGATCATTAAACTCAGAGTTGCCTTATCCTAGCCGCGTAAAGAAAAATAGTATTAGCAAAATCATTACATGTACTGTTAGATAAAACAGAATATGTAGGTGTAAATAAACATATTGATTTATGAAGCAGTTTTCCAACAGATAAGAGTAAACTTTATGATATAGATTTTTAAGGTGGATTGAAACACCCAATTTTTTTTGATGTATCTACTATAAATCAAATATAAGCACTTTACTAGTGTACATGAATATGGTTTTTTTTATCATTTTTGGCTGCAAACAAGGTATTTTAAAGCTTAAAAATTTGTCTCAATGCATGGTATAATTATTTAGTAGAAAATGTCAAAAAGGGTAAGGTAGACTTTTAAATTTCATTAATAAAAAGATATTTATAAAAATGATATTATTTTTTTATATTTTCTAAATTCTGTGAATAAAAGCTATGCACAATATTCGCATACATGTACTCTGAAAAGTGAAAAGACAAAGAAATTTAAACAAATTGACAAAATAAAAAAAAATAATGCAATATTTTAAATTTAAAAATTTTAATATTGATCCCTTTGTCAATGGTTTCAATACCAAAGGAATACATTCTGACATGACATAGAGGCACATGTTATGCATACCCTAATAGATTTGCCCTGCAACATTTTATTGTACAATATGGATTTTCTTACATGATAAGTTAAATTTTTAGAAATGTTTTGCATAAAAAAAATACTCATGTGCATTTTACAAAAGCAAAAGCAATATGAACAGTTATACATAGAACTGAATATTTAAATATTGCATTTGACACGGTAAATTGTGTTATCAGATTAAACCTTGATGTACCCTCAGTCACCTTATCCTACCTACATTCATCAGCATAGAGCATCCACACACCTCATGCAGATTTATTAATAGAATCAATGCCACATCATAGCTCCTTGCTGCAGACCAGTTTCAATATTTATTTACTTGTGAACAAGTCTTAATTTAAATCAGCATGGCTTTAATGAATTTGGATGGAATTACTTATATTCATTTGGGTAGGTTTAATATATAGCATTCTACATTTAGGGTATAATACTGGTGCAATCAGTTTCATGGTCTTTGGCCTTTTGGCCAAAGGTAGACGTACCTGTATATTTTGATAAATCTATATAAGCTATTTAATTCTAACAATAACTTTTGTCAACAAATAGTATTTCAGTGATTTTATTTATTATAGGTCTTGGAATGCCCTTTTAGTTATATGCCTTTCATTCAGTTGATAAACCATATGATTTATATATGTGGGTAAAATTAATTTGATAAAATTAATGTGGATGTTCTAAAGTTGGGTTTTAGACTTTGATATCTAATACATGTATTGATTATCAATCAATGCTCTTTAGTTCCAATACATGTATTTATTATTTATCAATTTGATAAAATAAATTGCTTGAAATTATTTATTACACCATATACCAAGTAGAAGTTTAATTACATGTACTATAAATACAATCTGTATCAAATATTTCAGTCTTTTTATAAATATGAGATAGGAAATTCTTGATTATGATAATGAACCAAATATCAATTTTTTTTCTCCTACATGTTTTTCATTGAATGAACAAACTGCATGTATTTAGGTAATTCTTCCCCTAATCTTTCAAGGAACTAGAAATTGACTGATAATCTTGGATGGACTTTTAATATTTCCAAGATCAAGAGTATTAATTTTGATATTATTTCTGATACAAGATAAGTTTATCTCAGTAATACTTGTGAGGATTTTGATATTTTGCTATCAATGTGACAATCACAGACTTGGAATATCAAACCCCCCAAACTGTGTAATGCCTGCTTAAGCAGAGCCTACTTGAACGGTGTTTGGTTCGCTTTGGACCCTGTAATCAGTACAAACAACCAAATAGAACTGACTAAAAGAACCTCTTGGGCAGGCTATACTGATCTGTAGCTAAGATAGCTTATTGTTGGCAGATTTTAGCAAATTCTTTTAGCAGAGAGGTTGGGCTGACAAGAATTTAGGTCACCTTTTTCTGTGTAAGGTTTGGTTTTTCCAAAATGTTTGGTCTATCTCATTCCTATTACATATGGTTGTGTTAGGAAATGAACAGCCTTTGAAGTGATCTTAGCACTGGTCTATCTACTTAGATGATTAAATTATCAAGTGTTTTGGGGGCTTTTGTTTTGTGAATGAAATCTTCTTGCTCAAGATTTTAACGTTCTTTTGAATAGAAGTGTACTGAAAAAATAACAAGAGGTTTCGAGAACTCTCCTTGAAAACTGACGTGTTGTGCTTACTATTGTTTTGTTGCTGTTGGCTGGTACTTGAGTAAAAAAAATCTGAAGGCTGATAATAGTGGTAATACTGCTTTTCTCACATGAGAATTTGCATTTATTTATAGAGTTAAAGCAATTTACATTTTATTTTTTTCCATGTAAACTAAATATGGAAAAATTGTTTCTAAAACAGAAATTGATGGTGAAAATAATAAAACCAATTTGTCAGATATTACACTTCATGTATCAAAAATGGGTGTAACGGAATATTGTTCAGTTAAATTATTAAATCATACTGCTATGGACAAATATCAGGTAAAGTTTCAGCTTATATGCTTTTGGTTGAAAAGAAGAAATATATTTTCTTTTTACTCTTGATTAAGTGTTGAATAAAAAAAAAAATATGGTAAAATAAGTATATGGATTATTTTTTAACAAAAGTTTGGAAAGCTGTTGTGAGTGGGAATGTGTTCAATTAAGTTATCAACACCATTGATCAATACAGCAACAGAATAAATTTCAGAAACTTTTAAGTTTTGATTGAAATTTTTTTTTTTTAAATTCTAATATTCACAAACATTCCAATTTTTGCTTGGTCACATTAATTTCGAAACAAATATTTACCACTTGTATCAGTAGTTTTAGTAGATATAATTAATATAAATGTAATTGTTTCTTTGCCTCATCAAATAAATGATTAAAATGCAATATTTTGAGCATAAGCTTAATATTTTCAATCCCACATTTTGTTAATTGTTTACAATATTAATGACTAATGCTGTAAGAGTCTGTGCATGCCCCAGTGTGTTCTCCTCCCCTCCCCTCCTCCCTGTGTGGGAAGTCAAGTCATTATCTGTGTCAGTAGCTTCGTATTAATTCAAGAATCAACAGAAATTAATCAGTAAAGACAAATATTTGTAGATAACAACATCTATCGTAACTGTTTCAGGTGTGAATCCACTTGCTCTTCTGTCAATCATATTTACATTCCTTAGGTTACCACATACACACACAAGTATTTCTCAAGTTCCTTATCAACCCCTCACTGATAACGCGGTGATAGTCATTATAATCAGAAACGAAACAAAAAGGAGAGAGATCATATAAATAAGAAAACCTGCTTTATAAATTGAAGAATAAAAAAATAAAATAAAAGTATTACATGTTCACTCTTGATTTATTTTTTATGTGAGTTTAACAGTAATTTGGCCTTGTTTTTTTGTGTCTCTTCCATTCCAATTTTTTAAGGTACCATCTTCCTATCTTGTCTTATCTCTTTACTGAAGTGTTAAGATAAACAATTAAGCAATAGTCCATTCAGGTTTTACCAAGTCTGGGGGGAGGTGTGTCTTGGAGGGCCAGTGTTGACATCATGTGACATGCTCTGACACTGTGATGGGCTGCGACTATATAATCTGGCAAAAAAGAGGAATTGTTTTTCCTGCTTTAAGTCTTTGGCGGTAGTGGTTGGTAGCAACTGTTGTGCTTTAGTTTTGTTTTGATGGTTTATTCTATGACAATGAGAGATTGTGATAGCTTCCTGTACAGCTATCTAGAGGCAGCCACCCAGCATCAGTATTACTATGAGTATGATCCAGGTAAAAGGAAAAAATATACGAATAATGAAAAAGTTTAATATATTCTTCTGCACATATTTCTTGGCTGAAAATTGAAGAAAAGCAGCAACACAGTCTAATTAAAATAAGACTGAGCAGTGAGCTGCAACTTAAATAAATCCATGTGTATCATTGTCACAAAATTACAGAATGATATTTTCAAAGTACATTGTTTTTAAATCAGGTGTTTATTTATTAACAGATTCCCCGGAGATGACAATGGGAGCCTTAGGCCCAATGCCGTCTGCCGGGAGCACCTCCCCCACCCAGGGGATGAGCCAGTTCTGTGCGATCTGTGGGGACAGGGCAACCGGCAAACACTACGGAGCCTCGAGTTGTGATGGATGTAAAGGTTTCTTCCGCCGGAGTGTCAGGAAGAATCATGTCTACTCGTGTCGCTTCAACAGAAACTGTGTGGTGGACAAGGACAAGAGAAACCAATGCCGGTACTGTCGTCTAAGGAAGTGCTTCCGTGCCGGGATGAAAAAAGAAGGTAGGAAAGTTAAACATGTCAATAAAAAGATTCATTATGTTTATACTTGCTTAATAATTGTAGATTATCATACTGTAAAATATTTTTATTGGCAGTTTAAACAATTATATTGGCTAGTGCTAGTGACATATTTCAAAACTGTTGAAAAAAACATTGACTGATATTTGGAATTTTATTCCTAAAAAAAGTCTCAACTATTTGAATAAATAATTTATTTCTTTATTTATGTACTGTACAAAATTAACAATAATAATTAACCCCAATGAATTTTTCAGCTGTACAGAATGAACGAGACAGAATCAGCGTGAGGAGAACCAGCTATGAGGATGTGAACCAAACAAATTCTTTGTCAGTTAGCACTTTGTTAAATGCAGAAATTCTTTCGAGACAGGTCAGTGGCTTTAAATTTTCTTTCATTTATATTTCTTTGGACTGAATGTCTTAATATGTCTTCAAAATTGTTCGTGACTACTTTAGATTCCTCTGAATTAGCTAGCCTTAGGGTACTTGCATAAAAAAGAAATCTACAATATATTTTACAAGGGCAATAAAACCAACTGTAAAAATCAAAAATGCAAAAATTTTAAAAAGAAGCTTGATAATTTTAACTAATTTCTGACTCGTTAATATCTGACTTTTTAATTTGTTGTTTTCATTGAAAAATTTGACAATACCAAGAATGTTATAATTATTCCTGTAGATGACGTCATCAGCGGTCGGCACAGATCTTTCCCATAAGTTGGTGGCTACGGCTAATGATGTGTGCGAGTCCATGAAGCAGCAGCTCCTGATACTGGTGGAGTGGGCTAAGTACATACCTTGCTTCTGTGAGCTCACCATTGATGACCAGGTAAATAATCAAACAAACAATACTTGCTTAATTGATTACCATATACTGTGGTTTCATTAATATTCAAGGGTATCAATTTTTGTGGATAAGGTGAAAATCACAGTTTCAAGGATACATAAATTCATGGCCGATGATCCATTCAATACAAAATGTTGGTAAAAATTGCACTTCAATGACCATTTAATTTCGTGGATCAACTTAACAACGAAATCCACGAAAATTGGTATTCAACGAATATTGGTGAAACCACAGTAACTGTTTCCTCTGGGGGTGTAATTTTTTTCATTTCTTTCTCAAATATTTTGTGCTGGTTTATGTCTTTTGATTTTGAATTAGAGGCAATTTGAATAAAATATATGTAACTTACATTTTCTGTTATTGAAATTTTGCCACTTGAGATGATACTGCCAAATTTAGCAAAAAATAGCATCCTGCAGAAAATTCAGTTACATGATATATAGTCAAGATACTGGTGAATTTGGGACACACAAGAGAATGCTTTTAAATCTTTTAACTTTCCTTTTGCTAAGAGTAATGAACATATATTAATGTTTGATAAGCACAAAAATAATAATCAAGAAATAAATGTTCACAATGAAATTCATAATTTTGATGTAGCCCTTTTTAAATGAGATGTTTTTAATATTGACAGGTTGCACTTTTGCGAGCACATGCTGGGGAGCATCTGATCATGGGTGTGGCCAGGCGTTCCTTGGGGGTCAAGGATGTGTTGTTGCTAGGTAATGATGCCATCATACCCAGGAATACCCCCGAGGTAGAAATAGGTCGAGTTGCCAGCAGAATTTTGGACGAACTTGTTCAACCAATGAAAGATGTCCAAATGGATGAGTCAGAATTTGCCTGCTTGAAAGCCATTGTTTTCTTTGACCCAGGTAAATATGAAAGCTCTTTGTAAAATGATATAATTAAGCATTATTAGCCATTACGATGTCATTGGCCAAAAGAGTAGTTTTAACATAAGTTTCTCAGGTCTTGTGTTGGAGTATATTTTTTGGGGGGGGGGGGGGGGGGGGGGGGGTTTGATGCTGCAAATTTTGTAATAAAAAAAAATGTATATCTGTAAACTTTTTTGCATTAGTTATTTTTTGTGATTACAAATGTTTTATGTTGATCACAATAATTGATATAATTTCTGTATATTTTGTTAGCAAATAATAAATGATTACCAAAATAGTGAATAAATATATCAACTTGAAAATTACCAGATGTGCAGTATTTTACTGTGATTCCACTAATGTATGCGACTTTATTTTGATGTTGTAGATGCCAAAGGACTGACTGATCCACAGAAAATCAAGAGTTTCCGTTATCAGGTTCAGGTTAACCTGGAAGACTACATCAATGACCGACAGTACGACACCAGGGGTCGCTTTGGGGAGATTCTGCTGATGCTGCCTCCATTGCAGAGCATCACATGGCAAATGATTGAGCAGGTGCAGTTTGCTAAACTCTTTGGAATGGCCAGAATTGACAATCTACTGCAGGAGATGCTCCTTGGAGGTTAGTATATAATTCAGTCACAGTTGTACATATACATGTATACATATACATGTACCTTTACTGAAGTAGGGATTAGTTATAAAAGTTCACTCACCCATTAAATCAGATTAGTACAGATCTAGATATTTCAGGTCACTGATCGTAATGTCGAATGATATCGGGTAATGACTGAATGTCTTTTAGGATATCTAATGGTTCATAAACAGGATTGTTACTGAGCTTTTAATACGGTAATAATTTGGAAGAGATTCAAATCTATTTAAAGATACCTGGTATTATCAAATTGGTTGATTGGCATGTAATATAAATTGTGATTGTTTCACAGGAGCAGCCCCTGAGAATGGTAGTACAGGATCGACAACCCCTACCACACTGCAACCGACGCTGATGGTCAACAGTTTCAGCGACCAAATCTCCCAGAGCACGGATGTGCTCTCCATAGCAACAGCTACCATTCCATCTCCCCACACCTGCATTTCTCCCAACAACAGTCACAGTTCCCCCATGGGGAGCCCCTTAAATCTGGGATTACATCACAACATGCAGACGCCCACCCCACCATTGAGCTCAGCGGACCACCTTCTGACCGCCTCGGCCATGGTGTCCAACATTGACCACTTAGCTGTACACCACCACAACGACTCTCCGATCTCTTCTCCCCCCCTGTCTTCAGAATCCTACACTACTAAAGTCAATGGCTCCTCATATTCATTTAAGCAGGAGGTGTCTTCATAATATTAAACAACCTTGTGCATGTATATAGATGTGTGTGATGTCCTTTATTTTAAACAGTATTGTGGTACAGCGTTGTTTTGTTTGGTTGAATTCTTTTTTATGTCTTCATTTTATAACCCAATAAAAACAATTTGTTTTAAGTCTCTGTCAATATACAATACATTAATGGAATCGCCTATTTTACGAGACTATGTCAAAATGCATTTTCATTTATAGTATAATTATGCAATATTTGTATCAGTCAATCACTCTAGTCAAGTCAAATTTTTCCTTTTGTCTTTGAACCATGGAATTTTATTAAATAATTGTACCATATTTTGTTTAGCATTAATTAGGCTATATTAAGAAATAGGTAAGAGAATTTTCTTTGTTGATTTTATAGAGTTGTGTAATAGATAGGGTTTTTCCTTTCAACTTCCCAAATTTGGAGTTATATCTACTAAAGGTATTGAATTAAATGTTAAACATAACTTAGCTTTTTTCTTGCTGCCTCTTGTCTGTTTCTTCAAGTTTTCACAACAAATGCTTATAGAAGTGTGCTTATTCATGGTTAGCAAGCAAGTTGAATTAAAGGGGAAGAATTCAGTCAATGACTGGGCAAAATAATGTATGTTTACAATAGTTTGAATGTACTCTGCATGAAACAATCTTTTATTAGTTTAAGCCTTTCATACAAAAGAATCTCTAATAGACTTGTAAATATTGAAATACAAATGTATGTACATACAAGATTTTACTAATGTAACTATTCTTTATGATTTCTATTTATAAAATATTAAATTGTATAAACGTGTATTTCACATCATTGTTTCCATGCTGTCAAAATACATTGGATCCTACCATTGGAAAAAATCAATAATGCTAGACTGGTATTTGTGCCCATGAACTGTGTGTGATCAACTGTCTAACAATGCCATTGTAGAACAGACAATTTTTGTCGAGCCTTCATCAGAATACATGAACTCTGCTTTCCTTGCTAGTGTATTGCATCTGTACACTCTAATTCCATTTCATTTAACACATGGTGAATACATGTTCTACTTTGAATGAGGTAACTAATATTTTTGTGTTAGAGATGCTTTGAAAGTTGCAATGTGTGACTTATCATACATCTTAGATTAGTTGTTTTAATTTTGCAAAATAAATGTGCAAAAAACTAGATTTAGAATCTTAGCACTATATGTGACTTGCTTGAAGTTTTCAGTTGCTGGGAAATTCATGCAACTCCCGACCAAAATTCATTCTAATGTGATCAATTGTGATTTTTATGCTTGACAGGAAATTTATTTTCTGCAAAGGAACCAGTGCCATTATCAATGCAAACAATTATAAATAGTTTTTGAATTTTATATACATGTAGTCAATATTCTTGAAAGATTCAAGACATAAATTGTGCTGTTGATGAATAAACATATATATTTTTGTATAAAAACTGTATTTAACAAATGGATCAAATGCTATTTTTAGGAAATAAATATTAACCGAACTTGAGCTTGTTATTTATTCTTGCTCTGTTGAAACATCTTCATTTTATTTTTCCCATCAACACATCAGGAAGTAAATATAAAATAATGAATGTTTGATCATTATGGTTTTATTTATGGAACTCTAAAGAATCGCATACTCTTTTTCCCGCAAATGCCGATAACTTGATGGAAATATAATCTGAGTTATTAAAGTTCCTTCAAGATGTTAAAACGAACAACTATTGAAATGAAGAATCATTGGTTTTATTGTTTAAATAATTAACATTCTTTCATCAAGAATAATAACAACAACAAAAATCATTCAAAAATCCATAATATCAATGTTGAATATATATTTATATACAATTAGTTATAAGAGTTGTCCTAAGAAGGGACTATAACAAATGAAGCGGATCGCCATGCAAATAGCTTCTAGATATCTGAGATATCAGAAGATATCACTGATCATCAGATGTACACTACAGATGGATTTATTCATCTGATGTGCCCAATTCCTGCTTCCATTAAGCTCCCAAAATGTCTGGGCCCACTGCATCGGCTGATTATAAATATAAATTACACTCAGTCTGGTACATGGACTCCAACAGCCATTAACATTTTGTTTTGTAAAAACCCATACCCATGTACATGTAGTACTTGATAAACTTCCATCACAATTTATTGTTGTATAATTTTACCATTTATAACTTATTTACATGAAAATGAAAGAATTTAAATCAAATTCAATGATATCAAATTAAAGCCTTGGCTTCCTTAACTGCATACATGTTCAAACATGCATGTTTATATTTGTTATCATACTTTTCCTATAATAATTTGTGGGGGGTATACTGAGAAATATTTCAACTCTATCAAACTAGCATAATGATGACACATTTTTTTTCTCATTTCTTATTAAAGAAAAAAAAGGGGAACAAAACCGTATGAAAAACTACAGTTAGAAGTAACTACATGTATACCATATGTTTCTATATGTATGCAAGCACACCTGCATATAGAAGTTTGTACCTGACACAGATTTTTTTCAGCTTTGATTGACACCTCATCGCGGACTTGACACTACACACACAAAATAGTGATGAGCTACCCGATTGTAACAGCTTATAACTTCGATGCAAAGAAGGTGTCATTAATTTCCACAACATTTGCTGTATACCCCTTGTTAACTGTTAAATAGCAATAAATATTACATCAAAATGAACATAAGTTAAATAATAATTACACACAAAAAAGAAAATAATTTCCTATTCTAAAAATAAAAACAAAAAACGGCCAAACTTAATAACAATGCCATTGTAACACAGCTAGACATGGCAGATTACAAAACACAGCGTCAAACGTATCTTTACAAAAATCTTCATCATACAACAAAAGGTACAAGGACATCAAAAGACAAAAAAGATACTCCTGCTTTTACAACTCATGCTGGATCAATAAAAATCTCTCTCAAGTTCCAATTCTGTTTTCAAATTTCTTTGCCGTCCAGAGAAATTAAATTCACAAGTGTTCCTTAATCACAATTGACCATTATAGTTATTAGGAGCATGCTTTTTCTGCTTCTAATTCATACTGCGAGATCCAAATTCAGAAATGAAATTTGATGTAATATATTTAGGATCCAGAGTTTATATTACCGGTACACACAGCAAAATTCAAAATTGAAAAAAAAAAAACACATTACAAAATATTTTCTTTTGACAGGATTTCCATTACAGAATGATATACCGGTAATTAAGACAAAGCAAACAAGCAATTTAAGTTTTCCAAAGAATAATGTCAACAAAATTATCACTAAATGTAAAATATAAAGCCAAGCAAAACTTGAAATGATAAAAGAAAGAATCATGATGACATCGGTGGAGTTTACTGTAATATTTCTACATTGTGATTTAATCACTCTATACGATCAAGAAAATCTCCTGCAAATCTCCTACATGAGTGTAATACAAGTAGTAACACAATAGATTCCACACAGTATGGGCCGGCGTTTTTCCTTTATAGATACAACCACATAATAATGAAATTTTTTTTTTTAAGGAAAAAGAACTGAACCAGTGAATAGATGTTTTGCAGGTAACATTAAAATCTAAGTTTGTTCCTGTACATTTCATCTCTCAGGAATCTGTCTTAATCCTAAATAGTACGACTGTATAATTAATAAAATGTAGCTCAAATGTAGTTCAAAACATTAGATCCAATTTTTTTCACAACACAACTTTTTTTTATTTTCAATTACGGACATTATAGATGTATGTTTGAGGAGTTAGTGCCCTTTTTAAAGAAATACTGATTTTTCAACCAGTGCCCCTTTTAAAGAAATACTGATATTTCAATCAATCAATAATGTTACATGAGTGACCCATAATTGATGGAAATAAGATAGAAAAACAAAATCACTCAATTACATGCATATACAAGCACGAAGAGTTGGAAAATCTGTCACTTTACAATAGTACAATGTACACTGTACATAATGTATAAAAAATACTGTGCATCTTAAAACTTCTTCCTCATTGGATATCCCTGATGAAAGGAAGGATGAATGAATGAAGGAAAGTGTCCATATACAATTATTTAAAGCTCCTTGCATGAATCACAGCATGATATATGTTTTGTGTACTATATTCCTTCAATATGATGTGATCGATACAAGTCCAACATGCCGACATCCACCAAGAAAATGCCTTTTTATGCAGACAAGTTTCTCCAAATCAATCGGTAAATGTAATAACAAACAGGATAAAGTTCACATTTCTAATTCTCCTGCTTAAGCAATGTTCCATACATATTTTTACTGAAACTCCACATATTCAATTGAAAAGTCCATGCCGATTTGCACACCTCACCTGTCTTTTCAATGCCTGTGTGCATTTTGCCCCTTTTTGACACTTTCCCCTCTTGGTAGTGTCATCAGAATCGTCGGATTCAGTGCTCTCCTCAGGGTAGTCCTCCTCCTCCTGATGCTGGTAGTCCCACTTCTTGACCGTGCCGTCCCACTGGGAAACAGAAGTTTAAAGACCATTACTTCACAGTCAGTGCTCTTCATCAGTTAGTTGAATGCTTATGGCATTATTAATAAACATATTCAATATCTCTGACTTATCACAAGTACCTGGGGTAATGTATATCTAATATAAAATAGGTTCATCGGTCATAACAGAGAGGGGAAACGCCTTGATGGTACATGTATTTTCAAATGTTTTATTCAGTTGGTCATGACACATGGGTATAAAAAAATATATTATTTAGGGTGGCAGAGTTGTAACAGTATCTAAGCTATTGTATATGTATATAAGTATATTACTAAGTGTGGGGTGTAGCTTTGAACACAATGGAATTCTTGAATTTTCACTTTCTGATCAAGAGAGTAACCCCCCTCCTTTTTTCAAGCATCAAAACTCCAGAACCTCATGAATTAAACAACTTTGGTAGTAAAATTTCTTGCAAATCTTTACTATGCCACACCCTAACATCAGAATCCCTGACTCAAGGATCCTAACTTTTATGATTTGGGGATACTCATTACACCATCTTTCACATTCTAACAATACACATAGTTCGCCTACAATTTTAAGAATTTTAAAGATTGCATTTTCATAATAAGAACAAAGCTTAATTCACACAGAACCCAGGAGCCATTACATACTGGTATTCATTATTTCTTACTTACCGAAGAGGTCATAATGATGTTCTTATAAGGATGCCATGACACATCCCTAGTGCATTGGTTGTGGCCCTTTAGCCTGGAGACCACTTTCCCTGTCAGCAGATCATAGACTGAAATGAAACGATATGCATGTAAATCCATGCTGGAATAAAAGGTAATGAAACCATTTAACATTTGAGTAACCTAATAATGTGATGTTATATCATGTCAATGTTACGATGTGATGTCATGAATATCAAAAGGTGACATTTCATGAAATGCTTTTACCAGTTACTTAAAATCATCAGAAACAATCAATATTTTAACAATATGCAGTATTTCAAAGGTGTCATTTTATAGATATGCAATATTTTTTCATTGTATTGTGTGATTTGTAATACATGTATTTTGTTGAATTTCATACATTTTAACCTGTAAAAATTTCACTCATTCTAACCTGTAATCCAAGCAAGATATTTGCAAATATGAAATCCCATGTTATCAGGGAAATAGTAAAAAACACTATCTGTTGAATCGTAGCACTGTTTTTGCATTATACATAATATCAATGCAGCAAGATAAGCCTCTCTCCTAGCTTGACTTACTGACGAGAGTCCCGGTGGCACAGCCTGTATAGATATACCGCTGACCGGTGGTGTACTCAGGTGAGAAGTGACACCTGATCAAGGTGTGCAGAACCGAGTGTCCTCTGTAGGTCATCACTGAGGAATCCCCCGAGATCCTTCTCTTCTTGGTCACTGCAAAAAAAATATTTCAGTGAAATTCCTCTTTCATATTATCCAATATATCATAAATCAAACCCTAAGACCCAACCAGTTTCCAGAGAGAAAAGGCAGCTTTTCTTGTAATGAATTCCACCCCAAATTAATCCTCAAACCCTATAGCATCCAAATGTAAATATTTCCTTTAGTTTCTGAGAAGTTCAAAATGTTCTCCAACTCTATACGATGGACAAGGACACTAACTCTGAGGATTCAATAAAGTTCAAGGTATAAAGTTTTGATTGGAAATAATAACACTTAAAGAGTGCTAGTAAAAAACCTTTTAAAGAAGCTAAACTTTCCTAAGTAAGATTACATACATTATTGTACGAAGGTTTAAATCAATAAGTTTTTCGGACATTTTTTGATTGACCGACCTGAGCGGGGTACCTGCTCCCATCTGTAGTCCCAGTTCTGTTTGGCCACTGCCTTCTTCGTTGCCTGAAAATGTTTATGGAGACTGTTGTACATGTGTATATAGGAGTTGAGATTGAACTTATAACAGTTACTCATTCAAATGTACGCATTTTCATTCAAGAAATTTTGATTCTATTGTCCATTCAAAATGTTTTGATTTAATGAATGGATGGATTAATACAATAACTGTACCAGTATTAAACAATATTGTAGACTAGCAATTATTATTAGTAGTACATGTAGTAATTATGAAAATATTTAGTAAATATTTTAGAAAATATACAAGTAAACATTCCTTGTTGTTTCTTTTAATTAACAGAGACTATGCAAGATGAACAAAGAAACACACAACCTCTTACCCTATAAATAAAAAAAGTGTGCAAAAAAATAATATTGTATGAATAAATGAATGTCTGTCCCCCTACACATTTTTATATGGAACCTTAATTTTTTTTTAATCCAATCCTTTAAATAATAATATGCTTATGAGGTAGATGGATAAACAGATGGACTGATAAACAAACAGACTAGACCAAATCCATATACACTAAGCTAACCAACAAGTCCTAAATAGTTGACCGATCAGAGACCTACATGTAGATCTGAAGTAGAGCAGGTCATATTTTGGAACAAAGGTCAAGTTCTGATATTGACCTTCATTTTCCTTCTCCAATGTCTAGCGGTTGAAAGGGTTGAGATTTTAGAACAACGGCTTAAATACAACTCAGTAATAGAAATGGAAAAAATCTAAAGATAATTGCTTCAAAACATACCTGTACCTGCATCATATGACATGCATGTATAGTATACCTGTACTTGTATCTGTGTATAACAGTATGTAACTAAAAGTTTGAGCAAGGGTAAGATCACTGAGGACATCTTTACCCGTGTTTGATTATTTACTTACCTCTACTCCAACTGAGGGAGAGAATTTCCTGACATCCCACAATTTGACCGTCTGATCTTTGGAATTAGATATGAGGAACCTAGCATCTCCCTGAAGAACAGTTTAGATGATTTCATTATTCATTATTTCCCTTGTAATTTTCAACACTATGTAGGAAAAAAACTATACAATGGAAAAGAATAAGCTTTATCATTAAATACAGCTATAATGCTTCATTTTCATAATTCATTTTCTCTCTTTAGAACACTGTATAGGACAAAACTACTTCATGTACATGTACCATGAATCGAATACGTTTTATTATTAAAGAAGCTCCGCTTTTGCATAAGAAGTATAGGACAGTAGTAGAGAAGACTCTGTTCTCCTACCTTTGAGTCGATGTAAGTAATTCCGTCTAGGTGACCAGCAAAAGTCCCCACTGGTTCTGGACTGGATTCCCTCAGGGTTCGACGATCCCACACCTGTCAATCAATCAAAAGAAATATGTATATATATTGGTGCATGCAAGTCCCCAAATTATACAAGTTTAAATTACAAAAAAGTCTGCCGTGCATTCAAGTATTACATGGACCACATACAAGAAACTTGGTTTTTTTCTGTGGGTTCAATTTTTCATTTTGTTTCCAAAATATTTATACTTCAATTTTTTGCAATTTAATATTTTGCAATTTCTAAATAAGTGGGTTTGCGGTTAATATACTGGAATCATTTTTATTCCTAGGAGTCAATGTTCGTGGGTAACCAAAATTTTCCTGATTCGTGGGGATGTAATTTCGTTGGTAGTGTTATTGGAATAATTTTAATAAATATTTAACAAATGCTTGTATATACAATTGTGGTGATGTAAATTTGTGGGCAAGGGTTGCCCACGAAAGCCACGAACATTGGTCCCCTATGAACAATGATGATTCCACAGTACATGTACAATGTATTACACATTTTATGCATTTGAATTTTTGCACTTCAGATGAGAGCTTGAATTTTAGGAATAAAATCCAGTTGTTCGGTACAAAGTTTCACTGAGTTATACAGAATAAAGTTTCACTGAGTTATACAGAATAAAGTTTTACTGAGTTATACAGAATAAAGATTTACTGAGTTACACAGAATAAAGATTTACTGAGTTGCCCAGAGACACAGACTTTTGTTCCCATTCAGTTCTTACCCGACACAATCCATCATCTCCCCCACTGAACAGTATGTGTGACGAATCGTCAGCAAAGGCCACAGCATTCACATCATCATCATGAGCAGCGATCTGTCAAATGTAGCAAAGTACATGGACATGTAAGCTGTCTTTCATTCAGTTGTTTGCAGGCAAGAAGGTAGAAAACAGAAATTTCATAACAGTAAATCAATTTATTAGTGCTCACTTCTGTGGGCAACACACAAATAAAGTATTTCAATTTGAGTCAATTTTATCCATCCCATTGGTAAAAACAGAAATAAGTCATTAGTAAATTTTAACTATCTTAAACAATGTAATTTGGTAAACTTGCATTTCAGATAGGTGTGTACTTACCTTCAGTGTTCTACTGTTACTCTCTCTGTCGTACACATACAGACACCCATCATTGGCTCTGTAATTAAAGCATACAAATTTCAAATAAAATTCACACTTATATAGAGATTTCAAATAAAGCCACATATTTTGTTGGCTAATCAAACAAATTTAAGATTAAAAACTACATACCCTCCAAGAATTTCAGTGTTATCCGATGAAAAAGTCAAGGAGAAAATGGCAAAACTGTGACTCCTTGGATTCAGAGGTAGGGGGATGTGAGTGTCGTAGTCACCATGGATGTTGCATAGATGAACTGGTAAAAACCAGACACAATTTAATCACTTTAACACACATTTAACAAACATGTACGTGTACTTGCATTAAAATTTGACTTCTTTTATATGTATTTTGGTCAGTTAATTTTACAGACACAATTTGATCAATTGTCCAATCTTACTTTAATTCACACTTTAACATACATGTAACATACATGTACTTGCATTAAAATTTGATTTCTTTTATAAGTCACATAATTTTCAAAAGATACTGACATTTATTCACAAAAACACAAAAAGAACTCACTTGCATCAGACCAACTTGAGTATATCAGGTAATTCCCATCTGGACTGGAGGAAAAAAAAGAATTGTCTTCTCAATATCACATTGAATTAATGGAAAGAAATTAATGCAAAAGTGAACTTCTTTTATCTTTGAACCGATTCCTTACAGTAAGTTATTACCTGAATGCCGTATCAAGAACGCTCCATCCCACATCTCGGGCTCTTATTTTTTTTATCAGATCAAATTTATCTTCTTCTGTATTATATATCCGGATATTTTGATCTGTTTCAAAGAAAATTCTTAAGCATTAATATTATTTTGGATTAGATATTCATACATGCATGCCAGAGCCTATAAAAAATTATACACATGCTATTATCCACTTTTACAGACCAAATAGCAAAGACATTTTTTTTAATAAAAATATGACATCTGACAATTAATACATTTCAATGCAACTGTGATATTGCTGGTGTCACGCAGATGTATGGAGCCCAGACAGTTTGAATTATTAATATACTAGGTGAAAGATACTGTGGGAGGAAACATGAATAGGCAAATAATTCACCCAAACTATTAAGAATATATTTAAGAATATCCAATGTCAAACAATATCAGTTGATGTTAATGCTGGAACTGTCTACATAATTTTTCTTTGATTTATGAACATGAATATTAAAAGTACTTCAATTTGGATTTCTAGTGTTGATTGAAAATGAAAAGTACAGTGTAATTTACAAGGAATACCTTGAGAAAATATTTATGTGCAGTTTTATAATACCTGTGATGTTGTTAATTTCATGCTAACTGCACAGAAGATACATTATAATTATGTGCATGTCTTAAGTAAGAAGTACCGACAACAATACTCTGTATAACACAACCACGTGCAACAATAGCCATAGCTATACCTTGTGATGCAGAGAGGAATATATTGCCCGATTTGGAGTAGGTTCCACAGAAAGTTTTATGTCTGTAGTTAGCCATTACACTCATCTGATTTGGCAGGTACCTGAAACAAAGAAGACATGACTTTGGTTAAAATACTGCACTATGATTAAAGACAATTCAGTTTGTACCTGGCTAGTTATTTGGCATGATTATTAATGAAACAAACTTTGACAACAGCCTTGATTATTTACAACTTTCTGAAAAAACACATAAGTTTTGAACTTTTCCACATCTGAATCAGTCTACATTTTGTGCAGTGTACATGTAACTCTCATGTTCAGGTTTAAAGATCCAGAGACCAAAAGAAACTTAATGAATATGGTAAATCAAATCAGTTCAGCTCAGATAAGAAAGGTTATTATGACACTCACTGGCAGTTGATGACCCTCTGATCCTCCAAAGTAAACTGTTGCTTCTTGCTTCTACCCATCTCCCTCTGTAGAATGTAAAGAAACAGAAAAGACTATCATACTCAAAATCTCATAACTTTCAGGATCCATCAATTATTGAAGTTTATGAACGTTACACTGCCAATTTAGTACCTATTATTATCATATGTCATGTATAAGAGAATACTTTCTTTTAGAATACTTTTTTAAGAAAACTATGAATAACAGAAACAAAAGAAACAAAAATCAAAAAGATGATGCCACAGTTATTAGAAATATATACTGGATACAGGGTAATTTTCGCCCCACGTAATTTTCGCCCTTTTACCCTTCCAAACAGTTTCGCCCTGTCTTGAATTCGCCCAGATACAGTTGTGTTTATAGTGAGATAATCTGAGACACTGGATTCGCCCAGTCTTAAATTCGCCTGCTGACAACCAGGGCGAAAGGGGCAAAAAAAAACCCAGGGGTGAATATTTCCCTGCATACAGTGCTGTAGATACTTAAGGCAGCGAAAATTCAATTATCTGCTCCAATTTTCTTTAAAATTTTGACTTTTTAATTAAACTCACAAAATGATTTTTTTTCAATAGTTATAAAAGCATATTTCTCAACGTAACGTACATTTTGCAACATGTGTAATACAGTGGGCTTCATGTCTCTCTTTGTCGCCCGTCCCGACGACCGCATTATCTCCTCTTTAATATCACTCTTCTGAAACAAATCCTTGCTTTTAGACATTCATACTTTGCACTGGTTATCTGGTTATGTTGCAAAAAAGGTTTCATTCAAATCTTTAAAACATTTTTTAATACATGTATCTTAGCCTTTAATTAAGGGATTGCATTCTATTAAGTAATAATAGGATAATGTGGTTTATTTTTTTATTCTTATGATATGAAAACAAATCTTAATTTCACATTTTTGTTTATGTAAAACTATAACATTATGTAACAGTGTAATCCTAATCTCCAACAAAGTTTTATTGTCAAAAAATAATACAGAGTAAGACCAAATTACAAAATAAAACTTGAAGAATTCAGATCAAGGAGTTTTTTTTCATGACCTTAGAAAGTTTGACATCAATTTGTGACTTAGTGACTATTTAGCCAAGAAACTTGAAGAGAATAAGGAAAACAGGAAATCTAAGCCATATACAAATTAAAGCCTCTATACTCACATCTAGTTCCTCAGTATTAGGGTGGGGATCCTCTGTAAAAACAAAAGGAACATTTGATATTTATAATGTCCCTTATATTTTATGGTATTATTACGGCTATACAGTAAAATTTGTTTAGTACGAACACGGATATAGTGAAATTTCGGATATAGCAAAGTTTTTTTGAGTCCCTGGTAAAATTCTTAACAAATCTTTGCAAAATTTTACGGTTATAATGAATTCGGATATAACGAATTTACGGATAGAGCGAACTGATTTTGAATCCCGTAGAGGTGAATAATAACGAAATTTATCACTTTTATAACAAATTTCTTTTCAGTTTAAAAAATTTGCACTACCATTAAACATAATTGTTTGAATGAGTTTATTTTCACATAAATTCTTCAATTCACAATCCGATAATTAAAGGTATCAAAAGAATGTATTTTCATTCTAAGCTTCAATTACCAAACTTGTAGTCTGGTGAAAGAAAACATGTTTATAGTGAATTCACTATAGTTATTATTACAAATTCGTTATACAGATATAACGAATTATGGATATAACGAAGTAAATCCATTGGTCCCTAGGACTTTGCCATAACAGAGTTTTACTGTATTTGAATAGAGGAATAGATACCAGTGACAATATTCTTTACAAAATACACATGTAATCAGGGGATATTAGATCACTTGATTTGATGTTATCATATTTTAAAACCAATTCTTTATCTAAACAGCCTATCACATTTGCTTTAATTCTTGTTCATAGCATTAGAGAGGCTAATATAACATATAATGTGCTTTATTTTTATGGTATTTTTACTGCAATAATTGTTGTTGAGTGGACTAGATATTAATAATTCTTTCAATCATATTCAGGGGATATTAGATCACTAAAAAGTTATTAAGCATATTGTTTTAAGTTATTTTGAAACCAACTCTTTTCTAGGCAACTCATCACATCTGCTTAACAACTTGTTAATAATAGGGTAGAGGGTTATTACATGTCACCTGTTTATAATAATTAAAAAGCAGTTTTGAAAAGAACTCCTAACTGCGGAAAAATTGATTTTGATATATATGTTAATTCAAGATCAAAACTGGATGTTTGAGTTATAATAACATGTAATTACCAGTAATAAATATCCAAATCTTTTATTCCCCTACCAGTAACAAGCACTAGACTACTTTGTGGAGGCCAGTAAATTTATAAATCATACAATTATTTATTCCGGTATCAGTAAGAAGCAGTGTATTACCTTGTAGACGGCAGTATATTTATAAATCATGTAATTATTTATTCCGGTATCAGTAAGAAGCATGCAGTGTATTACCTTGTGGATGCCAGGATATTTATAAATCATACAATTATTTATTCCGTTATCAGTAAGAAGCAGTGTAATACCTTGCGGACGCCAGTAAATTTATAACTCATATAATCATTATTCCGTTATCAGTAAGAAGCAGTGTATTACCTTGCAGACGCCAGTATATTTATAAATCATATAATTATTTATTCTGTTATCAGTAAGAAGCAGTGTATTACCTTGCGGACGCCAGTAAATTTATAACTCATATAATTATTTATTCCGGTATCAGTAAGAAGCATGCAGTGTATTACCTTGCGGATGCCAGTATATTTATAGATCATACAATTATTTATTCCGTTATCAGTAAGAAGCAGTGTATTACCTTGCGGACGCCAGTAAATTTATAACTCATATAATCATTTATTCCGTTATCAGTAAGAAGCAGTGTATTACCTTGCAGACGCCAGTATATTTATAAATCATATAATCATTTATTCCGGTATCAGTAAGAAGCAGTGTATTACCCTGCGGACGCCACTATATTTATAAATCATATAATTATTTATTCCGGTATCAGTAAGAAACAGTGTATTACCTTGCGGACGCCACTATATTTATTAATCATATAATTATTTATTCCGGTATCAGTAAGAAGCAGTGTATTACCCTGCGGATGCCACTATATTTATAAATCATATAATTATTTATTCCGGTATCAGTAAGAAGCAGTGTATTTATTACCTTGCGGACGCCACTATATTTATATATCATATAATTATTTATTCCGGTATCAGTAAGAAGCAGTGTATTACCTTGCGGACACCAGTATATTTATAAATCATATAATCATTTATTCTTACATCAGCAAGAAGCAGTGTATTACCTTGTGGAGGCCGGGCTGGACCGTAAAACTCACACCCGTCCGAGTCCTCCTCCTCCTCCTTACTGTCTACATCGTCCTCGTCGTTCGTCAGAATTCTAACCTGGCCACTGTAAGCAGAAGAAACAATCTCAGATGACATGCACAGCACAATTACTTTTCCATGGGAATCTGTGATTATTCAAATATTTCCACTCTTTTGTTTCTGATACACAAAATACAAGAGCTTCTTCAAAGGATTTTGCGATGAAAAAATACATGTTCAGCGCTAAAATGTTTTAAAAACATCAATGAAACTGTATTTCACAAGAAGGGTAATGAATTTTAAGGAAATTAAGATGCATGTGGCAGACATTGAAGACAAAATGAAAATCTTCATGAGATTTAAACCTGTACAATTGTTAACGATCAATCAGTGCGTAACAATCAATGAGCAAAATGGACCATTTTTAAAAAATATGTGTTAAAAAATTGTATTCAGTATATAACTGTTGTTTTCAATGAAATATATAGGGAAAAAAAAATAAATTGAAATACTTCCGGCATGTGGGTGAAGATACAATGACAAAAGCATTAAAAGGCATCTCAATTTTGACATGTTTTTTTAAACACTTCAGTATCCTTGACACAATTTCTTGACACAGTTTTGTTTTTGCTTATATATTTTTTCCAGCTTACCTACGGATAAGATAAGCTAGAATTGCTTGTAAATCTTGGGGCTCTTCCTGATGACTGGTTGATGGTCTGGAATCGGTTTCAGAAACACTCATTCTAGGTTGGCGCATGGAGTTATTGGTCCCCATAAAATCATACCTGGTAAACTGCTACGCAAAATCTAGCAGGCTGAAATGTCCAAATATAATCAATCGATAAAAATTATTTCAATCTGCATTTCACATTAAAAATTAAAAGTTCTAAAATTAAGAAATGAAGTTGTTTTTAAATCTCATAGAAATGAATAGTGGCATGATAAAACTAAAATCAGAAGCTGATATATTTTAAAATTGGTATTCTAAAGGAGAACTAAATGTAATCAAAAACAAAATACAGTAACATAATGAAGAAAAACTGCCTTATTGGAATTCTGCATTCAAGAATCTAATTGACTGATGTCAGATATCAACTGTCTTTAATGAAAAAACATTTCTAGCAATCATTTCTTATTTTCACCAAGAGACTTTTATTAGTTCACTGTGTTCAAAAGATATCTATCAGCATTCATATAAATGTTGAACTCATTTCATTCTACTGCATGAGTGTCTTCACCTTGACACATATTATCTTTTCAATATGCAACATCACTCAATAACCCAAACAACCTTAGTTTGGTTATTTTACGAAACAAACATTTATGCAGGTATACTGTTGATGTATCATAGTTACATGTCAGTCTGTACATTAACAAAAGCTTGTACTGTGGTTTCATCAATTTTCTTTGAATTAAATGCTCATTGAAGTACAAACGTATTTAATATGATAAACTCATTGTATTGATAATTATGATGATTGTCCATGAATTTACATATCCTTGAAACTTTGATTTTTTAAATTACTAAACTGACGTAAATTTATGCCCATAAATACTGATGAAACCACAGTAAATGTATATCAATTTAAAACTTTCATTTGAAAAAAAAATACTTTCATTATAAATAGCTTAAATCTTAAAATAGACAATGCCAGTGATAAAATAAAATATTGCATTCAAAATTTAATGCAAACTCATTCCTTGACTGTTTATTATAATTTTTAAAAATTCCAGGAACAGTAGTTAAATCAAGTTGTCTTATGAAGTCCAAATCAAAGTTATAGATGTATGCATGCAGAGAATTTATATCTCAGTTCACTGAAGTTCTTTAGAAACAGGAAAGGTAACTAAGAAATTATCTGACTGAAAGGTTTCATACTGCCCCTGGTTACAATCATTGACAAATAGAATTTGAAAATAAAATATGTTAATATGATATCTTTATCTAGGAATATTTATATTGTTATGTCCATTTTTACACATCAATGTTTTCCATAAAGACCTTTTTTCATACAAAAAAAAATAATTAAAAATAAATGAAAATTAATAATCTAATTTCTCTATAGCAGTCATTTTGTATTGTATCGGCCATCGCTGAATGGGCAAATTAAGATTATGAAGATTTTCTGCTGTGGTATTAAACATTAAACATCTTAACATTTGAACAATCCTATTATTTGCAACCTAAAGTCTTCTATATTCTATTTTCTTTTTGTTATGGTAATTATATCCAAGGACAAGATCCAATTGCCATTGTTCTTACCAGATTCTATCAATAAGGCTAATGCTAATGCAAGATCGTGAATAAATGCAAAACTGACATAAAAATAGACTTACTCTAAATTGAAAAAAAATCCAAACTGAACCATAAATACTAGCTGAATAAGATCCAAATAAAAATTAAGCTATATTTAGGTCACAGCAACCATATATATTCGGGTAAGTGAGCATGTTCTGAAAATTGCTCCTAAACAGGTTGGCAATGAAAAAGTCACAATATGGAACAGAGTTTTGTTGTCTTTACATCTTACATTCTCTTTCATATGATAATACTGACATAACCCTGATATAAGAAATAATTTGCATATATCGAAAGCAAAACTGTTCAGATAGATTCTAAAACTTACGAAAGAATCTAGCTTGAGTTTGACAAACTGAAAAATCACAATAATATAGCCAATTTATCTCCATATGAATACTTTTCCTCACTTTCACTCACCACTGACCATGCTGACAATAATAATCTACTGTGTTTACTGGTTGTTATAATCGGGTTTGATTATTGACAGGCCAAGGATGCTTGTTATCTAATTATAGTGCATATACGTAACACATACATAGCAAGGCTAGAAAGGCAGCTGATGTCAATCTAAAATGCAGGGAATATCTAAAGTGAATTTAGTAACTAAAGTCGCGTGATAAAAAGGTGATCTTAATTCGTATTGTTTATCCATCGGTCGTTGTAGATCACGTATACAATCATGCATTGTATTCACAGTTCAATGCACCTAATATATATTGACCTACTTTCAGTTGAGAGAACAAAAAATTGGGGTTGTGTCTCTGACAGTGAACAGCATAATCATAGAATGTGCAGTGAATGAGTAGAAACTCCGTCTATAGGTTTTCTTTCAGTACATTCCATTAAAAGAAGAAAAGGTCAGGATATGTGACAACAAACAAAGCATACATACGCAACCTTCCTTGTCCATTGATATTTTGTTAACTCGTTCCACGAATTTCACAATTGCTGACGTGCCTTTTAGCTCACCTGAATGTTTAGAACGATGTTCATATTTAAACTATTTATAAACAGCTGGTGATTTAGCCGCCAAAACCCCTCGGTTGAGTTCGAGTATTCCCAACTGCAAGCTATGTCTGTCTGCAGTCTCACGAAAAAATTTTAATTGATAAATAACCGAACAAAACCATACTGTAGCCTACATAGATATTAATTACTTATCAGTTTTGACGTCATCAAATTCTATATCATTCATTCCTATTTTTTTTTCATTTTATATTTATGCATTTCCATCACTTGTTATTCCACCATAAATCATTAAAATAGCAGCTGGTCTTGTTTAAATTGATGCTGTTTCAACTGAAATATACAGCCCAGGATCAAGTCTGACAAATACCGTCGGGTTCACTGTATTCATATCTATTAGCCAATGACTGGACAGTCAACCATGAGTAGACCAACTTTCATCAACAAGGAGTTTGACACGTACTGCCCAAAGTCCAAGCTTTTGTTAATATAAAACGGCTCTGTATGAGTGACAATCTCTACTGCAAGATCTTATACTATAGAACTGTATAATGCTTTGATTATTCCGTCCTAAACAGAAACGAATGCAAGTCCGTTTTCCCTTGGACGCGTTCTCCATGATTCACGTTCGCTTAAGAGAAACTTGTTCTCCGAAGATCCGTCTCGCCCTATTTTTATGTTTTACTTTCATGAATAAAGCATAGACTTGTTCTTCAACTGAATTTTTGCACATTTCATTGCGATTGAACATTCTATAGATTATATCCTTTAAAAACACATATAAAGGATGACTGCAGTTTAGGACATTTAAAAATTGCGACAAAATAAATGTTAAAAATAAGCATAATTCTTTTAATTGTAGGAATTGCCAATGCACATGTCTTAAATGCAACATTAATATAAAGTTTATATTTACAAAGAACGAAGTCGTTTTATAGGTAGGGGTCATTACAATATCTTGAATCTCCATAGGATAATGATCGAGGACGCCCACATTTTTTACAGACTTGATACCGGGTACATAGTCAGCGCATATTTTTCTCCTTTTAATGGTAGTTGTATATTTATAAATATATATAAGCTTATGTTAAAAGGAGATCAATAGACAAACATGCGCTCATAGTTAAACAGACAAAAGGCTGTTTCCTCTGCGTTCGCGTTCTCTGTTGTAAACGGTATACTTTGACCTGTTGAATATTATAATTCACCACGTGATTTCTCACTTTGTGAATACAAGACTCCCGTCACGTGACGTGTTAGGTAGCACGTATTCTGCTATAGGCGATATTATTTTTCCATACCATTTTCAATTCATTCCAATCGAGTGAATAGATTATTAATTGGTTCTGTGCGTTATTGATTAATCTACTTGTTAATGTTTTCGAACACGTATATTGTTGACATCAGCTACTGGTGGCTACTTATACTGGCCGATATTATATGTTATGTTTTTTGTTTTGAAACCTTACAAAATGGCAACATGCAGAGAGAGAGAGAGAGAGAGAGAGAGAGAGAGAGAGAGAGAGAGAGAGAGAGAGAGAGAGAGAAAATGTTCAATTATAGTACCGCTGTTCTTATTTTAGACAACTCATTACAATATTATATCAACCCACCATGCATATTTATGAATCTTATCTTCAATCAAGGGCAGATAAGGCTAAATTTCAGATATTTGCAGAGCAGTAAGGGTAATAAAACAACGAAGTTTATTGCAACGAAGTTTAAAATCATTACGAAAATAAATTTCTATTGGAAATGGACCAAACTATATAACAAAGTATAATTGGTTAAATGGAAGTATAATTGAGTGAGGAATAAGCGTAACAATAGTGACCGAAAAAGGATTCAAAATAAAACCCCTTACAGGTGTAAGAATGATGACATCAATAACATTTCCGAAGCAAGAACGAATATGGTTTATTCTTTAATTCCTTTGAGGTACGAATAAGATAGAAATCAATTTCTTCTTGGTATTGTCCGGAAATATAAAGTTTTCATTCGAATACCTGTTTGTGTCACGTGATTTCTACAGAACTGATTAAGATAGCGAGGAGATATAGATATAGATATATATATATATATATATATATATATATAATGTTATGGATGTCGTTGGTGAGCTAAAATTGATTCGAAGGACGACTTCTTTAATTATCGTCGAGATCGGCGTGTCAAAAATGTTAAACTATAATGTGAAGTCCTCGAAAATATTGTGATTATTTGTCAAATTTTGACGTCTCCAATTCTCATACCACTACATATTTCAGTAAGATTTCTACAGGAAAGTTTATTTGATGGCTTCGTCAACACCGAGGAAGCGAACCGACGAGAAACCGGTCAATGGATTCCTTACAATTTCGACACTATCGAAAGCCTTTGCATCAGGATCCACGTGGGAAGATAAAGTACGCTACACATCAGTTAAAGCAATAAACACATGACATACTTTTTTGTTACTGTTTATAAGAAAAGAAGTTTGATTCACATGTTAATATCATCTGTTTAATGAATTATCATTTGTCTCTGCATATATTTTTAAAGGACAATTGTATATTCAAAATTCTATTTGTTTTTCATTGATGTGTTACGGGATGGGGAAAATAATTATGGATCAGAATGGATTCAAATCTGGGCCCCCTAAATTAAGAGTTTCTACCAACTGAGCTTTGAGGTATTGACAATTGAACCTGTCTGACCAGCATAATCCTTCCTCATTTAAATATTCTGCGCAGTCGAACTGGCAGGCTGTTTTTCCCTGGCAGGGGTTAATTTGTCAGTCGGGTTCATTCACAGTACCAAATGTAACAGGATGTGAGAAGTAATGATGGACCAGACCGGAATTTATAACCAAATCTCTAGTCAGTTGCTCGACCAACTGAGCTATCTGGTGCTGGCAATTGAACCGATCTGACTGTTACAGATGCATTTTCTGATCTTCTTCCCAATCTAGGGGTTCTGATCAGTTCTTGTCCTCCTTTTTGAAGAAAGAAGCTAATCAGAAACTTGACTTTAGAAAGTGATTTGGATGGACCAGATTTTTATTCAAAAGTTGATTACATTAGTTGACATTTTCTTTTTTTCTGCAATGAAATTTTGAAACATTATCAGCGCATTGCAATCTGATTAAAATCAGCCATTCTGATATGCTAACGGTCTTGAACACAGTAGCGTATCAGAACGGCTGATTTTAATCAGATTGAGCATATTGTTACTTCCTAATAATTTATTTTTTATAACTAGTAATATATGTTGTTTTATTTTCTTATTAGTTTATGATGTAAAAATAGACAATGTTTTCCTCCCATTACCTTGGTTTTGCTTTATTTTCAGGATGAGTTTTTAGATGTCATTTATTGGATGCGGCAAGTTTTTGGTCTTGTTCAAGGATTAATATGGGGGTTGTTGCCACTGAAGGGATTTTTTGGATTGCTTCTGTAAGTGATCAAGGATTTCTGTGAAATTTTGTTTGTCTCTCAAATACAATGACATGACAGTGTTGATATGAAATTTTTTGTATTTCATATGTCTGTTGATAGTTAAGTATGCATTTTAGATAATAACTTACAACAAACTCATCGATAGTTTCTGTCTAGATTATTAAAAAATTACAAACTGTTAAAAAGATGAAAATCTCTCTGATTTTGAAAAACAATCATTTATACCTGATAAATTGTCCCACCAATTTCACTTTTTGCATTTTACAGGTTTTTTGCACTCAACCTTGGTATTGTTTACTTCTATTACAACTCATTTCAAAAAATTGATGATGAAGAATATGGAGGAGCATCAGAAATCTTAAAAGAAGGACTTATGACATCATTTGCTGCATTTCTGGTACCATTTTTTTTATTTCATAGAAGTTACACAATTTGACAAGAAACATGTTACAGATGAATAGTTGAGTACTTATGCTATTATAGGACATCCTCTGAAGCTTGTCAGATTCAAATTCAAATCTGATTTGACCACCCTGCAAACAAAGCTTAGTTGTTTTATAACGAATCACATTGTCAGTTGTTCCATCCACCTGTTTAATCTTGCCCAGGCTATATCTTTGTAATTGGGAGTACATACTTCTTTCAAAGATTGCTTATGAACTGAGTCTTGCTTATGAACTGAGTGTTTGTCTTTAACCAAGGTCATTTGACAAATTCAAGGTCACTGACAGAAAGTGTATAATTCATGTCCAGTCCATAGCTTTCTAATGGAGAAACATTAAAAGTTCCCAGGCATCATATTTCACACAAAGTTTGCCAAATAAATATATGCATATGAATTGAAATGAAGATGTGTTTTAATTTTGACCCTCCAGGTCATTTGGTAAAGTTCAATGTTACTTTTAGAAAATTGAACTGGTACTATTTCTGCCCTGGCTACATTTATTTAAAGGAAAATGATTGCATGTGACCTGTAAACATGCCATGACAGTGACCAATGGTCTTTTATACCAAGTACATGTACAATGTCAGGGCTCATGTATATGGTAACTAACTAAGATTTTTAGTGGAAAGCTATTTTCTGAACTTTCTCAGAGGACATCTAGTTTGGGCTCCATTCTACAGAAACCTGTTAGTGATTAGTCAGTTTGTCTGTCCATCCAACATTACTTGTCCGAAGCATACTTTCTCTCTCCCTGGCCCAATCTGGCCATACTCTGACCCCCACAGAGTGCCTTTGTGCAAAGGATGTGTACTGACTTTGAACCGAGTTTCTAGGATATAGCAGACCTGTATGTAATATCACTGTCCAGATCATATATTCTGTCCCTTTAGCCCAGTCTGCTTCATTCTTCAATCAGATAATGCCGTTGGGTTAAAGATGCGCAGTGACCTTAAAGTGTCTAGGTCAAAAGTCAAGGTCATGTTAGTTGTATTTGAAAAATCCTTGTCTGAAGATGTTTTCTCTCCCCTTCATCCTAACTAGGTGTAAATTTTAAAACATGTATTTCATTCTTACGTACATCCCTTATTAAAGTGTCCTTTGATGTGGTTACCATCTAGTTTTCATTGAGCTGTGATTTTTATATATTTAATTAACTCCTGGAAAATAGTGCTATGGAATTATTCTCTTGTCCTTCTACATCTAATTTTAAAAAGTTATGTAATTGAGTCTCCCAAACAAGTTTTAGACACGTATGTGCTAATTGGTGAAGTGAAAAGACCTTTTTCTACTTTTAAAAAAGTTTATTGATGTTTGCAGTCTATCTAGCTCAGATGTAGTCATTCTTTCAGCTATGTCACAGAAAGAACATGGTTGATTCTAACTTCAGTCAAATAGCTTACTATTGACAATTTCTTTTTTTAGGTAACATGGATAATAATCTACTCATCCTTGCATACCAGTTCATAGCATTTGCCTGCATGGTGAGAAGATTCCAACATACAGAGACCATCTATGTCATACAGAACTGAAAACCACCTCATGCCATTGATCACTTTGAAGAAATTATGTGGCATTAGTGTTCAAAGAAAAATGAAACTGTCATTATAAGTGTGTTAAAAGTTATCATGAATTATTTCATTTTGTATCATGATGTGAAGAAAACTTGTTGAAAAAATCTGGTATAATTTATAACATTCTGTATTAGTGATGCTGGTTGTATTCATCTTATTGTAATGTTAGCATGTTTACACGAAAAGTATAGTGTATAATCAGTTTTTATATGGTACATGTATTTATAACATTGTCAACAGATAACTATTAAATGTATTCAAAGATAAGATCTATTTTACTCTCTTTTATATTCAAGTCTTAAAGACCTATAGTTATGGGCCTGCTACACATCTTGGAAAAGTTTCTCAAGCCAGCACAAACGTGTATTTTGTTAAGATATTCAATTTGATAGATATAGCAATATAGGAGGGAAAGACTTAAAAAAAATTGATATCAAATATAAAAAGTCTTTGCCATAAGAGGATGCCTGCTTACAATCCAAATGGGGCATATGGGTGAGTACCGGTGTTCTGATAGTCTGGCTACCGCCCACAACACGTTTCACTTTATTTAATGTTCTGATGCCTGAGCTACAAAGTTATCTACCCGGTATTTAATTTTGGTAAAATTAAACCAATAATAACTTACAAAAATGTAGATTTGTCTATCAAAGGGCACCTGTTCCAAAAACTTTAACCAGTTCCAAACAAGAGGCCCATGGGCCACATCGCTCACCTAAGCAACAGTTCCTTGTGTCATTCTACCGGTATATCAGTTTTTTAAACATTTTCCCTATATATTTCTCTGTTAAACTTTGAACCCCTCCTGGGGCCCCAGTTTTCGTCCGGGGTCACAATTTTAACAGTTTAGAATCTTCACTATACATGTATATACAAGCTATGGTGTAAATGTTGGCATTTCTGGTGAGTGGTTCTTAAGAAGAAGATTTTTAAAGACGCGCACCCTATTTTCACTGTATCGCAATTATCTCCCTTTTAAAAAGGGTTTTGCCCTTTATTTTAAAAAATAAGAATCCCCTTCCCATAAGGATGCTTTGTACCAAGTTTGGTTAAATTTGGCCCAGTGGTTCTAGCAAAGAAGTATAAAATGTGAAAAGTTTACAGACGGACGGACAACAAGTTCAGGTGAGCTAAAAACTTTACCTCATCCAGCATTCAAAACCTGTGGCTGAGATTCAGCATTCCATAGGTATCATAAGACGCACCATCCATGCAAGTTTGATGAAGTTAGGACCAGTAATAAGATATAGTTATTAAAGGGCACCTGCTCCAAAAACTTTAATCAGCTCCAAAAACCTTAACCTCATCCACCATCCAAAACCTCTGATTCAGCATTCAAGCCTTTTAAATGCATCAGTATCATAAGATGCACCAGCCAAGAAAGTTTGGTGAAAATAGGAAAGTAATACATGTAACTTTGCTATGACCATCAAAGGGCACCTGCTTCAAAAACTTTAACATGTTCCAAAATCATTAACTTCCTCCAGCATCCGAAACTTATGGCACAGATTCAGCATTCAAGCCTATTAAATTAATCAGTGTCATAAGATGTATCATCCATGCAAGTTTTGTGAAGTTAAGACCAGTAGTTACTATTAAGTAAGATATACCTGTAATCATCAAAGGGCACCTGCTCCAAACCTGATCCATAAACCTTAACCTCCTCCAGCATCTGAAATTCATGGCTCAGATTCAGCATTCAAGTCTTTTTAAGTCCATAAGTAAGTCCAGATGCACCATCCATGCAAGTTTGATGTAGGTAGGACAAGTAATAACTTTGATACAGGACCTGCTCCATAAACTTTAACCAGGTCCGGAAGCCGACACCGGGAGTATAGCATACCGGTAAGCTCATCCTGACTTTGTCTCGGTGAGCTAAAAACCAAAATGAATCTTCAAACAAAATGAAAAAATTTTAAACCTTGTACCATATGCATGTAGTTTGAATTGATCTGACAACACCATTCTTGAACTTGTAAGTTTATTCTCTTATAACAATAACTATCACAATACATCACAAAAACTGAAACAAAAAGCATGTATAGAGATGTCAAAACCAAAATGAGTAATGACAAAGAAAAGGAGAGGAATTATAATACATGTACATGTTCTCTCCTACAATCTTTATCAGTCTCTAAAATTTTCGTAAATCAGCAGTTTGAAAATGGAGCAGAAGGTCATATCTCATCACATTACAAATGTCCTAATTAAAAGGTCAGTAATAAATATGGTATGAATGTCTATATAAGTAACAGTACACAATATGTATGTGTAAAATATCAATATTATAGGTATGCTCAGAATATAAACACAACCTGTAAACTAACCATAGGCAACAAGGTCAAAATTTTCCTGCAATTCGAATGCCTATGAACTTGAACAGCTGTGGTGCATATCATTTACCAGTAGCATGTACATAAGCATTAAGAACAATATATAGTATCCCATTCCTAAAATACTGTATACATTTATGCAAATTTTTCAAGGGCATAAATTAAAAGCCTTCATGCAGTTTTAGTATTATGGGAAATCTCCATCTATACGGTATCCCATTGTTCCAGGTCAAGGGTTTCCCTGCTCCTCTCCTCACAAGGGATCAGAAACCCTTGACTAGGGAAGATGGTGGTATCCAAACTATAATATATGTATTTTCTATGATTAATTATTGATAGTATTTAATATTACTCAATGACCATTTAACATTACACTACACATTTGAATGATGAAAATCAAATTTCTTTAAAAGCACTCAATATGTGTCAGGAGAATCAAGAAGTCCTAAATCCGAAACTGAATAGGCTGAAGAGAGATACTGTTACTCGTGACTAGGATATCTGTAATATGTTGGATATGACCCATAAGGCCATTAGCAGATTATTCCATCAGCTCTGTACTTAGACATAACTTGAAAAATACTGGAAACAATGCCAATAATAACTCTGTCAACAATAAAATGGTTAATGTTTGATCTAACAGTACATAAAACTAGCCCCCCCCCCCCTCCCTTAAAAAAAACCCACCATGATTTATATCCATTATCATAATATCAGTACATGTATATTTAACTTTTCACAAGTCAGTTCTAAAATGTACTGGTTTCAACAATTATTTGTGCCAGTTAATATAAATAAAATGGTACAACATGTCTCAAGCAATACTGTAAATCTTAAACACCACAACTGATTTTCACATAAACACCTCCACAAAATGAGCATGACAGAAAAAGGTTCAATGGAAGCACCAAAACTATAAAATCATATTAAAAATTGCACTGATAGACATTAAAAATTCATCAAAAAATGGACCAACATGTCAGTTAAGATTAAAATGCACATCTATTAAATTTAACGATCTGGTGAATATTAAGGAAAAAATCCACAGTAAAAGCAAGTCATACATGTAAACCCTTCTATGGACTTGTGCTACACTCATTTTTATTTTTACAATACCATATAACAACAATATTGACATTCGAAAGTCCCTAAAGTCTACCTCATTTATTCTTTTGATAAACTAGATATGCTCCTCCCGCGACTACGCCTATCCCAGCAGCCCCTGCTAAGAAAGGCGACCAGGCTTTGAGGTTTTCCCAAAGTAACGTGAGTCTTAAAGTTGAGATTTCTTTCTCCAGTCGTACATAAGTGGGGCGCTTCTTCACCTGCAAGAAATAACTGTCAATGTTCGGGCACTGGTCTGGTGGGAAATAATATTTGTCCATGCCTAGCAAAGCCAGGCGGTTTAACAGAACTGTTAGGTGGATATCAGCAGCAGTAAACATTGGTCCAAACAACCACAGTACATCAGCCACATCTCCATTCTCTGCAGACAAAAAACAGTTGATCATTATACATTACATAAATACCATGGAAATTCCTACATGTATATTACAGGTACTTTTAAGTTTTGATGGTCATAAATTAATCATTCATATCAAGAACCATAAACATCTATAAAAGTTGTACCGTACTAAGGAAAAATAAAATAAATGTAAAGCTTTTCATATTTTTTTTTTTTGCTCAGTGTCACCGAACAGTAGTTTAAATTGTTTAAGATTAAACATGTTTATGCCAGTTTATCTTTTGTGCAGTTTATATTTTTAGTTCAAGCATGGCAAATTAAGACCTACTCTCTTTCAGATCTTTCAACTGTTGTTCGATGTCTTTCATAAGACGCTTTAGAGCCTCTAGGTGACCTTTGACTTTGGCTTCATCTGTTATGGTGTCAAATTTTTGAGCTGCAATTTGACTTTTTGTGAGGTAGCTGTCCCTTAGTGCAGGATGAGCTGCCGCTAGCTCGGTTAGGTAACTCAGTCGATTTGCAAAATTCTCTGGAAAAAAAAAGAAATTTAATTATTGCTTTATCCACACAAAAGAATATTCAAGTAAATGAATACTTAAAATGTGACACAACCTAGACGCTGTATGCTACATTTCTCATCTCTTTCTATCAATAGTCTAGAACTGGGCAGACATGCACCAGTTATACCATTCTGCCTACTCCTTTTAGCATCCAGAGCTTCATATGGCAACACACAAGTTTTAACCTAGATTTACTGTAATTTACTATATAATAATTCTAAGAAACAAAGATGATTTTAATTGAAAAGAAGTAAACTAACCCCTCATGCTCCTTTGCTCGGCCCCTGAAATCTGACATCCTGCCTCAGACAGATGTGGGTGATAAATAATACCATAGGTAATAATGTCCATTTCCACCATATCCAACCGCTTACAAAGCTGTCTAACCTGTTTTCCAAGTTCTGAAGATTCATCAGGAAATAATGTCTCACCTGAGAAATGAAAAATATGCAACATGTTATAAAGCCAGTTTCTAACTCTGACCGTGGCATTTGAAATGTCCAGAGCAAGATGTCTCCTATGTTTAACTTATAAAAGTGATCAATATTTTGCTCAAGGTTTAATTTATGCCATATCTGTTTATAAATTCATTTTGAATAAAAGATTTTACATTAAAGAGCTACCCTAAGAACTTATGAATAGAAGCTCATAATAATTATTATAGATAAATATGGTCAACAGGATGGACCAAGGTAATTGGAAATTTCTATGATGTACCGATGAACTTCATGTTTGATTAATACCCCAGTACCGTATGTTACTTCCATTGTCAGAAACCCAAGGTCTGAACTTTTCACTGTTTCATAATTCCTGCTCTATTTCATATTAGCTCCTTCACACTTTCATGAAGGATTAATCTCCCATGCCATATTAATGGAAATGCAAATTCATGCTCATAAACAGTATCATGTTTTCAAAACACATTTTTTAGGTCCAAAAATAATCATTTTCACTCTTGACTGCAAACGCTCTCAGTAAATACATGTATGGTCATAAGGACTGAGGAAAGTTTAACAAATTTTTCCATGGTCAGTATTTGTGTATATGAAAGACCAGCCCTGAGTTTCTGAAGATGAGTTACTTTAATTATATAAAATTCTTCTTAAGATACTGGTAATTTAAGACAAATGTACCCTGGCTTAAGAAAATAAATGAGTTCGTAAAGCATACAGTACTGTAGCTGGAGGGCATGAATTAACATGTATGATACCACTAGGTATCACTAGAAACGCATTTTGTCAATAAAACTTAGATACACTTCTCTTTACCATTTTCTGAGGATTTGTCCACATATTCCATAATGTTTTCAGGCTCATTGATGGTCATGTCTGCTGCCTCATCTTTGAGAACAGGAACATGTGCTCCCTCTGGATTTAGTTTGACGTACCAAGGCTGATTGTGTTGACCAGAAAACAAACTTACAAGGCGTGGGGTGAAAGTTAGCTCTTTCTCAAATAAAGCAAGCAGTACCTGTGTTTGTTAAAAATATAATTCAAGAAATATAAAATATATCATAAAACTTTTAATTCTTATCGATAAAACATTCCTCTCTCCTCTCTCTCTCTCTCCCTCTCTCTCTCTCTCTCTCTCTCTCTACCAATTACTGTATTCATGTAGGTTAAACATAGAATAAGTTTTATGAAAAACGTTGGTACAACTATGTTTTTCCTGATGCCCTTTGTCATTTATTCATTCCATGGCCATATGGCCATTGAAGATGTTTCAAACAGTTTGTAGTAATACAGTACTCTCATGACAATTAAGACTCAAATGAAAACTAAATAAAAGTAATCTCTGGCTGAATGCTGGCAAATCAATTGTCGTTTTCTTAAACTTTTTTCTCTAATTACACTTTGATTATTTTTTAAATCAGCTAATACAGTTCAGTTCTGTCATTTTGACCTTCACGTGCATGACAAGATAGTAAAGATCAATCACATGAAAGTCCATTGCAATGAATTAATCAGTGGATATTGCCATCGACAAGTGAAAAACAAATACCCGATAAATAAATTGGTTACCTTTTGAGAGGAATATGAAGTGGGAAAATAGTACAATGTAAATTTTTTCTCTGACTTGGACTGAGCCATTCTGAGAGCAGCTGTCTGCAAGGTGCTTTAGGAGAAGTTATTTATTCAATTAAGTTTAAACATTGAAAGAAAATACCATACAAATTCATAACAATTAATATTAGACATTTTAAACGGTCTATCTTTTAACAAAATAAAATAATTAGATTACGTTTAAACTTTTGGGAGCGTTTAAAAAAAAAGATGCCAATAATATTTTATATTTTTTTGAATAATGACTTATCCCTAGCTCTTTTGTTTTTGGAGAGTCAAAAGGTATAGTATCCAATCTCATTCGGATCACGCTCGCCCTTTTCCCTAACCGATAAAAAGACGCGGATACCGATGGAGCGTAGTGATTGCATCAAATCGATGCAATTATTCGCCGGAAGCGCGCATTTGCCAGGGGTGAAGCAACTAAAGTTGAATCCGTTAAAATTTATCATTAAATTAATTATTTAATGCATCAAATCGCCTTAAGTTGAATGAAAAGTTGTTTTTTTATTGTAATATATATTCAATTTTTAAGTAATCTTAAGTGTGTATGCGATCGTAAAAAATAGTTCAAATAGATTTGTTTACATACAGAGGAATTTCGAGTTACTGCTTACTTACGCGCAGACGACAGTGTCACGACAGAGAACATGACCTCTTTTGAAGACTGTGTTGTATTTGCTTCCAAAGCGTTGGGCTTGGACTTTTCTTTGAAAGACAAGCAACTTGAAACACTTCGTGCATTATATAATGGACATGATTGTGTCTCAGTTATGCCAACTGGATATGGCAAAAGTGTGATTTTCCAGTGTCTTCCATGGCTGTTTCAGTGCAAACGAGGTCTACAATACCCATTAATTACCCTTGTTGTGAGTCCTTTGACGTCATTAATGCAAGACCAAGTGATGACTCTATGTGAAAAAGGAATTAAAGCCTGTTTTTTGAATTGTGAAGGTATGTGATATTGATTGACATTTGTACAGTGTATAAACATTTATTCTGCTAAAAAACATTGTACGGCTGAAAAAGTGTTGATTTGTATTTCCTTTCTCTGCAATACAAAGTTAAAACCAGCCAACCCACTGTAGGCTTTCCTATTTTAATAAGCAAATATTGTCTCCAAATTGCTGATTCTGATGTCCAAGGAATAAAATTTATAAATCTGTCATTTAGGTACCCATGGAAGCACTTACAAATTAAGAGGCGAAGAAGAAAACGATTCAGATGATGACCAAGATAAGACGGATGTCCATGCATCATGTTCCACATCCCTAATAGATTTGCAGAGAGGAGCGTACAACATAATCTACGCTCACCCTGAAACTCTGCTTAACAACAGGAATATCTCATCAATGCTGAGATCCAAACTGTACAAACAGAGAGTCTGTGCTGTTGTGATTGATGAAGTTCATATGGTGTCAGAATGGTGTGCATTAAAAAATATTACCTAGCATTAAGTGCTTGTCTATTGAAATAAATTAATAAAATTTAGATTATATATAATTATTTAAAATAATTGTCCATTACATTCTTGCTGGATAAACAGGAAGTAGATTACATATGTGACATTAATAAATAATAACAATTATTATCAAGTTTTTAAAGGAATTGACATTTTAAACATTACAATTTATAGGTATGTCATGCAAAGAAAATTTAATTTTCATGTATACCACAATTTTTTTTTTAGGGGAATGTCATTTCGCAAAGCATTCAAGAAGTTGTCCGAGTTGGTATGTATTTTCCCCCTACCAGACACTGTGCATCTTGCTATGACAGCAACAGCAACACCAACAGCAATCAAAGAACTTGTAGATGACCTACAGTTCACAGACACTACAACCATCACTGTAAATCCAGACCGTCCTAATATTAAACTTGAGGTACACAATGTGATTATCCTTTGTAAGAAAAATTGAAAATATAGACTTTTGTTATTTGAACATTCTGTTATTAAATCTGTCAACAGTACCAATATTCTACATGCAATGATATACTGTATACAGGGTTGTTTTCTTCCCATGTAATTTTTGTTTTAATTCAAACAGATACAGACACGCCTTCCAAACATAAGAAAATATGAAAAACTGGATGAATTGCTGCACCCCCTAGCCCAGGAGTTGCGCGACTTGCTTTCTTGTTTTCCTTTAACTATAGTTTATATTAATCAATTAGAAGCTTTGGGTTATTGTTATCAATACATTGAAGATTTTTTAGGTGAATTTTCATATTTTCCAGTCCATGACCCTATCCCTGAAAACAGGCTATTTGCTCAATTTCATAAAGATTATACAAGTAAAATGAAAGCTCATATAGTTTGTCAATTACGTAAAGAAAATCCCACATTAAGATTAATATTTGCCACTGTTGCTCTTGGAATGGGTTTAAATGCACCTGGCATATCTCGTGTCATTCACTTTCAGCCTCCAACAACCCTTGAGAAATATTTACAAGAGATTGGTAGAGCAGGTCGTAATGGTCAACAAGCCACAGCTATTTTGTATTATAATATGAGTGACATTGCACCGAACAGAAAAGGTCTCTCAGAAGAAATCAGAAAATTTTGCTTAAATAAATGTACATGTTTAAGAAAACATCTGTTGCAATATTTTGGGTTTTCAAATGTTCTTTATTGTGGTTCACCAGAAAATTGTTGCTCTAATTGTCAGAAGAAGTGAATTTGTGTATGCTTTTTTGTTGCTTCCTACTTGTATGAAGTATGGTTCATTTGTATTTAAAAGTATTAATTACTGTATATATGACAATATAAAAACTGTATTGCAAATGCAGATATATCCTTTCAATTGGACATTGCCTTTCGGTAGTTGTGTTAAACAGAAAATGTAGGCGGTCTTATTACTGCAAGTGTGTGTGAATAAATATGCAATATTATCAAAATTCAAATTTGTTTTAATTGTTATTGAACCATATATTGCATTCCTGTAAAGAAAAACTCATGCGTGTAGTAAACACAGGTAATTGTAAATATTCAATATTTACATCTGCAATTAGATATATAAATCAAAACAAATCAATTTATTATTCATCATCATCATCACTTTCTCTGTCGTCAGTGGTGGGAACACCTCGTTTAAGTCTGTCAACAGTGTTCATAACACACATTTCAAAATGTTGTTGATTAAAACTATATGGACTTTTGGATATGCCTTTGAATGCCTTTAAATTACGACCAGGAGTGTTTTGCCAAGGATTGTTGTTCTTTAAAATGTCTAAGATCTGTTGAACATCTTGGTCACATGGTCGGGCTTTGTGAGTTGTGTGAAAATTCTGTGTCAATGTCATTGCACAAAGGTTGTCGGAAATGCTGTGAATAACTGGTGCCACTTTGGAAATTTTCACAATTGCATTTTCTGTTTTATTTGCACCTAGACCCCGAATCAAATCCTTTAACATTTTAACCTGATTTTCTTTTTCAATATCAGCAGCTTTGTTGTGTCCCGGCCTTCCAGTTGGGTTTATGAAAGATGCTGCCCTAACTTTCAGTGCCATTTTAGGTGTCAATAGAGTTTCAGTTTTAAGAACAAAGTCTATGCACTCAGTCATGTACTTGGACAAAGAAGAATGGGAGTAGAAGAGTGGCATCATATATTTCAGGGTAATGTTGGTTAGGTATATGTTACCTTCCGAAATTGCATCTTGCAGGGTACAAGAAGCAAAAAACCAGTTGAGAAAGTTTATGGTATAGTTGTGCAGTTCATCAGAAGGTGGTTTAACTTCTCTAACTGTAACTGGTATTTGTTTGTCTGATAACTTGAAAGTACATCCATTACGTACTTGATCAGTACTTGCCTTAAGATGGTACAATTCTTCACCGATTGATATTTTGATGGTAATTTGATTTTCATTTACAGGTGATTCTATCTGACATGGGTTCATATTTCCTGCGCAAACTTGCACTACTAAACTTCTAGGCTGACCATTCTCCTATTAAAATTGAATTTACAATATTAATTAGGTATATAAATACCGGTACCTATTTGTTTTTAAGTGTTATTCATACTACTTAATTTTCATATATACCATACCTCTGTGTCTTGCTGCAATGGTGGAATGAAGGTTTTCCTCAATACAAGGTCCATAACAGTATTAAAAATGTCACCTCTTCTCTCCAGATGAAGCATCTTCACATTATCTGGGATGCTATCATGGATTGGCGAATCATGCAGATTCTGCATTCCAAAGAGTTCCATTATCAGGGATAGTAGATAAGCAGTCCCAACACAATCCACAAATTGCTCATGTGCCTGTTGAATTTTACAAAAATGAAATGCAGTGTGTCTGAACTAGATACTTTTGATGGGGTAATTAAATATAGAGATTATGTTTATACCTTGAAACGAACTTTAACCTTTCCATTGACATTGCTCCTCTGGATGACCATTTTCAGGTGTGCTAGTGTAGCTTTATCCGTAGCCTTGTTTAGCTTTAAAAACTTTTTGCATAATTTCTATGGAAAAAAATTCCAATAATACATGTAATATATTTTGTATAATTATAATCCTATGTTCAGTACCATGATACAACAACATTTTTAGCTAGAGAGTAAATCAAAGTAATATATCAATCATTTTACCTCTAAAAAATCTTGCAGGGTGTGAAATAATTCAATGATGAAGGGATTTAACTGATCAAATCTTTCAACAGCAGTATGTGCACCTTTCCTTAGTGCTTTTGCCCCCTCAAGTCGTACCCTGGTAAGCTGATCGCCACCCACTGGGACTTGTAACTTATCAAGTTCACCTCCTATGAAATAAAATAAATGAGTGCTTTAATAATTTTAAAGAACACCTTTAACACTAAAGATTTATGATAATATTGCTAAACAAAAATTACCTCTACCAGCTTTAGCATAGATCCTGTTAATGTCCTCAACATAACTATCTAGTATATGAAGACAATCAGAGTAGCATGCCTCGTTTTTTAAAAGAACTGGAAGCATAAATATTTGGGATGTTGTTGACATCTCCTGTTGCAGATCGTGTGGAATGTGATCTGGAATAACTTTGTCCATCCATTTAAATTCTGGCATGTGGTACACAATTTTTCTTCCAAGTAGGACTTTAAGGTAATTCTTGAATTGAATATTCTCTGCTGGTGTTGGGATGAAGTTCATATATGATAACTGATTACTGTCGCCCACTGGGGATCTGTCATTCAGGTCTTCTAGTTTAGCTGATACTCGATCTGCAACCCAGTCTGATGCAAAGAAATGGTAGTCCTTGGCCTTGTTGTTCATTCTCACATCATTGGTGTCTACGCGAAGGTCCAAGTTGTCACCATTCAATTTTCCATCAATGCCTAACAAGAATTTATTTTGTAAGAGCATATAGGCAATACCTGGTAGCTATATGAGGAACTTTTTTTAACCATGCAAAGCAATTGCATTTATAAAGTTTACCTGAGGATATTGTTTGGATTAAGTTTTCTTCAGAATGAGTGGCAAATGAGTCCAGAAGCTGTTGCTTGGAATTGTCAGACAGTGTTATGTGAACTTTATTAAGAACACCAAGAAGCTATAAAAAATTCACCATTATTCTTCAATATAAAAACTCTCGCACAAACTATATTTATATTAAGTTAATTAAAATTTATTATTATCCAAAGGCATGCAAATTAGAGTACCTTGCAGATATAAATAAAAAAAACTCAGGAGTTTATACCGTTATCAACAACATTAAATAAAAACTCACCTTTTCAAGGAATGTATGTTAATATTGGGATGCATGGTCAATTAAATTCATGCAATGAATTCATGCAAACATTGTCTCGTGCAGTTGCAGAACTGTGTGTTAAAAATTAGTACATGTAGCGCTAAAATGATATAGTCAGTCACACAGAGTTATTTTTTTTTCAATACAAATGAAATTCCACACATTAATGATGACAATGAATTATACAGAATATAGATGAGTGGACAACCACCAGTTGAAAATATGATATTGGATTAGATGACAAAACATTACAATATCGAGAACCTGCTATGTAAAAAAGTATATTGTATGGCCTTTTTCTCTGTGAACTGCTTACAGAACTGGAGTACAGTATGCTTTGTATCCCATGATCTGATGAATATATCATTTCAGAAGTAAATTGCAAATACAAAAGGTTTCATTTTCACCATTTTGCCTTTTGCAATACAACTGAAATTTAAGAATAAAAATTCTTCAACAAACTAGCTACAATAGAAAATAAGCAAAGTTAACTCTGAAAATAGAAAATGCATTTAATAATCAAATATTTTAGAGATATACATATAACAAGTATATTCTCTTAGAATTGAATATGCATTATTATATACCAGTAGTTTCCACTTTCCAGTCATTTTTTGTAATAATTAAAATTGTATGAAATTTAAATTTTGTGGCTGCATATTCAAATCATAAAATTTATCTAAATTAAAACATGCATATATGCAACTACAGAATTATGAACAAGATATTTGATAATTTAAATATAAAACTTTTAAATAGTAAGCGAACAAGACAAACTTTCAATACCTATAAGCAACAACTGTTAAATACCTTGTTATCAGCATGATATCTGATAGCTGCTGATGTGAACAGTCGCTGTACAGCTGATATTTTGTTGTTGTTACTGTGCATAAACATCCCATACACTGTAGCAATGGTGGCGATTTTAGATGTTTCTGAAATTTTGTCACCTAATGCTGCATTAAGAATATCGTACAGAAATTCACAGTTTGATATCATTTCCTGGACAGCTTCAGTGAAAAGACAGGGGTTGGTGAGGTCTTGGGGAGTGTTTTGACTTAAAACACTTACTCCAGGAATCTTCATTTTCTGCATAAAGTTTTTTACGTGAAGAACATAATGCGAGTAAGTTTCATTGGGAGCCTTTTCAAATATTTTCTTTATTTCCTCTGGGTTTTTCTTTTTATCTTGACTTTCTGTTTTTCTTTTTAATGTATATGCTAGATGATCATGATCAAATTTTGTTATATCTTCTTCTTCATGATCACATGTAAACAGAGATTTTCTTGATTTTGTCTGACCATGTTCATTTCTTAGCCGCAGTTTCTCCACAGATGACACCAACTGTTCCACCACAGACTGGCGCTTTGGTGTACTCACTTGTTTGATCTAGTTTAATACAAAATAGGAGGGTCAATTGCAATTCTATATAATTACAACTTAATTAATCAATTTGCACCGGAAACCCCACCAAAAATCTGAGGAATTTAATCGAGTTGTGTTAATTTAGAGTGAAAGATTGTACGTGTCATTTGACAGCATTATACATGAAGAAAAGTTAGATTAGACATATATAAACATGATAAACAGTAACTTACCTTTTCCACTGATGTCAAGATTTGATCAGCTACCTTGTATCTTTTTAAAGATTTTTCTGGCGTTGTTGTTGAAAGCCTTTTTGAACGCTGTAACTTAATTACTTTAATAGCCTGACTTCGTGCCTCTGTCTGAAATGCATCAAATGTTAAGATCTTCTTGTAACAAGGATCACACATACACACGCTAGAAAAATCTATTTTTTCTCTGTGTAAGTCCAAAAACGACGTTATCTTTGTCAATGTATCATGCTTGGAATTTAACTTGAATCCATTCAATGGAGAGAGACGACGTTTCATATCCCCACACGATACGCACTGATGTGAGGACGCCATTTTGTTTACACTTGACTACTGAAAGTAGTTCGAACATGGCGTCGATACACATACGAGGTTATTTGCGGTGACGGAAATGGCCGAGTAGTTACGATTGATCCAATCTTTATCATCAAAAGGTATAGTATCCAATCTTTATCATGTCTGTGTTTTACTGAAGGCAAAAATATAGCATCATAACAAAATAGATAGAGAGTGTGAACATAAGATTTCGTGCGAGGTGCGAGGCAACATGGAGCTGTGGAAACAAGGTGCTGAAGCAAAGATTCAAAAAACGGACTTTTATGGAAAGCCATGCATCGTCAAAGAACGATTTAGCAAATCATACAGACACCCAATTCTTGACAAATCACTGACAGCTCAAAGGGTGAAGTCTGAAATAAGAGCAATGTTGAGATGTAGGATGAGTGGTATGATACTTGTAGTTATTTGCTCATATAGTATATCTTTACACATTGCATATGACAAAAAACTGTTAAATATTCTTTGCTTTTTTAACTTTTTCATGTAAAGGCGATATTCGTCGAGACTGAAAAATTTTGACCACTTTGAGACCAATCTCCCAAACAGTCTATAATATCCCATTGGTCCCAACCTGTTGACTGACATCTCTTCTGAACTCTTCGGACAAGACGTCAGTCAACATTTTTCAGTCTCAACAAATCTCGCTGAGATAAATTTAACTGATCCCTACTAAATGAACAGTAATCTGGAAATAGACAAGGGCAAGAGTTTTTTCCATCACACATGCTTTATAAGGTTGAGACCATTGAGGACAGGTCACCATTTGTTGGTTTGACCCCCATTTTGTGGTTAAACGCCTGCATAATGTACAAATTTTCCTACCAAACAAGTCATTTTTGTTCAAAACGGATAACATTTTCCTGAAGAAAAAGCACGTTTTCCACTGGGGCTAGTCCTCTAACATGTTAAGAAATGTATCCCAGAAGTCGCATTATGATATAATCAATGTGTTTGTCTTCAAAAAGATCAAATTTATTCAAAATACAACATGGCCTCATTCCCCAGACTACAGGTAAATGTGTTATTCAAACACAGCATGAAGGAATCAATTTTGAGGGTTCACTTTTTCGCAGCAAAGTAATAAACCCATGCAAATTATTAATGTATTGAACTTTCAAATTAAATTTATGACATTGTCACATACACTTACTGTTGGGCCCGATTCATTAAACTTCTCTCATATTCATGGCATCATGTTTAATATAGAAATTATGCAGCTGTTCATAGATGCATGGGTAAAAATAAACAGGATTAGTTAGATTTTTTATATTAATAAGTGAAGGAATCAGTTAGGAAATATGAAATAAATTATTATAGTAAAACTCAGCAGGTAGGTACAAGGTCAGTAAGTATGCAAGACTGGTTTCTGTGGACTAGTCAGTACATGAAAAAGTAATTATACCCCACCCAACTTGTTGCGGGAGGTGTAATATTTTTGACCAGTCCATCAGTCCTGTTTTTTTGTAAGCCCAACTCCTCGTAAATCACTGAACAGAATTCAGGAACTTTGTAGGGAATAAGGTTACAATATGTAGATGTGCATATTATCAAGAAATCTTGTTCCATTATTTTTCCATGAATTTCGGCTCTTTTGCACTTAGACTTTTGGCCATTTATTGAATGTATTAACTGAAATGTACAGTTTGTAATTGCAACTCTTCTTAAATTGCTGCACAGATTTTCCTGAAACTTTATAGGGAATTATAACACTGTGTAGATGCATGTGCATATTAACAGAAATTGTGGTTCCATTATTTTTCTGGAAATTTTGGCACTTTTAAATTTAAAAATTTGTTGTTATTAAAAACAAAAGTATATATGTGCATATTTCCTGGAAGTTTTGATGTTATGATTTTTTGGGAGTTATGCCCCTTTATCGAATTATTTTATATATTTAATTAATGCATACCCTGTCATTCATTATGTGTAGTATTGTCAAATAATGGGGAAGCTTGGGGTATGTGAGCTTGCTCACTTTTTCTTTCATATAAAATACTAAATGTTGGGTTTGATGAATGTACAATATACAATTTATACATTTTAGAATTTATTTTCTGTATTTTTCCACAGCTCACACCAACTGTATATTTTGAACATGGATTGTTCTGAATGATAATTGTACCATATATAGTCTAGTAACATAGTGGATGATAATATAAAAATTCTTAAGCATGAAATGTTTTGTTTGATATATGTACTATATATACAGTCTAGAACTATATTTTTGTATCTTCCACAGGTATCCTCACTCCAACTGTGTATTTTGTGGACATGGATTCCTCCTGTATCTACATGGAAGAAGTGCAGGATTCGGTAACTGTAAGAGACTACATTCAAAGTGTTCAGAGCAGTAAGACAGCAGCAGAAGCCATAGAAACTCTCACCCCCCTTGCAAATACTATTGGACACACACTGGGTATTATGCACAAGCAGAACATTGTACATGGAGACCTGACAACGTCAAACATGCTTCTTCAAGGAGATCCTTCAAATAATAGACTTTGTCTTATTGATTTCGGTTTAAGTTTCTTTGAACATTTGTCTGAAGACAAAGGAGTTGACTTGTATGTTTTAGAGCGTGCACTTGTAAGCACTCATCCAAACACAGAGAAGTTATTCAATGTTATACTGGAGGCTTACTGTAAGAGCAATGATACAGGGTCTAAAGATGTCTTAGCAAAACTTGAGGAAGTGAGAATGAGGGGCAGAAAGAGGACCATGGTGGGATGACCACAGACAAAAATACCGCTGCACTTCATGTGCTTTCCTCAAATTTTGTGACTGAAACATTAAAAGCATCTAGACATGTTGTTAGTGGACCATATATTTTTTTATTCAAATATCATGAATAAGGATAACAATTTTCTGTTTTTATTTGTGACATATTAAAGCTGTAATTTCACAATTAAACTATAGAACATGTATGATATAATTCATTGTGCTGGTTGTCATTTTTGTGATATGACAAACATCATACCAGTATATCTTTACTAAAACTTGGGTGTATTATTTCTTTCTTTTTATTTACATGTAATTTGAGTGGATCAAGGATGTAAGGTGGGACTCTATTTATGCAAATGTGAACAATCATTAATTATTTCAAAATCTTCTCAATTTGCTGACACTTTGCAGGCAAACTGAGTGCATATTAATGATAAGCATGGAAAACTTTAACAAATTGGGAAACAATTCTATTAAAATAAGTGCTTACTGGTAATTATGATGAGTAAAAAATATCTCTTCCAGAATTGAGAAATTTTAAGTCACACATCTATCCACTGTCTTGCTACAATTTTATTCTACTTTGAGAGGAGTTGTTCCCCTTTACTTTTTACCCATTAAAAAGATAACATTTTGTATTATATTCAGGCAACTATTAGACCTTTGAACACCATGCCTGTCTGAAGAATCTAGAGAGCCTCAAATATACCTTATAGTAATTTACATGAACTTTTAATTAGTTGCAGGTCTCTAGCTCCTGGTCTGAAAAAATTTGGATGGATGACCTTGGAGCTACAGTGGCTCCCATGGTTAAAAACTGCAATTTATGGCACACTAAACAATGTGCTTGTTTTGGACTGATTAATCCCATTTCTGAACACATTCTGTACAATTATTTGATTCCAAAAAATTCCTCTGACATTTTACTACAAATATCGCCACTTCACTTGCCTTTGATATTCTTTTTAAACACCATCACCATCCCTGTAAAATGAAGTGGTGCAGTTTGTTTACATGTACAAATGGCGACTCTCAATCTTGAAGTGAATTAATATACTTCATTTTCCGAGGTCTGTTAGCATGTTTAAGAGAAAGTCTGAGGCAAGTACGTGATGATAATAGTAGTAAATTGCCTGAAGAATTTAATGGTACTAATTGTTTTCACAGAATTTGTGCAAAAATAAGGTTAATCAGTCCAAACATGAGCAGTAAATTGAAGTTTTTTACAATGGGAGGCCCTGTAGCTCCCAGTTCGTCCATGTAAATTCATTCAGATCGGGAGCTACAGACCTGCAGCTACTTTTAATGATACACATATTTAAACCTATACAGTATTCCAGTAACCGCATTACATGGTTGGCCAAAAAGCAGGAAATACTCAAATTGTTCTTTGATTTCAATTTTGCTGGTACTTTTAAAGAGCCCAGGAGACTTTCTATAATGCGAGTTCAATATAATTTGTTGATAATTTTATTGGACATCTAACAATACACTATGTAAAACAGACATATACAGTGTTGAAAGGTCTCTTATATAAAGCATGTATACTTAAGCAAGCACATCCCAGAGAGCTTGCAAGGTGATTCCATCTCTTAGTTTTTCTATTGCAAGTCCCAGCTCTTCACAGTAAACTGGATCTCTGTCTTTATCCTTGTTTCCGTCAGCAAAGTATGCAGCATAGGCATCTGAGGAATTATCAGCCTCGATCTCAACATCATCCTGCTGATAATCTACCCCCATATCATCTGCCCCATCAATTTTCTCTTCGGACTCAAACTCCACACCAAATATTGGACAAGCACTGTATACTCTGTGTAGACTCTGAATTTCTTTTACAACATCATGAAGTTTTTCTGTTGGATCAATTCGAAACCCAAGAACATAACCTCCACTTTGTTGAGAACTCTCAACCACAAGGGCAAGACCGAACTTTGAATCACGAATTTTTACAGATTTCATCTGCAAGTAAGGAATGCTGACATTGAAGGATTCATTTATGTTGGCATGCCAAACCAGTCGAACATTGGTAATGAAAAATGTCCCCAGATTTCCTTGGTCGCTGGAGAGATTCCACACACCATTTACTTTGTTGTAAACTTGTTCTTGTGGTAGAAGTCGGAGCTGTTTGTTGTGAATAAGCGCTCCTCGTAACTTCAAATCGCGATAGAGTTTGGATGTTTCATATGCTCTGTGGACGGAGATGACTGTTGTAAAGAGTCTTGGAGAACCAGGAATAAGATTTGTAAAGATGAACTCAAACCGTGTATTATTACATTTTGTCAAAACATACAACGCTTCGGTTTGACCGCGAAGCTTTGACTGGGCTGTTTTTGTTGAAATGTTGATGACACAGTTGAAACCAATGGATAAATTTACTCTAGGCAGAGCCAAGGAATGCCATATAATTCTCAGGTTTGTGACCATCAAACGACCGCGATCTCCATTGTTTCCTTTAGTATCTTCGACGGCATTCAGTGCATCAATCAGTTTTTCACCAGGTCGCATCTTCATTTGTTGTGGATTGATGTCAAAACGGACATCTCTGTCCTCCCACAGACCTTCGGACGCCATTTTGACGCTGTTTCGTTGGTGACGTTAAGATTGCGTGGCCTTCCTATTTCCGAAAATAACTTATTGTGAAAAATATATATAAATGACATATCAAATTTAAGAAATGCAAATTGAAATATTTCTAAAAATTAAGTTTTCACAATAAAGATAATGTATGTAATAATATATCTAATAATTCTATTTCGGAGACTCCAAAGTTTATCGAAAAGTTTTGTATTTAGTATGAATTTTATAAGAAGCATTCTGATTGGTTTAGCTCTTAACTTGCTCCAATCACAGATCTGTTCACAAAAGAGCACTTTGCATTCTGCTAGAGAATTCACAAGGTGAAAACTGAAAAGTTTGAGGACACATAAATTTTGATTAAGGTAAGTTATGATGATTTGTTTGATGAAATTATTGAGATTTTACTTTCCAGTTCAACAAAAGAGACAAATCCGGGAATTGAATGTGTATGTTATTTCGAAATGATGAGAATAACTTGCCCATATTCTTTTTTTTTTTCTCATTAGCATTACATGTAGACTTCGGGAAATAATGTATACATTAAAATTATTGGGATTTCATTTTGATGCACAGAATATTTTCAACCTTTTTTATTATACGTTGGTTTGAGCAAATTTATTAAACCTTATAATTAATGCATCTAGATTGCTAAAGACCACGCTTATGAAAGATGGCCTGGGGCAAAGATTTATGAACAGTCAACTTATTCAGTCAAGCTGTAAATAACGCTTGTCACTGTCAAAACAGAATGATATTTACCTCCTTTCATTGGCAGATGAATAGCAATAACAAGTGTTTCAGTTGTAAACAAAGCAATTGCTACCTGTGGCTTTTATCAGGTTGTGACCAATTGTCCAAATGGGATATATTAGCCCGAATGGGAAATAAATTTAAAGTGCAAAAAATGAAATTTTTTGACTTGGTAATATTTGATATAAATCTGCATTAATGTATATCAAATGAAACAACTTTTGGTTAGCAAGTTTTCCTATAAGCCTATACATGCGATAGTTAATTGTAAGATTGATCCCCAAGAAGTTTTGGATATACTGAGGGATCAATTTCTGTAAAAGTACAGTTACAGAAAAAGTTGCTTGACCAAAAGTTGTTACATTTCATCTATTCTAATGCGGATTTACCATATTTTTAGCAAAATAAAATTTGTCTATTTCTTGCACTTCAAATTTATATCCCATATGGGATATATCCCAAACAGGCTATTATATCCCTTACAACATTTACACATACAACCTCACATTTTTGGATTGAGAGAAAAAATGTTTCTTACCTATTAAAGTTTTCTTTAAACTCCTAGAAAAGTTCAAGACTGTAATTTGTTGATGACCTATGTCACTATACTGTTAGGCTGAGTGGCATCAACAATGTATAGATGACCTTCGTCCCCAGGTGGAAACCACAATTATAGAAGGATTTTTTTTGGGGGGGGGGGGGGGGGGGGGGGGAGGTGTAGTTTTATTGATACAGATTGGATAAGTAAATGATAAATCAAAATTTATTTGGGTTGTTGCTAGATACATGGATTATATCTCAAACAACTAAATGATTGTAGTTTTCGATAGTTATAGTCCTTTTCTGTAAAATTTTTACATTAAAGACAACAAAACTATTTTTTGATTATTCAGACTGTATTCAAATGTATCCGACTATTTCAATTTTTTATTTTGGTATACAGTAAAACAACACAACTGATTATGAACTTCATCTTCTGAAATGTTTATCTCTGGTAAACAAAAGAAAGGGATTACCAATGGCTTATAAAACATGCAAACAAGACCCGTCAGCCACAGGGTTTTTTTTATTACCGTACAAGTCATTACAGCTGTATAACCTTTAGACAGAGGATTTATGAGTATATGCTTCTGTTCTATGTGTTGGGGAAAAGGGTTTACTAGGTTAAGTTGCGATTCTTTTTTTTTATCTCATGACAGTATAATTGCTGAAACATTTTCTACACATATCACTTTCAACTTTTTCTAGCCATAGTTTTGACTTCGTTAAACTATTACCGGTAAATCAGTGATGTAAATATGTAGTAGTATAGTATATACATGGATTGTACCGGTATGTAACAATGAGCTTTGATTTAAATAGTTATACTAAACCTACCATAAAACATTCTATATTATTTGAATTACCCCGGTACAAATCTGCTGCATTTTCAATTTTCATCTGATCTTTTATCTATAGCCCTGTTTTCAAATTGTTCGAATAGTACCACAGTCCCACAGCTAAGCCTTTTTTATCCAATCAAAGACTGATGGTTTTTGCTCTATCTATTTTCTCTGAATCTCTCTATTTTAAACTGTGAGTGACAGATTTTATGGGAAAGGAGTGCATATAATTCAACTACTTTTAAATTATACATTCAACAATTGTTAGTATGTACCAATAATGTTATCGCTCATTAGCACTTACCATTTAAGACATTATATAATTATATACCTAACAGATCTTGAATCAGTATATTATTTACAGATTTTAATATTTGAATTTTTGTTCTAAAAATAACAAATCAAGAATATTCTGTATTTTATGCATTGCTTTAGACATTTACCTTTATTTTAACAGAAAAGTATGGAAAAACTAACAGAGATAGAGTTCACAGGGATAAATGTGCAGGACAAAGCACCAAGGAACTTCTCTAACAATGCCTCCAGCATTTTGATTCAGGTTTGTTCATACCTACAATGCAAACAGCTGTTGACAAGTCTAATTCATTTTGATGTTTAATATGGAACAGATTTAATTGATTTGAGTTTGATTCCTTGATTTTTATTTTTTATAAAGGAGGATGACATTGAGACACCATTTGGCAACTTTCATGTGGCTATTCAGGGAGACAGATCGAAGCTTGCCATTTTGACATTCCATGATATTGGTCTGAACAGTAAGTTGGAGGATTTCAAGGACATATTTATCATCTCGATACTTTTAACGAATCAGATACATCTATCTTCCAAATTCAATTCGTTTAGTATCAATTAAAATACAAATTATCAAATCTTGATTTTGTTATACATCATTAAATAAAATATAGAACTTTTCATAAACGCAAGAGAACATAAGTCTAAATAAGAATTGGCAGTTTGATATCCATATGCTTTTTATGCGACATTTTTTAGACATCACATGCTTCCAAGGATTTTTCAACTTTACGGACATGCAGCCAATCCTGCGAAATTTCTGTGTGTATCACGTCAACGCTCCCGGACAGGAAGAAGGCGCTCTTCATTTACGACCTGAGTAAGACTTATACCATCCTTTCTTGTTTTTATTTTTAATTTAATGTTTTTTTTTTATTGTATAAAGACTTACACTGTTTTGCAATACATTATATTATTTAAGCAGAGACATTCACTTCATGTGTAGTTGGTGAATAAGTTCTACTGTATGGACTTCATTTGTCTACAGTTTTACTGAGGTTATGGGATCTGAAACAGGGATCTATCCCACATAAAAAACTTGTTTCACCATTACAGAAAGATAGATTTTGCACTTATGGACCGTACATAAATTTTCCCAGTGTACACTTGGACGATTAAAAAAACTGCAATGTTTTGTTCAATGACAGTTTGTTTTGAGCAACTGATCACCAAGTTACAAATATGTCTGGTATACCTGTGTGTTGATTTTGATCAAAGCATGGTAAATGGAGATGGAATATTCAAAACTTAAACATGGTCTTGGTTTTATTCAATGGTGTAGGCTTATGTTGTAGGGTTCTGAATAATTTGTAGAGAGCATGCTATTTATGGAAAGTGGTTTATAGGTTTTTGTGATATTCACATCATGCAAAAGGAAAAACAATCTATGAATAAATTGTAAAAGTTTATTTTAACTTGTGAAAACTTTTCATTATAAAACATAAAAACATCAATAAAATTACATAAATTGCCTTTTGTTGCACAGTAAATCATGCAGTGTAACCTCCATATAAATGATGGACTTGTTTGAATACTGTTGCTTATATTTATTGTTTGCTATTTTCAATAGGCAAGATGCCCTAGGCAACCCAGAATCACTGGGTAACAGGTATGTTTAGCTAGGCCACCCCAGACACAGAAATGGCTAGTACACATGTAGACAACAAGAGGAAAAAGATTTCTTTGCTTGTAAACCCATCTCTCTCACTTCTAACAATGACTTAATGATCACAACAAAAATAGAAGTTGTAAATTGTGCAAGCAAAGCAATCTTTTTGTCTCTTCTCTCTGAATTTTATGTCTGCCAAATGAACTCTAATATAACTACTAGTAGCTGGATGAAAACTCTTTATGCAAGTTCATTATGCTATTAACAGAAGTTTATTGTTACTTTGTAAATTGTTTTGACCCTGAACTGGAAAGCCATTTCTGTCTTAGTTGTCTGCCTCCCTAGCTAGAGAACAAGGAGACATCATGTATTAAAGTCAGACCTCTTGTTTTCTGCTTGTCTTTGCACTACATGCTGCGCAAGTCTTAATTTGCTGCTGCCAAACAGAGAAATGCTTTGTAAAACTTCAGGATTTACTGCTTTATTTTCAACTTTGATGAAGAATTTCTGCTAGTTGTCTGAGAAAAGCTTGCTTCCGAAAAATTCTCTTGAAGTGAAATTAAAATTGCAAATTTGTAGATGAAAAATGTTTGTGCAAATAATGGATGTTTTCTTTTCTTTTCTCTTAATCATTTTTACATTTGCTGACAGAGAATATTACATCGGAAGTCAACTCATTGCTTTTCTCTGGATTGTAGGATTTTTCTTTCTTTTAGATTGTACTGCAGATTTCCAATCCTTTTCCTATATTTTGAATGGAAAAATATTCAGCCTTATTAACATCTTATAAACCAAAGTATATCCCTGTAATCAAATACTACTTATGTCTCATAGTCTCTCCTATAAAACAACCACCCAATCTTGGATAAATTGTGAAAAATGGTAAAAAGTGATAAACAGCTTCTAAGGACCGAGATTGTGTAGAAACAATAAAGACATTATGCACTCCGTTTTTTTTCTCTCATATTTTATCTCATAATTAGACAATGAAAAAGGATATTTACTGGAAAATTACAGTCAAATAACTTAATGTAACAAAAATTATTTGAACATTTTTATAAAGTTTAACTGTTTTATACAGGTGAGGTCAAAGGAAATGCATGGATTCTGCTAGAATTGCAGTTGTTTGATAAATTGTTTGCATGTGTCTGCTGAAAACAAATTTGCATGTTAGCAATTACAGTACAAAGTGTAATGACGATCATACATTAAATGTCCACTATCGTGTGCATTCAGATCAATCTATTCCTTCATAAACTTGAATGCATAAATGAAGATAAGTAATGTACCAGTAAATGGACAGTACATTGACTCTCATTTTCTCTAGTACCCTGTATTCAAAGTTATACAATATATTTTTTATCAATCATTTACTTAATATCTTTATTAATCTTTATATTTTTCTAACACAATACTTTAGTAGCTTGACACTGTAGAAACTACATTCCTATGTACTGTATATGAACTGTATGTAGTAATCTAGTGAGTTAAACTTAACCCCATGTCAACTTGGTGACAGTTCTAGAGACCATGGTATTGATACCACAAGTTGACCATCTCTCCCTTCTCACGATAAAGTTTCCCACTTCAACAGCTAGCTCTTGTATTGAATTAACTTATCTTCTTGTCTCTTTCTTTAACATCTGGAACACTCAAACAGCTACTTGAGAGACCAGTGGTTTGTAGAATTGCATCCAAAATAAACCAACACTTTCTCTTTATTTATTACTTTTTATACAATATACATGTGTACCGTAATTGATTTCAGATTTTATACTCTATATTTTTAGAACTTTTTTTTTACCATAAGATAATGTGTATATAATTTCTCTCAGTTTGTGAAATATATCGACTTTTCTGTGTTGTGAACTTGTGAAATTGCTTTGATATAAATGAATTATTAATTTTATTGAGTATCGAATAAGTTTTGTATGCAAGATTTCGATTCCACAACTTTAGTAGCACCAATATTTAAATCAGTTTGAGTTTAAGCTTGATATCATTTTTGCCTGTTAAATGCTGTGCTTTATTTAATTCTTGGTATAAAATTCTATATTTTCATAAAATTCCATACTTTTATGTTGTTTTGTGTACCAAAGATAAAGTGGTTAATTGAATATGATAAGTCAATTGATTAATGCAGAACTGGCTGTTTAACGAGTGATTCAATAATCATTGTTAATGGAATTTCTAGCCGTACAGTGAGTGACTTAACATGCATAATTATAAATCATTTTCTCCCCCACAGTTTTACCTACCCTACCATGGATCAGCTTGGCGAGGCTATTCATTCAATTGTCCAACACTACAAGTAAGTTTTCTGATCTGTAAACTATTCAGATATTTCATATTAATCCTAGTATCCAACCATTTTATATACACAAGGACGTCTCTTCATTACAGGTAAAATACATGTAGCATTGTCATTTTATTATTTTTACCTGAGATATCAGGTATGTCAATATGTTTGATATTTTTTCTTTTTACTGAATATTCATCAAGGAGTATGCCACAGTTTGGGTGGTTACCCCCCTCCCCCCACCTTACCCCACCTTATTTAAGAGACAAAATCAAAATGCATATATATATTTTCATATTTGAATTTATTAATTCTGGGTTTAACTCGCTATTTGATTGGCTGAAATAAAAGACTAATGTGAAGTATGTATCAATTGAATTTTGTGTAAATTCGTGTCATTTTAAAAATGAAATGGTTTCATTTTCTACACCTCATAGCAGAAAACGATTTTATGAGGAATTAATTTTTATGAAGCATTTTTCATATACAGTATGCAATGAAGGGAAGATTTACATCAGGAATTCAATAAATAAAGTATTTTTAGATGCATAATTGATATTGTTTATTGTCATAATAGTTTATTGATGATCTTAAATTTGATGTGTCTTTCAAAATTGTTCATCTAATAGTTAAGGCATGTTCAGAGTTTGTATTCTGATTTCCTTTTCAGAATCAAGAGATTCATAGGTTTTGGTGTTGGAGCAGGAGTCAATGTTCTGTGCAGATATGCTGTAAGTTTGAGAAATGTATTTCATACATTTGAAATTTGACTCTACAGTTTAAGAAATTACAGGTGAATCTCGATAACTCGAACTTCAGGGGACCATGATTAAACTTCGAGAGATCAAGAGTTCGAGAGATCGAAAGTTAAAAAATATCTGGAAATTTTTGTTCCGGTCATTTTGGTTCTAAATTCATAGTAGCCGGAAGTTTGTATTCATAACATTGAAGGAGTGTCTAACATGGTTTCATTAGTATTTTATGCTATTCTACTTCAATTTCAACAATGAAGAACTTAGTCGTGTGTTTATTAAGTGTTATTTTTTTTAAGTTTAACATTTTTAAGTATTTTATGTTTTCTTAATCACAGAATATTTTAAATAAAGAGAGGTTTAATGTACCGTTAATTTCACATATGTTGAAATTAATAGATCATTACAAATTAACTATCTACCCTTGAAAGGAAGCAATGGGTAGTGTCACCTACGTAGTCAACCAATTAACACTACCATGCTAGCCACAGGTGTTCACTCATTCATCCAGGTAAGGTCCACGCGGAGCTAATTATACACTTGATCGGTTGCGTGTATACACAGCCACCACTTCGAGTTGTCAAGAGTGAAAAACAATGAAATATGTATAACGGGACCAAGGTTTTACTTCGAGAGATCAAGAACTTCGAGAGATCGGAGTTCGAGAGATCAAGAGTAAATTTGCTTAGTTATAAAGAGAAAAAAATTGGGACCGTGATTTCACTTCGAGAGATCAAGAACTTCGAGAGATCGAAGTTCGAGCCATCGAGTGTCACCTGTATGTGTCAATTCCACATCACCTGGAAAATTGTCTCAGACTTTTTTCTATCATTTAAAAAACTACATACATGTATACTAGTGTAATGAATTCTGTACTCTAATAGCTCAATCATCCTGAACACGTGGACTCCTTGGTATTGGTGAATGGATCGGCAGACAAAGCTGGCTGGGTGGAGTGGGGATATCAGAAGGTAACAGCTCTATTTTATTGATTAATTCATAATTTGATTTTTTCATAGCACAGAAAAAACCTACATGTATTAAATCTACATATGTAATCCATGTCTCTTTCTAGCCCCAGAATGTATATTTCAACACAATTTTTTTTCTGAGACGTGTTATTTCTGCTATTTTCATTAAATTATAAAAAAATTGAGATTACCAAGGACTAAAAAGTTAACTGAAAAAGAAATAGACTTTAATGACTTCTGCAATTTCACCAGTCATAATCAAAATGCTTTAATTTATCAACTTTTATTTGACTTGTGTAGAATTTTGAAAATTCCAGAAATTCACACTTTGAAATTACATTTTTTGTAGCTGAATTCTTGGTATCTCTGGAGAGGAAACATGACCACATTCACAGAAGACTACCTTCTCTGGCACTGGTTTGGATCAGTAAGTCATTTAGCTGAACAAAGAGTTTATCATAACTAAAACCATAAAACTGAGTCATTTGGCAGAACAAAGTGCTAGTCTTAGTAAAAGCATAATAAAGCAGCAGTTTAAATTCTTGTTTTTGGATTACTTATTATGTACACGATTGCCAATTATTTGATGTTTCCCCATTTACAAATGATTTACTTGGATGGGAAATAAATTGATAAGTTCAAATTAAAGTTTATATATATTTTTGTTCTTCCAGAAGACCCAATGGGAAAACTGTGATTTGACAACTGTCTACAAAGAATACATCAAAAGCATCAATCCTCAGAATCTTTCACTATTGATTGAATCCTATCTGGCGTAAGTCATTTTTCCTTATTAAGAACAGATTTAAAATTGAGAAGAGAACAAATTGTTTGGAGCCTTAAAATAAACACAAAAGGAATTAAATTATAGCCCTGTCCATGATTGAATCTAAGGAGGGGGGGGGGGGGGGGGGGGTCTAGAAAAATTCAAATTTTTTAAATTCACATGGTAAAATTACCAAAAATATCCCTCGGACCCCCTCTATCCCCCTGGAAAAATTGTCTGGGTCTGTGCATGCTGTCTTATTGTACCACCAGCTGTTTATAACAAATCACATTATGCAAAGGATAAACAAATAACTGCATGTCATAAACATATGTGGCATCCAATTACAAAAAAGAGGTTATAACTAAAGTTTACTCATCACTTTTTTTCTAGGAGAACCCCTCTTGGCATCGAAAGAGAATTGGATCCAGTAAGAAGGATTGGAACCAAAACTCTAACGTAAGTTATGGTCTTGGATATGTGTGTATTAGTGTATGTGTGTGATCATCTTGGCATTTCATGTGATGAATTATGAACCAACTAGTTGACTTCAAGTTAATGTTATTTGAAAATTGTATGTCCAAAATACAGCTCATGGACTTTAACAAGTCAGAGCTTGATAGGATTAAAAATATGCAGTAACGTATGGAAAATAAATATACTGAATTTTTATCATGTTATAGATGCCAGACATTGTTAATTGTTGGCGATGACTCCCCTCATTTGGATGAAACTGTTGAACTAAATGGAAAGTTGGACCCAGAAAAAACAGATTTTCTGAAGGTAATTTTCATTGCATTATTAAATCATGTTTAAAAGTCATAATAGTTAAGTCTGTACTTAATCTTGCAGAAATGTTTTGTTGCCTGAAAACAGTGAAAGAATTATAGAGAATTGTAGCTTTATGAAGGTATGATTCTGTTCTTTAGATCCAGGATTGTGGAGGGATGCCTTTGGAAGAACAACCAGGCAAAGTGTGTGAAGCTTTCCGTCTATTCTTGCAAGGAATGGGATATGGTAAATTTTTAATTATGAAAGTGTGAAGCAAATAATTGTGATATTTTATTGTTTTAAGCAAAACAGACTGGCATTTAGAAAAGTAAAACGTTTGATTTTAGCATTGAATGAAAGTCCTGCATTGTCAATAACTTGGCATAGTGTATGCGGTAGTCTCTCTTTTTACTTGCACATCTTTTGTAATATAGAAAGGTTGAAAAAATTGAGTACCAGGTACATGTATTTTGATTTATAACCAATGTATTAATATTAGGTTTGAAAAGTAAAATGAATAAATTTTATCTTTATTTCATCATAAATCAATAAAAAAAAGTCCTATATCCATAAAGAATTTTTATAGCTAAATGTAAGTAATGCAATGTACCCTGGTATTTATAAAAAATAGCTTAAATCATTGAATATCTAACTGGGATACTAAATTACTGTTTCTCTTACAGTCCCTACTTTGCGACAGAGTACCAGCACAGTGTCACAAGTCGCAAAGAACTACCAACAGCAGCTGGACGACTTCAGGGGAACGAATACTGTATGCTGAATGATTGGAACATTCCAGTGACTAAGATACGCAAACTACAAACAGGCCCTGAGCTTACTGAGCAATGGAAGCACTGCCCAGTGTTACTGTTTTCTTCCAATATTTGTAAATTTTGTAGATACCCCACCAAGTGAGATATAAGGGACAGCCACCAATAAACAAGGCTTTGTGTACTTACAGTGTCTGAATGTGCAATGCTATAATGTGTTCTTTTTTCTTCAAGTGCCACGTTTTATTTGGAGGATATGATTTTCATTGTACAGATATGAAGTGAAAGACGACGAAACCCTAGTTTATTCATCATTAAGAATCTTAGTTGAAAGTTGTGAAATATCTGGGAAAAATCTAGCTTTATTAGTGTAGTGCTTTGACAGACATTATAAGTTTATAGCACTTTGGTATCTAGATCGTCTCCACAAAAAAGTAGAAATTTATCATGAATAACGTGTATATGTAAAAACCTCATCTATATAGATCTTATTGCATTTCAATGCCAATTAATTTGTGTATTAACTTTGCAATGTTTTGTTCAATTGATATTTATTGTTGAAGATTTTTATACTGTACAGCTTTACTTTTACATGTACATATCCGTTATTCCATTACATTTTCAATTTGCTTGTATTATAGTGTACAGCTGATTACTGACAACCAGTTTGTTTTTATTGTTTTTTGCAATAAATCAGGAAACAAGAATTTTTTTTTACTATTTTGAGTTTTGAAAGAGCAAAATCATTATCAAGCAAAAACAGGCCTGGTTTATAATGTTGCACTAAAATAATGCATATAAATTATACCGCTATAAAGAAGTTGAAATAAAAAATTCATAAACATTATTGCAACATACTGTGAATGTATAATATTGTGCGTATACAATATTGGGCGGGAAATGATTTTTCATCAAGTCACTGTGGGTTTGAATTGGCTTTGATTTCTGGATGTGCCTATCCCTATATATATCTATGTACATATATACTTATATACATCTATGAATCGCATTTAGCAATGTAATTGATTTAGCGACGCCATTTCCCGACAAAAGCGCTAAATAGAATACACAGCCAAATGTAATACGTTTACAGTATATGACAGCTTCAAGTAGGTGACATAATTCTAACAGAGAGGACAAGTCATCCAAATACATGAGCAGGATCAACTAGAATAGTTATTTACCCCTCTATGTAAAATTTATACTTCCACTCACTGTCCTACCTTGAAAATATATCACAAATGTATAACTATATAATATGTCTACATACAATTGTATATGGAATACAAATACCTATTGGGGGCTGTATATAATGTGTCTGTATCAATACTAACATATTTCTAGGAATTGTGTATATTTATAACTGTTTATTTCAATGTATACCCTTGCCTATGTATGACAACTTGGTATGTGTTATTTCAGATGTACCCTCCATTGTAACTTACTATGCTTACTTAACAGTACAATATTTATATATTTCATCCATTATTTGTTATAATCATGTTGTTTTATTGTTTAATGTATATGCCCCCCGAGGGCCCTTGATTGGTGAATAAACATATTTAAGAAATAAAGTACGAGTTTTCGTGAATGTTGCAGAATAACCTCCTCGGTCTCGAAATGTTGTTTAGAAAAATAAAAGCCGAGGCGAATCTGCAATATTCACGATAACAAAAACTTTATTTCTATTCTACTAACAGCTCCGACTATCAGCTGATCGGTATATCTTTTGAGAGAGGAAGTAGGTCATATTTTCAAGCGAGATGAATCTGATTGGTTGAGACGGCTGTTCCGCGTAACCCCAAAGGTTTTGTTAGTAATGTTTGTTTACAAGTACATCGATCGCAGACTATCGATCGGAATCGAATGCAGACGATATATTTTTCGATGAATGACATACACACTTAAATTATTTATGATTTTTTTTTATTAATTTAGATTAATGAATTCGATAATTAACGTATTAATTTGTTTTTTTTTTATTTGGACGAACAAGCAGTGAAAATGTGTTGGGGGAGGGTCTTGGAACAGCCGCGATTAGCTCTTTGAAATAAACATTAAAAAGGGAATACACATCCCTCTAAAGGACATTAACCCGGGTTATCAATATTTTTTTTATAAAGAGCAAGTTTTTAAGTTATAAATTCATGATCGACTCGAGTTTGGAATGTGTTTCAGATCTGATAATTTATTGATGACGTTCGTGGTATATTGGAGAATAATGTCCGCGGCATCTCTTTGATCTCGGCAATAACTGTAGTAGAATTAATAATTTTGTGTATCGAATGCTATCATTCAAGTAAGGTGTATGTATATCTGCTTACTTTGACGCTCGTGGAGCCCCCTACGATCATTTGGCTTTGCAAGTTGTAAAGTTGTATGGTTTAAGCTCTAGATTTTGAATTCAGTTGAATTTGTCGACCCTACCCCTGGGGATCATTATTTGAACAAACTTGAATTTACACTGCCTGAGGATGCTTCCACACAAGTTTCAGTACTTCAGGCTAAATGGTTTATGAGAAGAATATTTTTAAAAGATTTTTCTCTATTTATGTTGTTTGAACCACCGCGGGTCAACGAGTTTGTATTGGCCAATCTGTCGCGTGGGCAAACTACGTCTCGGTCTAAAATCATCTCTGGCGGAACAATTTTTTTTATAATAATAACTTAATAAGTAATATATTTTTACAGTTATAGCACAACTCTGAAACAAATAGGCCATCACTAGGCCGAGTTATATGCGCGTACAGAAAAGCTGAAGATAGAAGGGTTGATCTCAATTCTCTACAGACGCAAAACTGGTGAAATCATTCCATCATAATAAAAAAACATTAGGTGTATTGTTCATATTCTATGAATGATTGACGAACAATAATTTTGAATGGAATAAATACATGTAGGAAAATGGACTGAATAATTCATGAAAAAATTGCCAATCAATGTTAAAAAAAAAAGTAGGAAGCCGCATGGATAAAGGATAGTGGATATTTCTTATTTTTTCTTTCCATAAAAAAGATATATTTTCAAAATCATCTGAAGATTAATTTGCTTAATTCATCTTCACTAATGCAAAATAAGTGATAGTCCCAGCATTTGCTTCAAGTTGTGTCTGCCATTCCTGAATGGAACTTGGACGCGATACTGTACATTTTTTATCACAAGTTGCTTTTCACTTTATTTAGACTATATTGAGTAATTTAATTTTTCTACTTTTCATTTTTAAAAAAAACTTTTTACCCCTCATTTGGGCCTTCCCTTAAACAGGTTTCCAGGTACCAGTCAGGAATATGAACGTAGGGAAGCTCATGCAGGATTAGTTTGGGAGGTTTGATTGTATTTACGATCATGTTTAGTTAAACAATAAAATGCTTCTTTTGGTGTTTCATGAAGTTAGCGATATTTGCAGAAAAAATAGATAACCTGCATGAGATATTTAAACAATAAAATGTTAGCGGGTTATGTAACTTTTCTGCAATGTCGCCACCTTCATGTCTCGCATGAATCATCAAAGAAAGCATTTTATTGTTTATATTTACATCTTCCTTTTAACAAATTAATAAATGGATTGTAAAAAGTCAGTAAAATTGGTTAAAGTACGTTAGCTAAAAGAAACAGCCAAGTCGTCTCCTATGGGAATGTGAGTCTGACATCATCATGATTATTTCGTGCAGTCCATGATTATTTTTGATATATAGGTCGCTGTAGGTTTCGGCCAATCGATAAACGGGTCGTGTAGATTTCAGTCCTGTCAGTTTCTATAGCTATGAATTAACTACATGTATAAGTTTCCGTAGAAAATAGAGTCAATCATCCTCAATAGATTTAAATATGTGAATATTGATGTTGAACCCCACAAATAATATTGATTCAACGGTACTCTCCTCTAGAGAAGACGATTTTTTAAACCGTCACGCCTTATTTTCTTGTCTCCCATTTAATTTTAAAGTTGCTATGTACAAAGTTTGGTTGAAATTGTCTCAGAGTTTCAGATGAAACGCGAAAATTTCACGCCAGCAAGGACAGGCACTGAACCATTATGATTTATGTTAATCAAAACTTTCAGCTTTGGTGAGCTAATATATCAGAGTATCAGCAATACTAGTAGCATTTAGTAGTTACATCAGAAGTTCCTGTTGTCTGGCAAAGAAAATGTCACAAATGCCCAATTAAATTGCAAAATTATTTTTTTTTTTCATGTAAATCCTTTTTTATAATAATATAATACCATTTTGCAAAAAGAACAATTTCTAACTAAAGTCAGTTTGATTATTTTAACAGAGAAAAACAAGAAATAATTGCCTCAAGTTTTGGTGGAATCGAACCCTCAACATAAAAATTCCAGTTACACGATCACACAGTCGCTATCTCAAGCTATAAAAAAATCTTTTTACATTGTGTATAACAAACTGTGGTCGGGCACATATGAGGAATGTGCACTTTATCTGCATTTTAGACAATATTTGATATGATACACATATTATAGCTATAAGTAAATTGTATATTCAGTAAATTATATAGCATCAACTTCGGTAAGATACAAAATGAAATCCGGAATCTCACTTCAGTGGACAACATAACGTATCCGGTTTTGCATTTAGTTTACTTTAATTGGATGAAAACTGGGACCAGTGTATCAATGGTGTATTGAGTGTGTGAGGAGTGTTCACCAACAAAATGAGATAAAACCCTTTTAATCTGGAATTAAGGCATTTAGTGGACACAAAGAGAAAGAGAAGATGAAGTACTTAACAGGAAAAATGTAACTATTCGATATTTTTTCGTGTCATTTCTTTGTAATTCCGGTAACTGTTATATAATGTGGATGTCTATTACACCATACCGTGCGTGTGTTTGTAAACAAGGGTATTGACGATCAAGAATAACAGGATACTCCGGTTGATTCAGGCGTACATATTCAAGGTATTTTACTTGTATTTTGTGTGATATCGGATAATTCTATTGAAATTTTAACTTCCTAGAAGATCAAACAAGAAGTCCCCCTACCAACCCCCCCCCCCCCTTCAAAAAAAAAAAAAGGCTGCCAGTCGGGAACATATATTCTGTAGTAAGTCTGTGTCTCTGCTGCTAGTCAGTAGACCAGTCCACAGTGACAGTTCATTAGAACAATGTAAAAAAAATGCACCCCAGGTTAAATCTACTAAAATTTCCCAGGTTTGAATTTTTTCGGATCGGGTTTCGATGACACTTTCTCTACTCCCATCCCCCTACCACCCCCTTCACCCCCCCCCCCCCAAAAAAAAATACCAAAAAATTGAGGCAAAAAAAAAGAAACCTCAGTCCTCAGCATTGTGAACCATGGCCATTATTTACTATCCTATCCCATCTAAGAGAACTAAGTGGACTTTGGGTTGAGACGATGTTCGGACCAAAGATGTTTATGCATCTCAGTTTGCTCAGTAATTCGATACAGATAATACCTCATGTAATATTAATTCATTCATACGAAAAAATCTTAAGATTTCTTTTTTAAACACTTTTGCTAAGTTGCCTGGCTGAAGATTGCTACTAAAACGATTCCGTAGAATTAGAATTCTGCATTGATGACATACCAGTTTGGGCTTCCTGGATGACTTAGCAAAAAGGAAGAAAATGAAGAAAAAAAATAATTTTGCCAAAAATATGGTAAACAAGTTTTTATCACATGTTTATCTCAATATGCGGTGGATATCACTCAGGGGATAAATTTTCGATATTCCACTGTGTGTTCTTACGCCACATGACGTCATAATCAAGCATTACGTAGCTTCAGGCAGATGATTGACGTAGAATGAAAAAGGCTTGGGGATAGAAAACACACAACTCGTTGAATAAAAATCATATACCATCGCAAATCATGAGAGATCCTATATTTCTGTAACCCTAGTGTTTAGGAGATTGATCTCTCAGTAGATCGGATACAGAACTCCTAAGCATCAATCTTACAAACTAAAGGCTTATCGATAAAGAGACATGGTGACGCACAACTTTTAGCAAATATCGAATTTTTACATGATTTCCACTTTTTTTATTTATCATATAAAAAGGTGAACTTTTGAAAAAATATGGTGTTTAAAAGTAAATAAATCAAATTAAAAGAGAAAAATAGAATTAAGCGTTGGGCGAACACAAAAATATTGAGTTTCCTTTCCGCTTCATAGTCACACACACGCAGGGAAATGTAAATATTGCAGTATGGCATATATCATGAGCCAGTGGCCTCTAATTGAAACCTGATGTCTTCAAGAACTATATATTTTTAAATATGCACTATCTATGCACATTTCTTACCACAGACATCGAATAGCTTCACATTCAAATTCTGTTTCAGTGTGTCAATCCCACTGTAACTATTTTTAGACAGCAATCGCAATCACGTGACACTAAAATCAATGTCCAGAACAACTCGGTTTGTTTACATGTGCATTTTTTTTTTATGAGATTTAATGACTTGTTAACTGATATATAATAACTTATGATACGTAAAACTTTCCGTATGATGGAATTTAGTATATTTCTTCTGATTTCCGTTGTCATAATCAAAAAGTAAAACATCTATTTGGAGTCACCGTGTCACTTCAAATATTGAAAAACTTGCTTACCAGAAGTTATTGCATTTGATGTATATATCTTGATGTCTCTCCATCCAATTTAAGGTGGTATGGGACACTTCCATATTGTGACGTACTGTTTATCGAAATAAACAATAAAATCAAGTGTAATTTTATGAACAATTTTTTTCCCTATGTAGAACACTAACAGCGTAGCGCATTGGGTTAGAGGATTCCCTTCAAATCTGACGTAAGTCATGAGTTCTAATCCCGCTGGGGTTTTTAAAACTTTTACCTTTCCAAAAATGTATAAAACATATTTTTTGGCTGAATATTGTAAAATTTGAAAATTCTTATATAAGTATTTTGATTATAATGCACTTTAATCCACATTAATATCGACAGATGTCCCATACCACCTTAATTTATCCGCCAAAAACCTTATGTTTTGAGCATATTTTTTTCTTTTGGTCAAGCTGGTCTAAAACCTCACCCATTCCAAACTGTGACCTTGAAAGAACCAATTCTTTTGATCAAAGGTCAAGGTCTTATTGCCTTTGTCAAGAGTATATTTCTCTCCCTTTGGTCCTGTTCACACATGAATGTCTGTCTGTCTGAATGAAAAAGGAATGAGAAAGCAAATATGCATTTTCATTTATACCCTTTACACTGAATCAAAATTTCTCTAATTTCTAAATGATAACACCACACATATTTGTGCATACCTGTAGAACAGGTGTTCAATAAATATGATACAGTGTAGCTTATACCAGTAATAAATGTTGTAGTCTTGTCTTCAGAACAAAACTAAATTTGAAATTAAGTGTTTGATATACCAGTAGATGTTTTGTGATAACTATATCCAATAAGTTTTACACTAACCATTAAGCCGGGATAGTTCCCTTAGTCCAAATAGACTAGAAATGCTGAGTTTTCGTTTTGGTATATACTATATGGAGCTGTTTTAACAAGAGCTTGGACTTTCGATGGGATGTTACTATCTTAAGTTTGCTTATCAAAACAAGCTGTCAAATATTTACCTCTTTTCTTCTAATTCTCTAAGAGAAGCTCATTAATATTCATAGATTCTCAAGATCTGCTCTGTTGTGTGAAATTGACGCTGTTTCAACTGAAATATACATCCCTGGATGAAGTCGGACAAGTCTCATTTCATTCAATATATTCATATCTATTAACCAATGACTGGACAGTTAACTTTGAGTAGACCCATGTTCATCAAATCGGAGTTTGTCACAAATCTAAGCTCTTCATTGAAACGGCTCTAAATGCTAATGGAATGGCCAACATGCACTTTAAAGAAAAACATTTTTGGCTGATTGTTATTAATACTTATTATAGACTTATGGATATAGGCTTGTATTGTCATGTATGCATGGTAACTTAGCTAAATTTCTGAGTTCTCAATGCAGCTTGTACAATAAACAGTTAAATCATTAGGATCTCCTAGGAATTTGATGAAACTGGTTTATTCCAATCGGCATACAGCTTATTAATGGAAGGATCTATTAATAATGTTTGTTTGTAGGAAATAAATAATTTGGAGAATGCGGAATACGTGTACTGGTATGTGGTCGAACTGAAGTACCAGAAGTATGTGTACATGTATGAACATGTAGTACATGTACATGTATACTTATGCTTTATTAGTTAAAATGTCAAAACAGGAACTTCTAGTATGTCAGATGGACTAGTATAAATGTCAGGGATATAGGAGGCAGTTTATACTGCAGATCTTAAAATCATTGCCTATAGAAACAACAACAAAAGGATGGGCTGGTATTTATTTTCATTCATTTGAAGAATGCTTATTGAAAAGTAGGGTTATCAAATCAATTAGTATTTTGTAGCACTCATCTGCACTTTAGATATATTACATATAGACAGTTATTATTCAATTCGTCATAAAAGCTTAAAAATTTAAACTTACATTTACCAGGTACTCACCAGGACAAATACTTATAATCATAAATTTTTCTGGGTGTATAATTTTAGGATGTTAATCCAAATAGTATGTTTTAAGAGTTGAAAAGAAAAAATATATTTTATCCCTTAATATGAGAATATAAAACACTCAGATCATTTAGAAAAAAATTAGCAAGTTGAACAATTAAAATCACATATGAAAAATGACTTAACAATGCCCTGGCATGAAATGGTAGATTTGTACTTGTTAAAAAAGTATTTAGATACTATATTGATAGAAGAGAACACAAAGATTAGTTTGACAAAATATCAAAAAAATTTAATGTGGAATGAAATGAACAATAATTCATATAAATTTGTGTAGTGCAACTTAATTTCATTGTGCCAAGATATCATTTGTGATCATACATGCAATTACACGAATTAATTATAAGTAAGTTTGGAGATGATGGTATGATCCTATTGTTAACAACCTGGCCTCTTTGTCTGTAGAAATTGTGTAGAGTTTTATATAAAATCATTGTAAAGCTTAATATTTACACATTTGCAAATATGCTTCCTTATATAAACCTATAGAATAGCTAAAACATTCAATTCTGTGTGAACTTTTCATGACATCACAATGATAATCGCATGCGATCAAATCTTCTGAGAAGCCCTTTAGGCTTCACAGGATTTGATCATTTGACCAACCAAGTTCATATCCCGGTGAACTTTTTAACATGCTGTTTATTTCTTAAATAATGATCATAAATTGATACCCTCCATTTGGAGAGTATACCGTACAAAGATTTTACGTGCTGTTAGGAAGGCACTCATGAAATTTGTTGAACATGACATTAAAAGCCCCAAACAAGTAAGAGATCATTGACATTTTTTATGTTAAACATGGTAACAATAGACTAGATTTTCATACTTCTATAAGCACAGAAGAAAGCAATAATGAACATAATACATGCGTAGTACCGGTAATTTATTTTTACACACTAAATGAACAAAGTTTACAGGAAGAGTGAATGTTTCAGATTCATGAAACACTCTGGATTTTCATATTTCTAAGCACCAAAAAAAGGTGAAAATGAATATCTAACATACTTGGTAATTTATTTATACTTGCAGAATGAGCAACATTTTCAGGAAGAGTAAATGTTACAGATTCTTGAGTGAAACGATTTCCTATCACTTGACAAATAAATCATCATTGCCCTTAATTGTCGTAGTTTATGTAGTTTTGAACTAGCTACAAACAGCTAAGCTGCAGCAATGAGTTTATTAGTATGAGATCCAATAGGTAGATAAGATCTTTAACAGTGAAATTGTCTACCAACACATTAAGTTTTAACTCTCTTTTCTGTACAGACTGATCTTTACACAGAGATATAGGCTGGTGTGTGGCATACCTCTAAAGGCATGCTGAATTAGTTGATGCTGGTAGAATGAAAAAAGTACTAATGAAGGGAACTGAGCAATTGTAATTTGATTACGGCTAATTCAGACTGGGCCTTTGATGATGAATATCTTTCTGAATCTCATCATTTCCTGAAGGAAAATAGAGAAGAGAAAATATGGAGGCTTCGTATACTATAGTATGTACATCATTTATGAATATTGAATAGAAATATCATCAAAGAGAAGTTAAGCCCTCTCTATTCTGATTGATATCTGATCGCTGAGGACCATATTAAGGTCGGACAGAGAGCATCGACTGTAAATGTCATCAGTAGCAGAAGTCAAGCTCCATGGTCTCTTGATGGGACTCTGAGCACTTCATTCAATCTCAGGTCATGATCATTGCTGATGTGATTATAAGATATGTGAATAAATATAACTTTTGACAGATAATAGTCATAGTATTTCATTTTTGATTTACCATAAAGAGTTGTTGAAGCTAATTTATGATAGCAAAAAGTACCTATAAAGGAACTATGTTGTCTATATGTATTACCCATAAGTGTCATTACATATATGAACTGCAATTAAATGTAGGAGATACAAGATTCAAGTTTCCTCTTAATTAACAATGTATATGTCTGATGTGATCATTCATTGTATGAATAGTCATAGGACAAAGTATCGTTTGTAATTGGTATGGTAAAAGTACAGTAACTGTTCCTGTTGTTATCGAGGACTGAATTAGCTATTTCTGTAGAGTACAACTTTAAAGGATTTGGGATTGTCAATTCATGTGAAGTGAGAATTTGTAACGGGGTTTTTGATGCCCATGATGACCGGTGTCATATAATATTTTGATACCGCGAAATATTGAACCCAGGTTCAATATATCGCTGCGAAATATTGATCCCCCCTATAAAATATTGAACCCCAGGTTTAATATATTATGGCCGCTATATATTGAACCCCCCCCCCCCCCCCTTTAACCAGCGATTGGTTGATTCTCTTCTTAATTTTGTTTGTTTATTATAACACATGCATGCTGTGAAAAACCTAGAAAGTAAATAAACACAATCCCACTCAAATTATTTTTCATTGGGAGTTTCATTATTTAGATAGTTGCGATAATTTTAAATTCAGACTCTAGTATAATTGTGTACTGATATATATCATGTACTCTATGCATTGTAAAAAAAAAAAGATATTTAATCTCATTAGATAATGGGAATTTTTTTAAGAAAGCTTCATGTATTTCCAGTTATCAACAATATGGCTTCCTTCTCGAAATCACCATCTTGGCTCTGGTTCAGATTTTGTGACATCGGATATAAATTCTATTATGATTGTAATACATGTATATACTTTTTGTGACTCTGTATTGGATAACAGGGATATCAGTTTGACTGTTATATATGAACAAGCTCCTCCTTTACTGGTGATTTGTAGACTATAGTATGCACACACATGAACAGTATGTTTGTTTTTGTATTTCATTATTAACTGAAATAACATGTTATGCTAACAAATAGTTGTAACATAGAGACAAGAGTATCTATGAGTATAATATTAAGAGTCCAGCAAACGGGCTTCATTTCGTATTACAGAACATATCTCAGTTTGTAGAACGTGGGTGTGATTTTCTGATGATTAATGGGAGTCACATTAATATGTATTAGTGAGGGATTAACTTCTTTCTTTAGACTACTGTTTGATTCAATGCAGCAAATGAACTGGTCTATGGCAGTTGATGAATATAAAGGTGGTCTCTTATCCAGCTAAGCTGTGTAGTGGTACTAAAAGAGATGTCCTTTTTGTTCTAAACAGTGACCAGAGTTATTTATGCACGGAAAAAGATGAAAGTGTTTGCCATGGGTCTGTTTGTGTCAGTGTGAATAAATAGATGAAACCAGCAGCATGTTGTATGCACGTAGCTCAACAGGTGTAGCTGGAGCATTTCTGAGAGTCCTTGGTTATTACCAGGTATGTTAGTTAAATATCAATTAAGCCTCAGACTCACCTAAACTCAGGAGAACTATTGTTCATTTTGGAAGGACGTAATGAAGTTACATGCTGCAAATAACGTAGCCCTCCCTGACTTTTTGTTAGAGAGGGAGGGCTACATCTACAAATCCTTATATCTCTGTAATGGTGAAAGAAAAGGAGTTACCGGTATTCACATCTGCAATAATTTAACCTAAAAACATACAGTAAATTACTTTATTATTTGCATTTCTTACTTGAACTCTAGATATGCAGTTTTGCAGGACATGAATCGATTCAAAATTATTTACTTAAGAATACAAGTTGTTAAAATACATACATCGGTAATTCTACTTGAATTAGTCAACCATGCTTACTTACCTTAACCAATATTGTCTCTACAGGTTGTTTCAACTATACACATCATCAATATATTAACCCAATTTAATTGACCAAAACAGACCCCTCTGTAATAAATTTGACATATTTTACAACTTTAACATGTTGACAGCTAGTATACCCAAATTGAAAAACAATGAATGTTTGTGTCTTTTTGAAATCATGGGTAATTAAATTTTTGTATATTTTGTCAGCTTTGATGCTGTAAACACACCCATTTAAACTGGAATGGTACCTTTTCCAATTGAGAAACACCCCCCCCCCCCAAATCAGCTGATGATTTTGAATATGACCTTGTTTAACATCCAAGATAATGGATTACATTTTACTTCCGTTTATCTGGTTAATTGATAAACTGATGTCTGAATGTATGAGCAATTATAGGGAAATATCAGAGAACTGCATGGATTTTAGTCTGACTCTCAGCTTAAATAATTCATCAGTCTGCAATTTACATGCGACCAATTATGTCTGGTCCTTTATAGGCATCCAATTTCACAGCTGATTTGTTTAAAGGATTCTGTCACCCATCCAATTGTCAAGCCAGCATTCTACTGTGTGCAATTTGGTCAGACTCTGTGATGCTTCACAAAGCTTATACCAAGTTTTTTCTAATGTGTCTACCTGGTATATAGATTTGAGTACATTTAGTTATAAATGGTATACAATATACATTCTGTTTTCCTTATCAACAGAATTAAATTAGCCTTTTTTGACTACTAGTATTTCATTTTCAGCTAGTTTAGCTGTAATATTAGTTTTAAAATTTAAAAATTTCATTATTTCCCATAAACAATTCTTAGGTGTAGCATGATTGCACAACACAAGAAAATTTAGTCTTACTATGTTACATGTATACATTTTACAAACGTTTTGAAATCAGAGTCAAATCGATAAATATTTTATAGTATGCATTAGTCAACCCATCAAAAAAGTGGTCAGTTAGGAAACATAAAGTCCCAGTCATCTAATCCAAAAGCAAATTACGCTAGAAATGCATGACAATCATTGTTAAAGCCAGATCAGCATCATGAACTGGAATAATTGTCTACAAAAACTGTATAGAGAGTTAAGATTCATTTGATTTTAAATAAAGACAGTGAGAAAGTGACACTCATCTCATTTTGATGTCCTTCATTAAGTTGAGAGCCCCTACCTATTTTATAAGTGTTCCTTGTAACCTTTTTTAAAACACTAAAAATGTGACCCCCATCAAATAGTGCAACTTATGAGCTTGCACATATTCAGAACATTTTTTTATTTTTATGAAAATTGTCTGGCAATCTTGTTACTCAACATCATGTCTATTATTGATTATGTATCTGTAAACATCTCAAAAATAGCAACATTTCCCATAATTCCAATATACAGTTTAGATGGGAATTGATGCTTTATGAATGGTTGCTTAGTGTTGATCACTGTTCCTATAACCTTCTCCTTGTCTATTATTTTGAAATTTAAGTGCCCACTTTGTGCTTCACAGGAAAAATATGGGATGTATGAATGTTTTATGAAAGATTTTGAAGTATTGGGAAAATATGACTTTCTGAAAAATGAGTCAATTAATACTTGAGAGGACTAAAATATTTTGAAGCGCTTACAAAATCTTCAATATTGATCATCTTTATCTTTGGTGTAGAGAAACTGCCTGACCTAGCTACCCCCACCCCTACCCCTCTCCCACCAAGATATAGTAGTATTGTATGTATTTTCAATAAGAGTATAGCAAGAAAAGACTTTAGTTGATATACAGAGGCACTGCATGTAGAAATTGCTTTGTATCCTCTGGGAATGAAATGATTCAATCATTAGAAATTCCATCACTTGCTTAATGTACAAACAATTCAATCAATGTGTGGGACAAATCTTTTTTTAAAAAGGGAGTTAAATTCTCTTGGGCTAATATTTTATTGAATAATTAAATAATGAATCTTTGATTCAGTTCTATGCACTAGGGTGCATATTTCCTAAAAGTATATATGAGGTTTTTACTATTGTTTGGTGACAAAACAGTTTAGCTTGTTCATCTGTGTTCAAAAGGAATTAACTAAATTGGAATAAAGTGTTGTGCTTTTGTATCCTGTATCACAATTTAAAAGACAAAGCTTTCAACTCTATCTCCAAACAACCCCCCCCCCCCTCTCCCCCCCCCCCCCCCCCCCCCCCCCCCCCCCCCCCCCACTTTAAATTAAGGCCTAAGAAATACTTAAAATTTTATCCAGAAAAATTGCTGCAATGAAGTTACATTGAGCCTTAGTAGCATAATAATGAAGAGATCTATTGAAAGATTCTCAGGAAAAGATTATGTGTGACGTCAGATTGTCAAGTTAAACATCCTTTGCTACTTCAAGCAGATGAGAAAAAATGAATACTAGGGAATCTTTACCAACTATTGCTTAAGCCTGAGGGAGTGTGAAATTTGTCACAAAGAATCAGAAAAATCTGAAATGCAAAAAGTGACGTAACATGTAAGTGAAATACTCAGGTTTACAAATGGATGCCTGATGTGTAGTCTTCATGCTACATGGGAGATCTAAATTATTCATTTGTCAAATGATGAAGGAAATGGCAGAATGTGAGGTAATTATTGTCATCCTATGAAGTAAATATCTTTTAAATTTACATTAAAAGATATATTGTAATTATATTTAATATCTAAAACCTTACTTGTTACATGTACTAAGTTCTTGATATTAAGAACATTCTGGTTTTGGGGGGGTTTTTTTTCATATCACGAATGCAGGTTATAAATTTTATATGTACTCTAAACATTAGTTAAAAACTTGCTCATAATTAGAGTTGTGCATTAAAATGAGGAAAAAACTATACTGGTGCAACACAATATTTATTAAGGAATTGATATCTCGATGGAGATAGGATTGTACTGTAAATGTATATGTTGTGTAAAGTGTTAGATGTTTGTGTTAAATGTACAAACAGACAAACTCCTGGTCTTTTTCTTCTAATACTTTTGAATAGGCATTAATAGTTTAGCTCAGCATGTCAAACTTTTTACTTGCTGTCTAACAATATTATAGTTAAAAAGGTAAAATGAAATATTAAAAATTGGTAGATTTAAGCATTTGGTTAACAAGAATTCTGATTCTTACTTAAAGTTTAGCTAGCACTTATGATAAATGAATGAAATGAATACCGGTAAAGCAATGAAAGGAAATGTGCTGAATTATCTTTTTCTGTTTTATTGCCAAAAATACTCACTGGTAATTTTGTTGTTGATCAGATATTCTAATTAATTCAAAGACCAAAACATGCACAGTAGAGTGGATTCTGTATCACAATACATTGTTACATGCCTACTCCTGATGTAATAGTACATAATAACTGAATTACTAAAAGCAGTTACCCATAATTCACATTCCTGTAGTGTAAAATATTCTCAATATGTAATAATACATAACTAATTACCAAACAGCTATTGTGATGCAATTTCCTAGTTTTGATGTCATAAATATCTTTCTTTACTTGTCTTATAGTATGAAAATTAGTACCTGGTACTCCTTTGTATGAGGCCACTTGTTTAATTTTGTCTTGTAGGATGAAGATTAGTACTCCTTTGTATGAGGGGAGGAACCCCTTCCAGCTCCAGCTCTTACGGACCAACAGGACCAGGGACTCCCCCGTGGGACTGGATCCTCAACCAGGATTGGATAAAACAGCCTGTGAAGTGGAGAGCTACAGACTGTGTGCTGATGGAAGCTGTATATCACAAGTGGACCTATGTCGTTAGTACTCTCTCTTCTTTATTTGTTCTTTCCAAGCTTGTTGTTCATCCCATGTTTCCATTTATGCCCTAGCTTCTTTGACGAAAAAGGAATTTCAGTCGTACATGATTCCTTCTGAGAACCATTTGATTGTCAGACATCATACTGATGACCTACCTATTTTAAGATCATAATTAAGCAACTAAAATATTTTGTTTGATATCATTTCAAAGATGGACTAGCTTATTTTTCTTTCTCTATCTCTCTGAACAATTTAAAAGATATGATAGTACTTTGTATTAACAATGCCTTTGTCTGGAATAGGATATACAGTCAAACCTCGTTATCTTGAACTACCTGGGACTGGTTAAAAACTTTGAGATATCCAAGTATTCGAGATATCAAGGGTAAATTACTTAAAGAATAAGTGGTTGGGACTTACAAATCACTTTGATATATCCATTGTATTCGAGATATCGGTGTTCAAGATACTGAAGTTCAACTGTGTATGGAAAGTGTAAACAATTGAATGACAATGTTGGTTGAAACTCCTTTGGGATCACAAAGATTGATTGGAAAATTTCATAGGCATTAGTAAATATGTTGTCACAGCGTGCCACCATAAGGGTTTATGATGGAGACTGAGAAAGAGATGGTCCCTATACTGTATTGATTGGTTCTGGGGATTTTGGCATGCAGATTTATAAAAATTCACTCTCTATAAATGTATTGGCTAGGGATGGATGGGTAGAATGACTGCAATGATTGTTTGGTGGTCAGGAAGAAAATGAAATGCACAATACCTGATAAAAACCATTTCGTTGTCAATCACACTGTCTGAATACTATTATAGGAACTGTTCCAAAACAAAAACATTTTGCAACATGCTAAGGAAAATCACTATAAAATTATATACTATATCAAATACTGTGGAATCATTTTTATTCGTGGGGGTCAATGTTCGTGGGTAGCCAAAATTGTTCTGGTTCGTGGGGATGTCATTTCATTGGTAGTGTAATCTGGATAAATTTTATAAATATTGAACAAATGATTGTGTATAGGTTCGTGGGGATGTAAATTCGTGGGCAAGGGTTACCCAAGAAAGCCACGAACATTGGTCCCCCATGAACAATGATGATTCCACAGTATCAACAATAGTTAATGGTTTTAATCCTTGTTCATTCAGTATTAAAGCCTTGTAAAATCTCAAGTCTGTGTGGATACATTTTTACAAACCACAGTTTTGAGTCCACAAGCTCCCTGATGATGGAGAGAATTGAATTTGATGTGAATGACATGTCGGTTACTGTCAGTGGTGTGGATATCTGTATGATAGTTGATGACAATCAACAAATCAATTTGTAATGATGTCACGGTGGCATTATTTGATTGCGTATTTAACAGATTTCAGCACTTAACAGAGCATGTCTGTATGCTCACTGAGTTTATCCAATTGGAACAATAATTGTTCATCTTCGCTAGCCAAGGGTTTTCGGTCCACTCCGCTTCTCATAAATGGGAAAACCCTTGGCTAGAGAAGATGAACAATTATATGAAAGTTCAATATTTCATTCTCATTGGTGACTGTCTTCCAATAACATGAGAAAGTGAAGAATTATCAAAGCAACCTAAGAGAAACAAAGTAATTAATTTTTGACCAGAAATTTATATACATTCTTTCATATATATACCAAACATTATATGTACCATCATGGTAAATACATGTACATGTACATCTGTTTATCTAGATGGATAAAAGATGTCTGATTTTTTCATAAATCCTCAAGATTAATTTAACAAAAAAGTGACAGAATATAGCTGAATTTTAGCTGTTTCTTTGGTAGAAATTTAGATTTCTAACAACTCATTCATCATTGTTATCCCATCTTGTAACCCAATGCGTCCGATTTTTTTCAGCGGAGGAGCAGTTGATGAACCAGAACACGATCCTGATAATGATCGTGGTGGGGCTGGCCGTGGTCATCTTTCTCATCGTCCTGTATTGTTTCCAGCAAAGAAACAGAAGTCCGACTCATAGTCGAGGCCGGTCAGGTGAGCTATCTCTCCTATCATCTAACTATCGGCTCACAAGTATACCATCAAGATAAAACCATCAGGTGAATGGGATGAAGGAAGTTGATTGTAGGGGCATTCACAGTAATTGTAAGAATACTAGGTCAAGATTTTAGCTGATTGTTAAGGCATTCTAGCTTTAAGAATCCTTGAATTAGGTATTTGGAATTGATGAAGATTTCATTATTGGTTAGCTGTAGGAAAAATGTGATTGTAAACTTACTCTTACTAACATGAAGTTAACTGCAGTGAGATTCAGGATTATTTGGTATAGCTATTACATGTATCATAAAATGCAATCAATGTTGGGAAGCTTTTATTTCAAAATGAATTGGAATTTGAGAAAACATGATACCTCTTCTAAAGATGGTGTCTGAATTATTTGGACTTACTTTAGAAACAATTATTGTAATTTGTTATTTTTGCCTTCAGTTGTAAGATGGCAGTACGAGTTTGTATGTCTAAAGTGATATTAGATTTATGCCAAAAAGATCTAATGTAAATTTTGTGTTGTCTGTCCATTTGTTTAGAACTTTTACCTTATTTCCAACTTTTAGATGATAGAAATTAGACTTCATCCCTATTGAAATAGTTATAAATGACCTTCAAAAGATCAAGGTCAGTCAACAAGTTCAAGGTCATTCTGAATCATGTGGTTAGATTGTTTACTACACAATTTGGTCACATAAAATAGTATACAAACAATGGTCTTTTTACAGTTTCATCTGAGTAAAATTAATTTTTCTCTGTATCTCTGGCATTGGCTTATCTTTTCAGAAAACATGTAACTGGTATTCCTTATAGAGCTGATCTTTTTCTGAGCAGAAACATCATATCCTTGAAAATGGATGACTGATGTAGTGCAAAGTCACCTTAATGATCTTTACTTCTAATAGATTGCTATTATTTTATTATCATGTCATTGGATTTTCGCACTCTCTGTGAAAAATACATTAGTCATCCAAATGATGACTGAGAAAAACATTTGTTTTCTGTCTGGTTGGTAGAAACACAGTGATTTATCAACACGTGTGATGGGGATCCATCATGTGAAATCTTCATTATACTGTATAAAGTAGTACTTCAAGACTGGTAATTAAATCATTCAAATTTTAAGCGGATGAGTAAGATGTTGTTTTTCTTTGTACATTTGTACGTTGTACGTTGCATTTGGGACAACATTGATTGTAGGTAGACTTAATATATATGTTTCACTCCTTGAGTTATTTAAATATTTGTCTCATACATTCTATTAAAATAGTAATAGTTTACTGTCAATACATACATGTATGTGGCATATTGTCATAGAAATAAACACTACATGACATAGAACAAATTGAGGAATCTGTTAATTAAGAGATCTACCTTTATTAATTGAGAGTGATTTGTGATTTCAGTTCGCAGTAGTGGAACAAATGGGGATGAAGCCGACCGAGTTTCCTTATTTCTGCCTCCTCCTACTTATGACGAAGTGATAACAACCAATTTATACCCACCCACACCTCAGATTTTCCACAGAAGGGTCTGTAGTCTAAATATTCTCCTTGTTTCTTGAATTTATCCAATTATAAAATGTCAATAAAGTGTTTTTAAAGAACAGTAGAATAGTAATAACATACTGGTATTGACAAAAATATACTGATAGTCTTTAACTAGAAAAGAAGTGGCTTTTATTAATCAGAATAGTGCAGATTTAAATTTAACGAACAGGTCTTTTATTTTAGAACACAAAAATGTTTACAGAATAATAAATAACAATTCATTATAATTATACAAAAAAATTATTGTTATCAGTGAAAATGATATGGAAGATACGATGTTTCGAGTATCTAGATCAAACTGCAGTTGTAGTCCAGGTTGTATATTTGTACATGTATTAAATAAATCATCTACCTGTATAAAGTGTGATTTTTATTTTTACCATAAACATTTGATTAAGCCAAGACAGCATACTAAAACGCAGCTTCCATTTTCGTTACAGGACAGAATAACTTCAGAGGAGCCCCCAATGACTCCTCCCCCAAATTATGACACTGCCTTAATTCTCCTATCCAGGAGCCATGAATCAGTGTTGTCACCAAGTTATGACACTGTGCCTAAAAGACCTTCGTTAAATAGAGGCCATCATAGGAGCTTATCAGTGGACCAGTTAAGTCCCAATTCAGGGGACACTGGTGTTCAGATTTTTCATTTTCAAGAGACAGCAGAACCAAACCCTGATAAAGCGAATCTCAACACAATCTCTGAGGGGAGGTGACAAAAGACGTACTATAACTCTGGAATTCATTTGTGGACCAAATCAGAGTGGACCTCCCAAGGGAATGGATGCAGCTTCAAGAAACGTCCAGGTCTTGCCATAATCATACAGTTTGATTGACTCATCATAGCTTCTACTGACAGAGGCAACATTGTGTTGGCAATTCAGATCTTCAACTTGTGAAAATGTCAGCTATATGCAGCAAACTGGGGATTTAATTGTGCAAAATTTTGATATTTATTTGTGAAGACTGTGATGTAGAGACTAAATGAACAAGTAGATAATTTGCCTACTCTATGCTCTGTATACGTATATTTCTTTTTCTGTCTCTGCTTATCTTACTGCAATAGAATTTTGATCTGTCTTATTTACTGTAGATTCTGTATTTTACGCGAGTACGTAGTTTTGCAATTCCACCAATTTGTATCAATTAAATCAGGTGAATGTAAAATCGCAAGAACTTTAATTGAACTTTCATAGTTTACAACTGTCTTAAAAATGATACTGTATAGAGGGAAATATTTGCCCCTGTTTCATTTTCGCCCCTTTCGCCCTTGTTGTCAGCAGGTGAATTTAAGACTGGGCGAATTCCTATGTCTCAAACTATCTTTATTCACAACTTTTTCTGTGCGAATTCAAGACGGGGCAAAACCGTTTTCAAGTGAAAAAGGGCAAAATAACATGGGGCGAAAAAAACCCTGTAAACAGTATTGAGATTTTAAAATCTGCACGGAGTGCTTCTCAGGATTTTACAGGGATAGTGACTCCTAGCGTTTAATAAGGAATCTACAGTAACCCTTGCTGCAGTGTGTCAGTTGTCTGCATTTCATGTATTGTGATGGGACAGTTGCCCTCTAGAACTCTAGAACTCAACTTGTGACTATATATACATTCCATCTACTTGCTCCCAGAATCGTGAAGAATTTTGTGATACTTTTTTTCCTGAATTTGCTTTTGAAAGTATGGAACTGTTTGGAAAAATGAAACTTGGAAAGTGGGTATTTTTTAGTCCTTTAGATTGATTTACAATTATTGATCTCAGATTTTGCTTAAGTAATATTTTTGGTGGGTTTTTTTTTTAATTGTTTGAGATTCTTTGCATCTTAACACAATAAAATTAGCTATAATCCCTATGTTTCACTCCAATGTGCCTTTGTGTTTAAAATATCAATTTTCAATTATTTTAAACTATCTAGTACACCAAACTTTATTTTCTTTGAAAATTTTTTCAGCAGGTAGTTTAATGCAGCCTTTATAAAAAAATTTTAATAATACCGGTACATCAGATTTTCTTGTACATATGTTAGACGATGTTTAGTTTAAGAACAAGTGTGTATATAATTCTTAAAATTTGTGATCAAAAGCAAAACTCTTTAGTTTAACAAAAGAATTAATCCTATCATATATTATTTATTTTACAAATTACAAATATAAATTGTCTACCAGTGTAATTTAGTCAACTCAAGATATAACGGTAATTAGGTTGGGGTGTTTCTCCTAACCTATTTAAAGATTGAATGGTTTCTTGTTTACTTTTGAAGTAAACTGGTAGTACCATAATGTTATATGCAGAAGAGCTAGATCTTGCATATGATTTGTTTTACCTCTCAATAGTCATGAATTTGCTAATAGATTTTTTTATGTATACATGCGGGAATAAAACAAAGTCATGCCTTGTGTGGCACTGGCCCCTGTTCTGTGATGTAGTGTCTAGATATTTATTACTAAATGTACTTATAACTTTGTTATCTTACAATTATGTGTTGGTGCTTTCAAACATTTTGTTCAGTAGATGTTGCCTGAGAAACCATAGGAATCTGATATTATCTTTTCTTGATTGTTGAAAACCAAAGTTTGGATTTTCTTCTTCAATGTACCAAGACAGGGAGAAAGACACACTGTGGGATTTTGAAATCCATTTAAGAAAGAAACTGCATATATTACAGTCATTTTAATAGGCAATAAAGAGATATTGACCCAGAGGTGAAACTGAATAAAATTTAACTTCAAAAGTTAATTATAATGAAGTGGGATATCTGGAGTCATCACACTTGCAATTTGATAAAGAAACTATACCTAGGGAGTGTGTGCAATTTATGATTATAGAATAAAATATAATTTTTAATATGATTATTTTTACAAATTATAAGGTGCTTTTTAGGTATATGTAAATGTACATGTATATGGCATTGCTTTTTGACTTTACTAAAGCTTTAGTAATTCTTGTTTATTTTTGTATAGCAATGCAGAATGTGATACTGTTCATAGTTTGTTATAAAAAGCATAATATTATTTGATAATAATAAAGTTATATAAGAACTGAAATGACAAATGTTATAAAAAAATTAATGTATTGCTGTCAAAGCAGTGATTTACATTGTGCCAAATAGATTTGTTAAAGGAACAATAGGGGAAATCCTTCCTTTTATTTTACTGTACAATGTATTGATTCAGTTAATTTGTCATTGTTGTGTCTCCATCCTATTCTCCTTTTACTCTGTATAGTACATGTACTACTGTGTATAGTACCACTGTGTATAGTACCATTCTGTTTAGTACCGGTATATTGATGTTAAGTCCTCGTTATCAGAAATTATTATTATCTGCATTTATTATCCATTTTGATTTTTACATACTTAGGATTGTGAATCTTGAGAATGAAACTGATAACCCTGGGACATTTCCCCTATGATTGTTCATATTTAAGGAATAAGGAATAATTTTTTTAGCATTATGAGGTGATAATTTTGGTCGGGGCGTGGTCAAATCCAGTAAAGCCCAAAGGGCTTTATGATATATTTGACTACGCTCCGACTGAAAGAATGATTCCTTAATACTTATATTAATATAATTTTTAGCAATTGTATGATTAAATATTAGAATATTGACATATTTATGTGATTTCCATTTCTTTTAATTATGCAAACCCTGCTGCACCCCTACGATACAGCATTTGAATTTATAGGACTATAAATACAAAATTGATTCGTAGTGTTATCACAGACAAAGATACTGAAAAATGTAAACATAAAGAAATATTGCTCATTCAACAATATGCATGATACTTGTAAATAAGTTTAAAATTGGTATTCCCAAAGGTTGGGGATACAATTTTAAACTCATTGTTATAAATGTTCACAAGTATGTACAATATGATGAAACACAATTTGGTACTTGATATATAATATTTACTGGTATGCACAAAAGGATGTATACAATGCAATAGAAAATAGATTTGTTTTTGCTTCATGTAAGGAATTTTGTATAACGTATATGTAGACTGAAATATTGATAACAGAAGAGATCTGATTTTTCACACCCACCTCAAGAATTCTTTAAATTTATTAATCATTGTACATGCATACTTTATATCAAGTTTTGATTAAACTGATTTTGAACTTTTGTGTGGTAGTTTTTTCATGCTTTGAATTGTAAAGCTAAAATGTCTACATGAATTAATTATGTATTCATTGTTATTGCATTAATTGTGATAAGTACAAGTAAATGAATATTTTTCTAACTTTTTCAAGTTGTACTTGTGTTTTGAAATTTAAATGAGTACAAGGTATTAATCCTCTCAGAAGATATAATAACAGCTTGCAAACTGCCCAGCATTCTATATAGGCCTTTCAACTGCTGCTAGGATTTGAAATCATGAGAAAATATTACACAATTATTGCTGTAGATAGGTCAAACAAACCCGATACCATAATACTGTCGTGGATAGCCAGTTTTTCACATACCTGTATACAAGGGGACATAATTTTGTGGATTTACTTATTAAATGATTCAGTTTGATACAGTTTTATTAAAAAAAAAATTGAAGTGCTAATTTATTCATGAAGGGGACCAATGAAATGATAAAAATGAATTCTAATACTTTTAAAGTGCATGTCTAAATAATATAATATAAGTACATATATTTACATCTACCAATTGTGATTCATAGCTCTGACAGGGCTGAAATCTACACAATCCAGTTCTAACCAGTTAAGGGATTGGTCAAAACCTACGAAAAATCACAGACCGCACGAAATGATCATGATGATGTCAGACTCAAATTACCATACAAGAGGACTTGGCTGTTTCTTTTATCTAATGTACTAATATACATTAACAATAATTTAGTCACTTTTTCTAACTTTTTACAATCAATTCATTAATTTGTTAAAAGAAAGATGTTAATATAAACAATAAAATGCTTTCTGTGATGATTCATGCGGGTTATGAAGGAAGCAATCATTGCAGAAAATTTTTACATAACCCACATTAGTGGGTTAGGTATTTTTTCTGCAATGTTGCTACCTTCATATCCCACATGAATTGCCAAAGAAAGCATTTTGTTGTTAAAATAAAGTCCCATGTAAGTATAAGTAAAAAGTAACAAAAATTCCAATTAGGAATGTATTTAATATAATTGTGGGTTTTTTTACAGTACAAAAATGTAGTTCACTGTTTTATAAATCTCAAATATCACATGATCTTATAAATGCATTGCGACACGTGTCAGGACTGGTCCTTTTTACTGTCTTTCTTCATGTCATCCATTTTCTTCATTAGGTTATCCCATGATTGTTTGTTGACACGGGGTACCTTTATTAAAAACAGATGCATACATCTCAATATTAATTAATCCATTATGCCATTTGATTTTATAGTGATACCTGGGTATTGATTTATTTCCATTCTAAAAATAATACTGTGAAAACATTTCGCATGAACAATATATGGCTGATTTTGGATTTCAACAAGTTAGTGTGGATTTGATTTAGCATATTTTTTTAATTAATATATTTATCAATATGAATATACATCATAGCAATTGGTGATATACATGATTTAGCGGAAGCTTCTTTCCCCCAAAAAAGCTTTTTTTTTTCATTTTAGAATACACAGTCAAATCTCTCCTCTCAAAGCAAGAGAGAATAGGAAAATGTTTGCAATTTTAAGTTTTTACCTCATAGTTCTGGTCAATGTATATCCCAATCAGAACACCTGTTCCTACAATCCCCTGTAAACGAAGACAGAACAATCATGTTTTTAATTATAATATAAATATATATATAAATAGCAAAATAGTGGAAATTGATTTTTTAACAATTTGATTTAGCGCATTTCTGAATGCACCTATTTATCTACAAGTAAGTTTGACTTTGGCAATGAATATGATTTTGCGTAATGCGCAGATCCAGAAAATTTTTCATGGGGGGGGGGGGGGGGGGGGTATGAGGGATATTCAGGTTTACCAGGGGGAGTCTTAGGCATATTTTTGGTACGGTAATTTTACTATGTTAAGTTAAGAAATTTTAATAAATTTCCACCCCCACCCCTCTAGATCTGTGCATGTAGTGTAAACCTCACTCAGCCAAAAATGCCAAACATAAAACGCATCAAATGTAATACATTTACAATATTTCACAACTCTAAACTATATCTTATAGGTTATGATAAAAATTATCTTTAACAATATATTATTAGTTTTGTGTGCATGCAGTCAATGTCATAGATATGCCTGTTCCTAGTAATTTTGTATTGAAAATTATAGTTAACAGTTTTGTAGTCAACTGTCTAACATATAGTTAATAAGCTTTATTTAATAGAAGTACACTAAAGTTTTGAGAAATTTTATTTGTAGTTTATAGCTAAAAACTGTTATTGACAAATGTTAATCATATATAGTGTATATCTCGACGCTATAGTTTACGATTGTGTTAACTATAGTTCACCTTTCTTAAATATAGTTTAAGAATAAATATGACAGTTGCCTATAGATTACAATTGACGAAAGTGAAACAGTACATCTGATATAATTTCACGATTTTCGAAACTTTTAACTAAAGATAATGAACGTAAAGGCTATTTTTTTTTACAGATAGAAATTTATTATTTACATTTATCTACAAGCAGATAAACTTCGATTTACATTCGTAATTTAATAATGTATAGTTTACAACATTTAAGTATAGTCCTGTAGTCTACGAGTGAAAACTTTACTATAAAGATCTAACTGTACAGTTTTTATTCATTCGATAAACCTAGTTTATATAACCTGAATACTGTATATAGCTCATTTTGTGGCGTGCCATATATATACTTACCAATAGTTTTGCAAGCTTAAGAACCATTGCTGTAATTGTAAAGATGTTTCAAATAACATTGAGACAAAGCGAAAGTAGAAAAGGCGGCGTTTGCTTCTGTCGTTGTACTTAAACCTATTCGATCTCAAAATGAAATAACAGCGTAGCATTATTTTTTGCACGGAAGAGACGCCTTTAGCTTTATAATCAAATGATAAACTTAGAACAATTTTAACAAGAGCTTGGAATTTGGGTAGTTGTGTCAAACAGCAATGTGACGTAGGCCTGTCTATTTCATTGCTTGCCATGCACTCAGCCATGTTTCTTCGAAATCAACAAGATTTGTCTGGCTTTTGAACTAAGACTACGCAATCTGTGTATATTTCACTTGACGCCAGCGTCATTTTTAACTTGTTTAGATGCAAGAAAAAAATGGTGACGTCCTACCGAAAGTCCAATGTCTTGTTAAAATGGTTCTATAGATAACTTATGATCCCGCATGAATTACCACGAAAGCATTTTATTGTTTATATTACATCTTTCTTTTAACAAATTAATAAATTGATTGTATAAAGTAAAATTCTCTAAATTACTGTTAATGTACATCAGTACGATTAAGCTAAAAGAAATAGCCAAATCGTCTCCTATGGGAATTTAAGTTCGACATCATCATGATTATTCCGTGCAGTCCGTGATTTTTCTGAGGTCGCTGTAGGTTTCGACCAATCGATAAACAGGTCGTGTAGATTTCAGTCCTGTCAGTTTCAGTCACTGTAGGTTTCGACCAATTGATAAACGGGGCGTGTAGATTTCATTCTGGCTGTTTCTATAGTGCTATGAATTAGCTATTAGTTTCCGTAATAAATAGAGGGAATCATACTCGGTAGATGTAAATATAAAGTTATAAACATGTACATATTACACGTGCATTTTATATTGCAGTGAGGGAATTTACCATGATGACACAACACATATCATTAATTAAAGATAAATACTTAGGATAAGCTCTTTCATACCATTTTTTTGATATCAACAATTCCATTTTCTGATATCGTAAAATTATTTCTTTATATCATAAATTAAAACTGATTTCTTGACATCGCAAAATATATGTCTCTTAATATCATAAATTAAATCAAAAATATTAATCGACGCCTCATATTATCACCGAGATTATGAATGTACCTGTACGAGAGATCGGAGTTCGAGAGATCAAGAGTAAATTTGCTTAGTTATATAGAGAAAAAATTGGGACCGTGATTTCACTTCGAGAGATCAAGAACTTCGAGAGATCGAAGTTCGTGCCATCAATTGTCACCTGTATTGTAGTATACCTATTTTTCATTATTTGTATATGTTCATGTAATCTATTCATTAGGAATTCCTTTCTTAATATAGTTTTCTGGCTTCATCAGTTGTACGCGTAGGTTCTTATCCATATTTTGAACAATGTTATAAAATGAATATATTATTAACCATATTATATTATTGCTGAGAAGTGTAAGTTTTTTTTAAATTAAAGCCGGGCTATTAACATGGATTCTGTACATTGATATGAAATTTTGAAATGATATTAAAAATAATTTTCACAAATAACTTACGTCTTATCTGAATAGCCGTGACCAAAGAATGCCATATGTATACATGCAGTGTATGCAAATAAATCGATTATAATATCTGTTAACTATTTAAAACGACCCGATCGAGTTGTGATGATGTACTTATTATTTTGTCCAGCGAATGTTACAAATATACCCTTAATAAGGTGAATTTATAAACTTTATTAAAGCCCTTACCCTACATTAGCCAGTCTTATATAGTTTGAACCAGTCAAAAAGTGGGTTAAACTTTCGGTTATTCAAACGATCTTATAAACCTTCGATCGCATAGATTAGCTATATAGTTTAATACAGTCTAAGGATTGTACGATGTTTAATATATAAGTATACATGCAGTACATACGGACTTAGCTGATTTTGCTTAAATAAAAGAAGGCATATATACAATTAATTGGTTGCCAAACAAAAACATGTAGTATCGGTATACTTTGGTATAAATAAACATGATTTAATCCAATTAAGAAATCAGATCATATTCACGACTGATGAAATTAGAATATATTAAGAGACAGTTTGGGTATTATTCATTACATAAAGTTTGGTTCTCCATAATAAAAATTTGAATAAAACAATTACTTACACTGATTGATACCCAGACTGCGACGTGCAGGTCGTTGTTGCTGCGATGACCATAAACGAAGGATTTCTCCTTCTCCAAATTCTACATTGCCATTTCTGAACGAGATTTGTTATATTATGGTTGTACCGACAGCTTCTCTATGAGTAAAGTCAAATTCGGTTATAAAAGCACATCTTCAACTGCTTTTACGGATCTGGTTACCAGTTCCCATTGATGTACAAAGGAAATATTGAACAGCTCTCAGCTCTCATCCAATGTGTAACACCCCCTCCCCCCCCCCCCCCCCCCCCATATTTCTGAAGAAATGATTTGTGTTGTTGTTCATTATAGGGTGTCAATTCTCTTATTGGTTTGGTCCAGTTTGCAAAAACCTGGCTTTTGAAAATTATTCGTTCAAAATTAATATTTCTCGTTTTAAAGGATTTGTGTGTGTGTGTTTGGGGGAGGGAGGGTCATCTTACCCCCGCCCCCCTCTCTCTCTCTCTCTCTCTCTCTCTCAACTTTTTAGCTCAGCAATTTTTTGACAAACAAAACAGCGAAATTATTATTTTTGTTTTTTTTTTTTTGGGGGGGGGGGTTGGTGAAAATATCTCTTGTTTATAGATCTTATGAATCATGTGAAGCTAACATACGCATTATCAACTTTTCGATGGGATTCTTACCCCCCCCCCCCCCCCCCCCCCCAACTCCGGGGGAGAGATTTACAATGAGCTATTTGAGACAATTAATGACGGACAAAGGTATTTTGTTTAAATAATTTCTAGGCGGGGAATATCATAATTTATGAAACATTTAGACCACTATAAGATATGATAGTAAATATCTATTTTTTTTTCGCAATGATATTTGTTCTCATCAATACTAAAAAATGTCGTAAATGCCAAACGCGTGAGTCGATGTACATAACATGTCTTATTTAGAGTTGATCCCGGCATCTAATGTATTGACTGTATCGTGATGGTAACTTAATTCACTGTGAAAATAAAACATTATCTTTCAAATAGTTTATATATTATCAAATTCAATTGAAACAAAGAAAAGGGGCCTTCCGTTTTTATAAAAGTTCACCATCTTTTGTTCACCTAATCTTCTTATGTGCATTATTGGAAGGTAACAATCGTTCTGTTTTATCAGGCGCGGTTTAATTTTGCATGTAGGTTTAAATTAAATATAGGGCACTTGCCGGACTTTTCTGTCTTTCGCTCACATTACGCTTGCTTATGGTGTCCTAAAGTCCTGTCTTGCTGAGGAGACCGTTACAGTGTCCGCCATAAAGGAAATTTAGGACCCCAACGAACCACCATGAAGAACCGCGGGGAATCGTGTGTCCGAATCGTTGCTTTTTTCCTCACATTTTCTTCCTCATTTGGCTTTTACTTGATCGCCGACTGTAAGTATTTCTTTAAATGTTTTTAACGTAAGAATCGTTTAAAAGTTAAATTATATTTTTCTATTTTATGTTTTTCTTTTGTTTATATTTTTCTAACCCATTATCTTATTCAATTTTTTTTAAGAGAGAAAAAAATGTTTATTTCGTCTCTATTTTAACCCCAAGTAAAACAAATAAATAAAATTTGATTTTTCGATTTATTATCATACTTTCTTATCGAAAAACTTGAATTTCAAAATAATTTGAAATGTGAAAAGCATGTGGAGCATGAACTAATATTACAAAGACTTTACCCTAATTACCCCATGAACTTGCCAAGTTAACACTCCAAGAGAGATTTAATTTTAATTCGTTGAGTCGCTAATTCCTCTACAATTATGTACATGTATACCGACCAGTGATGACCTTAATCATCGCAAAACATTTTTATTACTGCTTTTAAACATTTTTACTGCTGTAAAACTTTTCATATTTTTAGAGAAATTACGAAATAAATAATATATATTTAAAATAAATCAATAAATAAAAAAATAAATAAATGAATAAATAAATTACTGTTTAAGGAAAGGTTCAAATAGGCAGATTGCCTGTTGCCCAATCCTTATTATTTAAAATTTTTACATACTAGTAATAAAATATCGTTTAAAAAAAAATAATAAATAAATAAATTATTGTCAAAGAAAGAACATGTTTAGCTTCAATGGAATTTTCTATAATATACTGAATCATATTTGATTTTTTTTTCTCCGAGAGAATGAGAGAAAGGGTTAAGGTTAGGATGAAAATGTTCTTCATTTGATTTTAGTATATTTAATGACCGCGCATTCTTCTTGACACCGTAAACATGATTTTTCATAATTTTTCCATGCCTGTCAATTTTTGAATTGGAGTTTATACACGATGAGTATAATTTTGACAGTGTAATTACAAAAAATACACCCACCCAGTAAATTCAAAACTCAAATTACGCTATGACGTTTCTTCTGATTTCCTTTTGTACGCGAAATGTTTATAACATAACGATTATCAAAACATTTTTTTGTGAAAGTACAACAGACAACAAAAGCTACCAATCGTATGTGATTTTTTTTTTAAAAAGAAACTTCTTAGGAGGTCGGTGGAAAATATAAACTCTATTTAATTCATATTTGCGAAATTTCTCTAAATTCCTACTTGAAACAGTTGTCATGTAAAATAATTGATTACCAGAAGTCTAAAGTTTTGTAAAGGACATATATCGAGAAGTAAGAGATGGGTGGGGAGGGGACCGAGATGGTTCAGAATATTTAGTAAACACGCACAACCATTCAGTATTGACGTTTGATATCGTGACTCGTCACCAAGACAAAGGATATCAACACCTTCTCCAACATTTTTTAACTCTCAAGGACTTTTAAGGATAGGCGCCTCTTAGGGTTTGATAATAAAAACCCTTACACTTCCTCTTCAATATTAAACACAATTTCCCTTTTCGTTTTATATAAATATTGATTTTATTTATATACTAGTATAGGAAACTTTAAAATTCACAAAACTTTAAATGAAATATTTATTTTAAAGCTCAGAACATTGCATACAATTGGACTGCACCGACTACATAGAATAACACATAATTATTTAAATTCTTAAATGAAAAAGATGGCCTAAACAGGCCCATCGCAATGTTTCTGATCAGAGTTGGGTTGAATTGAGTGCAATTTCAATACCAGTGAGACAAGAAATGAAATTTCAATTTAAAATAAAACAAGAAATGAAATCAAAGAGTAACAGTGTTACTTTAATAATTATCTAAAATATGGAAAGCATTGCACACAGATTGTTTTAATCATTTACATGAGTCATTAGAACATAAAAATTTGTAATCACTTACTGAAACTTGCATTTTATAGATTACATGGACCCCGATTTAGGAAATGCATTTGGGGGAGTCTGCAATAAACGAGTGGAAGACGCATGCGCATACCTGAGCAGCCACTTGGATTTGTTTGGTTTTTCGGACTACAGCAGTAACGTCGATTGCACGATGGTGTTCGATGCTGGAAAAATGGCTGGCGCCAAATTCAAATTTGAATGGCAGTACTTCAATGTAGAACCATCAACTGATTGTACAAAAGACTACCTAGCTATTTACGACGCCGACATGAACGCCATAAACTCCACAAATCTTGTTGGTAAATTCTGTGGGCTTCATGGCGTCAGCTTCAATGGTACGCCTACAGATCGCTACATGACCTTTGTGTTTCATACTGATGGCTCAGGCACCAAGAGTGGTTTTAAACTCAGAGCAACCCGCTACGAACCATGTAAGTAGAATAGAATAGAATACCGGTATAAATATAAAGGTCAATTCTGCAAGTATGTAGATAAATGTAAACATGCATAATTCTAGATATGGGTGTTTAGAGTAATTTTACTACATAAGGTGGATGGTAATCACGTTGTCGGTATATCCTGTACTTTCCTTTGAACAGCGCCCTGTCAGTCTGAGGAGTTCTACTGTAATGACACGCTGGCCAACGACATCTGTATCGACGATCGCTTGACCTGTGACGGGACCATGCACTGCAGCGACAACTCGGACGAACTCAATTGCTCTTGTGAGTATAATGAAAATTTATTTCCACAAAAAAGGCCAACATTTAGACTGTCTTCAATAATATGTTTGTTTGCACTCTCCCCACTCAGTATACTGGGGGTCGATTTGTGTAGACATCATTGTTTATTTCCTAAAAGTTTTCAAAGTGTTCAAAATCGAAAAAAAGACAAGAAAAGAAATTAAATTTTAAACAAAAGATATTATTATGCTCAGATTGGTAATAAAAAATACCAAAGTGTGACTTCGTCAGTCTATTGGGAGAGGGCAAACAAACAGTTTTGACCATATCCTTAATGATGCCTTTTTGTTGTAACTGACGGTTGCTGTGTTGTTGACAGTTCTTGATGAGTTGCTGGGCTCATTCTTCGCTCTTGGACTGGGAGGAATGGTGATGTCCGGTATATTCTGTATCGCGGGTTGCGTGGGCTTGTGGACCGTAGTCGGCGCCTTGACATGTTGCAAGAAATGTTGCGTCAAATGCTGCTGTTGCTGGCCGTGTTGCAAAAAGTGCAAAGGTTGGTTTTCATCATTCAAAACCTTGTTCAGTTAAAATATCGTAATGTCAGATCCAAGATCACTTATTGCCCCGTTATCATGAAGCTTTCTCGGAATTTGTACACGGAGTTCAAGTTTATTGCAGTATAACATTTTAACATTTGAAATTAAAATTAAGAGTGATATTCTATCATGATTTTATCAACGCATATCAAGTATTAGTTGATGATCAAAAAGTATTACATGTAGTAGAAATATTGAAATTTTGACTTGAGTTTACGACCTTTCACGATTCTTGTCAATGGATAGTTGCTTAATGATTGTTATAATATTTGTAGGTGGCGCTGGCAACTCAAAGGTTGAGCCTGGCATGGAGATGGGAGATCCTGGGGACGATGGCTTCTCTCCCCCACCCACGTACCGAGAGACCACCAAACTAGAGGAAGACATAGAATGGGATGATGTAGAGGATGAGGTTGACAAAGACGATACCGCCGGGATAGGGAGCAAAGACCCGCGCAATAACCTCGCCGATGTAGAATAGTGGTGGATCTATTTGCAGACGAACGTTCTGTGGCATTTTATACGAAGACATTGTCGTTCATCAACTTCTACAACGTTTACTTTTATCATGCAGTTTCTATAATTGAGCACAAATGTTAGGATTAACATCCGTCATCAATAATCACACTTCTAAAAATACCAGTTTATTTTTACAATAGCGTTGATCGCTTATTGTACAACAAGTAATATATATCATTGTTGTGCAAAATACTGAGAATAAAGGCCTAATATTTATAAACAACCATTTTGAAACAAAGATGTCTAGATCGCTGCAGGATAAAATTGACTGTGTGCAGAGAAACGTTGGATATGCACACTTCTACGCCACAGATTCCAGTGAGTGACATTCTAAATGAACTCGCTGTAGTCCTTGTTTTATTTTGGCTATTTGTTGGAGGCTTCAGTCTTTGCTTGTTATTCATCTGATGAACTTACTGTTCTGCATTCCGTCCATTTTTTTTTTGTCGGTAATGGTGTCTATATCTTTGTTTTATTCTTTATGAATTCAAATATTTATTGATAGTTGTCAATCATACTAGGTGCCAAAAATTATCATATTTATTTCTTGTCATTGATTAAATTGGAGAAAATAAAAGTTGTCATTTTCTTTTCTCGAAAAGCTCTACAGAAAATGTTTGGTTAACAGACCTTCCTGTTCATTGAAAACTTTCCTCGAGAAGTTTAATTCCGCATCTTAGTCAAGAAGCTCTAATGCAGAGTTTGAATCTTGTTTCAAAGAACATGTACATGCAAGTCCATGTAACCATGAGACTCAATCTAATTAAAATTAGATCTTTGATCCGCTCCTAATAGATCGCTATTCAAAATTAGATCTTTGATCCGCCCCTAATAGATCGTTTCACAAAGATCGATCTTTGTGTAGGATCTATTAGGAGCGGATCAAAGATCTAATTTTATTAGATTGCCATGGGACCAGAAAAAAGATTTACAATCCAGGTTGTGTTATTAAATCAATAAGATCAACCAGGATCATTTAAAGGAGAGTCAAAATGATACATTTGGTTCCTAATGATTTATGCAGATATAGATAATGTAAGAAAATCTCCATCAAGTCTTGCTACTTCTTATTTCAAGTAAGAGAGGTAAACTAACTATAGGTCTCCAGTAATTGTAATGCAGGAATTATACAATTTCCATTATTAAATTGATATGCTTTGAACATTAAAGAACCATTAAAACATGAATCTTGTTCAAAACGGTACACACATGTATTCACATTATGCATTGAAACAATCAGAAACATCTTTCTTTATAAACTACACAAATAAAATCAAGAATACCAAAAAGTTGAAAATAATATTGAAGCACCACTGAAATTTTAAGAATAAAAAACCACCAAAATATACTTCGTAAACTTTTATGAAGTTTTAGTCTTGAAAATAAAGTCAAAATCCCCAGTGGTTGGTTTAAAGGTCAAAGACACATCTATTGTCTTTAGATTCTCTACAAAATCTTTTCCTTTGTTAGTCAGAAGATGGATGCCTTGTTTACTGTAGAAGTCCCACTCCACTTTCTCTCCTACTATCACTTTTTCCCGTGGCCCCAAAGAAACTTTGAACAGGTCTGTAAACGTGTACTCTGCCCATAACACAACTCCGTTACATTGTTCGTCTCTAAAAAATCAAAATTTAATTTTTACAGTTGATCGCATAGAATCTTGGACATTATTTATTTACACCCTCATTGAAAAGTTTAAGACTTCTGGCAGAATCTCTTAGAGAACCACCCAGATTTGTTTAAAGCAAACTTTCATTTCCAAAAGATAAAAACAGAATTGTATAGAACAAGGGCATTAAAATTTACAGATGGTGTTTAAGTTATGGGAGCAGTTGCATTTGGTTTTATATTTGAAAGTCAAATGCCACAAATATCCTCAAAATGGTAAATCAACTTACATCGAAGGATCCAGAGTAATGGAGATGTTGGATGACTGCGATGTGTTGTTGATCCACGATGCCTCATTGAAATCAAACGACTGGACCGTGACAGGGTCAGAACAGGCTGTGCAGGGGTACTCCCACAGGGGCTGGGGTTCTACCTCACTGTCTGATATCTCAGAGGAGCTCTGGGTCAAAACAAATCATTCACAGTTAAAATTTGTATTTTCTTAGTGACAAACAACACACATTTCTTTTACTTTAATACCAATACTAAAATTCAATACAGCAAATAGCTACTACTGTAGAAGCAGAAATATTCGTTGAGGATTTGATTTCGTTATTTTCGTTGGCAGTGTTTATCAACATAATTAAATTCATGACGAATTTTGAACCCAAGTATTCATAAATACAGAGTTGATACGTAATACATTTTAGTGATTACGATATGACGAAATTAAATCCCAATAAAATTCTATTTGGTTTACAAACAACGAAATTTTAAGCCAACAAATATATGTGCTTCTAGAGTAGTACATTAAGAAATATCAGTAAATTCTTTTACACAAAAGAGACACTTGACACTGTAAACAATGGTGGAATCAAAATTTTAATACTTCTGAGATATGAATCTGGGTATTTTTTTCTTTATAGAAATCGGCACCTGGTATGTTATAATCACTTCACCGGTTAATACCAGTAATTAGATGGATACTTTTTTTTGTAACATACAAGTGTAAATTACTTTTGTGTGGAATATTTTACATTTACAGTTTTGTATAAACATGCAATTACAAGTATCAGTACAACTTACACAGTCACAAACTTAACAAATAAACCCCTATGTAGCAATGGTTGCTTTATAATAAAATATTATAGTATGAACCTCAATCAGCTGATCAAACAGTTCTATGTTGAACCCCTCACACATTCCCACTGGTGATCTTATCTTCCATAGGTCCTGGAAACTGACCGCCATTGCTTTAATGGTCAGTAACCGAGGGAACACTTCTGCTGTCTTGCTGAGAAAACTGGACAGTTGCCTAGCTGCATACCAGAAATGAACATGATGCCATGGTAAGACAGCCGACTGGAAGTAAGGCTCTCCAACGACCAGGTCAATCTGTGAGATCCCAGGAAAAATATTGAATGCAAAATATTAATGTGTGTGAAATGTTGTCAAAATGTAGGTGCATCATATTCTGTTATGTAACAGTAAAGCACAATAACTCAAGATATACAAACTAGTCCATCTATACAGGTAGACATTTTGAATTAATGCGGGTATTCCCACATTCATTCGTGGTAGAGAGACAAAATATTGTAATTAAAATTTCTTCACTTTATACAAAATTAAATATTAAATTTTCAAACTGACAGACTACATATTACATATAATGTACTACAAGCAATAAAAAAACACATGCAGTGGAATCGTTAGAATTCCATTTTTGTGGGCTCCATACATATTCCTTATTTATCTTTAACAAATACAGTCAAACTTTGTTATCTCGAACTAGATGGGACTGTTTAAAAACTTCGAGATATCCAAGTATTCGAGATATTGAGGGTAAAATACTTAAAAAATAAGCGGTTGGGACTACAAATCACTTTGACATATCCATTGTGTTCGAGATATCAGTGTTTGAGATATTGAAGTTCAACTGTAATGAAATATAGTCTTTGTTTAATATTCCTACAAGTGAATCCACAAAATGACCTTCCCATGATCCTGTTAAAAATTGATAATCCACAAAAAACTAGCCCTTATAAAATTTAAATGATCCTAGAGTATCTCTTATTATTGTCACCTTAAAACCCTGTAAATCATCTTCTGTTAATTCCTCAGGCTCCTTACTTAAAATGGTCACCTTATCACCCAGGTCATTGTGGTTTATAAACTGCTGCAGTATTTTTCTGGTGAAATTATTGGTCTCCAAAGCAAACACCTGTAAAAAAAAATTATGAACCCTATAAAGAAATATTCTCTCTCCTCTCTCTCTCATTTGAATTATCATACCATGAACAATGTAAACTCACTTGTTTTGCTCCAAGTTTAGCAGCCATCAGAGAGAGCAGGCTTCCATCTGATATAATTAACACAACCAAATTTGGGGTAACCTTCTGAAACGAGAAAAAAACATTAAAAAATCTACCGGTATAAATCATACAAAAAACAATATCAGCATGATATGCAGGTAATAAAATGATCAAACGCTTCTAGCAACCACATGACTACTTGGTAATCAAGGTTTAATCTACATCATAAAGCTTTACCTCTTTTAAAAGTGAGTAATAAATATTGCGCCTGTGAGGATCATTCAGCATTCCGATCTGTGACCTGCTGTAGGACACATGCATCCCACAGCTACAGGCTGGCCCCATCTTACCACTGCTATCAGCGCTGCATCAAAGACATTGAAATCATGCATCTTGATTAATCAAACATCTATTGTAAACCAACTTTTATTAGCAAAATCTTTATTTTATGACAAATATTTGCAAAAGATTTCATACATTTTTTTAACATGCATTTCATATTTTACTTGCAATCATTCTAATATTTGACCCTATAGGTATTTGCAAACATATTAAATATTTCTCAAATTATTTGAGTTTGTGAACAGTTAATGTTTGTTATATTTATTTGTTTGGTTTTACACATTTGAAATATTGGAATAAATGAAAATGTAGCTTATCAAACTGAATTAAAGTGGGCAAATAAGAGTACCTGTTGGTTGACTGTACATTAAACCACAGACTGTATTCATCGTGGCTGCTGACGACCTTGACCCTTTCACCTTTCTGCACTGAGAGAGGCTGGTTGGGATAATAAATGGCCTGCATCCAATGGTCGCGCCACTGAAGTTCTTCAGGCCTTGGGTGACCCCACCCAGGGGCACAGCTCAGGTTGATGTTGTTCTTAGTATCCATTTCTAAGTCCCACCACATGAAAATCCCGTCTGTCTGTCCCGTATGTAGGGCTTCAAACGTCTTGGACGACTGGTTGTCAAATTTTAGGGGAAGAGTTCCACTAAAGTCAAACCTATCATAAAATAGAATTTCTCTTGGTAAACTGGAAATACAGGGACAAAATCAGATCACTAGAATGCCCTATCCATGGGGTAAACAAATTTTGCTACTAAGTATAGTGCTTGAGCAAAGAAGTTTTTATTTTCAATGGCTAATATCAATCACATCAGGATAAAATGCAATACAATGATCAGTACGGTAAATGTAATGTTAAACACTTTCATCATTTATACTATAACTGCATACCTGAAGACGTGGAGAGGTGTGGAGAGAACTTGGAACAAGGATTGTGGGAGTTCATGAAGCTGTAGATCATGTAGAGCAGGTGCCCCTCCACAGCTGGTCATTTCTGGAGGGGGGTCAATGTCTCCACCCCCTGGTAGCTTAATAGGTCTGATGTCCCTCCACTGGCGTATGAAATCTGAGCTGACCACTTGAACATACATGTTAGCAGCTGATGGGACAACGATGCAGTTTTTCTGTAAACAAACACATGCTTGATTGTCTATTAAGGTATCAACATTTATGTTTTATTAATCAGTGTACCCGGTACATATTATGTATCATTTACAATACACATATAGTAACAGTTATAATTCATGTTAATGAGTTTTCATTCTCAAATAAAATTCAGTTTTTGTGTATGCTATTCTTCATTGTAAAAACAGTTTTCTGTGTCCTATCCTATATCAATTTCATGATAAACACTCAAGAACAACAATGAACTGCTACTAGATCTTCCTATCACCTGTAATAATTCCCTGTGAGCATGAGTAAATGTGTTGATCGCTCCTTCTCCAATGAGCTCAGTATCAAAGACCTCTGTTACCAAGATATTTGCTCTCTCTGGCATATCTCCATCTAAAATTCAAGACTTTCCATTTTAAATTAATTTTGGTCAACCTATTAAATTTTATTGTATCTCATTGAAGTCAGAATCATAATAATGAAAATTAATATTGGTACCAGTATTTATATCTTTTACATGAGATACTTGTTGCGATAGAATATAAGTGTCATAAAAGGATCTAATATTACCTGAACCAACAGTGATGTCTGTTGATCGCTTTGGAATTAATCTGATCTTATCTCCAAAACCATTCTGCTGAATAATTTCTCTAGCACATTTGGCCATGGGTTCAAAAGCCTGAATAACAAGGTTTTACACTAAATATTAAATGAAAATAATGATAAATATTTGACAATAGTTGACTGTATCTATGATGAACTTATTCAAATTGTGTTATACAGTTCTAAAATTTACAGAAAAAATGGAGGAGTGGTACTGTTACAAAACTTTAGGGAGACAACAGATACTAAAACTTTGAATAGTATACCTCGCAAGCTGTGACAGTGTCTGCTCCTAGCCTAGCGGCCATCATTGACAGCAGTCCGGTACCTGTGCCTATATCAAGAACATTGACCGGTTCTCCCAGCCCTCTCTTTATTTGGATTGCCTCTGCCAATGCTTTGTAATATTTTTTGTTCTATAATAAAAAGATAAGGCTTAGCAAATTGGAAGAGAGAGAGAGAGAGAGAGAGAGAGAGAGAGAGAGAGAGAGAGAGAGAGAGAGAGAGAGAGAGAGAGAATATCATCTGCATGATTTTGTAATTTCATGCATTTTCTTGTTGATAGTTTCAAAATTTAAGGCAGCTAATTTTCAACAGATATGAGACATCAGGAATTTTACCATTATTGCATTCTTGGTTATTACAACAAAATTCATAGAAATTTGAAGCATATAATAAAGTCTGATGAAACCCACTATTAAATCATTGACTTAAGTTATATATAATTGTCTTTGTCAAAACATATACATACCCTCTCTGTGTCATGAAGCATGTCTGCATACCCTGACCTTAAACAAGGGATATTATAAAGAAAGTGAACTGACATATGTAACCAGAGACATAAATGACAGAGATTGGCAACTCCGCCATTAGCGTGTTTTGTTGTTGAAAAATGTTACGGGACCAACCTTACTTTGAGAACTGCATATTAGTAAATTGATATATTGATCTTAAACCAAAAGTATATTGTTTTTATGAAAAATGTGCATAGGATTTTGGGGTTTTTGAAACAATAAATTGAAAAATAAGATTAATATATAGAAAATATATAGGCCAGCTATAAAACGTTGGCGAAATCTCGGACGACGAGTCGCCAACTGCCACCTGAAACTCCTCTTTTAATATTGTTTACATAGAGGATATCTATATTGTGTGATTTTATATTTGCTTTACCCAACGAGTTGAAATGGTGTATATATTTGCGAGGCTTACCGAGCGAATATAACCATTTCAACGAGTTGAATAAAGCAAATATAAAATCACACAATATAGATGTTCTATTTATCTCATACAATTTGATTTATATCATGAAGCTTTTGAGACAGCCCCTAATATGACCCGAATTGATTTTTTTCAAAGATTAAACGATGGTGCAACGTTGTGTTTTGCGGTTATTGTGACCTTGCGCAATACAATTTAGTACGTCATTTCGGAGATAAATATAACTGTTTTAATGTAAAGTTTCACTGAAATAAAGCTTGAAATGATTGTTTATCTGAATAATTTTTCTTAGAGCTTAATCACTTAATTAAATGGAAATACTGATCAAAAGACTTGAATAATCAAGTTTGTTGACATACACAAAGTTGCGAATGCTCGTTAGTTTGAATTGACTCGAACGAGGAACAGTTGTTGATGTTTTATAATACGAACACTAGCCTAATGATTCAAAGTTGAAAATATTGAATTAGGATGCTTACTGCTGGTGAAATAAAAGTCTTCGGAGACATTATTTCGGTAAGTTCTTGTATAGAAACACAACCAAAGCTGTTTGCATTGCATCATCAGAATGAACTCCTTGATAGCTAACGTGATTTGCAGTTTTATAAACTCCAGTTATGTGTTTTCCTTTATATTTGTAATTTAAATCTTCGACAAAATCCATTTTAAATCAATTTTTGGTAGTAGATATAGTTATATGGAAAATACTAGAAAGTATTCGAAAATAGGTCACTGAAGCATTGAAGCGAGGGGCTGTGTCAAAAATAGTTCGGACAGGAAGTATTTGATAAAGCATCACCCGTTTGATAAAGCAAAGGTTTATCGCACGGGTAGTATACACCACACGTATGAGATAAAAGACACAAACTCATGAAAATATGATATTATGAATGTTTTGGTAACAGGATTTAGCTGTTTTTATTTCGATATATTAGTTTATTAGAAAGATATACTGATTTAAACTGTCAATACTTTACAATAGGGACCGCAAGATTTCGGGAGATTTCGAGCAGTTGCCAATCTCTGTTATTTATGTCTCTTGTGTAACTAAATATTTCTTGCATCATGAGGAGTCAAATGGCTGCATATGTACATTACATAAATCAACCAAAACCAATGATCTTATATGTCACATGTTCAAACTACATAAGCATTATCTCTGTAAACCATAACACTCTAACTTCAACACACACAAGAGGGGCCCCTCTAATGCTCTTACCTGGCGATTTCTTGGTGGTAATCATATTGGTCATCTTGGAGCTTCCAGTCTACCTTTCCCGTGGAAGGATTAATTACCGAGACGAAAGTGCTCATTTTCCTCCTAATTAACACTGTAGTAGAAATCAAAAATCTCATCAGAAAAGCCACTAGTTCTTGTCATCAGCTATCACCATTAACATACATTACAACGATCAATGCATTTTCCATGTTGTTCTAATGGGCGCAGCCATTGTGACCTTTAACCTGGGGAGAATTTATTATCTTCGAAATCTATTTTTTGTTGTTGTAAATAATTATATCATATGGATGAGTAAACGATGTTTTGTTGAAATGATACTCTAAAATAAAAATTCTTAATTTAGTCGTATGTATTAGTCGATAAAATTGTACCTTTGTTACTGAAAATAGAACTTTTTTAAATAGTGACTCCCCAAAGTAGGGATACATATATAAACTCAAAATATGCACTTATATCTTATATGTATGGATAATATATTTGGTAGATATAATTTAATGGTTCCTGAGTGTTCGGTATATTTTTCTAAAGTCTACGAAACATACTCTCATTTTCACGATGTTGTAGGCCTACATTACATTTACACGAAGATAATTGTTGATGACAGAGTTACATGTATACTCTTGTTTAAAAAAAAAAGGGACATGTAAACAGGTTCTTCGATAATATTCCAATAAAATGTATGAATAACACATGACAGAAGTATTGAATGTACGTGTACGTTTTTCTTAAAAAATTAACTTTTTGAGATCGTCCCTGGGATTCACACGTCCTTTTATGGTTCTCTTATACAGGTAAACAAGTTAATACGCCCACCTGTGTAGCCGGCTTTTTTCCTTTCCACACGTAAAGATGGCTAATATAGACAAACAGACAATCCGCGATGCTTACGAAGAAGTTCGTAATGATAGTAATGATACTAATTGGTAAGTTAAAATTAATGTACCCTTTCATTACATATTTACCTTTCCACCCAGTAAATAACGATTTATCTGTGGATTAAATAAAAAATTGAAAACTCGCGATAAACCTATGACTAAGTGATTAGTCTATGAGGTGTGGACATTCTTTTCAATTCTTTGTTTGAATATTATCTTTTGTAAAAACGTTTTCGATTTTTAACAGGGCTGTTTTGAAATATGACGGATCAAACATTGTCCTGGGTTCTACTGGGTCTAGCTTTGAAGACTTCGCGTCGAATTTCACCGGTAAGTAAAGCTGTACATCTTAATCATGTTTTTATTACGAAGAGTGGACTCATTCGACAGTGATAAAGATTAATTCCTGACTCAAACGCTATATATTTTTTCTTTATATACATTAAATACATATGGTGCGATTAAATGACATTTCAATTCTTCGAAGACGGAAAGTATTGTAACTTTTTACCGCATGGATTCTTGAACTTGAAAATGTTCTCGGTATTTTTTTTTTCAAGTTTCCCATAAATATCATGTGGTAATAATGAAGTTTTTGCAATCGTTTAATGCAATTGGAACTTAATTTTTCAAAATGAAAAAAATAAAAAACCTACAAGAATACCAAAGTAATAAGGTTTTGCAATAGTTTGATTTGAACCAGTGACCACTTAAGTTTAGTAACATCGCACATGTCGTACTGGGCATTTGAATGTTTGCGTTTGGTGAGAAACATTTTACTTAGATAATACATTTTGTGAGAGATTTGCCCACGTTTCTAAGAGGTATAAAAGAGAGCACTTTACAGAGAGAATTTAGCATGTCTAATTTCCGAATTTGTGAGTAGATGATATCGACTTTTTTTAAATGTCTGTGATATCTTTAATTGTTACTCAGATGATGATAACCCGCCCCCACCCCACCCCCCTTTTCATTATTCACAACAGACTGAAAAGCAGAGGAACGGATAATCGAGACATTCTTGGGTCCTGCTACAAGACAGGACGATGTTGGAGATGCAACTGAGCTAAATATTCTTTACTGATTTCAAAACATGAAACCATTTTAATTTTTTTTAGATGATGATCGAGTATATGGGTTCCTTCGAGTCATCGCCGGCGACGAACTCAGCAAACGAACTAAATTTGCCTTAATTGTATGGCTCGGTAAAAATGTGTCTGGAATCAAACGTGCAAGAATGGGCACCGACAAATCCTCAGTCAAAGAAGTCATTCGTGTGAGTAGTCTGATAGTTTAAATGTTTCAATATCCATCCGGTCCTTTTTTTCAAAAAGAACTTCACCACAACTTCTGGACGCATATATACGTATGCAAAACGTTGAATTGTTTCTGAAAGTTCAAAGTCGCATAATTTCAACAAAGACAAACGCATAAAGTAAATTTTTTCAATATTTCAGAATTATGCTGTAGAACTTATGATTAATGAGAAATCCGAATTGAATGAAGATTTCATTAGAGAGGAGATTGTGAAGGCAGGCGGAGCTAACTACGGAACCGGAACTCGGGATTGACGGAGGACCGGCCTAGTCCCAACAAAACCTTGACTTACTTTGAAATTGACAGTGTATTTAACCTGTCTCGTATTTTTAAAAAAAATCAAGCATGTACTAGTATTGTGTTTTATACTTAAGGAACAAATCATTGTTATACAAGTGATATTTTTAGCTTTACAACGCGATAACAAGGAAAGATATTAATTTTATGCAATGATATTTCATATATGTACATCGTGTCCTTTTATTGCCAGCTCCATGATATGTATCAGGACATTTTTTTCTCAGTATTTTATTGATACTGACAAAATAAAATGAAAAACTATTGATACACTTCTAGGTTTTACTATATACATTTACACAACAGCGTGAAGAGTGGGCGTGGTATGGCATGTGTCTTACAAGGTCTCACAGTGTACAGTCCATATAAATTAGTCATTTGAGCACCCTTATAACCATCTTCACATTGTCAGGCAAATACCTTACTTGCACAAAGTTTGTACAATCACAAAACCTGACAGTTTAACGTTGCGATGTAGATTGTGAAAAATAAAACCCAATGTGGTTTCGCGACAGTAATGAACATAAGTGTTACGTTTCCTTTTTGATAGTCTATTGTAGTTCAGCGAGTACAACTTCCTGTAATATTTACAGTCAACCAATTTTCGTTTTCTCACACGTTTCAATTTGACGAAATCCTAGAACAAAACATCTTCACAACGTCAAGATTTTGTGATTACGGAACTCCACACAAAGTTCCGTAATCACAATCTTGACATTGTAGAGATTGAAACAGCTATAGTTCTATCAAAACAACAAAGTTCATTTTTTTGTTTGGACATGTTGATTAAAAGAGCTGAGAGAGAGAGAGAGAGAGAGAGAGAGAGAGAGAGAGAGAGAGAGAGAGAGAGAGAAATAGCTGTAGATCTGAAGCTTTACGGAAAATTCTTCCCGTAGCGATAGAGTTCTGCAGCTAGGGTAAATTAACAGCTCTCTATAAATTTTTGATGAAAAGTTTAAAAAAAAAAACACATTGCAAAATCGTTCATTTATTTTGTGTTTTGGGTGGACTTTCACTGCTATCTACTGTGCCCTTGTGAATAATTCTGGCATCTTGAGGAACGAGGTTGGGTATTCCATCCACAATGGGGTACGCTATTCCACTCTCTTCACAGACTAGCTCATTTTTCTCGTTATCATACCTAGTAAAAAACTGAAGTTAATAATATCTTTTTTTTTTTAGCTCGATTTTGACACGCAATGTGTATAACTCCCACTAAAAACGTGTACGCATTTATAAAATCGAGATGAAATTTTTAAAAAAGGAGGAACTTTTTTCCACTGAATTTCCAACACATGCATATTTATAATCACATTGTTAACTTTGTAATTATGTCCCATACGATACAAAACTTACAAATTAAGCTGAATAATTGCTGAATAACTGAACTGCCTGAGATATTTTACTGACCTCAAGGGTTTTCTGGAGACTGGACATACAAGCACTTCAAGGATAGTTTCGTCAAATTGAGTGTTATAAAGAAGGGAAGTTGAAAATCTTGCGGTTGGGAAATTTATTAAATTTTTTCCTGAATTAAAAATGAATTATATTATAAATATGCAAAATCGATGATACAGTAAATCATCTTAAGATGGCTGGATGGTCGTGGCCAATTTTAAACTATATTGATTTCCAAAAGAAAAAGAGCTCCGTAATAAAATATAGTAAAATGTTCAGATTTTAAACCTAAAATAAACAAAATGTTTTTTGGTTTTTTTTACTAAATATTAGTTTATAGCTTTAAAAATAAATAAGGTAGATCTGATGGAAAATTTGAAAACCAGACTCATTAATATTTACAACGTGTTGCAAAGAAATATTCACTATGTATACAGTTTAAACGTACATTAGTAGTTGAATGAAAAAATTAATCATCATAGATTTAAAATAAATTGATAGGTTGTTATAATACCTTGTCTAAGTAAAGTTGACAATCCTCTAAAAATCATTTTTAGCAGTGAAATCAAGAAATTATAGTTTTATACGTCTAGCTCCTGCAGTGCTGCTTCTCACTTTACCTGTCTCATACTATTTCTGCCTTCTTAAACAGAAGAGCTACAAGAGGTAAGTTTTCACAGTAAATAGCTTTTAGTATTTCGTGTAGAAATAAGTCTTACAACATTAATTAGTGACAATATGTAAGCGCATGCATCTGTGTATCGGGTCTTAAGTTTGCGATATTTGGTTCAGGATTGGAGGTTTATATGGACAACCATGAGCCTGATCACAGCATCGTTACACATCAATGTAAATTATAGTTTTACACTTCTGAAACATACATTGAATATGATCGCGTTAACTATGGTTTACAGATGTGAAATATAGATTATCGCCGTTAACTATAGTTTTCTGTCTGTAAACTATAGTTTACAACCGTTAAATCTAGTTTAACGACTGTGAAACTATGATTATAGCTCATTATCGTGAATTTGGCGTGCCATAGTCAACAGGATTACTGACCATGCACAGATCTAAAAGGGGGTCCCAGAGGTTTCCTAACCTCTACCCCTGGAAATTTTTGGAGTTCTTAATAATAGGTAGAATAAGAATATGTTTTGAACCCCCCCTAACTCCAATCCCGGAAACAAAATTAACCCTCATACCCTACACAGCCTACTACAAGTATGTGTGAATTGGGGTAGAATATCCCTGTATGCAGCATTTTATTGTGTTGTTTTCAACTATCTAAATTTTTAGGTCAAACAAAACTCACTCGGAATCAAACTGTTGAATTTTGCTTTGTTTTAGGGTTTGTAGAAAATGTACTCGCCACTGGATCCGAAAATAACTGATGAGGCAAGAAACTTTGGATTCAAGGTAAAGGAGAAAATTGTGGATTCTGGAAAATATATCTGTACATATTCATTATTTATTTCCCCCCCCCCCCCCAACCCCAATCAATAAACAATTATTAAGTTTTGAATGTCTTTATTGCAGGCTGTAAAAGATGATTTTGTTGCAAACTTTTTAAGAGCAACTCTACCGGAAAAAAGGTTACGTAAAGGGGAGATAGAAAACCTTGAATACTTCAAACAAAACTTGGATAACAAACCAATAAAGAAAAGGAGACCCAAGGTATCTAAAAGAAAGAGTCTTACATCTCGAGAGCGAAGAAAACTCAAGTTGTTTGACATTCCAAAGGAAGGACATAAGTAATTGTTTACATCTTGTGCAATGCCTTTGTATAATGAAGTTTACCATGGGAATCTTTCTATCATATTTGTTTGCTTTGAAATGAAAAAAAGATCTTATGTTATTAATTTTTTTTCAGATTTGAAACATATCTCCCCATGCATGATCTTTGGAAAGAATACATGAAACAAACTTTGGGGTTAACAGATAAGAGCAAGTAAGAGAACAATTTATAATATTAAAAATTATATTTTGATTATGTCATTGAATTTCCCTGTGAACAATGCTAAATTTTATAACATGAGTGTGAAAATACTGTAAATTCCTTATTGAATGTGAGATCATCATTACACGATTCCACTGTTTTGTATCAAATCGGGAGAATTTCATATCATTCAAAACTGTCTGACAATTAAAAGCGAGATTTGAAAATCCACAAGGGTTGCTGCTCATGATTTTACACAGATATTAATTCATTGCATTTAATAAGGAATCTACAGTATTCCTAGGCATTGCTGGAATCTCAATCTTTCTTTACTCAGGGGCTTCCTACAAGGGCTCTTTGGAATGACTGAAACCCCAACCCCAGTGTTTGTGTTAGCCCCCAATAATTTGAATGATGCAAGAATGAGCTTTGATCATTCTAATCTTAGTGAAAGTGAACTTAAAAGAGTTTAAAGTCAATTGTCAAGGACAAATCAACTTGTTTCTATAAAAACATTCAATATGGCCATTCTCAAGGACATCATGTTTGTCCAGCTGTCTGGTATGAAAAATGTCAGTTCAAGAAAAAGTTTTCCTGAAGAACTGACTTGAAAACTTTGTAACGGTATATACCTGTACATGTAGTGTATTTATTTTCAGACCATTTGATCAGTATAACTGTGAAAGCATCCTCAAAGCGGACTTCCATGGATGCTTCCTAACAGTTTCCAAGTCCTGTTGTCCGTCTTACATCGGGGCTACTGGGATTGTTATCATGGAAACCAAGAATACATTTAAATTTATTACCAAACAGAATCAAGTAAAGTGTAAGTAACAGCTGGTATTTTCATATTTCCTCTTTGATACAGAACTTATAATTTCACAGAATTCAACATGACTGTATGAGCCATTACTTTATTGAATATCTTATTTTATTTTACTTCCAGGCATTCCAAAGAGAGGCAGTGTTTTCATGTTTGAAATTGATGGACATTTCATCACTCTATATGGCAATAATTTCTGTTGTCAGCCAGTTCTAAGATCTACACATAAATTCAAGCCAAAGAAATATGTTGCAATATGAAAACGAATAAATGTAATCTCACATAATTATCTTACTCCTTTATATGTCCCCTATGACATATCAAAAAATGCATAAATAGCTTGGTTTTTCTTAATATGCAGGTAAATAAAATGTTTGTTAAAAGATTTATTTAATAAGATTTAGAAGCAAACAATGCTTTAATACAAGAGCCCTTTCAAAATATTGGACATCACAGCACATAAATGTCCATAATTATTTTATTTTGATATAATATTTATTCATAAAAATAATATGAGTTGTAAATATTATTTTTTGCAAGTGTGAATACAATGTAAAAGCAAATAAGCAGATTTCAAATACAAATGATAAATGTATAACTTGTTCATAAATATATATAAATTGTTTATATAAAAAAAACATGGAATGGAATCTTATGATGTTTTGGGTTTTGCATCCTTCTCTTCTTTACACTTTTTTATAATACGGTCAAAATGTAACAAATAAAACTGACAAACGAAGCGGAAAAGTCCCATAGTGAATATCTAAAACAAAAAAGAAATATTCTTTAATATCAAGGAACAGCAGTGCAAGTCAATTAAATTCACTGACAATATCCACACAATATGTGATACAAGTTACTAAACTATAGAGAATTTGTCAACTTAGTTTTGCAAGGATGACTTTGTATTCATTATCCAATCATTGTAAGACTGGAATAGAATTCAGCAGTAATCTTTATCTTAGAAAACGGCAGATATCTATCAAAGTAAAAATTCTATCAAGGTAAAACCTGGTATCTAAATACCCCATTGCCTGTCAGGCTTGCTTACTGGTAAGCAAAAAATTACATGCTGCCCTATTGTTTAATGCATAAATTAATGTCTTTGTTTTCAGAAATGACAATATAATGGAATGATAAATACCTGCTGAATTAAATCCACAATGGATGTTGCAGGGGACATCCCACTTGATAAGTTGCAAAGCAACCAGCCATCCATACCAACATAACTCAAAAATTTCCCATTCTGCAAGACAATGATTAAGATATGTTATAATAATGAATTCATACATTAACAGTAATTAACAAATCATGACATTCAGGCAATACATGTAAATATGAAGAAACTAGACAACATTGAAAATGTGACCATCTCAAAGGGCCCCACTTAAATAATGGACAATAGAATGAAAGGAATTTCAGTGAATTTTGCTTTGTCCTTGACCTATAACTTAGAAATTTTCCAGCTGGCATAGAACTTCTAATTCAACCTCATTACTCCTTACATACAGGCATTTTTGTTCAATCTGAGCAGGATTAAGCAAATGGGAAATAATGTACGATCTAAAACTGATTATAGAGAGATCTGCTATGACCTTCACGTTGACTTGGTTCAAGGTCACTGCATGCCATTAACCAAAAAGCTCTGTTTAAGTAAAGTATTAGCCAAATAAGGCTAAGTTTAGAGTATAAAAGGGATTTGTGTGATCCAATATGACCTTGACACTTGACCTACAAACATCATTCAAGATCCTTGCATACACTTTAAACAAAATATGAGCCAAATAGGGCTAAGTGGAAAGTATATATGCTCTGAAAAAAGGATTTTTGCATGGGCTGATATGACCTTGACCTACAAACTTCACTCAAGGTCACAGCACACCCTTTGACCTTAGACACTCTGTGAGTGAAGTATGAGCCAGATTGGACCAAGGGGAGAAAAGATATGCCCCGGACAAAGGTTTTATATAAAATTCTGCTATGACCTTCACCTTTGACCTTGAAACATGGTTCAAGGTCATTGCACACCCTTTATCCAAAGGCACTATGTGGGTAAAGTATGAGCCAGATTGGGCCAAGGGGAGAGCAGATATGCTCTGGACAAGTGATCTCGAATGGACAGAAGAACAGAAAGATAGAGTTACAGACCGACGGACAGACTGATCACTATAGGGCGGCCGCAGAACGGGGCCCTAATAAACATAACAAACCACACCAGAAAACAGCCAGTCTTATACATTACATTATAAAATAGATACATCATGATAATATTTATTTACCAGTAACCGGTACAAGATAACTGTTTTATTAAGATATTATTTACCAGTAATGATGGACTCCAACTGTATACATGTACTTACCACAGCATCCTTGAAAACTGACTTGGCCACATCCCTGGGAGAAAAAAGTCCTACTGTATCTGATATGAGCAGTGTTTCCTTTGGCTAAAATAGAGTTACATATCAGAGATTATGTCACACAGAAGCATGGATTTTAAAAAATAAACACACAATCTACTGTAAGTCATACTTTCAGACATGCACCTTCTAATTTAACAGTTATCAGTTTACAATAATTATCGATATACAATCTGCATATCAAGTAATCCAATATTTCTATTGTTATATCTGTGGGAAAAAAATCCACTAAATAGACAAAAGAGTACCAACCTTAGATTTATTCTCCTCTGCTAGACCTGGAGTGTCTGTGTCAGGTGGAAATGCCATGGTAACATAAATATTGTATGGTTTTACCTGTAATAACAGTGTCCAATACAATGGTAAATCACAAAACAATCTATACTCTGTCCCAAGTTTCTGCTTCCACCCATTTTGCATTTCAATAATCACAATTTTCATAAATACCTTTGTGCTCAATCTACGTTCATCCACTAGAATGAAAAAAGTCCAGATTTTCTGTATTGAAATGCCCTCTCTACCACTTCTGGTTTCAATACACAACCAAAAATAGAAAGTTTACGGTAATTTTGCATTGAAAACCACATGAGAAGTACCAGGATGACAATGTTAAACAATTGTGCAAGGTGTCCTGAGTACTTCCAAATGGAGAAAAGATATCAACATTTCCAATTATAAATCTCTGTATTTAAATTTGTAGTTGTTCATGTTAATCATGAAGTGTCAATGAAGAAATCTTGGATTTTATCCCTTGTATCGATTTCAATTGTATTTCTTTGACAGGTATGTGTATTCACGTTAAAATTTGTCAAAAAGTGCTAGAAACAGTAACCTGGGACAGACTATAATCTTCAAATTAACTATGAAATATCTTTCATAGTGAACTAAGAAGGTAATAAGTTTTCTTTTAGATAATATACATGTAATATCACTGTAAAAAGTTGAGTTTCCTTTTAGATATATGTAGTACTTTGTACTACATGTACATAGTACTTTTGTATTACATCAGTATATTCACTAAGTACCTCCATTTGAAGGGACTCTGCAAATCCTCTGAGAGCGAATTTTGACGCTGAGTAGGCGGTGTAGCCAAACACACCCACTTGACCCGCCTGGGATGAGATGAAAACTATTCTTCCTCCATTGTTGTCCTTCATCGCTTTTATAGCGGCCTTGGTAACATTGACACCTCCGAGAAAATTCAAATCCATCATGCGCTGAGGTACAGATTAGATAATATATAAAAACTTGGAGACTATCAAAATAGACTTTATTACAATTGTATGTTTATAATTCTTTATGGAAAAATTAAATAATATTAATTTGTTGAATTTTGAAATACATGTCAAGGTGTGTACATGCATTAAATGAAAAAAAAATTTAAAAGCAATAGGAATGTACATCAAGATATCCAATAGAGTTTTCTAAAAAAAAAAAAAATAAAATAAAAAGACCTGAAATTGCTCAGACAAAGTGTCTTCAAAATGTCCAGCCACAGCACTGCCTGCATTGTTAATTAGGATTGTAACTGGTCCAAGATTGTTTTCAGCCTGCAAATTGAGAAAAAAAAATGATGGATGGAAATAAACTATCAAAGGCACCATGATGCCAAATTGATAATACAGTTTCATTCAAATCATTAAATTGAGGGTTTTTTTGGCAATAAATTGTTCAATTGCAAACCATCAGAATTGATTTTTTGATGTTGTAACACTTCAATTTACCTTTTTAACAGCTTCTTTTACAATTTCTGCACTTTTTGTTATGTCCACAGATGTTGAAAAAACTTTCTAGAAAAGTTCAAAATTTTTGTCAGGGCAGTGTTAAAAGGCAATATTGGTATATTTATATTAGCCCTGAATCTGATCAAGATTAAAGAAGAACAACTTTGCAATGCATTACAGAAACAGGACATTATAAAGTTACAAGCTTATCACTGATGAAAGGTTCCATACTTTATAGAGTATAAAAAGAAAATGACAGACAGTGAATCATTTACTGGTATATATGTACAGTAGAAACAGACAGGAAAAAATAGATGTAACTTATTAATGGATGAATTTAAACCATGTCATTTTGTAAAAATACAATTCGAAACATGACCCTTAGACATGAATTCCCCACCTAATGAGTACATATGAATTGCAATATGAAAGAGATGGACTTTCTTGTTTGCACAAGGAAAATAGGAAATAGTGAAATCAAGGTAAAAAAGGGTCAACAATGTAAAATATTACAATGTTGAATTGCTCCCATACTTTGTATTTTTGAAGAAAGATCAGAAAATTATGAACAGATCAATAGATACTTTTGTATGAAGTTAGATGAAAACATCTTAAATAGTGTCTTTGAAACTGAGATAAAAATTAAATAGTGTGTTACTCTGAGCACTTAAACTCAACATCTCACATTGAAAATAATCATCAGTTCAGGTCTTTGTTAACAACTGCCTCACTGACAACCATTCTTGGGATAAGATGGCAGGGTATCATTAGAAATGTAGAATTGTAGAGGAGGATGAAAAAAAAACCAAAGACCTATGGAAAGCAAACACAAACATGACAAAGCAAGCCATAGAGTGGAACTCACAAGGACAACAGAAGAGTTGGCGTTGAGTGTTAACATCAGACTTAAAGAAAAACCTGGGGAGAGGCAAAACAATTACACAAGACAGAGGGAGATGGAAAGCCAATGCAGTCGCCATATGCCCCCCATGAGATGCAGTGAAATAAGTCAAGTATTGGCAAGTGAGTAAGTCAATCAATTTATCTGGCTTCTATTAAATGGGTCGTCTCTGAATGCATTGTCTTCTTATAGGTTGCTGGACTCACCTGAGCATCTTTATCCTTTATGTGACTTTCTATTTCTTCTTTTGCTTCGTCTAGTTTTTTCTGTATAAAAAAAAACATTTTTGTAGATATCATGACACTTGGTTATAGTGAAGTCCTGGGGACCTTTGAATTTACTTCACTATGTGCATGATTTAATATATCTCTATAATCAATTCCAATTGATGTAAGTCAAATGATTTCAATCCTCACTCTTATGTATTCATGTAATTGCTGATTTCATCATAGCCATGATAACTTTGCCTAGATTACCAAATATTTAACTGATATCCATTGTATATATTTATTAACTATGGATTTGGCAATAATACAAAAAATCATAAATCCAAAAATTAATGCTTCAAAGTGAATTACTTCATTTCTGGCCATGATAGTGACGTTAGCTCCATTTTGAACTGCCTCAATAGCAAGGGCTTTACCAATACCACTTGATCCACCTGTTATCTGAAGAAGAAAAAAAACTTTAATATACATGTAATAAGCTTGATATCATGAAAGGTCAAACATAAACTCAAGCAAAATATGGCATGATCTTATCAACTGATCAAAAAGATGCCATAGTTACACTCTATTTAATTCATACAACAGCCTTGTACGACAAGGTTTTCGTAAAGAAACATAGAGACTGTAAAGAAACACATAATCTTTATCGATGCAAATCGTTTATTTGGAATATATAAAACTTACCAATACATGAGCTCCTTGTAGTTTTATTTTCTTTGTCGATAACAGTTTTGATACAGCAAATAAAATTACTATAATCAACAAAATTCCACAATAAAACAACATTTTTAACAGTAACTGAGTAAGTTCGGCCCGTCGTCCAAGTATACCGGATACACTATAGACGACAATGTTGTACAAAACCACGCGTAGAATGACAAGTTCCGTTAAAAGTTCACAACTCTTTAGTACTCTCTTTAGCGGTGAATCAAAATGCAGGGTGTTGAAACTACAGTCCACTGCAAGTACGAGGCTACATGTGAATCCAGCTAGCGCGGATTGCCGGTTAGGGTCATGATGGTGGTAAGATGGGGTTCCGGGCCTCCAGGTATTTAAGTTTTATTTAAAATTTATTAATCCCGAAACACGAATTTGAGCCGGTAACGTTCTTTGCTCGCCCCAACATGAAATTACATATCACATATATTAGTAATACTTATATAAGATGATATCGAGAAGCGTTTAGAACTTCACCCACCCCTTTTCCGGAAAAAAAATCAGAGCCGAAAATTAATAGGCGGGATGGGTTGGTAGGGTTTATCTGCATATTTCCTAGGTTGCAGATTCACCCGAATGTATATCATTATCACATGTATACAACACCTTTAAACGATTGCAAGGGTTTTGAATGCAATATCATCATTACAGCTACAAAAGGAATAGGTAATCTTTTATTCAATTTTTTTTTTGGGGGGGGGGGGGGGTGGTAGTGGTTTGAGATTAAAGGTTATGTTTTTTATGTGTGTGATTCATTCTGATTTTTTGCGTATGTTTTAAATATGACACTTGTTTTGTTTTCCTTTTAAATGATTACCAATGATATCCAGATTCCATGGATTGATTTCGTACAGCATGTCACTCCTGCGGTGGCCACACTCGGCTGTTTTTATTCGGGAAACATGCAATCTTCTCTTTAGACAGGGATAGTCACGAACACCGTACAGTCGCTTCCTCTGTCGCTGGTCTGTGATCACCGAATATACACAGGTATGGTTTAGTGAAGATAAAAAAAAAGGATCATTACATTTTTTTATAATAGTTGCTGTATGTTCTTTTTATCATTAAAAAGAAAAAAATATACAATTTTGAAAAAATTCTGGGTTTTTTTCAATGTTATTACAGAATGTTCAAATCTTATACATATATTAAAAAGTAAAAATATTGGAAACACTTACTAAAAGAATATTAACAATTCATGAATTTGACATCTAAAACTACAATATTAAGGCCCTGTCACACCAAACTGCGTTCCCACAGAGTGATCACGGCGTTATAAACTTCCAGGAAACCGTAGGATCGCAGGAAAAAAAATTTAAAAAATGTACAATTTAATTTGAAATTTTTACAAGTGTACATTTCAAGGCGTCCTGACGTCGACCGAGGCGTTTCTTTGGAGCTCCCGCGGCGTGTAACTGCGTTTCCAAAGAGTTCTACTTTGGGATTGACTACGCTCTCGCCGATCGAGTATCCGTCAAGCTCTCATGACGTGCAAAGAGTTTTTACCTCGATTGCGTTCACTGTGTGCTCAGTACGCTGACTGCGTGCAAAAGATGTTCTTTAGTTATGGGTATCTAAATTTTAATTTGTTCAATATTTATTGTACGCGAAGCAAACAAGAATTTTGAACTTCATTACTAATAAATAAAGGATAAAAACATTGTTTTTGTTTGTTTAAATGAAATAAGGTAATTGAAACATATCTTTCAAAATAATTTGTGACAAGAAAAATAACCTTAGAAGACCGGTCTACAAAAAAAAAATAACCGTTATTAGCTGTTAGAAAACGTAGAAGGGCTTGTTACACCAGAAAAAAGGCAATAATTGATTACATGTACATTCTGGAACAGGTCCTGAAATAATCGCAAATGCTACTGTTCATATCACATCAAGTTTGAGAATACTATATCGCTTGCTATTGTACAACAACCATTGTTCAAGTTTTTGTGGTCTGGCTGACAACGCACTAGAAACACCGTGGGGGCGCGTTATAAACGCTAATGAACGCAGAAGAAACCCAAAGAGTGCGCAATAATCGGAGCAACAGCTCTTTGGGGTCGCTGTGTGAACGCAGCTAAATGAAAAACAACACGTCCAAACGCTGTGGATGCGCAGAGAGAGCGCGATGGAGGCGCAGTGACATCACAAAGGACTCTGAGAGGTTTTTGTGTAAGCGCAATCGACTTATCACTGCATCTATACTGCCATTATGTGCATTACTCAGTAGTCGAGTGCGCCAGCGGAGCTCTTGTAGCTTGTTGGAACCCTTGTCACGACGACCTGACTTCGTTTCTACTGCGTGTTTATCAGAACGCAGAGTCACGGCGTGTACTTTGTGCATGCTCAAAGTTCGCGCCGTCGCATGGCGTTTTAGGCGTTTCCACCACGACAAATGAAGATGCCGCTGCGTTGTTGCGACGCTGTAGGAGACTCCACTGCGTGCACCTTGGCGTTTTACATTTTTTTAGGACGCAGCAGGGGATCTATTCACAAAAAATCGTACGTTTAATCGTAGACGTAAGTTTGACGTAAGTTTTTTTCGTAAGATTTTAGTTATTCACAAAATGTCGTACGTGTGACGTTACGTCAAAAAATAGTCGTAAGTTTACGTCTAGTATTGGGTTGACGTAAGTCTAAACTTGCTATGTTTATAATTGAAATATGGCAGTTCTACCATCATTTTGTCAGAAACAAAATTAATAGAAGAAATTCTTATCCAATAACGCTCTATGGTTTACCATTAAAGAACCATGCAGAGCTCCTTTTGTATCCCGATAGTAAAATATATTAATGGTGGTTGAAATTTATTAATCTATTATAATCATTCGAGTATACAATTCATAAATACCATAAGAAACTATGCACTTAAAGATATATGCAACTTAAAATCATTTGGAATATTCCGAATCTTTTATTACAATATGTAAATTACATGTCTATAATTGATTATTGGCGTTAACAGAAAGAAGATTACCGGTATGTATTGAGATAGAACACGTCTTTTTTCAAAAAAACAACTTTGACATGGGCTCTAATGTAATTGCAATTTTAATGTATTATGCGCCATCAATTCCGAGTATTTCGAAACAGTATTAGGTAAAACTACGACAATTATTTGATAATATAGACGCCTTTTTATTCCTACATATGCATTAAATCAGTAAAACAATAGTCATGTGCATACACACTGCCAGTATGTAATGTAATCAGCGTAATACATGTATATATCATGCGCGGATCTAAAAGGGGGGGGGGGGGGGCTTCAGGCGGACCCCCCCCCCCCCTCTCTCACTCTCTCTCTCTCCCCGCCTGAAAAATTTAAGTTATTTAATTTACATAAAAAATTATCAAAAATATGCCTCCGATCTCCTAGCAAACAAAATTATCCCTCGGAAGCTTAGTATACTCTAGAATTTGTTTGGATCCACACATGTATATACATGTATAGTTACAGATACGTATTTAAGCGCATGTATTAGTGTTTGAATTCATCTGTTACTCCAAACCTAGATCGACTTTTCTAGTGCAAGCATACTTGTAAACTATTGTCATATCATTAAAAAAAAAACAATTAAACAAAAAATATTGGTGAAATGCGCTAATTTATTTAGCTGTGGTTATTCAATGTGTACACATATAATTCATAATACCCGAGGCTATAAGTGGACATTAGCTCTGACGTTAGATTATTATGGTGTAAATAAAAAGAAGATTTTATAAATGTATGAACGTCGATTTATTTATTCAATTTAGGAAAAATATCGAAAGGGAAATTATCAAAATACATGCAGGTGATAATACTTAGTAACTATGTTATTATATTACAGGTAATATTGTACCATAGCTTGACGTGTTTTCTATTGTTAAAAGTGTGGGTTATCTGTACATACCCCACACTTTTTTTTAAAACTCCGCCCACTATCTCAGGTAAAAACAACGTCAACAAAGTTGTGTTTTAACGCGTCCATGATACTGTTCACAGTAAAAGATTCCTCCAGATCAAAATTGCTAATAACTCAACACGGATAACTGATTCAAACTAAGTTCGTCGAATAAATCTCATTTGAAGCTTGAGACAAAACTATACCGGCAATGGCTCTGTCAGAATGACTCTATTTTAATATTCTCCTCCATGTGTGCGAACAAGTAACGCGTGTAAGATGAAATAAGGGTATCCTGTAGAAAGGTTTTATAGAAAGTCAATCACGTGATAGGAACGTGTTTGAATAGTAAACTTGTTTTGTGGACAGAGTGAATAGCGGTGGCCAATCGGATCTGACATTTATCATTCACGGTTTTGCAACATACATTTCTCAATTTTTTTTTTTTTTGCTTATTGATTGATTTTTTTTAAAGTATATAAATGTGTATGTTTATTCAGCCATTTTTAAAATCATACATGTATATTATTGATACAGAGTATCAAATAGTATTTCAAAAAGAGTAATTATATCATCATCAATTTAATCTAATTTCAACAGGAGCATTGCACAACTTAGGTTCGTAAACTCAAAATTGTTTTAATAAGTTTAATTATTTGAAAAAAGTATCGATACTAGAAGTCGGAAAATGAATAAATATGAAATAAAAATTTGACATTGAACAGTCGATTTATTCCTAAGCTATGAATTTTTAAACAATTACAGATAATTAATGTTCGTCGCCGATAGAAAATCATTTCAGAAATTTACGGAGTACAATGTACATACAGTATATAAGACCAACACATTGGCGCCGTATTGATTAGAGGCAAGTGCACGCTCGAAAACTGTAATAATTGTAAACTATGGTACAAGTAACTTACCCCATATAATATTGTTGATTATATGCAGATACCCGATGGACGTGGCCATAATGACACTCGGGAGCTACGCTCCCTCGTGTCATTATGACCACGCCCATCGGGTATCTGCACATAACCAACAATATTATATGGGGTAACTACTACATATTATTATCAAAAGATATATTTTGAACATCCCATGTAGATTTTCTTTCTCCCGATAATGGTAAATACATATACTGTACATAAAAATAGGCGTATTGAAAGAAAAGAAGTAACTCCGTTATATATGTCTATGCGCAAAGGCGCTAAAAATTCCGCCAATGTAAATGAGCGAAAATTTTGCGTGACGTCATTTCTCCGCAATGCCTCCTGCGCATGAGCATTGTCGGTAACCAAGGACTTAGACACACTTACGACTGTAATAGACGTACGACAACGTCATCATCTTACGACAGCTTTTGTGAATAGCCCCCTAAACGTAAACGTAAGCTTGTCGTAAGTTAAAGGTTTAATCGTAGACGTACGATTTTTTGTGAATAGGTCTCCAGGATCGCCTTGAGGACGAAGCCCCGGTGTGACAGGGGTTTTAGATAAAGATATCAAGGATTGTGTTGGAAAGTTTCAGGTCACCTATCACTAAAATAGATGCTGAAAATTAATAAAATTACCAAATGTACAATACAAGAAGTACACGAAGTTCTGTATAAACCGCATGAAATTCAGATTTAATAATTTTAATGTAGATAACATTTCTCATTATTTGAACAGTATCGGACCGCATCATTATGCGAGGAGTCGGTGTGACAGTGCTGGTGTTGGCTGTGGCCTGTCTCTGGTCCCCCCGGACCGAGGCTCGGAGCTATTCCTCCTACTGGATCTCCCCCCGCCGCACGGACTATGTTCTGGACCATAAATTCTACAACTATCTGGGTACTTTGATTTGTTCAAAATTTATTTCAAATTCCAAAGAGTTTAATTTACAGTCGATATACATGTACAGACTCTCGATAGAAAATGAATATTCAATAGATTATGTACTTTTATCACTTTTTAGTTTTTATAAGACACAGTTTCTTAGAATTAAAAAAAAAATCAACATGTTTTTAAAAAAGTAGTAAAACTGTGGAAAGACAATCATAAGGAATAAGAATGCAGAGAAAAGTTCTCTTTTAATATTGGAAAGGAGGAAAATTATATGGGTATATATCACAATCCAATTATCTACATGTCCTTGGGGTTTTATTTTCAGAGAGAGTAACAAAAGTGCCTTACACAGAGTTACGGAAAGCTCAACTAACCCTGACAAGCTATCGAGAAGCCAACAAATACAGCGTCAAAGGTGACGCAAATGACGCAGCCAGAATCTTCTTCAGTTTGAAGCCTCGTAGCGTCACATTTGTGAGTCATTCTTTACTGTTTATAGTTGAGTGCAAAATTTGATTAATTTTATGCGTTTTTTAAAAATATTTTGTGAGGACTTTTTGTGCTAAATAATGTTCAGAAAATTCAGAATGGGACAGTGCTAGTGTTTATCTTTTGAAATTCACGGTACGACAGAATTTTGCTTGGATCTTTAATATCATACTATGTGGCTGGCGAAGATGACTGTGTACACGTTTGGGCTTGCTTTTTTTTTTTAAGTTCTTTGATATATATGATCTTTTGTTACTCAGAGTACAGTCAGATATGGAAAGTGTGGATTCGGGGACTGCAGGAGTAGACGCTACAGACGAAGGAACCGTTACAGATCTGCCAGGTCAAACTATCGAACGAATGGTTACAAGAGAAGACTTATGAATAAAAAAAGAGCAAGAAAGTATGGTAAAAAAATATTCAGAAAACTTCTTAAATGGTCTGCAAAACGAAAATCGAAGGGGAAATCCAGCTTAAAGGAAAGTAAATCCAAAAGACCGTCATATAGAAGAGCGGCGAAAGGCAAGAAATGGCGGGGATACAGAAAACGAAAAAGTCAGAGGGGTTCCAGAAGATTGAGGGGACGGAAGGGATCGAGAGGGAAAGTGTGGAGGTCAAAGGGTTACAGAGGAGGATGGGGACGTAGAAGGAGCAGGAAAGGGTCGCGGAGAGGAAGTTTTGTCAGAAGATACCGAACGAGGCGACGGGGATCCCTCACGGCCCGCGGACGTGTGGGGGTATATGACGTTGTACTGAAGACGAGCCCGAGGAAGGCCCAGATTGTATTCATACCCCGACGCTCTGTTTACGCCTACAACAGGGAGCTGAAGATCAAACGCACCTTCACCTTCAAAACAAACACTTTTTGGGACCGGATATTATATAGGTTTTGAAAAATAAAATTTGATGAAAAATGATGAACGTATAATTATACATGCAATAAACGTAGCAAGAGTAAAATGGATTTGTTTTAGTCTGTCAGCATTGTATCTGCTGTTTTTACAACATTTTAAAAATAGCGCTGTTTGATGGTTTGTCTGCGCCTGGTATAAATTTGTTAAGGAACAATCTACTTAAGAAGAAGAGCTCTGTGTAAAGATATAAAACAATATTCAGGTATTAAAGCTAAGATTTTTGGATTTTTTCTTTACTAAATAAAAATTTATAAAGTTAAACAAATCATTTTAAATTTAAGGTATATTTGACTCCAAGCCCCCTTAAAGAACATTTAGGGACTCCATTTCTTTCTTTCGTACACATGACAACGCCTCTTATTGTAAATCTACCTTAATCTTAAAAAATGAATAATCGAAACCCCTGACCCTTCAAATATTTTATCACAGACATGGTCGATATATATTCTTCTCGGAAACTTGTGTGGAAGCATCCTTAGGTAGGTTAGATTTTTGATTGTTCAAATCATGATCCCCGGGGGTAGGGTTGGCCACAATACAAAAACGTATTCATTGTTTATCTAAACGGGAAAGGGGTTTTACAATTTTCAAAAAATTTTAAGTAATTGCACAATACTAACATTTTAAAAAAGTGATAACATCAACATTGAAATCGCAATGTGTCCGATGCCTCTTTATTTTTTGATTGATTTTTATCAAGTACAAAGCATGCATGTAGGTATTAATAGACTTTACACAATTTTGATGAAAATTAATTTTTTTTTTCTTTTTAAGGAAGAGAAGTCGGAGATCATACTATTATATATAGGATACTTATCTTTTGAAAAAATATAGTATAGTCCGATATATCTGACGTATTCCTGGCTTTTTTAACGATTTTGATATTTTACATGCCAGGAAAGAAAAAATAAAAGCCAGGAAAAACGTCAGATATTTCGGACTAGAAAAAAATATAGCTGCAGGTCTGTAGCTCCCGGTCTGATAAAAAATATCTGATGGACGACCAGACCCTAGAAAAAATAGAGGAATACTTCTTTAATACAGAGGGATTGGATACTATAGTTTAAACATTGAGATAAAATCGGCATAGCTATAAAAATGGAGTGAAAATCACAGTTACTAAGATACGTAGATGCATTCAATACAGTTTCTATTAGATATTGGACTTCAATGAACAATAAATTTCGGGGACCAATTGCAAAAATTCATGTAAAAATCCTTGAAAATTGGCAATTCAAATCATTTTTACCAGGGTCCCTGATTTACTCATTATTAAATACAAACACTGTCGAAACATCTGTATAAGACATTAATTAATTGTGGAAGCTGTTAATTCACACCCCTTTTCTCTTACTCCTTTTTCTTTTTTTTACTCTTTTGTCTTTTTAAAAAAAATTATTTTTGGTCTTTTCTTTTTCGCAATCACTGGACCCGCCACTGTTTATTCATGAGCCTTTTAAAAATATCTATCGAGTGCAAAACCCCAGTGATTTAAACTGTTTTAATCGTGAGCTTCGTAAGTTCCCAGGTAGTCTAGTGGTTAGGATTCCGCGCTCTCACCGCGGCGGCCGGGGTTCGATTCCCCGTCTGGGAAGGATTTTTTTCCTTTTGTATTGCAAGCATTTTATTGATAGAATACAGATAAAAAAGAATCATAAAATGTTCCTACATATAACACCGATACTAGTCTTATGAGTGTTATACCAGTCACACAGTATCGACACAAACCCTTAACTATGTGTACCTTAGAGTTTGTCACATTACACTAACACAACAAGTGGAAAGTATATTATCATGATTACTAGATATTGAAAATTGGTGTACAAACCAACAAAGTAAATTATACAGTTGAAGTGAGTGGGTTTACGAATATCTTTGTAATAGTTTGCTTTGTTTTTTTTTTGTTTTTTTTTTTTATAAAATTAGAAATTGGACGAAAACATTTTGGCAACTAACTAAAATTCTGTCGGCAAATTTATTAGATACTAGTAATCATAACTAAAATGTTCCAGCAACCAAATTTAACACTTTTATATACCTTCGCTAAAATGATATTGTAACATGGTCATATTTATCTTCTTTTTTTTAAAGTATAAAATGTTATCAATTTATGAATTTACTTTAAGAATATTTATCTATCTATATAATCACATCGTCTCAAGCCACGGTTTTGTCCATTTTGGAAATAGAATGGACACAAAACCCGTGGCTAGAGACGATGATATAATCATAAATGACACATCTTTCAATATTGACCCTTTTCCTGGAATATACATTCTGTTAAATCTATTCAGGAACACAGTATACAATTTACTGTAATATTTGCATATTTATATTTAAAATTAAACGGATAAACATGTCACGTGTAACAAAATAACTGCTGAACATGCAGCGCAGTTAGTACCGTAGAGTTCTAAAATTATCTCGGCCAAGTACTACCGGAAACATGAAATATTCACATCTGTACATTTACAAGTATAATATATTATAAATATACACACATCATGTGAGCTGAACTCGCACGAGCATGTTTTTAATGACTACAAAAATAAACCGAGTTGCTTTCCGTAGATGTTTGATTTGATGTTATACTCTCCATAGACCGGTAATGTTGTGACATACGAGTGAAAGTTTCTGCCGCTGCAATGCAATCTTTCACCAATCTAGAAATCCAAGAGAAATCGTATACAGACATTGAAGAATGGATGATAAAACCAAGGTCCAAGATTGTACTGGACTGGGACAATACTCTGAAAGTGTACCGGAAATCGGACAAAAGATTGTCGTCACGGGTGACGAAAGATCGTCTGCTTCACTGGAAGAAAAATCTGTTGTGTGAACTTTTCATTATCAGCGCAATCAGACCGACTCGAATGAATCTGGAAACCATATTGATGGAAGTTGAGAGGTTAAATCTTACGGAGGCCTTTACGCGCCATGAGGATGAGATTGTGTTAGTTTCCGGCAAGTATGCTAGGAAGGGATCGGTCATTATTTGTGGTTACGACAAGGCAGAAACGTTTCTAGAATTGTGCTCACATACAAATGATGAAGAGGAACACGACATTATTTTCTTTGATGATGAATTTGTTAATATCTACAATTTTCGTGCCATAGTTCCAGGAAGTCAGTGTTATCTTATTAGCTGATGTGAAGCTAGGTTTGGTGCCATGCTATTTTTGTAGAGTATACGCCTTTTTCCCGGCTTTATACAAAACAGACCTAATTAATCTTTAATGTCACATTCCCTTATATATCAAAGGGATTTATTTTTTCACTCATTCAGGGTACTGTTTGATGAGATTTGTTTTTATTTTATCTCAATTTATTTACAAGTTTCAATTTATAGTAATTATTTATGTCTACAATTCCCTGCTTCTATTTTGTGAAGCATATTTTCAAATCGTGTGTTTTTAATGCGTTTCTTGTCATATGCATATTTTGAAATATATAGTTATCGATTTCCTAACATGCATGTACCAGTATATTCTAAACTGTGATAACATTTTTTTTAAAAATAACTTTTCACTAACGATACACTCCAGATTTAATTATTTATACATGCATGTAATGACACATAATGATAAGTATGCATATACAGTATTTACCAATATTTTATTATGTTTCTTTAATAAATTTATAATATATTACACTGTTGTTTTTTGGATATCTAACCTTTATATTGCTGCTATTAAGGAATATAGATTGATTCAAATGAATATCAGTAAAACAATATTTGACTCTAGTGCATTCTGCAACTGCAGAATGCACGAGAGTCAAATAATTTACTTTATAATTCACTGAATACATATACATATACATGAAAAGTGACAATAGCAAACTATCAATCATCTCAATAATCCATAAAACGAAATACAAATTCAAAGCAGAGTAACACGGACCTCTTAAAAGATAGAGGTGGGATCAGGTGCCTAGGAGGAGTAAGCATCCCCTGCCGACCGGTCGCATCCGCCGTGTGCTCATTGTCAAGATCATGAAAAACGGAAGAAACCGTAGTCAGCCCGTTGTATAAATAATGGTCTAACAAGTTTGAAAAACGTCAGTCAGCATGTGTTTTAATGAAACGTTGTACTTGCTGAAAAGGTCATTGTATCGACCATAGAACTTGCGTAAAGATGATTTTAATCGAAGGTCTTGATATTCTTGTTCCAACAACTTGTTTGTTAGTAGTTTGCCTCGTTTAATAAATTGTTCGTATGTAGAGCATGCTATCGCATAACGAATAAGCTGAGACATAAGCCCCATAAGCAGGTGATGATGGTATGTTGCTATATAAGTAAAGAAAGTTGACGATGGAAAAATTAAAATCATCACGTTCATCATATAAATGATTTCTAAAATGAAATGTATAAATAGCGTTATTTCAAGTCCGAATGTACGCCGGGTATGCAATCATGTTATCCTGAGGCCGAGTTCAGGTGTAGTGTCTAAGTTAATACAAACTTGACCTAAATTCTACCGTGATTTTCGGTCATTTCTTTAAGGACTGTTTTTTTTCAAAAAGCTAAAACGCCACGATGAGGTAAGAATTGATATTTAGTGTATGCAGTCATTTATTGTTTCTAGAGAATGTCAAGAAGGGCAACTTTCTGCAACTAATCAATTATACATGTAGTTAAATGGGCCGTCACGCCCACCCCTTTAACGCATGGAAAACAATATACAATGCAGACTTGGTCAGCACTGACAGTATAACCAGCTGTTGGATCGAAGGAGAAAGTGCGATTTATTTAAAAACCATGCTGATTTTGGAATCGTTTTTAAATTGGTTTATACATGCACATGCATTTGTTAACACATCAATTCATATATAGCTATTCATATCGTCAGTCTGATCAAAACCACCCCCTTCTCCTTACACTCGTCAGGGTCTGACAGGTATCAGTGACGAGTGTAAGGAGAAGGGGGAGGGTGGTGGTGGTTTTACTCAGACTGCCATATCTTCATACTTTATCGAGAAAGTATAAACATTAAGCATTATTTCAAATGACAAATTACCAGGGAATGTTAAAGATAAATATTATAGATAGGATCTGCACTAAGGTGTAATCGTGTCCTCCACCTGTTTGTCTACAGTAAGAAATGGTTCCCACCCCAATCAGATTTGGAGAAGGGGGTGAACGGACTTCAGATCAATGACGTCACACCCGATACCGTGGCCACGTCATCACGTTTTTCCTCTCCCCCTGGTCCCGAGACAGAGGCCCTGGTCCCGCCCATTTATCATTCATCCACTTATAAACTGCAATCCGTGGATGATTATCTCAAGATCCTGGAGGAGGTTTGCAATTTACATACACACAAGCTATTAATTTTTGCCAGTGACTAACCATATCACCTAATGAAGCGAATCTTTTTGAAGATCCATAAATCTATAATCCCAAAAGTTAGAAAGAATTGTTAACGAATTTCATGTACATGTATCTAACTTGAACTCCACAGGGTGGATACATTTACTCGAGGTTGGGTAACTTTACGAACGATTCTGTGTGCGCCACCATTAACAGCATAGAAGGTGGAAAGGGGAGCCTCGTGTTCAGTACCGGAATGGCGGCAATATCTACGGCATTGTTATGCTTTCTGAAAAGCGGTGATCATATAGCAAGTATATATAATCAAAGCGTTCATTTCTTACGTGCACAGACACTTTTGTAATTTTTGTTTGTTTGTTTAATGCTAAACGTCCCTTTGGGGAGCTTTTCTATGAGGAGCTTTAATGTAATTTCCCACATGCATTGGAATCTAGACACCAGTTAAAGTTCTCCACCATAAAACTTTGAGGTGAAAATATAATATGAACATTTAATTTGCTGCGAAATATTGGCCATAGTTTATGATTTCTATGAAAAGTTCGTTAGAAAACTAATCTAAAAACCTTACATTGAATTTGAAAGACAAAACTTTAAAATGTAATGTTATGATTGAATAAGCTAGGGTATTGACAATGTTAATTCACTGGAATAAAATGAAGCCGTGCGAGCTTATTGCTTGCTTTCAATTTAAGAGGGCTCGATGGTCTTGACCAATTTTAGACTGCACTGGTCTCCTTTAAAAGAATAGTTCTATATAAAAATAGAGGAAAATATCCAAATTTCAAAGGAAACATATATGGATTTTTTCTTTACTAAATGATAGTTTATAGCTATACAAATTATGCCCAAACATTTTAGGTAAATCTGATGGTTAATTTGTTGACCATCCTGCCTCCTCAAGTACTGGAATTACTGTAAAAAAAACCTGAGAAATTTTTCAATCAAATTACCTGAATACATGTACATTGAAATCACACCTATGTTTACCTTACATGTACCTTGTTTATGAATCATATAAGTGTATCGACCGCAAAAGAGGTGAAATTAACGTGTGTCACCCTGAAGCACCTTTAGAATTCACACCTTTTTTATCAGGTGGTAAACAACCCTTGTTACAGCGGGACCTACGACATAGTGGTGAACATCCTGCCACGGTATGGAATCGAACACACCTTTGTCACCACGGGGTGCCCAGTGGAGGAGTATAGGAAACATATCAAACCCAACACTAAGGTAGATCCTTCTGTTTAAAGCTATGCTTAAAACACCTTTTATTTCGAATTCCTATCTTGCTACAAATAACTTAATGAAAGGATTCAAAGGAACTAATTTTGTAAGAGGGTGAAAATTGAATATTTTGGATGATTTTTATCAAATGATTATTTTAAATCATTTTTATGATTATATGACTGTATCTGTAAGACTGTAACACATGTTGTATGTGGAGACTACAAAGTCTACTAGAATATCAATTATAATTGTTGTATGTTCGACCCTCCGCTACGAAGTCCATAACTTGATAAATTATGTATGTGTTGACTCCCCGCTATACAGAGCCTATAACTATACATTGTATATATAACAGATGTTGTATGGCGAGACTCCCTGTAACCCAAACATGGCCGTCCTTGACCTGGAAGAGTTCGGTAAACTTGGGAGATCACTGGACAATGTTCTGACCATAGTGGACAGTACCTTTGCCAGTCCTTACCTACAACCAGTCATCAAACACGGAATCGACATATCAATGCATAGTTGGTATGTTCTTATTTTGAATTAGCTTATTTCCGTTAATATTGCAAAAAGAACTAAAGAAAAACACTTTTCATATTTTGATATTGCTCAACGACAAAGTTATAAACAATGACCATTGCTTTATATCTTTTGGTTGCCATTGCAGCATAAATACATGGGAGGCCACAGTGACCTTGTGGCTGGTTGTCTGACATTTGGATCAGTGGATCTCTGGAAAACCATGATTCACTATCAAACCACTCTGGGAACTTCAATGGTTGGCCTTTCTTGCAAAATTATAAGCTTACTACAAGGGCACCCTAATACACAGTACTCGTACATGTTTTAACTGTATTTGACGTACGCGATGGAATCCATTTTCACTGAAAATGAACTTACTTATTGAACCTCTTTTCCCCTGTTTGTCGTAGGACCTTAACAAGCATCACCCTGCATGTGGCCCGCGTCTGTCTCTAGCCATGTTTTGAGTGTCTCCCTAAATGTACCCCTACTAGTAATTTTCTTCTAAATGGGGCCTTTTCGTCCTCTTGATTCTTTTAGTGCAAAGTGGAACCGACTTTAAAATCCATCATTCGCTTTTTTATATTCTTTGCCATCATGCAAAGGCTTTATAAAAGAAAGCAAACAATATCAAACTTCATCGGACCATTCATTTTAATTAATTTTACAGTCCCCCCATGATGCAAGTCTTCTCCTTCGCGGAATTAAAACTCTTCCAATACGCATGGAGAAACACAGTTCTAACGCACAAAAGGTGGCCGAGTTCTTGGAAAAGCATCCTAAGGTACAAGTCAACAATACTGTCTTTAAATTATAGCGTACATCTGTTCACCTCAAAAGTTTGTGCTCTGTCACACGGGGAAGTTAAAGTGTGAAGGGTCACGAACCGTATTCTTGTCCAATTTTAAGATGTAATCTTGTTCACATTCTGATGAACTGCTGCAGGTTCAAAAGGTCATGTATCCTGGTCTCCCGTCCCACCCCCAGCATCAGATCGCCAAGAAACAGATGAAGATGTTCAGTGGCATGATCGCCGCGGAGATCAGGGGCGGTGTTCAGGGAGGGAAGATCCTTGTAGAGGTATGTGTCGTATCAAAACATGACTGAGTATAGTTAAGATGAATCCTAGTCTTAGTCTTAGAGATCTATTCACAAAAAATCTCACGTCTACAAAATATTCTGATATGCACAAACATAAAACTTTTCTTAAACAATCTTCATCTGGTCATCCCTTTATTTTAAACAATCTTCTTGTCATCACTTTATTTTTCTTAATGTCGCAAGAAATTTCTTTACTTAATCTGTGAACAGAATTTGCGACTTATTCAACTGGCTGTATCGCTAGGAGGAGTGGAAAGTCTCATCGAACACCCTGCGACGATGACGCATGGTCCCATGTTAATGACGTCAGAAGACAGGTTAAGCGGTGGTATAACCGACGGACTCGTTAGAATAAGGTACTGTTTGATATTTAGTACTTTCAAAATAAAATCAATTCTTTGCATCATATCAAATCAAAATTACTGTTTTCTCTTAATAGCATTGGTATCGAGGATCCTGATGATCTCATTAAGGACTTGCAGCAGGCGCTTAACAAAATTCCAGAGAACGTCATCGGTTAAGAACTGAACTTTTATAACGTTACAAACTAAGTAATCATATATTCAATTATCTTGCTGAACTTAATCAGAATAGTACCCTGTATATAAAACTAAACTGTCTTTGTCTTAATTAATAAAGGAATAAGGAATCATTCTTTGAGTATTATGAGGTGATAATTTTGGACGGGGCGTGGTAAAATCCAATTAAGCCTGAAGAGCTTTATGATTGATCTGATCACGCCCTAACCGAAATTATCACCTCATAATATTCAAAGAATGATTCCTTATTGCTTATATTTATATAACTTTCAGCAATTGTACGAGCAAATATTAGTATCTTGACATATTTATGTGATTTCATTTCTTTTAATTATGCAAACCCCGCGGGCGCCCCAACAATACGTCATTTGAATTAATTGGACCGAACCGTACAAAATCGATTGGTAGTGTTATCACAGACATTGAGACAAAGACACTGAAAAATGTAAATATTCGTACATCAAAGAAAACACAAAAGGATATTGTATACTATATGTGTTTTAATAAACCTTCAATGGGAATGGGGGCACACAGTGCCTAACTTCCAGGGCTCGGGTTAAATCCACTTGTACGCAGAGAGACACTAAACGACATAAAATTAGCGAGGGATTTGCAAAGATAGTTGAACAAAGGAACTTTAAACTCGAGTGAAATAATAGATAAATCTGGATAACACGAGAAAGAGAACAACGATTAAGGATCAACATGATAAGAGAATGCAAAATGAGTAAAGGAAAATTGAAGTGATGACAAAGATAGTGGAAGCCATGAAAAAAATATAGGAACGATGATGAAGATGTGTGTAATTCTTTAATAAACCAGTGATATTTCCTGAGGTTGTTTCTGGGGTATCCTAGCCTTATTGTTAAAAGTTTACAAGTACAGCTTGTGTTTTGAACATGTCAAATGGTATCTAATTATCTTGATCATGTAACTGGTACACGTTTTATTTCATGTACTAGTATCTGTGTTACTGGTACATTAGCTAAAGGCTCAAACAAGATTTTACTCCGATTTGTCTGATTTTGGTTGTTGTCACTGTTGACTTCCTTCAAAACTTTTCACATATATAGTTTACTTTCTTTCAAAGATATTATTTCAATTTTATGATGAAAACAGGAAGAATTTTTTCATTAATATTTAAAGCTTCATGGTCCGATTTTTTTGGCTAAATTGCAGTATCAAATAATTTTCCATACAAACCAATTATCTTAGAAAGTTATAGAATTTCGCCTATTTACACCAGCAAAATCGGTCTTCTTTCAATGTTAGATATATTCGAAGTATATAGAAATAATTTCTTTTGGGAACGCAAAAAAAAGAACCCAAATGCATCTTGGGCATGTTAAGAAAAGGGAACCGATTGGTTTCGTTCCCCGAATGATAGGTTTATTCAACCTGCATATTATGCATCGATTGTAAACAAAACAGACTTCAGAAATGTAAGTAAACAAAATGCACACATGTTTATTTTTGATTTGCAAAAACATTGTGACTTTATTTATAGCGATATCAAAGTCGAAATACAATCAAACCCGTCTTGAAGTCGGGGACGAATATTAGTATGAGGCGAAATACCGCGATACCCTTTTATATCAAGTTTGTAAACAAATTTGGTACATCAATATTATAGGGCTTAATTGAAAGGGAAAACTACTGCAATGTCTATTATTATAGGCATTCTTAGAATAACCATCGTCTAATAGCGTACAAAAAATCTATACTTATAAATTAAGACATTTTGCAAATAAACTACGAACTGCCTGCATCAGAGAAACTGCTTAAACCTTTGGTATTTCAACACGTGTGAGTTGATGTCTGTAAGCTATAATTGAATTTTACATTTTAAGTATTTATTTTGAATTTAATTAAAAACCTACTTTCATTTTCGATAAACAAGCCCAAAATAGCAAAAATGAGAGTAAGGTGGCGGACACGCTTTGGCGGATCTAAGTCAGTGGGAGTTTGCATCAAAATATATACTTGCATTGAAATGATATTGAATAATTACGTAAGAGTGAATATAAATACCAGGAACTTATTTATAGTATGACACTAATATTAAGATTTGACAAATGTTAAAAAGATAAAATGACCCAGTTCGTTTCTTGAATGTGCAATTTTAGTTTTGATAGAAAGAATTTTCCAGAACGGGGTTACCAAGAACGCGGGTTGACTAATTGACGGCAAAAATAGGACAAATTTAACATGCATCAGGCAGACAGCTTGGATCGTACAACTTTGGTTTAAAATATAACAATAAAAATGCATGCAGTCACGTTTTTAGATTACATACATTTTTGTACCACTGAAGAATAGTCAGTAAACTTTATAATATTATTATATTTTATTAACAGTTGTAAACTATGAACAGATTGTGTTGACAACTTTATGTCTATATGAATAAATTAAGTAAGCATAAAACAGAGACGTTAAGATTTTCATCCCCGCCCACTCCTCTTAATATCCAGTCATTTTTTTTAAAATTCCAATTAAAAAAAATAAGGTAGGATAAACAAATCAAGAAAAAGTACGGACACAGTATATAATAAAAAAACGAAAAAAAAAATCTGTTTAAACATACAAATCCAATCAATACTGATACCAATTATTATTTCCCGCGCTCGCGCGGGATATCATCTAGTTTGATATAAAATTGGACCAAGCAGCTTTAAAAAAATTGTTTGAAAATCAACTACTTTTACCAGGACACACAGTTCTTTTCCCTTTGATGCTCTTTTGCTGAAAATGCATCAAATAATAATGATGCTTGTCTATAAGACTTTATTTTCGTAGGATTAGGAAAGTATCCTCTTTCTTTCATCCAGTATTTTGATGCTACAATAAAACTTTATTAAAATACCTGGGTCTTTTTTATCTTTTCACATGCAGTGTTTCAATATATATTTGGAATAATTGTGTTGAAATTAAGAACATAATTTTTCCAAGAAAAAAAAACAAAAAAAACATGAACATTTTTTTTCCTGTATTTAGAGAAGATATCAATTACAAACATGCATTTGTTCTAACATGGAAAACCTCATAATATTTGGGCAATATTATCTCTTTCTGCATTGTTTCCACTTAAAATTTCAACAAAGTTGTTGACCCCATCCTCTTCGCCTTGACCTACAAACTCTGTACAATCATCATCCTTCTGCAAACAAAATTCGAGCAAAACACAGCAAGTTATCACTACTTTAATTTTTTTTCATTGTCCTGAGTGTCCACACAATTCATGCAGCGAAATCGCTTTTTATGGTCCCAAAGTACATTCAATTACCATCATAGTACTGCTGTATAATTATACTGGTTTTGACTTTGTGATAGATTCCCACGGTCCGACTAGGGAGTCATCATCCACATTTCGAGATCATAAGCAGAGTCTCTCAAAAGGTCTGTATTGTTAGGAAACATCCTCTCTGAATTCTCTTGGAGTTCTTAAAAACTCTGAAGTCGTGAACAGACCCTTGCCAGCCACACTTAACATCTTATAAATGCATTGTTTAATCACACACGGCATGAAGAATGACCGAAGGAAATGACTTTCGATTAATATAATTTTCTGGACAATGATTTAGAGTTTTTATAGGTATGTGACTGCCGTCGATGGCACCAATTATACCTGGGGAATTTTAAAAATCTTTGAACCATTTAACAGTGTTGGACTGTGTCACCATCTGGGCGGGCGTGAGTTCGGGACTAGCGCGCAATTTTGCGTTTCATTAACGTATCTTAACGCCGGACTAAAGTTGAGTCTCGGGAAATTGACTTGCTCTCAGGGAACTCGAATCTTGCTGACTCCCTCAATGGTACACAATTATTTAATGCTTAAGCAGTCAATAGACCAGAATATTTTTCCCGAGGTGCAGGGATTTATTGCCCGAGGCCAATATGTAAATTGTTGGCATTTGATTAAAAAATTTTGAAATGCAAACAATGACGTCATAATCACACTTGATTTCAAACGGCGAGGAGTTTCCCGACAATGACAGATTAAAGGGGCTATGCAATAACAGCTTTGGCGCCTGTGAAAGATCAAAACAATCTTAGTATATTGCATAATGGCACGAAAACCTTCTGTAATTTACAATTGTTAACCTTAAATACTGAAAAGATAATTAGGTAATAAAACAACTATTTAATGCCTGAACAATCAATAGACAAGATTTCCCTTGGTGCATGGAACAGCTCAATATGTTTGTGCCTTGGTGCAGGGAACAGCTCAAAGTGTTTGTGCTTTGGTACAGGTAACAGCTCAGTGTGTTTGTGCCTTGGTGCAGGGAACAGCTCAGTGTGTTTGTGCCTTGGTACAGGGAACAGCTCAGTGTGTTTGTGCCTTGGTGGAGGGAACAGCTCAATGTGTTTGTGCCTTGGTACAGGGAACAGCTCAGTGTGTTTGTGCCTTGGTACAGGGAACAGCTCAATGTGTTTGTGCCTTGGTGCAGGGAACAGCTCAGTGTGTTTGTGCCTTGGTGGAGGGAACAGCTCAGTGTGTTTGTGCCTTGGTACAGGGAACAGCTCAGTGTGTTTGTGCCTTGGTGCAGGGAACAGCTCAGTGTGTTTGTGCCTTGGTGGAGGGAACAGCTCAGTGTGTTTGTGCCTTGGTACAGGGAACAGCTCAGTGTGTTTGTGCTTTGGTGCAGGGAACAGCTCAGTGTGTTTGTGCCTTGGTGCAGGGAACAGCTCAGTGTGTTTGTGCCTTGGTGCAGGGAACAGCTCAGTGTGTTTGTGCCTTGGTACAGGGAACAGTTCAGTGTGTTTGTGCCTTGGTGCAGGGAACAGCTCAGTGTGTTTGTGCCATGGTACAGGGAACAGCTCAATGTGTTTGTGCCTTGGTGTAGGGAACAGCTCAGTGTGTTTGTGCCTTGGTACAGGGAACAGCTCAATGTGTTTGTGCCTTGGTGTAGGGAACAGCTCAGTGTGTTTGTGCCTTGGTACAGGGAACTTGTCAGTGTATTTGTGCCTTGGTGCAGGGAACAGCTCAGTGTGTTTGTGCCTTTGTGGAGGGAACAGCTCAGTGTGTTTGTGCCTTGGTACAGGGAACAGCTCAGTGTGTTTGTGCCTTGGTACAGGGAACAGCTCAGTGTATTTGTGCCTTGGTGCAGGGAACAGCTCAGTGTGTTTGTGCCTTGGTGCAGGGAACAGCTCAGTGTGTTTGTGCCTTGGTGCAGGGAACAGCTCAGTGTGTTTGTGCCTTGGTACAGGGAACAGCTCAGTGTATTTGTGCCTTGGTGCAGGGAACTTGTCAGTGTGTTTGTGCCTTGGTGCAGGGAACAGCTCAGTGTGTTTGTGCCTTGGTACAGGGAACAGCTCAGTGTGTTTGTGCCATGGTACAGGGAACAGCTCAGTGTATTTGTGCCTTGGTGCAGGGAACAGCTCAGTGTGTTTGTGCCTTTGTGGAGGGAACAGGTCAGTGTGTTTTTGCCATGGTACAGGGAACAGCTCAGTGTGTTTGTGCCTTGGTACAGGGAACAGCTCAATGTGTTTGTGCCTTGGTACAGGGAACAGCTCAGTGTGTTTGTGCCTTGGTACAGGGAACAGCTCAGTGTGTTTGTGCCTTGGTACAGGGAACAGTTCAATGTGTTTGTGCCTTGGACTAAGGGGAAAATATTCTGGTCTATTGACTGCTCAAGCATTAAATAATTGTATACTATTGACTTTGGGTGAAATGTTCAAATTTTCCTGCACACGTTTACTTCCCTTATGTTTTCAAAACATTTAAACACAAAGTCAACATGACTTTGATTTTAATTATGTCCATCTATTGATTTTGTTATATAATACATTTAAACAGTAGATCTGATATTTTGGGTTTACAAGTGGATTGTTCTTTCTCTTCTTCGTCCGGTATGAAATTGACGCCATTAACTGAGCACGGTTTCAAGTCAAAAGTACTGATTAGTCTGATGATGAGCTTCGTGTAGGCATGGTAGAGAGTCGAATCTTTTGAATATTTGGTCAGGACAGTCATTTTACGTAAGTTCCATCGATTGTTATTGATTTTATTGCCAGTTCAAAAGAAATTTCGTCTTGACAGTTGCCTTGTGAAAAAATCACGTTGTTCGCACATGGCAATACTTTTTGTGTGCTTATGGCTTTTGCCAACCAAAAAGTATGGCAATATTTGAACAGAGTAGAAAGTTTCTGGTGAAAGTAATGTAACTTTTTAATTAAATCTATCCAAAAAAAATACTGTGGAATCATGGGGACCAATTAATTTTCATGGTATCATTTTTTTTTTTGTAGGCAAAAATGAAAAAGCTCCTATGGATATTAGTTATTTCCTTAGTGAGTTCAGATCTGCAACATCTATTAAAGAAAAATGTGACTAATGTTCCAAGGACTCAAAAAGAATTTCTTGAGGAAACAAAGAACTTGACGTGTAATGATCCCATGCACAATATCACATATGTACTTAATCCTGACAGTGTTGGAACCAGCATTGGTTGTTTTCGTGAAATTCCTGTGGCTGTGAAGTACTGTTTGGAGTATAATTTCAATAATGATGAAGTCATCATTCAAGCAAAATATAATGCTCCATGCCATGACTTGTCAATAACTCCATGTAACGTTAAGTACTTTTCTCCAGAGAGCTACAAGTTGTTTGAATGCTTTGAAAAATATGGTGGAATTTCATCCCCTATTGAAAATCAAAGGAATATCAATCATTTAAACACAGAGATTCGGGAACTGAAGAAAATGTTGGAGCAAAGAAAAGTTTCTTTTACCAAACAGAGTCAGGAACTGAAGAAAGAGCTGGAGCAAGCAAAAAATTCTTCTACCAAAAAGATTCAGGAACTGAAGAAACAAACAATTGATCTACAAAGTGAAATTGTTGATTTAAAGACATACAAATGGATTGCAATTGTATTTATTATAGCTTTTATACTGGTTTTTTTATTTAATCTGTTTATATTTTTCCATTGTCGAAGTCTTGAAACAACAAATATGTCACTGACAAGCACTTGTGCCCAGACAACTGTATTTGAAATTAAATCTGATGATCAACAAAACGAGGAAAACCGTGATGAAGATCATTCCAAGAGAGAGGAAAGAAGGAATGCTAGCATAAGAAGCATTCAATATCGACCTGATTGTGTCCAACCAGAAGATAGTGATGATGATGATTATGATGAAACACAAGAGCTACATGTATGTGAAGAATTACACAAAAATATACCAATAAAGCCTAAGCAAAAAACCTCAGCTGTATTTTTTGACACTGAGGCACATTGAGTTGACAATCCTTTTTAAAGTAATGTGAGCTGCAATTTTCATGTTTGTTGTTGAATTGTACTTTAAATTTCTATTCATAAACATCTGCTTTTCTGTTCGTGATGTGAAAAAGTAATCAGAAGTTTAATTTGATTGAAGCAAACAATAGTATTGACTTCCTATATAAAATAGTTTCTTATGTGCTGGGATATATGTTCTCACCTTTCAAGAATAAGTTTTATACTTCAACTTGTACATCAAAATATTGTTAGTTACATGAAGAACTTTCATCAAGTTTCTTTTGTAGTGAAATGTTTAGAAACACTTTGATATTAAACATCAATTATAATATATTGATTTTGTTTAATTATGATTTAGTGCTACATTTGTAACAGTCGTATTAAGTATTGAGATGTAAATATATCATAATGAATTAAAACTATCAAATACAATGGTTATATTTTTCGATCTGACAATCTGACAATCTATTAAAGATTTAAATTTCTTAGGCTGGAGTTAATATGGGTTTTTGTAGAAATAATATAAAAGTAAGCTCACGGGAATACATGTATCAGTTCTATCAACTTCTATAAGTTATGTATCAGGGTACACAAGAAATGTTTGGTAAGGATTATAAAGAGCTGTTCAGTCATAGAATTGCCATGGGCAAGCCATTCTCCAATTTGCATCTTGGAAACCGTTTTTAAGCGGATCTAAGTTATGATTTCTAATTAAAGGGACCTAAACACGATTTGAAATAAAAAAAAAAATTATTTTATATGTGTAAAATGGTTTACTTGTTTATTTTGAATGATTGATCAAAATTTGAATTTGAGAAGTCAAGTTTTAAGAGAGGTGCAGGGGTAAGAATTCATTGTGATCAAAGCTGGAATCTTTCATTTGTTTACAAATAATGTGAAGAAAGGAATTTATATTTCTTTGACAAAATGACTTGCGGTAAACCTGTTAAACTGATTCAATGTGTTCATAAATAGTATCAACATAAGAAGTAACATTGGATTTATACTAACACCAATACAACACATATGCCAACAATGACAAAACCCTAGTTTTGTTTATAAAGCAAAGAATTTCAAACTCTGTATCTTGCTTGCAACTCAATATTTGACTTACAAATTTTGACGAAGCATTAAATATCCATATTACCATTCTAAACTTTGAAAATGGAAAAATAAAATTTTAATCTCAAATCGTGTCTAGGTCCTTTTATAAGTATATTAAAAATATTACAAACAAATTTAACTGTTTTCTAAATATGTTCACAACAAACTATAGAAGAGTAGCTATCTGGAGACTTGCCAATAATCCACAGTTCAATATCATAAAAATACCTTTCTATTTATTATGATGTAAAGACAGTGTACTAAATTTTGACTTATTTTCCTTGATAATTTTATAGTCTATTAATCAATTTCATACCAAAACTTCTTGAGATATTTCATTATTGATGGTGTCATCTTACTTTCCCCAAACATTCTTAAAATAACAGAAAGCAGTGTTCTAAAGCAATATTTAATTTAAAATCAACCATGGATTAAATGGTTATGGGCCAACTCTTTTTTGCGACATCCTAACATGTTTGTTACCTCATGTACCATTGATATGGATTGAGCGAAATAAATATTCGAAACGGTGATCATCATACAATCACTGATTTTTAGGTTTTTTACCAAATTTTGACTAGTCTTTTTTTTTTAGAAAATAAATTGTAAAATGCTAATAAGACATTTGCCCTGGACTTACTGGGGGTCTATAAGCGGCTGACGGACCACTTACCTCTGAAAGTAATTAAAGTGCCCCCCCCCCCCACCCACTCATTCGGAAATTAATTAACCGCCCTTGTGATATTAAAAAGTGCTTTTAAAAAGTAAGCTTTTTATTGTTTTTAGGAAGGCTGGAGATCAACAAATTAACTATTAGATCTGCCATAAACTTTGACATATGGAATATTTGGCCATAAATTAACATTTAGTGAAGAAAAATCCAAAATGTTTCAGCTTTAAAATTTGAGCGTATTCTTTTTTCATGTTTAATTAACTGGATCCATGACATTATGAATAATATATACAAGTGTACTGTCGTTTACACGATCTGCAGACTTTGTGAAATTTCAATTCCAACATCCATAGATGTACCCCTGCTAGTACTGTTCTTTTCTATGTGCCATTGTTCACAATCACTGCTTTATGGAATTAGCTTAACACTATTTTTCGTAATTTGGATTTTCTTCGCTATCATATAATGGCTTCACAAACTATTTATTTACAGTCCACACACGATGCAAGTCTTTTACCTCACGGAATTAAAACAGCTCTAATGCCTAAAAAGTGGACGAGTTCTTGGAAAAGTATCCTAATGTATAAATATAAAGTCCTTTATAACCTACACATCCCCTCACCTAAAAATGTTTTGGTCCGTCACCGAAGAAACTTAAAGTGTGGATGACATGCAAGAACCGTTTTCTTGTCTACCTGTAAGATGTAAGTGTGATAACCTGGTGTTTACAGAAGTTAACAACTCTGACTAAGGGTTCGATCATGTTTATTCCAACAAAAATCAAGGGAACATTTAAAGTTCAAACCCTGTAATATGAATAACATGTATAAGCATCAAATACATATAGATTAATCAATTAAGTTATTAAATAAATTAAGTTATAATTTACTCAAATACCATGACATATCATATATCATTACATACTTAGTATAATAAATAAAATTCAATGCAATAAAGGTAACTCTTTGCTTCATATTTCACAGATAAGTAAAATACAAGTTATGCCCCTTGACAGATCAGAAAATATAAGTTTATAGTGAATATTCTGCATAAAATATATTTACAATATCCAAATAAAGTCATATCATAACTTTTCATTGCAATTGAATAATACTTTTAAAACATATACATAAACATATAATTCAATCACCTGTTTGTGGAACTAGGTTCCTTTAATACAGAAGGTCTACCTGCTCACTGACTCTGACTTGATACTACAATTTATATTTACAAAAGCTTTTCACTGATTTAATTTATACAAAGATGAATAGTATACTTGATTTAATATAGAGGAACTAATTATAGACTATGTACATGTAACTGGTAAAAATAGTACAATTCCCTTTTATCTGGTAATTTCTCTTTTACTTCATAATTTAATAAAAATGCTAAATAAGAATCTTTCTAAAATCATTGTCAATATAATAAACATGACAGCTTGAAATAAATAATGTACTTACTATAAGATAGGTTGTCTACTACAAAAGATACTTGTAAAAAAACTGGCTGCCATCTAAATTAACATTATTACTGTTCTGAAGACTTCTGAGATATGAACAAAGACAAAGAGTAGAAAAAGAGGGAAAAGCATATAAGAAAATCCATTGGTTAAGATGAACACCTGACTAAAATCACATGTCTTGAAATGACCAGGTGAAAAATGCTTTGGGCTAAAAAGGGACCTTTGTTACAAAATACAATTCTTTACATCAATAGAGCATAAATTGTATTACAAGTAATGAAAATATTAATCATAAAATACTTTTGGGTAAGTACTGAAATGAATATCATATAGGATAATCAGATGACTTATATTAATTATAATTTAAAAATAAAAAATATGTTTAATTCTGATCTTTCACTTCATAATAATTGAAGTGTTCAATTAATGTGAAAAAATATCTAAAAATCACACATTTCTAAATAAGCTTTTCCATATATAAACTGATGAACTGCCACAGGTTCAAAAGGTCAAAGTATCACCCCCAGCATCAGATCGCCAGGAATCAGATGAAGATGATCAGCGGCATCAGGAGCAATGTTTAGGGAGGGAAGATCCTTGTAGAGGTATGTGTCGTATCTAATCATCAAAATATGGTTATTAGCTTTGGTGAATCCCAAGTCCTGGAGTTCGATTAAAAAAATCTAAGTCTACAATCATATATCGAATAGATCCCCTGCTGCTCAAAATAGTCTGATATGCATTCACAATCTACTTGTCATCTTCTCGTCATTCTTTTCTTTTAGTATTTAGAGTTGCAAGCAATTTCTTTACTTAATTTGTGTCGCTAGGAGGAGTAGAAAGTCCCATCGAACACCCTGCGACGATGACGCATGGCCCCTTGTTAATGACGTCAGAAGACAGTTAGAGCGGTAGAATAACCTACACACACGCTAGAATAAGGTACTGATTGTTTAGTTAGTATATTTGAAACAAATCATTGGTCGACTGTATATCATGGATTTATTTATATCATAATATTATAAAACCACATTTTCATGCATTAATTCCTTCAGATAACATTGGTATCGAGCTTTTTAAAAAAATCATTAATCTTTATAAAGTGCACCACAAGGTTACATTTACATGATACAATAATACACTAAATTCTTCCTTGGAATGCATTTGAAAACATTCAGGTAAATCTCAGGTAAAAAGCAGACTATAATTGTTATCAAAACCGTAATAATTCTTAAATATCTAATTCATATCCCCTAGTACTTTATGGCCCTTCCCCCCAAATAACATTAGATCCGGGCCCCTCGGAATTAGCCAACAATTCATAAAAAATTGGCAAACGGTGTCAGTTTTTAATAGGTAATTTGGCTTCTGTTTGCATGTTTAGTGATCAGCAATATGATTTTTCTTCACAATCAATTTAGACTCATTGCATGTTTCATATTCATCAAAACAAGGCTATTGTATATTTACTTTGATAATGTATGACTCGCTTAGAAGAAGAAAAATTTAAGTATTACGAGTCAGATTTGTTAAGGTAACAAGTAAATTATTGGATTTTTTTTAAAAAAAATAAGTGCATTTCTTAATTTGTTATTGAAATTTAATGAAATTTTAATCTCATAGAAACATTGAAAATACTTACTGTTGATAACTTTATTTACGATGTAATTTTGAGCTATGCATTCTTAAATAGAAAATAAAAGGGAATTATTAATTGAAATATATTTTGCGTTTGATCGCCCTGTGTTAGAGTATGATGATGTAGTCTGGTGCAGATGAACAAAGTAATCTATTGGAAAGTATACAGATTGAAGCTGCACGAATAATTACTGGTCTTAGACGAAACACATCTAGACAATGTCTATATCAGGACATAGGCTGGGAAACACTAAAAAAAGTAGAAATAACTACAAATTAATATTATTATTCAAAATATTAAACAATAATGCCCCTGAATACTTATATAATATTGTTTTTGAATGTTTTCCCCCACAAAATAACTACAATCTTCGAAACAACTTTACCTTTTGCACTCCAGTTGCAAGAACAACATCTCACTTAAATAGTTTTGTACCATCTACAATTACATTCTGGAATAATCTACCACAAAATACAAAAAATAAAACTACAGTTTCAGCATTTAAGAACAGCCTTTAAAATATCAATAGTAAACAACTGAATATGCAAAAATTAAATAATCATGGTAAAAAGTTAGAAAATATTTGGCATTGTCCATTGAGAAATAAAAGTAGTAATTTAAATGCTGATCTCTTCTAACATCACCATATTGATTCACCACTATGTTAGAAGTATTTGTTAGATGTGGAAGACTCGAAACACTACTTTTTTCATTGTCCAATCTATGCTCCACAAAGGCAGTCTCTATTTAAGTATATGAATGACAATATCATATCAATCACAATTACGAATCTACTTTTTGAAAGTGATAAACTAACATTACAAAATAACTTACTGCTATTTGACAAAATCCATTCCTATATCAAAACTACAAACAGATTCAAGCCACATTCACGTGTATACACTGCATATATATAATTTGTATCGAAATGGGTAACATTGACTTTACTTTTTTTTCATTCCCTTATTTTATTTTCTTCATCGTTCATTCTTCTTCCACAAGCTTTTCATCTGTCGAGTATAATTTTTTGTTGTTAATATTATTTTAATTTTTTTCTACTCAACAGCTTATCTTTTTTGCTCTAGCAATTAATCTGTACATTTCATTATTATTACTTTATTATTTGTATTTATTTTATCCCCCCCCCCCCCCAATTTTCCTTTTGTTTTTTTTATTTAGAGTTGTATCTCCCTCCAATGCTATATATTAACCTATTGTACAAATTTCAAATGTATGAGAATAAATAATGTCACACACACACACACACACACACACACACACACACACACACACAATTATAATATTGAACAGTCTCCTTTCGGCATACTCAGAAAACGAATTATACACATGTACCCGCAAAATATGAAGGGGTCATATATTATTCTATGAATGTCATTTTTTCCCACGTATAATAGACTGATTTTGATAGAATGACACTTGTTCTACAGGCAATAAAGGGGTAATTTTTTGATGTAGTAATCCGGTCATTATTCTACGGGGGTTATCATGTTATTCTTCTTTACATCGGCGACTTCCAAGCACCAACAGTAATTATCCATGTTTTCTACACATAATAACTTTTATAAAAAAACAAATTCGACATGGCTTGGATTTTCATTAATATGTTCATTTGTTGATTATTTTGATAAAACACATTAAAAAATGTAATATTTTTTGGTTTACAAGTTTGATATCCTCATAGACTGGTTCGCTCATTGATTACGACTCCTAGCGGTTCGGCAGGGTTTGAAATCAAGGAAAGAGGACTGTTACACTCTGAACAAGAGATACTTTGCAATATAAACCAAGTAGGCGTTATCGTGATGTAGATTTTATACAGCGTACTTATAGTAAATTAGCATACATAACCCTTGAAGGATTTCTTCAATAACCTTGTTTTTTTTTTTTTATCAAACTTTTGGTGAAAAAGTAAAACGGGACATCAGGGGACATATGGACTACATTTACACCCGTCCGGAATCAAGGTCAGGCTATCCAGTCTATGGACTACATTTACACCCGTCCGGAATCAAGGGCAGGCTATCCAGTCTATAACAATGTTCTCGATGATTCGATCTCGTCGAATGTTGACAGAACAGAAGCTTCGTGTAGAGGGTCGAGTCTTTTGAATATTTGGTCAGGACAGACGTTTTACGTGAGTTCCATCGATTGTTATTGATTTTATTGCTAGGTCAAAAGAAATTTCGGTTTGTGAGAAAATCACTTTGTTCGCTCTTGGCATTGCTTTTGTTAAATTATTTTGATTCGTGTGCTTTTAACTTTCACCAACAAAAATTTGGTATTTACAATTTGAACAGGGTAGAAAGTTTTGGTGAAAATAATGCAACAATTTTGGGACTAATAAATCTTCGTTGTTTTATTTTTTTGGCAGGCAAACATGATTCGAAAGCTGATTTGGATTCTAACTATTCCCTTAGTGAGTTTAGACCTGAAACATATATTAAGGGAAACCTCTGTTCCAAGGATTCAAGAAGAATACAATGAAGAAACAAAGAACTTGACGTGCAAAGATATTCTTCACATGCAACATATATTAGTGGAAAATGTGCCCATTGTTCCAAGGACGCAAGAGGAATACAATGAAGAAACAAAAGACTTAAAGTGTAATCATCCCATGCTCAAAATCACATATGTACTTAATCCTGGCAGTATTAAAAGTCCTGGCAGTAATAAAACCAGCATTGGTTGTTTTTGTGAAAAGTCTGTGGCTGTGAAGAACTGTTTGGAGTACAATAAAAATAATGAGGGTATAACTATCATTCAACCAAAAGGTGATGCTCCATGCCATAACTTGTCAATAACTCCATGTAACGTTAAGTACTGTTCTCCAGAGAGCTACAAATTGTTTGAATGCTTTGAAAAATATGGCGGAATTTCATCCCCTATTGAAAATCAAAGGAATATCAATTTTTTAAAGACAGAGATTCGGGAACTGAAGAAAATGTTGGAGCAAAGAAAAGTTTCTTCTACCAAACAGAGTCAGGAACTGAAGAAAGAGCAGGAGCAAGCAAAACAATCTTCTACCAAAAAGATTCTGGAACTGAAGAAACAAACAATTGATCTACAAAGTGATTTAAAGACATACAAATGGATTGCAATTGTATTTATTATAGCTCTTATACTGTCTGTTTTATTTAATCGGTTTATATTTTTCCATTGTCGAAGTCTTGAAACAACAAATATGTCACTGACAAGCACTGGTGCCCAGACAACTGTATTTGAAATGAAATCTGATGATGAACAAAACGAGGAAAACCGTGATGAAGATCATTCCAAGAGAGAGAAGAGAAGGAATGCTAGCATAAGAAGCATTCAATATCGACCTGATTGTGTCCAACCAGAAGATAGTGATGATGATGATTATGATGAAACACAAGAGCTACATGTATGTGAAGAATTACACAAAAATATACCAATAAAGCCTAAGCAAAAAACCTCAGCTGTATTTTTTGACACTGAGGCACATTGAGTTGACAATCCTTTTTAAAGTAATGTGAGCTGCAATTTTCATGTTTGTTGTTGAATTGTACTTTAAATTTCTATTCATAAACATCTGCTTTTCTGTTCGTGATGTGAAAAAGTAATCAGAAGTTTAATTTGATTGAAGCAAACAACAGTATTGACTTCCTATGTAAAATAGTTTCTTATGTGCTAGGATATACGTTCTCACCTTTCAAGAATAAGTTTTATACTTCAACTTGTACATCAAAATATTGTTAGTTACATGAAGAACTTTCATCAAGTTTCTTTTGTTGTGAAATGTTTAGAAACATTTTGATATTAAACATTAATTATAATATATTGATTTTGTTCAATTATGATTCAGTGCTACATTTGTAACAGTCGTATTAAGTATTGAGATATACATATATCATAATGAATTAAAACTATCAAATACAATGGTTATATTTTTCAATCTGACAATCTGACAATCTATTAAAGATTTAAATTTCTTAGGCTGGAGTTAATATGGGTTTTTGTAGAAATAATATAAAAGTAAGCTCACAGGAATACATGTATCAGTTCTATCAACTTTTGTAAGTTATGTATCAGGGTACACAAGAAATGTTTGGTAAGGATTATAAAGAGCTGTTCAGTCATAGAATTGCCATGGGCAAGCCATTCTCCAATTTGCATCTTGGAAACCGTTTTTTAAGCGGATCTAAGTTATGATTTCTGATTAAAGGGACCTAAACACGATTTGAAATCAAAAAAATTATTTTATATGTGTAAAATGGTTAACTTGTGTATTTTGAATGATTGATCAAAATTTGAATATGAGAAGTCAAGTTTTAAGAGAGGTGCAGGGGTAAGAATTCATTGTGAACAAAGCTGGATTCTTTCATTTGTTTACAAATAATGTGAAGAAAGGAATTATCTTTCTTTGACAAAACGACTTGCGGTAAACCTGTTAAACTGATTCAATGTGTTCATAAATAGTATCAACATAAGAAGTAACATTGGATTTATACTAACACCAATACAACACATATGTCAACAATGACAAAACCCTAGTTTTGTTTATAAAGCAAAGAATTTCAAACTCTGTATCTTGCTTACAACTCAATATTTGACTTATATATTTGGACGAAGCATTAAAATATCCATATTACCATTCTAAACTTTGAAAATGGAAAAATAAAATTTTGATCTCAAATCGTGTCTAGGTCCTTTTATAAGTATATTAAAAATATTACAAACAAATTTAACTGTTTTCTAAATATGTTCACAACAAACTATAGAAGAGTAGCTCTCTGGAGACTTGCCAATAATCCACAGTTCAATATCATAAAAATACCTTTCTATTTATTATTATGTAGAGACAATGTACTAAATTTTGACTTATTTTCCTTGATAATTTTATAGTCTATTAATCAATTTCATACCAAAACTTCTTGAGATATTTCATTATTGATGGTGTCATCTTACTTTCCCCAAACATTCTTAAAATAACAGAAAGCAGTGTTCTAAAGCAATATTTAATTTAAAATCAACCATGGATTAAATGGTTATGGGCCAACTCTTTTTTGCGACATCCTAACATGTTTGTTACCTCATGTACCATTGATATGGATTGAGCGAAATAAATATTCGAAATGGTGATCATCATACAATCACTGATTTTAAGGTTTTTTACCAAATGTTGACTAGTTTTTTTTTTTAGAAAATAAATTGTAAAATGCTAATAAGACATTTGCCCTGGACTTACTGGGGGTCTATAAGCGGCTGACGGACCACTTACCTCTGAAAGTAATTAAAGTGCCCCCCCCCACCCACTCATTCGGAAATTAATTAACCGCCCTTGTGATATTAAAAAGTGCTTTTAAAAAGTAAGCTTTTTATTGTTTTTAGGAAGGTTGGAGATCAACAAATTAACTATTAGATCTGCCATAAACTTTGACATATGGAATATTTGGCCATAAATTAACATTTAGTAAAGAAAAAATCCAAAATGTTTCAGCTTTAAAATTTGAGCGTATTCTTTTTTCATGTTTAATAAACTGGATCCATGACATTATGAATAATATATACAAGTGTACTGTCGTTTACACGATCTGCAGACTTTGTGAAATTTCAATTCCAACATCCATAGATGTACCCTTGCTAGTACTGTTCTTTTCTATGTGCCATTGTTCACAATCACTGCTTTATGGAATTAGCTTAACACTATTTTTCGTAATTTGGATTTTCTTCGCTATCATATAATGGCTTCACAAACTATTTATTTACAGTCCACACACGATGCAAATCTTTTACCTCACGGAATTAAAACTCTGTATGGAGAAAAACAGCTCTAATGCCTAAAAAGTGGACGAATTCTTGGAAAAGTATCCTAATGTATAAATATATAGTCCTTCATAACATACACATCCCCTCACCTAACAATGTTTTGATCCGTCACCGAAGAAACTTAAAGTGTGGATGACATGCAAGAACCGTTTTCTTGTCTACCTATAAGATGTAAGTGTGATAATCTGGTGTTTACAGAAGTTAACAACTCTGACTAAGGGTTCGATCATGTTTATTCCAACAAAAATCAAGGGAACATTTAAAGCTCAAACCCTGTAATATGAATAACATGTATAAGCATCAAATACATATAGATTAATCAATTAAGTTATTAAATAAATTAAGTTATAATTTACTCAAATACCATGACATATCATATATCATTACATACTTAGTATAATAAATAAAATTCAATGCAATAAAGGTAACTCTTTGCTTCATATTTCACAGATAAGTAAAATACAAGTTATGCCCCTTGACAGATCAGAAAATATAAGTTTATAGTGAATATTCTGCATAAAATATATTTACAATATCCAAATAAAGTCATATCATAACTTTTCATTGTAACTGAATAATACTTTTAAAACATGTACATAAACTTATAATTCAATCACCTGTTTGTGGAACTAGGTTCCTTTAATACAGAAGGTCTACCTGCTCACTGACTCTGACTTGATACTACAATTTATATTTACAAAAGCTTTTCACTGATTTAATTTATACAAAGATGAATAGTATACTTGATTTAATATAGAGGAACTAATTATAGACTATGTACATGTAACTGGTAAAAATAGTACAATTCCCTTTTATCTGGTAATTTCTATCTTACTTCATAATTTAATAAAAATGCTAAATAAGAATCTTTCTAAAAATATTATCAATATAATAAACATGACAGCTTGAAATAAATAATGTATTTACAATAAGATAGGTTGTCTACTACAAAAGATACTTGTAAAAAACTGGCTGCCATCTAAATTAACATGTTTACTGTTCTGAAGACTTCTGAGATATGAACAAAGACAAAGAGTAGAAAAAGAGGGAAAAGCATATAAGAAAATCCATTGGTTAAGATGAACACCTGACTAAAATCACATGTCTTGAAATGACCATAAAGGTGAAAAATGCTTTGGGCTAAAAAGAGACCTTTGTTACAAAATACAATTCTTTATATCAATAGAGCATAAAAATACCACAACACACTTGTAGTGTATTACAAGTAATGAAAATATTAATCATAAAATACTTTTGAGTATAAGTACTGAAATGAATATCATATAGGATAATCAAATGACTCATATTAATTATAATTTAAAAATAAAAAATATGTTTAATTCTGATCTTTCACTTAATAATAATTGAAGTGTTCAATTAATGTGAAAAAATATCTACAAATCACACATTTCTAAATAAGCTTTTCCATATATAAACTGATGAACTGCCACAGGTTCAAAAGGTCAAAGCATCACCCCCAGCATCAGATCGCCAGGAATCAGATGAAGATGATCAGCGGCATCAGGAGCAATGTTTAGGGAGGGAAGATCCTTGTAGAGGTATGTGTCGTATCTAATCATCAAAATATGGTTATTAGCTTTGGTGAATCCCAAGTCCTGGAGTTCGATTAAAAAATCTAAGTCTACAATCATATATCGAATAGATCCCCTGCTGCTCAAAATAGTCTGATATGCATTCACAATCTACTTGTCATCTTCTCGTCATTCTTTTCTTTTAGTATTTAGAGTTGCAAGCAATTTCTTTACTTAATTTATGTCGCTAGGAGGAGTAGAAAGTCCCATCGAACACCCTGCGACGATGACGCATGGCCCCTTGTTGATGACGTCAGAAGACAGTTAGAGCGGTAGAATAACCTACATACAGAATAAGGTACTGATTGTTTAGTTAGTTTATTTGAAACAAATCATTGGTCGACTGTATATCATGGATTTATTTATATCATAATATTATAAAACCACATTTTCATGCATATTTTCCTTCAAATAGCATTGGTATCGAGCTTTTTAAAAAAATCATTAATCTTTATAAAGTGCACCACAAGGTTACATTTACATAATACAATAATACACTAAATTCTTCCTTGGAATGCATTTGAAAACATTCAGGTAAATCTCAGGTAAAAAGCAGACTATAATTGTTATCAAAACCGTAATAATTCTTAAATATCTAATTCATATCCCCTAGTACTTTATGGCCCTTCCCCCCAAATAACATTAGATCCGGGCCCCTCGGAATTAGCCAACAATTCATAAAAAATTGGCAAACGGTGTCAGTTTTTAATAGGTAATTTGGCTTCTGTTTGCATGTTTAGTGATCAGCAATATGATTTTTCTTCACAATCAATTTAGACTCATTGCATGTTTCATATTCATCAAAACAAGGCTATTGTATATTTATTTTGATAATGTATGACTCGCTTAGAAGAAGAAAAATTTAAGTATTACGAGTCAGATTTGTTGCACAACGTAACAAGTAAATTATTGGATTTTTTAAAAAAAAAAAATAAGTGCATTTCTTAATTTGTTATTGAAATTTAATGAAATTTTAATCTCATAGAAACATTGAAAATACTTACTGTTGATAACTTTATTTACGATGTAATTTTGAGCTACGTATTCTTAAATAGAAAATAAAAGGGAATTATTAATTGAAATATATTTTGCGTTTGATCGCCCTGTGTTAGAGTATGATGATGTAGTCTGGTACAGATGAACAAAGTAATCTATTGGAAAGTATACAGATTGAAGCTGCACGAATAATTACTGGTCTTAGACGAAACACATCTAGACAATGTCTATATCAGGACCTAGGCTGGGAAACACTAAAAAAAAGTAGAAATAACTACAAATTAATATTATTATTCAAAATATTAAACAATAATGCCCCTGAATACTTATATAATATTGTTTTTGAATGTTTTCCCCCACAAAATAACCTTTTGCACTCCAGTTGCAAGAACAACATCTTACTTACATAGTTTTGTACCATCTACAATTACATTCTGGAACGATCTACCACAAAATACAAAAAATAAAACTACAGTTTCAGCATTTAAGAATAGCCTTTAAAATATCAATAGTAAACAACTGAATATGCAAAAATTAAATAATCATGGTAAAAAGTTAAAAAATATTTGGCATTGTCAATTGAGAAATAAAAGTAGTAATTTAAATGCTGATCTCTTCTAACATCACCATATTGATTCATCACTATGTTAGAAGTGTTTGTTAGATGTGGAAGACTCGAAACACTACTTTTTTCATTGTCCAATCTATGCTCCACAAAGGCAGTCTCTATTTAAGTATATGAATGACAATATCATATCAATCACAATTAAGAATCTACTTTTTGAAAGTGATAAACTAACATTACAAAATAACTTACTGCTATTTGACAAAATCCATTCCTATATCAAAACTACAAACAGATTCAAGCCATATTCAAGTGTATACACTGCATATATATAATTTGTATCGAAATGGGTAACATTGACTTTTTTTTCATTCTCACACACACACACACACACACACACACACACACACACACACACACACACATATATATATATATATATATATATATATATATATATATATATATATATATATATATATATATATATCCTGTGTAAAACTATTTATACTATTATACATGTACCTTGAGTATAGGAGAGAACATTTATAGGCATAGGGTCTGCTGTTCGACCCAATTCAATATATTCTTCTATATTTTAATAAAATACTTATTAAATTATAATATTGAGCAGTCTCCTTTCGGCATACTCAGAAAACGAATTATACACATGTACCCGCAAAATATGAAGGGGTCATATATTATTCTATGAAGGTCATTTTTTTCCACGTATAATAGACTGATTTTGATAGAATGACACTTGTTCTACAGGCAATAAAGGGGTAATTTTTTGATGTAGTAATCCGGTCATTATTCTACGGGGGTTATCATGTTATTCTTCTTTACATCGGCGACTTCCAAGCACCAACAGTAATTATCCATGTTTTCTACACATAATAACTTTTATAAAAACAAATTCGACATGGCTTGGATTTTCATTAATATGTTCATTTGTTGATTATTTTGATAAAACACATTAAAAAATGTAATATTTTTTGGTTTACAAGTTTGGTATCCTCATAGACTGGTTCGCTCATTGATTACGACTCCTAGCGGTTCGACAGGGTTTGAAATCAAGGAAAGAGGACTGTTACACCCTGAACAAGAGATATTTTGCAATATAAACCAAGTAGGCGTTATTGTGATGTAGATTTTATACAGCGTACTTATAGTAAATTAGCATACATAACCCTTGAAGGATTTCTTCAATAGCCTTGTTTTTTTAGCAAACTTTCGGTGAAAAAGTAAAACGGGACATCACGGGACATTTGGACTACATTTACACCCGTCCGGAATCAAGGTCAGGCTATCCAATCTATGGACTACATTTACACCCGTCCGGAATCAAGGGCAGGCTATCCAGTCTATAACAATGTTCTCGATGATTCGATCTCGTCGAATGTTGACAGAACAGAAGCTTCGTGTAGAGGGTCGAGTCTTTTGAATATTTGGTCAGGACAGACGTTTTACGTGAGTTCCATCGATTGTTATTGATTTTATTGCTAGGTCAAAAGAAATTTCGGTTTGTGAAAAAAATCACTTTGTTCGCTCTTGGCATTGCTTTTGTTAAGTTATTTTGATTCGTGTGCTTTTGACTTTCACCAACAAAAATTTGGTATTTACAATTTGAACAGGGTAGAAAGTTTTGGTGAAAATAATGCAACAATTTTGGGACTAATAAATCTTCGTTGTTTTATTTTTTTGGCAGGCAAACATGATTCGAAAGCTGATTTGGATTCTAACTATTCCCTTAGTGAGTTTAGACCTGGAACATATATTAAGGGAAACTGTGACCTCTGTTCCAAGGATTCAAGAAGAATACAATGAAGAAACAAAGAACTTGACGTGCAAAGATATTCTTCACATGCAACATATATTAGTGGAAAATGTGCCCATTGTTCCAAGGACGCAAGAGGAATACAATGAAGAAACAAAAGACTTAAAGTGTAATCATCCCATGCTCAAAATCACATATGTTCTTAATCCTGGTAGTATTAAAAGTCCTGGCAGTAATAAAACCAGCATTGGTTGTTTTTGTGAAAAGCCTGTGGCTGTGAAGAACTGTTTGGAGTACAATAAAAATAATGAGGGTATAACTATCATTCAACGAAAAGGTGATGCTCCATGCCATAACTTGTCAATAACTCCATGTAAAGTTAAGTACTTTTCTTCAGAGAGCTATAAGTTGTTTGAATGCTTCGAAAAGTATGGTGGAATTTCCTCCCCAATAGAATTAACCAAACGGATTCAGGAACAGAAGAAAAAGATTGAAACCCAGTCTAAACAAATAGATGAAACAATTAAACAAAGTGATGATAAAATTCAAAATCTACAAAAAGAAATTGATGTTTACAAGCATGTTGCAATTACTTTTATTGTACTTTTCATACTGTTAATTTCATGTATACTTTTTATTATATTCCATGTTCGAAGCCGTAAAAGCAAGGAAACTTTAGGTAAAGAAAGTCATTCTCCAATCAGTAATTCTGGCACAATGCCAAGCACTGATAATGATGACCAGATAGCAATGTCTTTAATGAAATCTGATGATGAACAGGAGAAGGAAAACTGTGAAAATACAGGTGTTGAAATTCCATACGGTGTTGATGATAAGCAAGCACGTGATATCATGATTGATTTACATGTAGGTGAGCCCAATCTGCCACCAATGAGTAAACGAAGGGACAAGAAATATGTAGAATATCCTGTTAATGACACCGAGACATATTGAGTTAACAACCCTGTTCAGATTTTATGTAGGAAATATTTGTTGTTGACTTGTACTTTACTTAGTGTGGGAAAAAAGTAATCTGAACTTTAATTTGATTGAAAAAAAAAAACCAAAACAAACACTGCATTGTCTTGTCTTTCTATGAAAAAATTGTTTCTTATATGCTGGGCTACCGACATGTAGAACAGTATTTATTCTCACCATTCAAGAATAAGTTTTATACTTTTATATTTAGGTTTTCCAGTGCCTTTTTCTGTGATAACACCGTGATAACATTACGAATTGATTTTGTAACGTATAGTCTAATGCATTCATTAATGATTATTTTAACATCTAGTTGTACAATTGCTTAAATTATACATGTATTATAATTTTCGAAAAAATACTTAAGCGCGTACTATTATAAGCCTCAAAGTACATTTAAATTACTTCAGTTGTTGGGTTCAGATCACGTATCTACCTTGGTTGGTCTTGCTAAATATATCAAATGTGAACTATTGTCAACTGATGGGCTGTATTGCCCAAAGTTGTATTTCTGAATAAATAATAATATTAAAAATAGATTGATTCTTTTTAATTTGTTTTTTTTTATCAGCAACAAATATACTTTTATTTTAGATAAGACTTTGTCATTTTAAGCATGTAAAATTTACAAATATTTATATAAATGTAAATGCAAAGTTTCATATGAAGGTATGTGCTGTTTTTTTTTTAATGCAATTTTGCAATTGTGTCTTACTGTTAATAAGTCATATTGTATAAATTTAAATTTTAGCATTCTTGGAATGTTGTCATATATAACTGAAATTTTGTAAATTTTACTGCAAGTATGAAATGTAATAGAGGGAGACCTGGCCCTCTGCACATTTATGTGGTAGGCAAAAAAGGACTGTGAAAGTCGAACCAAGTCCTGCCGCATAACTGCTGATTGCTACACTTTGTTGTGAATACATTGTATATTCTACAAATATATGTATATTTATTACTGGAATTATTTGTTTCATTTATCCAAATTTGACCTGTCCCAAGGAGTTAACAAGAATTAGAGCTATGTGGACACTTTATTTTTTATATTGATACCTCCTCCAAACACATAATTTTTTTTATCATAATTGTATTGCTATCTACAATTTACATTGAAATATATGCTTAATTTTAAATTGCTATATATATTTTGTTATATGTGCAAATGTATATAATGTATATGTATGTATATGTATAGTTGAACAAACATGTAGTTCGTGACTTCTTAAAATTAGTCTTGGTATATACTTTCTCTGATGGAAAACTTTAACAATAAGAAATTATTTTTCAATTATATTTACATGAACAATTATAATGATGTTATATCGTATCTGATCCAGGGGGCTCCTGGCACCCCCAGTTGAAGATATATTTCGAGGGTCTCTGCGGAGATATTACCTCCCTATTACATGTAAATGTTGTATTTGTTTCTGAATAAAAAATTGAAAAAAAAAATGCTCAAAGAATGATTCCTTAATATTCCTTTAAAAAAGTGTAAGTAACATGCAAAACTGCCATTACTCGTATTTCTCAAGATTTTGTAGTAAAATGAAATTTTAAGAAAATTGGTATAAATTCCTTCAATAACGCTCTTTACTTTACTTACACATACATTATGTTTTAAGATGTACATGTATAAATTACATTCGCATCTAAATACCATGTTTATATTGTTTAATCTGACAATCATTTTAAAGATTAGAAATTTATTATGCTTTTGTAGAGATTTGATATAAGCAAGCAAGACTCCCATGGGCCACATCACTCACCAGAATACATGTTACAGTTCTATTAACCTATGATATATATATATATATATATATATATATATATATATATATATATATATATATATATATATTATAGCATTGAATGATTTATTTTTGACGTCGTTGTGTCAATAACTACCGTCAGGTGAGCAGACAAATTGAAGAACGTTAGCGCGTTATGATAATTTGTCTGCTTAACTGACGGCAGTTATTGACAGGACGACGTCAAAAATAAATCATTCAATGCTTATATTTACATTCCCTTATTGATGAAATCAATTATTTTATTACATAAATCAGTATAAATTGCAGATCATGGAGGGAGTAAATTAGTAACAGCAAGAACAGCTGTTCTCTAAAACCGGTTTAAACTGGTTATCACATAGACTGTTGAGATGAGCCTGAAAATATAATCCATGAAAATAACACTTACAATTTTGCTTTTAACAATAGAATTAACTTCAGTTTTGAATAATTGTAAAATATAAAGTTTAACAACATTTTTTAAATATATTTTTAAACCGATAACATAGAAATCTATGTTTGGGGACTACTTATGTAAATTACATGTAAATTCATACGCAGTGAGTCGGTTGTTGCATTTAGAGGCATTTAAAGATCACATATGGAAAAACACATTAGAATATATATATATATATATATATATATATATATATATATATATATATATATATATATATATATAAAATACACGTACATATGTTAAATATGAAATAAGTTGCAATCTATCTCGAAAATACATTAAACAGTTAACTTAACATTACGATTATTTTAAAGATTATTTTTCAGCAAAATAAATGAAGTAATAAGGATTAAGAATGAGCACGCATGGCTTATATATACTCCCCCCCCCCCCCCCCCCCCTTCCGGATTAGGAATTTGAGGTTTGTTGGAAATACTGGAACTGTATAAAAAAAAGATTCACAACAGTCCCAATATACCAAATAACGTGATTTTATAAACTTTGGATGATCATAGGACACGGTAAGTGATGTCCTAAAGTTAGGACAAAGTAATGGCGGTTCCTAAATGTAGGAGAGCTTCGAGAAACAGACTTAAGGTGGCACGGGACTGTTTTTTTCTATACAATTCATTGTAGCCAGGGAATGTGTGTCTTCGGAACTCTGTAACTAGAATTTCCTCAGTTCCCTTCAGCACAAATACCTTTAATTGACTCTTTATAAAGCCAATCACCAATTTCTGAAGAAAATTACTAGTCAAAACCTGTAAAATTTTCTACATACTGGTTTTTATGAGATTTTGACCCTTCCATATTTTGCTAATTTTTCATGATTTTTAAGCTTTTTAGACCTCCCCCAGCTAATTCCCTGCAAAGGGTTGACCTTCCGTACCGTACGTGTGCATGTTGCACCATCACAAGTCAGAAACGTACCGGTGTATAGTTTACAATGTCCCATCCACCAACTTTTCGTATTATTTTATTTGCAATTTAACTGTGTAAAGTCAACACAACAGTCATAGCCACAGGTTTCGCATTTTACTTCTGATTCTCATGTACCTAACATATGGGGCCAACATATTGCATATCAACTTCAACAAAAGACATCCCTCTAACTAATGATAATCATTAAAGATCATTTCATGAATTTTAGCAACACTCAAGCCTTCAAGTACAGCAACTCTCAATTTTACAAAAATATTGACCGGGTACTTTATCCGAGACTGTACCTTGCTACCTAAGATTAAGACGTATACTAAGACGTACTTAGGACGCACCATAGTCCTAAGATAGCTTAGTGAACATGCCTGCTGGATTCTAGAGATTTTGTAGGGTAAACCTGTCTTCCAGTTTAAACTTTAGTGATATTTCTTCTCGTGATTATACTTAAAAAGTAAGAAAATTACTTACGATTTTTAAAAGTTTTATTTTTTTCTTCTTAGGAATGGCTGTAAATTAATCAGTTTAAAGAACTCAAGTTCAAGTTGGGACGAAGTTTAAAAAAAAAAGATAACTATGCCAGCTTATATTATAATAAACACGGAAGAGTCGTTAAAAAGACAACCTTGTTTAACCAATTCCTTTAAAGGTGGGTGACCGGTCACATTTGAACCAAAGGAGAGCGTAACTAAAATGGGTTTTCTATATACGTTACACCATTGAACCCACGGGTTTTATTCATACTACACATTTGAAATCAATCTAATGTAGAGAAATCCCATGAGTTTCTAAAAAGTTGATAATTAAAACTAGCAAGTTGTACATTTTCTTTGCCAGAAGGAGTTTGATTTAACTTTATTTTGATTATTTTAGGGGGAGACGTAATTAATGAAATACTAGCTAGTGTTTTAACGACTCTTCCATGCTTATTTCAATATAAGGTGGCATGGTTACTTTTTTTAAAACTTCATTTAAATTGTCCCACCTGCCTTGATTTTTTGCAACTGATTAATATATAGCCATTCCTAAGAAAAAACTAAAACGAAAAGATTCTTATATTTCTGCAAGACAGAGTCTTAAATCTACAATCCTTTAAAATTTGTATTTTTATTACTTTTAAATATTAATAACGACGAGATATATCACAAAAGTCTAACTTTGAAGAGTTCATTTTTACTGTACTAAATCTCTAGAACCCAGGAACTTCCGGGGGCTTCCTATTCTTGAAATTAATTGCCTTCATCAATCTCAGAAAGCAGTGTTATAAAGCAATAATTCAGTTGAAATTTACGATTGCAAACAAATTTTGAAAATTTTTAAAACTTTTAAAGACTTATTGGGGCCTATAAGCGGCCGAAGACCCCTTGCCTCTGAGAGTAATTTATGCCCCCCCCCTCCCCCCGTTCGGAATTTACTTGATCCGTCCCTGTGTTATTATCGCGTGTAAGAAGACTATTTCGGGGGGTTTTTCAGCGTTAATGTGCCGATTGATGACGATTAATATGGTTTTGTACTCAAAGAAAGCATTTTACATGTAATTTTTTAAGGAGGCTGGATGGTCAACAAATTAACCATCAGATCTGCCCTATACTTAGATACATACATATATATGTACATGTATATATTTTTCGCCATAAACTAACACTTAGTAAAGAAAAAATCCAAATATTTCATCTTTAAATTTGAGAATAATCCTTTATCTTCTTCATAAGGAGGCAAATATTTCCTAAAATGGACTCTTTATATAGAAAATTAATTGCTTGTTTTCAATTTAAAACTGAAACTACTGGTATCAATATATAATCCAGTGGGGCAAAGGATGGGGGCGTATAAGGCTCTAGATATCCCCCACTTGGAGCAATGGAGACGAGCAATATTCAAATGTAGTTAAAATATTCATATTTGGCTTGTAATCATTGTTTATATTATAAATATATATACTACAGTCTGACTAATTCACGTCGTTGTATCGAAGTGAATTAGTAGGGGCTGGCTTTAGTCAGACTGAATATACTATAAATTTTTGCAAGTCTCTACCCACAGCCCGTCATCAAACGCGGAATCGGTATATCAATGTTGGTATGTCCTTGTTTTAGTCTTGTATTAGTCATCTACCATGTTGGTATATATGTCCTTGTTTTGGTCTTGTATTAGTCATCTTCCATGTTGGTATGTCCTTGTTTTAGTCTTGTATTAGTCATCTTCTATGATGGTTGCAAAAGGGCATCAATCATAAAAGAAACGGTTTTCAAATTTTGATCTCGGTTGCCTAGAGTATACGAAGAGCATTTGTTATATGCCTTCCATATTTATTTTAATATATATATATATATATATATATATATATATATATATATATATATATATATATATATAGATATATATATATATATGTATATATATATATAATTATAATATAATAATGAGGGTCTTACTAAAAAATACCTGGGGGTCCACAGTGACCTTGTGGCTGGTTGTTTGACCTTTGGGGCCGTCGATCTTTGCAAAAACACTACTAGTATGAAACCACACTGTGAACTGTAAGGGTTGAACTTAATTTACAACGATAGAGCACTGTTATACAATGTTGATTTCAACGTATATTGTGCATGAAATGTGTAATGGCATCAATATGCACTATACACGTACTTGGTAATAAATCCTCTTTTTATAGCCCTGTTAAATACACCATTCTCGTTGACCACGTTCTGTGTCTCTCCCTAGATGTACCCCTGCTAGGAATATTCTTTTCGATGTGCCTTTTTTGTAATATTGACTTTCTCAAAATCACTGCATTATAAAAATTAGCTTTACAAGAGGCCCATGGGCCACATCGCTCACATGAACAACAGTTCCTTATAACCTTCTATTTCGTAGCATAATATGCTATATCTATTTTAAACTTTGAACCCCTCTCGGGACCCCAGTATTAGTCCAGTGGTCACAGCTGTATTAATTTAGAATCTACATCATTTAGGATGCTTGCATAGTAATCTCACAAATTGAGGCATTGTAGTTTTTAAGAAGATGATATTTAAACATATCCTTCTATATTTCTATATTAAACTTTGAATCCCTTCTGGGGCCCCCGTATTAGATCGAGGGTCACAGCTTTTATAATTTAGAATCTACACTATTTTAGGATGCATACGTAGTAATCTGACAAAGTGAAGCATTGTAGTTCTTGAGAGGAAGATTTTTAAACATTTTCCATATAAACTTCTACGTTAAACTTTGAACCCGTCTTGGATCCCCAGTACTAGTCCAGGGGTCCCTATTTTAAAAAAAATTGAATATAAATTATCATATGTTGCATGCATGGTAATCTGACATATTGTAGCATTGTTGTTCTCGAGAAGAATATTTTTAAACATTTTACCTATTTACTTCAATGTTAAAACTTTGGACCCCTCTTGGGGCCCCAGTATTAGTCCGGGGGTAACGATTTTACCAATTTAGAATCTACAATAGCCCCGGATGCTTGCATAGTAATCTCACAAACTGTTGCACTGTAGTTCTTAAGAAAAATTTTCCCTATATATTTCTATGTTTATTAACTTTGAACCTGAGGGGTCACGGCTTCCACAATTTAGAATCTTCACAATTTGAGGATGCTTGCATAGTAATCTCACAAACTGTAGCATTGTAGTTCTTGAGAAGAAGATTTTTAAACACTTTTGCTATATACTTCTATGTTAAACTTTTAACCCCTTCTGGGGCCCCAGTTTTGGTCCATATAGAAGCTTCACAATTTGAGGATCCTTGCATAGTAATCTCACAAACTGTAACATTGTAGTTCTCGAGAAGAAGATTTTTAAACATGTTTCATATATATATATATATATATATATATATATATATATATATATATATATATATATATATATATATATATATATATATATATATATGTTAAACATTGAACCCCTCTTGGTGCCCCAGTATTAGTCCGGGGGTCACGATTTTAACAATTTAGAATCTACAATAGCCAAGGATGCATGCATAGTAATATCCTAAACTGTTGCATTGTAGTTCTTGAGAAGAAGATTTTTAAACATTATCCAATATATGTTAAACTTTGAACCCCTTCTGGGGCCCCAGTTTTGGCCTGGTGGTCCCTTCGGTTCAGGTGAGCTAAGAACTATTTTTCGTTAATATTAACACGGTAATATTCGCCCCTTTCGCCCTCGTTGTCGGCGGGCGAATTTAAGAAAAATTTAATTCCAAAGTCTCAAATATCTTTTTTTAAAAACAATTGTGTCTTGGCGAATTCAAGATGGGGCGAAACTGTTTGCAAGTGTAGACGGGCAATAATTACAGTAGACGGGTGATAATAACCATGTACACAGTATTTTGATTTTTGTCGCAATTATATAATGGCCTTACAAACTAAATATTTAAGAAATAAGCTATCATTTTTTGGATGTATATCGGGATATAAATACGGGTTGGTCACGTGATCAAATCCCATAAAGCCCGAAGGGCTTTATGGAAGATTTGATCACGTACCATATCCCGATATACATCCAAAAATGATACCTTATTTCTTATACTTACATTTGATGCAAATTATGACAATAACAATGCTCCATACTTTCTTTTTTGTGATGACCTAGAAAGCCGCTTCGATTAAGATGACGTAACAAAAAATAGTACAACAATGTTGCAAGTATTTGATTATAATGATAAATAAATATGACACTATTTTTGACAGGACAACATTTTTTTTATTATAATAAAGTGAAACAAAGAAGAAAATTCACTTGTACAATTGAAAAAAAACGATTGAAGCTTGGTGGAATAGTACCAATTCTGTTGAAGTCGCAGAGCGGTTGGAAATTTGAAAACAAAGCGATTGAAAATTGAGTTAGAGTCTACTAAGGCATTTTCAGGGGAAACTCTATCGCAGAATTAGATTCAAAAGCATAATGATTTTCCTCCGACATTATAGAGGAAAGCAATTTTCACTTCTAAGTTCTTTTTACGGAACAAAACGGACAGAGAAGCACAAGGAGTTAAATATGACCGCGATCCGTGAATGGACTAAACACGAAAGGTCTGTGATATTGCGTTTGCGATTTTGATCGAGGCTTGTAAAAAAAGTCAGAAATGAATTTTAACTGAATTAACTCCTTTGACAAATTGCGATTGTAATTTTCAAGAACGCCTCGTTACGATGTCGATCCATAAACGTTATTCTGTTTAGAAGCCTATCTTACATGGATCATTTATCATTTAATGTTATATTTTTTAAGAAAACGAATGAATAAAACTTCGTCTAACAAAATACACTTTATTTTTTATGCCTAAATTATGTTTTCATTACGATATCTAATAGGTGTGTTTCAGCACAAGTCGGTTAGTTTGAGCATATAGAAAAAGTAGTGACCTAGATTATTCATGCGCTATTTTGACCTCTTGACCCATAATGATGTTATGCAGGAATAACAGCGGATTGCGCAAACAGTGTTATATAAGGGAAAACATTTGCAGGTATAAATAATTATTTACAGTCTCCACACAATGCAAGTCTTATATTAAAACTCTGCCAATACGTATGAAGAAAAACAGTTCTAATGCGGAAAAAGATTGGCAGAGTTCTTGGTAAAGCATCTTAACCTACATATTCCCTCACCTAACACGTTTTTGATCTGTCACCCGAGAAACTTAAAATGTGGATGATCACGAACCGTTTTCTTGTCAAATTATAAGATAAGCTTGTTCATATATATAAAATGATGAACTGCAACACGTTCAGAAGGTCAAAGTCTCACCCCCGGCATCAGATCGCAGGGAAACAGATGAAGATGTTCAGCGGCATGATCGCAGCGGAGATCAGGGGCAATGTTCAGGGAGGGAAGATCCTAGTGAAGGTATATATCATATCTAATCATCAAAATATGATTATTAGCTTTGGTGAATCCTATGTCCTGGAGTTCGATTAAAAACAAATCTTACGTCTACGATTATATACTTGTATATCGAATAGATCCCCTGCTGTTCAAAATATTCTGCATTTACAATCTTCTTGTCATCGTCTCATCACCTCTTCATTATGATATCTTAGAGTCGCAAGCAATTTCTTTTCTTAATCTGTGTCGCTAGGAGGAGTAGAAAGTTTCATCGAATACCATGCGACGATGAGGCATGGCCCCATGTTGATGACGTCAGAAGACAGGTCGAGCGGTGATATAACAGATGGACTCGTTAGACTAAGGTATTGTACTTGGTATATTTAAAACAAAGTCACTAACCGGACATCGTGGAAATCTTTAAATCATAATATTATAAAATCCAATTTTTGCATTTTTTTTTCAAAAAGCATTGGTATCGAGGATCCGGATGACCTCATTAAGGATTTGCAGCAGGTGCTTGACATAATTCCAGAGAACGGCATCGGGCTGAACTTTAATCATGTATTCAATCATCATGTACAGGAGATCCAAATCAGAATAGTATCCCATTTAAAACTAAACTGTCTTTGTCTTAATTAATCACACATCAAAGAAAACACAACAGAATATTGTATACTTTATGTGTTTTAATCAATCTTCAGTGGGAATGGGGGCACACAGTGCTTTACTTCCGGTAAATCGCACCACGGCTCAGGGTAAACCCATTTGTACCTTTTCTCGCCCAGCAAGCGGACACAAAATGACATAAAATTGGCGAGGGATTTACAAAGAGAGTTGAACAAGGGAGCTTTAAACTCACAAATGCTCATGGTGTCTAAGTGAAAAGTATCGTCACAGAAAGAGCGTGAAAATCCAAACTTGATCCCCTGCAATACAAAATCAAGTGGAAGCTAAGACGAATTGATGATTAAGGATGATTTTTCTTTTTGCCATAAAATAAATCAAGGGATTCATATATTATATCCACTTGTATAAAACATTATAAGTTCAAGAAGGGGAGAAGGAGAGACATGACTTGTTACTTAAATTTACAGTGCATATTGTTAATAAAAGCCAAAGTAATATGGTTTTATGAAAGATAGTGTACATGTATTTACTTACACATCCATAACAAAGATCGTGACGAACACAAGCTTTTGCCATGAACTTCTTGATGAAGTTTGGAGAGTGGGAACAACCATCAACAAATGGAAGGTACTCGCACGACTGCCCGGAGACCACGCCCACAAATAGCAACAGCAGCTGCAGTCTCAGAAGCTATCCATAAAAAAGACACGTGTACACTGAATGTTCAGTTTTTAAAAGCATTGTCACGAAAAATAGTAACTTTTTTTTAGTAACTGGTATTCTAAGATTCAAACTTTACTATGAAGACCAATTAACCAACATTTTTAAATGGAGCTTTAAGTTAGTTCAATAATAGCTTCACACATTAAACAATTCCAAGTTTGTGTTTTTCCTGATTAAGATACCCTATTATTTTTCACCTTTTTAACAAACTTCGATATTCATTCCATGTTCATCTAGCAAAAAAAGGACATTTATGAGATTTTAAGTATCATTCTTTTACGTACATATGCAGAGTCACGAATAGCGAATAAGAATCAGAGTAGAATACCTTTTGGCTTTCTGGCCCTATCTTCATAATATTCTCCCAACAGTTTTATAGGGAAGAAAAAAAGTAAGCCCAAAAGTTATATTGGCATTCCGATTTCAAAGTAATCATCAGATCTACTTTAAAATGTTAGAAATTATTTTTAAGGAGGCTGGGTGGTCAACAAATTAACCATCAGATCTGCCTTAAACTTTGACATATGATATTTTTGGCTATAAAATAACATTTAGTATAAAGAAAAAAATCAAATATTTTAGCTTTAAAATTTAATCATTTTCCTATATTCTTATACAGAGCTCTTCTTCTTATAGAGATCAAAATACTCTAAAAATGGCCACGATCATCGGGCCCTCTTAAGCAACAGGTTATTAATAAAGTAAGAGAAATCATTTTACAATTTTACAATTTTTTGAATATTTTCGTCATCTTTATGCAAACCTCATCTTCTAAAGGAGATAAATAAGATTCTAAAAATGGCCAAGTTCATCCAGCCCTCTAAATCATTTTTTGGTTTCATCGATTAAAGATCAAACGAAATTTTACTTATTAATTAGTTAGGACATAAAAATGATGCTGATCTTTAGACAGCATTCTCTCATATAAGAGTACCTACCTGCAGTTTAAGAACATGGATTCCGTCCATAGCTAATGGTGTACTAGTGGAACAAAGAGCAGTTCTAACTCTTAAACTTCCTTAAACTCCTTTGCCCTCACTGTGTTTGATCCATGATGCACAAAGTGCACTGTTCTCGCTGACAAATGGTTTAATCCAGTGTCAACATTAGAGCCCTGTTTACAGATGATTTAGTCTTGAATTGTAGCATAGTTCTGGTTTCATAAACAACAATACTGCTCATTAATGATGCACGGCCGACCTAATAAAGCAATCAAATGAGAAAGAATGAAGACAAAAAAAAAGACATATTGGCCAGGCAAACCTATAAATGCTCCCCCTTTTTACGAGATTTGAGATCAGTATCGTGATAAAGGTACACTTATGTCTTGATTTTAAGGCAAACAGCGTGAACTTAATAATATACCTAAGGGTCAAAACCTCCTTTTTGGTTTATACACATCAATATTGCATTTTAACTAGATCTACTTCATATGATCCTGTAGGCATTGAATTTTTTCACATTTTTATTACGGTTAAGGAATTCCTACTCGAAAGTAATATTTTAAAAATATTTCTATCTCCGATGTCCATGTATGGGTGGGGTAAATATTTCTTTTAAACGTAAAATACAGATACATATTGATGAGAGCAACTCAACTTTTTTCTAATTTTGTGAACTTGACTTTCTAAATGACCTTCACTTCCATTGGTGAGAGGAATTAATTGAACTATGTTATAAATTCACTGTTATAGTTCAGTTTGAAGAAACTGTTTCTTTTGACTCTGACATCACCATTACTCGCGATCGGTTTGCGTACTGTTCAAGATATTCACAGGCGATAGCTGTTGAACTTTCGAATAATTTTATAACCTTGACCCTTTGTATGAACTTAATTAACTTCACTATTCCTAATTTTGCGCTTACTTCAGTTCCAAAGAATATTTCAAAATTATTTATTTTTTTAAGATTTCATACAAAATATCTTTATGTGGTAGCATTGAGGTGTATCCTCTGTTTTTGTTTAGTCACCCTCATTTGACCTTGACAACATTATCCCCCATCTGCAGTAAGCTCAATTTCAAACTGCAAACAAAACCTTAATTCAACCTGTCATACTTATCTGGTCTTGAATTTCCTTATGACCTCGACTTATATTTTCTTTACTTTAGGGTTTATGCAAGTTTTGAATAATTTTTAAACCCAACTACTGTAAAAAAAAAAAAAAACAAACAAGAGGCCCATGGGCCACATCGCTCACCTGAACAACAGTTCCTTGTAAATTCTATTTCATAGCATATGCTATTTCTCTTTTAAACTTTGAACCCCTTTCTGGGTCCCCAGTATTGGTCCGGGGGTTGGCTTTAAGAATTTAGAATCTACACTATTTGAGGATGTTTGCGTAATAATCTCACAAATGGTAGCAATGTAGTTCTTGAGGAGAAGATTTTAAAACATTTTCCCAATATACTATGTTAAACTTTGAACCCCTTCTGGGGCCCCAGTGTTGGTCCGGGGGCACGGCTTTTACAATTTAGAATTTTCACTATTTGAGAATCCTTGCATAGTTATCTCACAAACTGTAATATTGTAGTTCTCGAAAAGAAGATTTTTAAACATGTTTCCTATATATTTCTATGTTAAACTTTGAATCCCTCTTGGTACCCCAGTATAAAACCGGGGGTAACGATTTTAACAATTTAGAATCGACAATAGCCAAGGATGTATTCATAGTAATATCCCAGTAATATCCCAAACTGTTGCATTGTAGTTCTTGAGAAGAAGATCTTTAAACATTTTTCTATATATATGTTAAACTTTGAACCCGGCCCGCCTGGGGCCCCAGTTTTGGTCAAGGGGTCACCATTTTTACAAATTTAGAATCTTCACTATATATACAAGCTTTTGTGTAAATATTGGCATTTCTGGTGCAGTGGTTCTTGAGAAGAAGATTTTAAAACATTTTTTCTATGTAGTTCTATGTTAAACTTTGAACCCCGCCTGGGGTCCCAGTTTTGATCAGGGGGTCACCATTTTTACAATTTAGAATCTTCACTATATATACAAGCTTTTTTTTTTTTTATATATTGGCATTTCTGGTGCAGTGGTTCTTGAGAAGAAGATTTTTAAACATTTTTCCTATGCATTTCTATGTTAAACTTTGAACCCCGCCTGGGGCCCCAGTTTTGGTCCGGGGGTCACGATATTTACAATTTAGAATTTTCAATATATATATATAAGAGCTTTTGTGTAAATATTGGCATTTCTGGTGCAGTGGTTCTTGAGAAGAAGATTTTTAAAGACACACACCCTATACTCACTATATTGCAATTATATTCCTTTTAAAAAGGGTTTAGCCCTTTATTTTAACAATTTAGAGTCCCTTCCCATAGGGATGCTTTGTACCAAGTTTGGATAAAATTGGCCCAGTGGTTTTTGAGAAGAATGTCAAAAATGTGAAAAGTTTACAGACGGACAGACAGACGGACGGACGGATGGACGTCGGACAACGGGTGATCCGAAAAGCTCACTTGAACCTTCGGTTCAGGTGAGCTAAAACCTGGTAAGCAAAAGGTCAGGGGCCCCAACGCTCATCTGAGCAACAACAGTCATAACTCTGATCAAATCAGCTTCATGGTATCAAATACAAATCATCATGATAATTTAGTAGAGTTGATGTTTTTCTCCATGCACATATTCTCCTGTTAAAAATGTTTCTCTATTTATTCCTATGTCAACCCCCACCCCCACTCCATTGTGGCTCCACACTACCCCTAGCGATCATGATTTCAACAAATTTGAACCTACACTACATGAGGCATCTTAACGATGTCAATGTTGTCTGGAGTTACGTAATCAGAATCCTTGACATTGTGAAGATGTACCCGAGGAAGCTTCATTAAATTTTTTGCCTATCTGGTTTTTGAGAAGATTTTTCTTTCAAATTATTCATGTGTCAAAATCCAACCCCCCATTGTAGCCCCATCCTACCTCATAAGATCATGATTTGAATAAACTTGAACCTACACTACCCAATGACACCTTCATACAAGTTTCAGCCTTATTGGCAAAATGCATATTGTCTTGAGAAGGTTTAATCCCTCGTCAAAATTCAACCCCAACGTGACGTCACCTTATCCCCTTGGGGTCATAATTTCAGCAAACGTTAATCTACAGAACCCTAGGAAGCTGCAATACAAGTTACAGTTTACGTGGGATTTGAGAAGATTTTGAAAAATATATTTCTTATGTAGCCCTGCACTAAGATATAATCTGGTCTACAAGACCACTGCTTGCTTTGAATTTGAAAAAGGTATAGCCTTTTCCCATTCTTTCGCCTTTACCCGTGATTGAATGGAAAGTACCTTTTACCTTTTAGGTACCTGTCGAAATATGATGGTCGAAACCTATGTACTGATTTTATAATGGTATCTGTATCCACTGATTTGTCATAAATTCGGAAAATCTGCATCGAGAAATGAAAATATAGAACTCTGTGTATCAAGTCAGTTGATATTCTAAACTTCCAGCAAAATGCAATGAATGTAAGTGTAAACAGAATGTAATCTTTTTAAATTGGATGTCCTCATACTCAGAATTATACAACAGAATTTGAAAAAATTTGAAAAAAAAATTCAGCAGATTTTAGACACTTGTAATTTAAACTTTGTATTCTTATCATGCTTGAAGTGAAAAGAAAAAAAAAATTTGGTGGAATCAATCCAGCGACCGCGAAATCAAAAAGATTGTAACCACTAGGCCACGCATACAACACATTTATCAAATGTCTTTTCAATATATGTGGCTATATACATGAATGTATGAGAAAAGTCACAAATTGAAATATTTGTCTAATTTTCAGTACCATGACAAAGTTAAACCTAAATTAATTTATTATAAATGTATACTACAATGCCTGTAGAACATAATTTTAATCGTATTTCTTTAGTTTAAAGTGGTTGAAATACTCAACCAACTTTTTATTGCATACTATTTTCTTTTATATCCCTTATAAAATCCGAAGATTTTAATGATGTCGTGTAAGATAAAGATTCTTTTAACCTAGTAATTGTGTAATTACGTTTCTTTAATTATATTTCAACTATTTATTGTATAATATTGAAAATGTCTTATGTTTGCAAAAGCGCTATGTTGTAGGCGAAATCGTATATTAAGTGCACTACACCTCTTTGACTTCAGTAAGGTACTGAAGGATAGTCAAATACACTCTGTTCATAATTTGACAAACAAAACTCAAAGCTGACCAGCTCGTAGCTGGTATGATTCTGTATAGTTCATGCGACTCTGAATATGGATATACTCTTGTTACTAGGATTGCATGTGAACCAAGAATAAACAAAGAGTTTGAATGTACAATCTTTAATGTCTTTGAAATATCACACACATTAGATATAGTTTCACTGCTGTTTGGTATAATAAAAAACATTTGCTCTTAGTATTAAACTTGCATATGAAGTAATCCTCTCATCTTAATAAATAAATGTATCTTTAAATAGACTGAATAGCAATACTCCTTCAAAATGGCATACCTCAGATGTCTTGATAACAATAAATATCCGTATCTATCAATAACTTTAAGTTTCCAATATCGATCAATCAATCAATCAATCACTCACCTCCTTGGATCACAACAATAGAATTATGCAATACATTATAAAACCATTCACCATTTAATGAAAGCCAATCTATGGGGTCTCCATGTACACTTTGTGCACACTCACATGTGGATAAACATACTATGTACATATCAAAATGACATCCTGTCATTATGTAGTTTACTCTCCGTATCATATCTCATTCTCAAAAGTGGCAACCAACACTTATTGTTTTGATGCTAATATCAATTCAAAGATCCATTCCGCAGAATGCATGTGGATGAGATCAAATCACCTGACTAAAATCAAAGAGACGTAGCATTGCAACAAAGGAGGACAATCTTATCAAATTACAGCTTACGACTGATAATTCATTTCTTATAGAAGAAAACACAACAAAAGTTGTGCTTTCAACTAAATATACACCCAAAGGAGTGATCTTGGTCTTTTGTTCTCGGAATAGAACACACAATACAAGTCAAATAGGATTGTGAAAATGTCAATTCTAGCCTTTTCAATTTCTACGTGGCTATGCAATTCAAGAGCTACTATATGTTCTGAGCGAAGATGAAAACAATCTTGTAACACACACAACACTATGACTCATAAAAACCTGTTCATTACAAGACCATGTACACGCTAAAATCTGAATGAAAATCCACTGGATCCGTTGATATAAACATCTTCACTACGTAACAAATATGATGTTGTCTTATTCCATCTTTCTCTTTACAAATGCATAAAATGAACCGGCTATGATGAACTTGAGAAGAATTGCATATCATGTACATTCCCATCCAACACACAGGACGTTATTTGTGTACAGAACTTCTGAGTTCTCTAGGACTTGTCAGGCACCGATACTTTCTCTCCGTTGTCAATGGAGGTAGTCGTTGAGGTTGGCAAACGCACAGGAGCCGATCTTGGCCTTGGACATAAGCTTCATACACTCAGTAGACTGAGCTATCACCAGTTCTAGTGGAGGCTGCTTGGGGAGACCCTGGGATTCTGAAACACAATATGGATGTTACAGTTACAATGTATCTTTAGTAAAGCATGCTTAAATATTGGCTTGGATACTGTATGTATTGGAAATATGACTCATAATGGGCTTCAAAATATTTTTCATACTGAACCGTATGAGGGATATATCCAATATGTATATCAAAAGCATTTGTTTCTGTAAAGTACCGTACATGTAAATGGGATATTATCATGTTTGGACAAAAAGCAATAAATGTGCGACTTTTGACCAGCAGATGAAATAGGGATCATCTACTTGTCTTGACAATTCAGTATACAGTATTATGTGATTTAGACATAATATTTCATTATTGTAAAGACTAAAACATATTGTTCACCAAAAATATTGAATGAAGAGCACAAAACTACACATTAAACTAATCATCTTAAAATTATTAGCAGATGTATTTTCCAAATCTCTTAACTTGCAAATCTTAGGCTGACACGTTAGTTGACAATGCTTTATAGTATACATTTATATGACAAATAATTAAAAGGGGCATAACTCCTTGGAAATATTTTGCGCAAAATTGTAATACAGTCTATGAATTCAGTATTTTTTCTAGACTACATGTACCTGTATTATTACCAATAAAGAGTGTTAAATTAGAGTAAAACTTCACAATATGTGTCCACATAATTATGTAACACATATTACATTTTTACACTGATGTTATTAAACCTTAGAAATAACAGATAGAGACCCTATATTGATTTATTCAGTTTCAAAAGACATGAATCTACTAAAGGTACAATAACAACAAGTGAAGAGAAAGATCATATGATATTCATGTATACCTAATATAGCACTGTTTAAGGCAGCACAGACTGGTTCTCGTTGCACCGGGTCTAACTGGTACCCTACTGGGCTGTTCCAGGGATCAGAGTATGCCAACAAACTGAAGGCATTCTACAGAGAGAAATAATATGTTATTCAATAGACAAAATGAGAAATAGTTCCAAAAAAACACAATTAATTCAAAAAATAAAAACAGCACAGTATTGTTCCTCTTAAAACATATGTATTAATATCTTGAATATTTAATAGCATTTCTTAACTATGTAACATATGTAAAGAAAAGTTCCCTGTACAATGCATATTTTATGTCACGAAAAATGACAGTCACATGCTGTCAAGTAAGATACCTACTTGTAAAGACTTGTTGTTGCTCTCGCTTTTGCCGTACTCCCGTTTTAGCCTCTGGCTCATCGACTGGAGGTCTCTCCCAAACAGCAACATTTTCTCTATGGCTGCCTGAGATCCTCCACATAGCTGCCGTTTACCTGAGGGGGTGTCCACATCTGACCAATGAAAATCAAGATCAAGTACTGGAACTGAACTTTAATGAGTCAAATACTATTTCTTATCACAGCTGAAATTTTAAGAACCTAAACGATGTCTTGCCATCACTAAAGTCGAACAATTGATGTTAATAACATTTAAAAATTGTTCTTAATCATTATTTTCTTTTTCAATCCAACTGCAAGTCTTGAAAAAGAAAAGTCAAGTTCTAAAAATGCTAAAGGCACCTCTGTGCCAAGAGCACAACTTTCACAGTTTAGTACCATAAACAACATTTTTCTTCAAATCTGCCATTTTAAAGATATCAACCAGTAAAAATTATTTGACTCACATGAAAATTTGGAGAAGGGAAGAGTACATGTATTTGTATGTGGGAAATTCTCTAAGAGAACAGGTATTTAAAATTTGAATTTTTTTTTTTGGAAAAGGTTAAAACTTGACTGATTTATTTTTGATAGTTGCTTCTTTGAAATGAAAGTTTTGTTAAATTGTTTATACAATCGATTTGGTTATGTACCAACGTAGCACAGGTTCAAGTATTGGGCTTGTGAACTACAGATCATGAGATCAAACTGGGCTTTTTGTTCATATTAACTGAATTAAAATCAAATTTTTTTCATCCAAAACTGCATATTTTTTCGCCCATTTGACTTACCGGTATATACTTCCTATACATCATGCTTTCTATCATAATCAATTTTTGGCTGATCTAAGAAACTATTTCAAGTTGTAGTGAGCCACCTTAATAGGAATTAAATGCTTGTAAAATAAAAAATGTTATTCCCTAGGACTTCACAACATATACATGCATGTTTCACAGTAACTATTCTAAGTGTGAAATACCTACCCATGTCTTCTGATTTGCATGTGTGATTATTCCCATTCATGTACGTCCCTTCTGAGTTCCCATTTGTGAATGTTTTAGTCTCTGTAACAAGTCCGTCCATCATTTCTACATCATCGTCCTGAATCATGTGACACCCGGAACCGTTCATTGCTATATTTGCATGATTCATATGCTCTTCTGATATAGTCTTTAAATCACCGACATTCTGATTGTTTGTTTGTGACACCTGTAAGTTTTGACTTGTTTGTGAAGATGAACCTGAACTATGACCTTTCACACCTATAGGTCGGTTAGGACTATTGCCACGAGATCCTATTGGAGTGTTTTTCTGTGAATTTGAATTTGTGTGGTGGACAGGGCTCATGTTGGGACTGGAACGGTTAGATCCACTCCCGTGCCGTGACTTTGGGCTGCGAATAGCTGGACCTCGGACTTCTGTGTCGGTTCCATTCACCATCTCTATGAACTGTCTACATTTGAGCATAAACAACAGATTGAGGTTTCTCTCTAGTAATCCCGGATAGAGCTGTTGTGTGGTCTCTATTGCTTCACCCATGCGTCCTGCTAACACTAGCTTCTGTATTCCTGAAATGAAATCCATTCATGAAGTTTATTATCTTAAAAAACATTTTATGATTTTTTTCCCCAACATATAAATCTACTTTATGAACAGCTTACACACTCAATACACACATGTACAACAAACTCTTGGCTGTGTTGCTTACTTTGTCTGTGTTTGATGGAGGACATTTCCTCTTCTATAGACTGTCCTGTAGACCGGGAGAATGCCTCTGCTGTGCCACAGTAACCATGATGCACCAGATACGTAGATACAATCCTACAAACAGAAACAACTCAGTACAGTCTAAACAAGGTACCTGTACAACTTGAAAAGGCAAACAACTAAATTTGATATCATTACTTTCATTTTTCTTTTTTGAAAATTCAATGATGTAGGATTTTAATTTACTGACACTGTTTAGAGATTATGAATAAACTCATCAATGAAAGTAAAACTTTTATAAAGACAGTGAGATACAAATAAATGGTGAACAATTTGAATCCTACTGTTGTAGTGCAGTCTGCCATTCCCCTTTCTTGTCATTAACTGGGAACCTCTCTATCGTCAGTTTGGTCTTCATGTGCCACTCCTGTGAACATTAAATACATTGATGTATATACTGTTACTCTGGTGTGCATCAAAAATGACTGTTTTAAAACATTGTGGTAATGATAGAGATATTCATTTGAACAACTAGATGGTTTCTTTACTGAGTTATTGTTGTAGTTGCAACTTGCATCATTACCAGCTTTAACCCTGATTTACATTGAAATTAGCTGAAAATTCTTATTAAAAATAATATTTTAAACAGTTGACAGTCCCAGACTTGTTCGTCATACCGAACCTTCAAACTCTGAATGGATGAAAATTAACAACAATTGACTCATTTACTTAAAATAATTAAACTAATTTACTCCAACACATAATACCTTATCATACTAGAATTCAACATGACAGATACCTTCATGTAATCCTCAATGTCAAAGACAAACGGAGTCTGACCGAAGTTGGCCTCCACCACTTCCCCTGGGGTCTGGAGCCCCACTGTAGGGTACAAATTTGACTGCAAAGACAATAACACACATGCATATTACATAGCTGTCAGCACTCTGCAATCAAACAAGTCAAGTTTTTTAAATTCAGCATTTGCTGATAGTGGAATTCAAATCTAAACCTGGGGTTCGCTTCATAAAAGTTGTAGGTTTGGGCCTAACTTTATTCAAGTCCAGGGACTTACATTGAAACTAAGTCGGTGTATTTTGCATTTAATAAAGCATTGTAGTTATAGGCATAAACTTTAGGCTATGGCTCTGGCATACTGTATGTCCTTGACAAGGCAGCACTGCACATATGTACAAAGATGTTTCCATTACTGTTTAAGAACAGATGTATATAGCAATTAAGTCAAAACTTGATCAATTATCATATTAATGATAAACTCTGTACTTCTCTCTCTCTCTCCACATGTGCAAGATGCATGAGGAATCTGAGGGCATGTAAAATTTTTATGATAAATACGCTAATTTTATGTTCATATCAGAATTTACGCCTACCCATGAGTGGGCATAAAATTTTGGCTAAACTTAATATCTATATGCTTTTTTTATGAACCCAAAATTTTCACCTAGTTCTGTATTTACACCGGCATAATGGTAAGTCTTGGCGTACAACCTCTTAATGAAACGAGCCCCTGAGTACCTAGGCTGACCTTAAAAATCTAGGGAGATCTACAAAATGTGTATCTAAGTCACAAGAAAAGTAACTCTGGAATAAATGAATTACAAAACTCAGTTATTTTGAAATATTAATCAGCTAATTAAAAATATTTAAATTACAAACTGGGTGTATAGATAATCAATACCTTGATCAATCTGTATGAAGCATGTAAGGGGGTGCACTACTATGACTACAGGATGATTTTTTTTTTTTAAATCGAAACATTGATACAACACTGCCTTAGTCTATGACTCAGATATTAAAATATTGATAAAGCCAATGAACCTGAATTTCCTCTAAAATGTTCTTTAAACAAATGATATCGGCTGTTAAAAAAATTGTCCTTATCTAACAGTTGAACTTTAGTATATATATTATCTATTTCTCATTCACCGCTCATAAGTCAAAACGACCCTACGAAGGACGTTAATTCCACAGGTATCAGATGTACTAAAGTAACATTTGTTCCTTTTTTAATTTTTTTTTATAGAGTGTTTTGAAATAAGGAAGAAAACCTTAAATCCTCCATGCAGTATTTTGGTATTACCAATTATTAAAGAAATAAACAGCAAGTTAAAAAGTTCACCAAGATATGAACTTGTTTGCTCACGTGATCAAATCCTTTAAAGCCCGAAGGGCTTCTTACAAAAATTGAGCTTGTACCAACAAAACTCACATCCCAGTGAACATTGTAACATTGCTGTTTATTACTATTATTTATGTTTGAGATAGTCAAATCATTCAGAATTATGGATATAACCATTTTTCATGTTTATAATAAAGCAACTGTCAAAGCATAAGCTCTTGTGCATAGTGATCACTGTGAGTCAACAATATTACCTCTTGACCTGTTAAAAAGTTCACACAGAAATGAACGTTTCTGATTTTCTTAAAGTTCAAATAAGGAAACGTATTTGCAAATTAAAATATTATATTTGTTACTTCGAGAATCTGAGGAAACTATAGCTTTAATTGTTGCATTTACAACTAATTCCCAACATTTCATGGTTTCTATTAATAAATTGATTGAAGTAATGCCAAAGTGATCCCTTTTTAAAGTACCAGTAAGCTAAATACAAATGATGTCATTGCATTGACAGTACTGATCTTATTCATGGTACCTGGCCTAATCATTTCCTTTTCTATCAGTTCTATCAGACAAAACAACAGATGATGTTTCACTATTATTTAACTTGTACACATTATCTTCTCTTTCAAACAGAAAGTTCAAATAAGAAATTAATAATGCATGAATTACTTAAACAATTTCAAAATCATCTGTACTAATTACATTTATTGATTGAGTAATATACGGTACATTACCGGCAGGTCTGTAAATGCGAGGCCTGAAAAGAAAAAAAAATAAAGTCAATAACAATAAATAACCACAGAGTGAACCTAACAGAAGAGTTTAATTAATGAATGTACTTTCAAAAAACAAAAACATCCATCTAATCTCAATTCCACCTACCTAAGTTGATTCCATTTTTTGTGTAAAAACAGGAGTTGTCTATGAGATTCACACAGCAGCCAATTACATCTCCTGTTGTAAATGTTGGTCCGTAAGGCTGACCAGTTCCCGAAGAACAGAAAGAATGGCCATCATCACCATGGTAACCATAGGATTGTTTGTCCCAACCTACAACATTGACAACTTTATATACCTTTCAAGCTCTTAGTTTCACTGTAATGAACAACACAGGAAAATGTATTGCCCAAACCTTATCAGAAAATGTATGGTATATAGAACCATTTTAACAAGACCTTGGACTTTTGGTAGTACGTAACTATCTTTTTCTTGCATCCAAATAAGTTAAAAATGACTCTGGTTTCAAGTGAAATATACACAGATTGTGTAGTCTTAGCTCAAAAGCCAGACAAATCTTGTTGATTTCAAAGAGCCATGGCTGAGTGGTCAGCAATGAAAAAGACAGGCCTACGTCACATTGCTGTTTGACACAACTACCCAAAGTCCAAGCTCCTGTTAAAATGGTTCTAATATCCCGAGTATGTTTCAATACCTTAATTTAAGGAATAAGGAATCATTCTTAAGTACATGTATTATGATGTGATCAAATACGATCGGGTTGATCATCTCCAATAAAGCCCAAAGGGCTTTATAATGGTTTTGATCATGCCCCACCAAGTCTATTCACCTCATAATATTTAAAGAATGACTCCTTATTACTTATATTTATATAATTTTTAGCAATTGCATGATTAAATATTAAAAAAGTCATTGATAAAATGGTTTGGACTATACATTACAAAATCGATTTGTAGTGGTATCACAGACAAAGACACAGGATAATGTAAATATTGTCTAATCATACACTGCTACAGACATGTCTTGATGTAAAAAAGCTACATTGAACTGAAACCTAGTTAACTACATATCAATGTAACTGACCACATCGTTCTTTATTTACCACTTTATACTGCTGTGTGTACAGACTGAAGGTTAAGTGTTATCTTTTACATGGAGCCACGATTTGTTGTTTTTCCCTTACCTGGTAATCGATTCATGTTAACTCCCTGTGCTGACAGACCAATGCCCATATAGCTGAAGGAAAGAGCAAAACTAATCAGTAACATTACCACAACAAGGTTATTCACTGACAGCTACACCTACAGACATTGAACAGTACAGACTGTCAAACTGTATTGTTGAAAAAGTACATGTCATTTTTGGAAACAGTAATTTATACAGTTTCAATGTAAATAATAGCTAAGTAAAACTTTCAAGGGTTTCAAATTGAAAGTAAAAAAACCCCCAAAACATATAAAACTCTGTGTTTCAGTATGGAAAATTTCCATGTGTACCATGTGTCAATCCTATAATTCCAGAGCAACTTGAATTTAAATATACTTAATGAAATGTAAACTAATAGAGGTGAAGCACTCAAGTTCAACAAATTATCCGGTAAGTTTTTTAAATTTCAAAAAATATGAAATAAATTGTACAAATTTTCATACGGAAAACCTCATACTTGAACTCTTCATCAGGAACATAGAATAACAATGAGAAAATGTTGTGCTTTCACTCGTGCAAAATGTTTAAAATGGGTTAATTTTAAATGGATTCAGTAAAGTAATAATTAAGAGTCTCAATATCTCCAGATTTTCAGTGCACACCAGGTGTTTATTGGAAAGTCAAGAAAGTTTACTTATAAAATGAAATGGCAAATGAACAAAAAACCGGAGAGAGAGAGAGAGAGAGAGAGAGAGAGAGAGAGAGAGAGAGAGAGAGAGTAGAGAGAGAGAGAGAGAGAGAGAGAGAGAGAGAGAGAGAGAGAGAGAGAGTACAATGAATCATAATTTCTCATAAAATTTTCATATCATTTGCTCCTTAGGAATTTTAAATTTATTTTCATCCATGATCTTTTTATGTGGCGTTATTGTAGCATTAATCTAATAAACAGCCTTACTCTGCATTTTACGTGCTTGTTTAAATTTATGTGACCTGCTTTATTATTGAATTTCCTCTACCTCCCTGAACATTGTGTTGATTATCTGTCCCTTCAGCATTGATTTTTCACAATTTGTATGCTCTTTGCCACATTTTCCAGACTGATTAGTAACAAATACATTTCTATTCATCATAATTGATTGTGACAAGATACAATCTTGCTGTTACATGTCTGTGTAAACAAAGTTCATCCCTCTGTGCACTTACAGAGGGGATATCTCATACAAGTGACCTGTGGTGTGGGGCCACTGACACCTGATCACATGACCAGGCAGTGGTAACACAATGGTTCAATGCCTGGTCCTATTGACCTACATCCACAGTGAACATCCCCTGTTTACTTTCTGCCCTATCTGCCTAATTACACAGCATTGTCAATAAACACTGAACAGGCATAACAATATCTTGATCAGAACTCTCTTTTCCTATTTATTCGCTTTTGAGTTTGCCAGATAGTGTGAATGAAACAGACGAACATTCCCGAGTATTCCAGTCTCTCAAGAAGAGGTAAATATAGCAACACTTGTGTAAAATTATGCTGGCAACCTTGTGATGATACATATTTAAAACGACCTTGAACCAACTGTAAAAAAAAACCCCAAAACCCCATCTAGCACCATATTCCTGGCGACTGAGTCCTGTTCATGAAAGCTATATAAACTCATCTTACAACAGAACACCAATGGGTCAGGCTGGATCTAGCTTTCCTATAGGGCAATATATAAAACCAACAGTATCACAGCTTTGTAGTCTGACATCACAGATGTACACATCCCATTGAGATGTGCAATCAGACAGAGTAACTGTACATCAGACACGAGAGACCAGGAATCCCGTACAGTGCCAACTAAGACATGATTGGAACTGTCAAACCCCACATCGAGCAATGGAAGGAATGAAAACACCGACACACAATAAAACAGTACACAACACTCTGGAAATCATGTTGCACTACCAACACTCACCACTGAAATATACATGTACATATATAGTGTATATGTTTACCAGGTGTAGAATATAAAATAGAGAAATAACATTACAAACTTCAGACCTGTTTATCCTCTTTGATGTTTTTCAGTATTCATAATTTAATAAGCTACCATGAAATTCAATACATATAATATTCTGTAAAATTTCCCTTTCAAGTGAATCAGAAAAAAACTTATGAAAAACAATAACATTTCCTTATTAGCTTCATCTTGATCCTTTCAAATGTCAAAACCCTAATTAAATAATACTTAAAGACATACTAAAAGCAATTCATTGCTTAGATTGTTAACCTGGTTTTCATATTTCTTGATAGATTTAACATGAGAAATACAGCACACACAGGTCTGAGTATTCTAATATGCACATCAGACTTATATCTTCTTTTTAATATTATTAAGAAATAAAACTTGAATGCACTTTTATGCCAATAAAATGAACTGACACAGCCAGCATTACAAACTGTACCAGTACACAGGATATAATGTAATAGGTTGGTCAGATTGCAATGGCCCCACACATCTGCCACCTTTGTACAACAGCTAGAGTACAATAGACCTCGTGACACTGTGGTACACATGTACTGAGTGTGTACATGTGGTATGTGTGTATAGACGGGTTGTTTTCCTTATCACTCCTAGACTATAATATCTGTCTGTTATATACAAATAGATGAATAAACCATGACTCCCAGACACTTCTCTATAGGCCAGCTCTAATCAGTTATTCATCTCTCCTTTTGACCAGATACTTCTCTAAGTAGACTGTGTGAAAATATCTATGTAAATCATGTGTACATAGTGGATAGCTTCTCATGAACATTGTAAAAATAAAGCTCTTTATATCTGTAGGATTTGTAGATCACCTTTTAAGGAGGCTGGTTGGTCAACAAATTAACCATCAGATCTTATATATGGATATGATTTGTTTGACTATTATTTAGTAGAGAAAAAATCCATATATTTTACCATTCAAATTTGGGTATTTTCCTACATTTTTATATAGAGCTCTTCTTCTAAAGGAGATCAATTCAGTCTAAAAATAGTCATGACCATCAAGTCCTCTTAATGTTGTTCTCTCCTTTACTTACCCGTCTCTTCCCTTGCTGATGATTCTGACTTCAAAATAGTAGATGCCACAGGATGGGGGGATGGGGTGGGAGGCACGGACACTGGCCGCATCCTTGTGGTTCTTCCCCACTCCTGAAATAAACATAAAATTTGTGTCAAATGTGGTACTAGTAACAATTTACACACTATTACAATTGGTCACACTCCTGAAATAAATGCAAACGTTGTGACAAATACTTGTACACATTATAACACAATATATGCACAATTAGAACTCACCATACTTCTAAAATAAACATAAACTTTGTGTCAAATTCTAGTACATATATCATCTTAATCTAGGTTTGATTTACAATTTAAAATTGCCCCACCTAAAATTTTTCAATGAAAAGAAAATGGTCATTGGAATCTAATCATTGAGTTAAGATAAAAGTTATATGTTTATTCAAAGAAAACCTATAAATAGAAAAAAAATGAGTTAATAATTTTTTATACTCTATCAATTGTACAGTTTGCTTTTGATCTAAAGATGTTTGAGGTAGTTAAATCAAAAAGTTAATTAGTTTGTGTTGAATGAATGACTCAAGGAAGAAAACTGAACCTTCTCTTCCCCAGGAAGTATGTAGTGAACTCATTTCTTTAATTACACTGCCCTGCAGCCTGACATAGTGTTACATCACTCCAAATATGTACACAGATAGAGGTGGATGCAGTACCACTCATTCTTTCTGTCCTAACTAAGGATGCAGGAGTGTTATCATACTCTGGCTACCAATGCGACGTACACATATGTAATACTTAGCAAAGCTTTACAAAATTTGATCTTCAAAGAAAATTTGTTTGTAAATGAGTTCAAAACCAACCCATTTTAAGCTCCAGTTAACATATCCATTATATATATCTCAAAAGAAGGAAACTGTTCTACTAATATGCTATTTAGGTCAAGATTTGTTGGGTGTAGTCTCAAAGTTAAACTATTACAGAACACAAACAACAATCACACAACAAAGTTCTGATTTCTGATGAGTTTTCTTTGGATAATAGAAACACAGGATGAAGTATATCATCATTTATAGATTTAAGGGTTACATGTATTAGTAAACACCAAGCAATACTGATTGTAGTTGATAAAATATAGCTGCACTTGTGTAGCCCTCTCTTGTTCTTTTTTTCTGTCCAGAAAATGTTAGATAAAAACAAATGTAAGAGAGGGCTATATTATTGCAGGTAGACAAAAAGATTGTTCATTGTCATTCATAAGTGAGAGTAATGGTTTGAGTGTTGAATCCATAGAAAAATATTACGAGTGTGGATTTAGTTTATCATAACTTTTCCTTTAATAACTTTTTAGATTTTTGTCCAGCCATTCATTAGATTCTGTACTGCAAATGATTTTAATAAAAGTAATGTGAAACTTTTGTTATAAATGTACTGATGGTACATAATGAGGAGACTGCCCGTGAATAAATTCAAAAGGCATTACACCTACCAACTCAAAAAATTTTTCATGACTATACTGTGAGTTCTGTTCAAATTTTACTTAAAAGCACACATTCTTTATCAACAGTAAGTATAGACCTTTGTTAAGCCTTAAAATTCCATTAATATGAACCATCAATTTATTATTTGCTGAAGTTAGTGTTAAAAACTTAAAAACAATATATGTTTTGAGACTAGAGATTGGCAAGTGTTTGGATTGGCAACCAGAATTTTAAAATTTGAAAGCTATATAGAAACCTTGTATTTAGTCTGTACACATTAAAGCAATCATGCACTTCTTTTGATTTATTGCAGAGTTTCCCACGGACAAGTGTTTACATTTAAGTTAATGTGCAGCTGGTATGAAACAGCAAGTCCTCACTTCATTCATACTATACATGGTTGTTATGTATAGCATGAAGAGAGTTTAACCACTTTAAACCTGCAATTCTATTTATCTTAGTCTGTGATTATCTTGTTAATTAATTTTTTTTTAAATAAATTATTCCAGTCACCACACAGATTTTGCACTCATAGCGAAATTAATGATAGTTGACCACAAATAACATATTATTTCAAGTGTTAACAGAAATTCAGGTTTGTTTGCTTGTTTAATGGGTCAGCGATTCTACGATTACTGCTGTTCTAAAAATAAACCAAAACAAAGAAGCTCGCCTGACAACTAGATATTTATAAGACAAAAATAGACATCAGTTTCTTCACTTTGTGGAACTAACCTTTGGCTTTGTTAAACTTTAATCCCAGAATATTGTTATTTGGTGAAACAGAATAAATTAGGATTGTTTACGTATGTCGAAATAAAAAAATACCTTTGTAATGCACACGCAGATTATTTTGAGTTAATCCAATGAAGTTGTATTTATCTTTCGAACTCCATGCTCTCGGAAGAGGGGTTTCTTCTTCGTTCACAGCTGGATAAAGTTGTTTTAGGGGGTCGGGAATTTCTTGAATACTTGAATTTAGCGATTCAGTGGAGCTAAATCCACTTGTCGCTGCCATTTTCTATTACTTCCACCAATGCCCGTATGCAGATATTGAGCAGAGAACAGTACCTTGAAACGTACATTTCTATTCGACGAAGCAAAAAATACTGTCCAATGGCAATGGACTTTACATCAATTCACAATACGTTTATGCGGATCTATGTTAATTCGCAACCCTTTTAATTCGACCTTATCCTATCAATCGTGAATTTTCTCATTCATTTTGTTATCATTTACTTTATTTTGCCTTTTTAAAAAGACCCTAATTAAGCCAAATTGATAGCAAGGACGCATATACTAGCAATTCATATCACTGGTCTTCTGAGAGAATGATTGATTCAGTTGTCGTTGTTTTGAGTCACATCAAGATGTTTTCACTGCCTGTGAGAAAAATGAAGGTCCTTAAACATGCCAGCATCTCCCATGACATGATTTGTAGACAGGCTCCTATACCTCATTTAAAATGATATTTTGACGGCAAAATTTTTCGCCTTTTCTGATTGTGAAAAACGCGATTGTATTGTGTAAATCTCTGTTGACAAAATCTGCTTCGCGGCCAAGGATATTTTGACTAATGCTTCTCCAATTACAAAAACCAAACCGATTCCATGGCCAAGATAAATCTAGGTGTTGTTTTTCATACATGATGCAATATATTAATGGATGATATGTTACAGTTTATGTACCAAATACCTATAGCTGTCAGAATGAAAAACAGCAATCGCTATTGAACGAAGTTGTACGGTTAAATACAATTACACTTACAACAAAATATATGTTACATGTAACCTGCTATAGCAAGTGATAGATATATATCAGACTACAGAGCTGTTTAAATGGGATATAATTATTACAGATACGTGCCGCTCGTTTGCATAATAAATTTGCTTCAAGAATTTTAATCGAAAGTGCATAAGGTATCATGCTATATTCCGGTAGATTAATGTTTTTTTTTTTTACAAACACACACAGCCTCGGTCTACATTCGTTACAACCATAGGCCTTCTTGAGTTTATATATTTTCATAATCAAAAACTTGATCTAAATTTTCAGCCAGGGCACTATCCAGTAATCATAAAGCTACATATGATCCTTTATGATCGAGATTTTCCAAAAAAATATATAGGAGAAATACTTAGTGTACAGATGTAGAGATATAAATAAAAAATTCAAATTTTCTGTTATACTTTCTGTTGTTAATTATAATTAACTCGGATTCCGCCTAAACATGTGCCGTCATAAATCTCTTAATTATTCTGTCGTCTCCATTCTTGTTAATATGAGCTGACGAAATGGGCAGGTAAGTTAGACTATTCCCCAAAAGCAAACAAAGACCAACTCGCCCCCCCCCCCCCCAAAAAAATGTGTTGATAAAACGTTAAATATTTCGAGAAAATGCGGTCAAAGAGAGTGCAATGTGCCTTGGAGATAATTTTAAGCGATTAAAACAGCTTCTATCCATGTATAAATAATATTGTATATAAATTTGTCACCATCATGAATTATTTAAACTAAAAAATGTAAAAGTTTAGGAATTTGATTATATATATATATATAGATATACTGATAGATTTCAAATTAAATATAAAACGGATCGAATCACATGAGGTTAAATTTGTAACGGCTGCTAACGTAAACCGTTTACGACATCTGATTACTAAAATCGAACAAAAATTATCGATGAATCGTAAAATGTTCTTACTAATCATACGATTTTAAACTACAATATTAGAAAATGTGCCTTTTACCAAAATAAATATCATTATAGTATCGAAAATGGGCGCATAGCATAATGTTACCTTGACTACGGCGCCATCTTTTGTCGTACAATGGCTGAACTTGGCTAGATGTAAAAAGATTTTAATAAGTTTACGACTTGATTGAGTATTTCAAGTTCCTAAAATGGATGGACGGATAATGGTAGCAAGACTGCCTCCCATTGAAGGGTAATAACAAGAATACTTCAAGACAGAAGACCCCCTCATTTGTGTTAAAACATTAGGAAACGTGTGGTTTTTATTTATTTCTTTTTTTCAAATAACCTTTTGTAAAACTCGTAGGCTTACTAAAGTTACTTCATTCATTAAGATTAATTTGTAAGACAGGTGAGATCGTTGCCAGATCGACGGCATAAAAAGTTGCTATTTATACATGTATAGGTGTATATATATATATATGATCGAACATTGGACTGCCACAGGATCGAGTCCTTGTTTCATGATAATATTTTTCCTCTTTTGTTATAAATGTGTAGGACTCCAAAATGTAATGGTACTTTAAAGTCCAATGGTCATGTCAAAGTCCGATGGTCTGCACCAAACCTGGATAGGTTGACACGCCGAATGGTTCATGTGCAGTTGCCGAAGTCCAATGATGTGACACGCCAAGTGTCGAGATTGTTTGACGATTTCATCTTTGATTGTTTATTGAACTCCAAGGAACTACGTTACCAATTGTGTAATCATAAAGTATTATAACCTCACAAACATTGATTTTCCATCATGCTTTTGTGTACCAAGCTATCATACTTAATTAGCATGAAGAGTGCAGACCATTGGACTTAATTTGCTGTTGTGAATAATTGGACTTTGACAGACGCATCTTTAACGTACATGCCATTGGACTCTAATGTAACCATTGGACTTTGGTGCTGACCATTGAACTTTTGGAGTCTTGTAAATATAACAGAACTGTGCACATGTGAATAACATCTTGTTTTAATTCATTGTCAACACCACATTGATTTTATCATTTTTTATGCATTGGATTTTATACAATCATATATCAAGCATATATTAACCATTTTTCACAGAGGAAGAACTATATCTCCAAGAGCTGGCCAGCATTTTGAAGGATTAACAGGGCCATCATATAAGCTTGATGACAAATCGCACCCCTTACCAAATCCAAAATCTCTGAGGGTAAGACTAGATAATAATAGAAATATCAATGAAATGTTTGAAATGGTGTACAATATTATTATCTATGCTATTGCATAATTTATATAATTTTAATTTGTTGAAAAATAAAGATTTATTTGATTTATTTTAAAATTTTTAACTAGGTCATCACTGGACATTTGAAACAATGTCATTTACTGTAGATATGTTATATGTAGCATGCATGATATTTCAATTGGCATAAATTAATTTTTTAACAAGATAGCAAGGATTTGAATTAGCAAATTTCTGAGTGTACATATTCAATAATATATGCATGACATGCAGGGGTGTACTTGTCATGATTAAGTGTATTGATTTAGCCTCTCTTTGCCAAAAGCGCTACATAGAATATGCTTCAGAGTAATACATTTAAAGCTTTCATGGAAATAATACCTGGTAAACCTTACATTTGCATTATTTACAACATATAGGTTTACATTTACAGTAATGATAATGAACCTTTAAAGTTTATAAATTTGTAAGTTATTGCTCAGATTTAAGTCACAATTCACTGTCAATGACCACTTTCATGATCCTCTTCAGCCGTATGTGGACACCAGGTCCGGGGATGTGGACACGTGGCCTGCTCATGCCAGTGGCCAAGCGGGGGCATCCACAACGCTGATGCTGTCCAAAAACAAAAGTCTGATTCTGTATGACGAAGAAGCCATGGGCAAGCCCAAGATGATCCCCAAACCCAGGTTTCTGGAACAGCTGGAGAGTTACCTCAAGAAAGAGTTACGGGCCCTGGGTGTCACCGATGTTAATGCTAATGAACTCAGATTACAGGTAAATATATCATTTCAGTGATTCACATATATATCCCATGATATATGATAGTGCATACACTAAGAGTTCTTAGCAGTTTTTAATGCAACCATTTAAGTTCACAAAACTGATAGATAAGAAGACACATTTGGAAATGCTTTCAAGTTGTTTCTATACACAGCATATCAAAACTCAGTTTTAAATCAAATCAGCAGTATAAGTTATAAATGTTGTTTTAATATCCATATTTCAGGCACACAGAGAGGTGTTTGAATATTTGATAGAGGACTTTAAGACTTACAAGCCTCTCCTGTCTGGCATTAAGAATGAGTACGAGATGATGCTGGCCTACCAGAGACAGGTGATAAGAGAGCTCGAGCCACTAAAGGTACACAATCTGTTGTTTTTTTTGAAAATCAAAATTATTCCTGTTTGACAAATAGCAATTTGCCTCATATCATTTTGGAGCAGTTTTAAATATTGAAAACAATGTTTATTTTCATTGAATGAGAACGCATGTACAGTGAAAATCATGCTTTTTCATAGTTAATTTTTACCCATTGCAAATCTCACTGGAATTCAAAAATGTCATAATGGGTAAGACAAAATGTTGATCTATTTCAGCAAATGCTGGTGACCGTATCAGAACAGTGTGACCAGAAAATAATGTCAATCAGAGAGGAGGAGAAGCAAGGTACATCATAGGGTTTCACTCATTAACTTACACTTGGCACTAGAACTGAATTAAACATTTCAGCATGTCAGTCTTTAAAGATATTTTATCACTTGTCATTTATGAATGTTTGTGAATATTATTTAAAAAGAAATATGCTAGTTTTATAATGGTGCTATATAAAATGATGGTACTTTTATTAGTGCGCTCACTATTCAGCAAAAATTCCCCGCAATCTGATTAGCATAATAATCAACTAGTGTATTTATACCCATTGTAGCATATTTGTATCTATCTTTAATTGATAAAAGTTTGTACATACTTAAATTACTTGACAAAAAGCAGCGAGAAAGAGGTTTGAATATAATTACATTTACAAATATACTTTTAATCAAAAGATTTAACACAAAACTTGTAAATTAATTGCTACACTTTTTGATTGTTACAGAAATAAAGGATTTAAAAGCGGAAAACAAGAGACTTCTGGAGAAAATTCAGAACATGCAAAATGAGCGATTGGATCTAGTGGCAGAAGTAAGAAAGTTGGAGGATGATCTGGCAGAAACCTACAAAAATTATCGTGATGAGTTAGACTCCAAAAAACTGTTATTACAAGAAATGAATGACATGAGAGATCAGAAAGATGATTTAATGGCATCCAAGGAGTCAGCGGAAATGGAGGCTCAGGACGATCCTGTTACACTCAAGATAGCTCTCAGGTAAGTGATCAGAAAGTGTTCATCCCCATAAACATATAATGTGAAGGGGGGGGGGGAGATCAATCAACAGATTGAAAAAGTCCTTTTTTTATGAGACTTTTGGTATACATAAAGATTAATACAGAGCACCTCTGTCATTGAATGACTTAGATTCCTTATAGTTAGTTACCGTATACATTGTATATAATGTACCAGTAGTTGCATTCATGTACATGTATTATTGCTACTGGTACTCCATGGTATCATTATATGTTGAAATTTGTCAATCACTGGGTATTTTCTTATATTTTTGAAAGATTTTCTAATTCGTTAGAATTTGGTGCTTACAGGCAAGCCAGAGAAGATGAGAAGAATGCCACAAAACGCTTGAATGATATGATTACAAATTATTATGATGTCATCCCAAGACGAGACTTTGAGACTCTAGAAGCCAAACACAATGTGAGTTTAACATAAATCCAATGCTGTATTCTCAAAACAATTCAGATATCTTTAAAAATTATACTATTACCAGTATGTGTTCTAGGAGGTACATAAAATATCTTCAAAATAGATATTTTGATAGAAAAAAAGGTAGTATAATAGAAATTCATCCTTAATATTACTGACTTGTTTCAGGCACTGGTAGAGTCAACTGAAACCTTAAAAGATGATTTTGATAAACTGAAATTGGAACACGAGTAAGTGCATAAAGAAGTAAAAACTAGTTATACAATTATACGTCTTAATATGCTAAGCATTTTATTCTAAATCTTCACAAAATCTGTATTTTCACTCTACAGTACACTACTGGATATTCAGAAGCAAGTTACTAAACAGAGAGATGAATTCTATGTAGAATTAGAGCAGATGAAGAGAGCGTCCACTCCCAGGTAATATGTGGCTATTACACTGAAGCTTTGATATACAGGTGAATCTCGATAACTCGAACTTCAGGGGACCATGATTAAACTTCGAGAGATCAAGAGTTCGAGAGATCGAAAGTTTAAAAAAATCCGGAAATTTTTGTTCCAGTCATTTTGGTTCTAAAATTATAGTAGCCGGAAATTTATATTCATAACATGGAAGGATAGTCTAACATGGTCTCATTCGTATTTTTTGCTACTCTACTTCAATTTCAACAAAACAGAACTTAGTTGTGTGTTTTTTAAGTGTTTATATTTTTTTAACTTTAACAATTTTAAGTATTATATGTTATCTTAATCACATAATATTTTAAATAAAGAGCAGTTTAATTTATCGTAAATTTCACAAGTGTTGAAATTAATAGATCAGTTACAAAATAACTATCTACCCTTTGAAGGAAGCAATGGGTAGTGTCACTTACGTAATCAACCAATTAACACTACCACGCTAGCCTCAGGTGTTCACTCGATCATCCAGGTAAGGTCCACGCGGAGCTAAATATACGCTTGATCGGTCGTGTGTATACACAGCCACCACTTCGAGTTATCAAGAGTGAAAAACAATGAAATGTGTATAACAGGACCCAGGTTTTACTTCGAGAGATCAAGAACTTCGAAAGATCGGAGTTCGAGAGATCAAGAGTAAATTTGCTTAGTTATATAGAGAAAAAAATCGGGACCGTGATTTCACTTCGAGAGATCAAGAACTTCGAGAGATCGAAGTTCGAGCCATTGAGTGTCACCTGTATAATGTCAGGCCAAGGTATCATTTTCTATGGAATTTACAATAATTGTTGTTGCATAAAAAAACAAGCTTACCTTGGTATCAAAATTGCAATATTCATTCCTTGTTGTTGGGAATAATTGATTGTACATTGTATTTTTAATTTGCCAGGTACAAAACAAATAAATTCATAAATGCAGGTTATTAATTTTGACTTTCTATTTTGTCAGGCCTGATTGGGAGAAATGTGCAGACGTGGTATCAGGAGGTGTGGTTCGCTGGAAGGAACTCTCCGATGGCAAGACGTCCAATGACCTGGTGGATGTTCTGCTATCAGAGATCCAGGCAGGTGGACCAGTGGACTCAGGTGGAGCAGAGTATTTTGATGGACAGGTATTAAACATATTTGATTATACATGTATATATAATTTTTTGATCCCATTATTTAGGGCTGTACATTTCACATGAAAAGTTGAATTGAAAATTGGCAAAAGAATTGATTATAAAAGCATATAAAGAGAGAGAGAGAGAGAGAGAGAGAGACAGAGAGAGACAGAGAGAACTGTCTAAAAACTTCTTTTTCTTACTTTAGGGAGCTGGACCTTCTGTTCCAAAATACTTACGATTTGATGGACCTGTTCGTAATCGTCGTCTTGGTAAAAGAGATTGTCTGTTACTTATCCGAGATATTTGGAGGGAAAAAGCTGCCCATGATGCATCTGTAAGTCTGTTGACCTCAGAGTCTGTAAGAACCTCAGAATCTATTTGAACTTATTGGTTTTAATCTTTAAACTCGAGAATGACCTTAATGATACATACAAAATACAGTCAAAACTGCCGAAGCGGTCACCCCTATTAAGCAGTCACCTTTCGTATGTGGTCATTTTATTTCCTCCCGTTTAAAAATCGTATATGATTGCCCTCTAAAAAGCAGTCACCTGTCTAACGCGGTCAGCGGTCATCGTATTTTGATCCGAAATTGTAGTTTCAGCACGCATTAGGCGGCCATTTTGGTCGGTCACATGATTTACACCCGGGGATTTTAAACATGGCTTCCGAAAGTCAGGTAACTAATGTACACAATAATTATACGCCTGAGGCAAAAGAAGCCAAATCAATGGATGTAATTACGGTATATAATTGGCAGTTCAGATACGAATGGCGAAAAAGTAAATTGTTTAAACAGTGTATTTACAGTGTTTGTTTAATATATAACCTCATGAAATAGGTGTCAAAAATGACCGCGACGAGGCTAAAGAAAATCGATCGATTTAATAGTATGATTTTGAGTTCAGATACGGTCGGTTAAGAAATAATCATGTTGAAAAGTTTATGCAAGAGTTCATGGCCATGCCCAAATTTTGGATAAAATTACAGATATTGATGATATGTTAACAGAAGACAATATTAAGGGCAATCTGGAATGCAAACGAAAATAAGTTACTTTTTCAAAAATTAAAAAGAAATTAACAATTGCATGCAAAATTCTTTGTTATGAAATTGCACTTATTTTTAAATATAATAAATGCTATTAAATTCCAAATCAATAACTTTAAAAATTATTTTGTCATTTTGATCAGTATGCTAAATTGCAAGTATATAAAAACTTCCAATACATGTAATTGTTTTAATAAGGTAATTGATTATGGTAAATTCCTAAGTCTCTATTGAAAGGTCACCTCTGTTAAGAGGTCACTTTGGGTGCCTTCCAAAGGTGACTGCTTAATACAAGTTTGACTGTACATGTTTAATAATTTCCAAAAGCTTGCTGTATGGTAGAGTGTGTAAGAATATGGTCTTTTATCTTTCTTTATATTGATATTATGTAAATATAACTCTTTGTTTCTCAACAGAAAGCAGAAGGTGAGAAGCGTGACAGCATGGCCGACTTCTTGGATACCTACCTCAGTCGCCGATTTGCCATGGAGCAGATGAAGGTAGAATGGGCGTACAACCTTCATGACGCCTGCCAGAAATACTCAAGTGATGAGCTTGTGGGAATGTTCTGGGGAGTGCTGGAAAACAATGTAAGTCACTCTCTTTGTCTCCTTGACCTTGCGATTTGATCCTGTTTCAATGCCTGCCAGAATTTGTGTTCTAGGCCTAGGGATAGGGAAATTTGGCATTCGCTCTGCTGAACAGACCTTACCTAGATCATAAATTTTAAAGTCAAGGAACTCAAAAACTTTTTACTATTAAATGAGGCTATTTTCTGGACAGCAATTTGGATGTACATGTATATGTCCTCATAATGGCGCATAGCATTAATTAATATCTAAATAACAAGAATAAAAATTTTAAAAATTACCGATATGTTCTCATTTTAGGTTGATGAAGAAATCTACCATGACCAGATGACAAAAATAGAACAGCTGTTAAATCAGCTGACATCTATTGATGTGGAAAAAGGAAATCCAGGAAAAATCACTAAGAATGAGCTGATATCTGGAATCCAAACAGTGCTGCCCAACGTGGACGAGGAATCCATGGCGGCTCTGGTCAAGGGGGCAGAACTGGAGCTGGATGCTCAGAATGTGGAGGAAATTGACTACAAAGAAATGTTCAAAGAGGTAAGTGCATAAACCGCTTGTCAGTCTGGATATAGAACTCTCGCAATTTATGTATCAGAGAAACTTAGATATTTTTAACTGAATACTGTGTACAGGGAAATATTTGCCCCTGTGTTATTTTTCTCCACTTTAGCCCTCGTTGTCAGCAGGCAAACTTAAGACTGTTGAATTCAAAACAGTTATAAATTACTGTGTTAATTAAATTTAGTATCTATCATTTACTATGTCTGGGTGAATTCTAGATGGGGTGAAACCATTTGCAAGTATAGAAGGGCAAAAATAAACCATAGGGCAACCATAGGGCAAAAATAACCCTGTATATAGTATTCACAATGGATAATTGATTTGTGAATGATTTTGATACTTTTTATTTTCAATCAATATGATTTTCACTCAATGTTTAAATAAGTTCCACTCCTAAAATTTCAATGTACCGGGTATAGCTATATATAGGTATATTGAGAGCTAATTTACTTGTATGCTTCAGGATGATGAGGGAAGATTTGGTCCCTTCCTTGATGAAGTTCTTAAATGGATGAAACAAGATCGGTTCAACTTTGGAGAGGAAGTCAAACAAAAGCTTGAGGGAACAAGGTTAACATTTGGATTTGTTATTTTCATATTAAAAGTTAGTTTTAAGAATAAGGCTAATAGAAAAGATGCAAAGAGTTACAGTTTGATCTTTTTACATATCCAGTGCATATACTCCTCCTTACCAATTTGATTTTTCTGTCAGGATCAATAATCATGCATTCATTGATTTTACAGCAAAGTAGAGGTGGATGAAATGAAACAGCTGGTAACGGGAGCTGCACCAAACCTGGACACACCCCAGCTCCTGAAGATTTTGGCCTGGGTGTATGAGACGACCCCTGAAAATGTTCCTAGTGCTGAAGCCGCTGAGCTTTCTAGAGCCATAGAGAGGCTACAAAACTGCCATGTTCCCCGATCATAGTATCATTCCAAAGCAATCTATTGAATGATGTGTGTCTGTTTGATTGAATGAGAGGATGTTAGTACCGGTATAAATGAGTTGATTGTATGAATAACAATTTCTGGGACCATTAAATTAAGTCTGTGATATCAGTGAATGTACTGTCAATTACTCTAACATGCATGTGATACATGTGTGTACAATGTTGATGTAATTTTTTACTGTGTGCATTTTAAAGATATATTTGTTATGAAATAGAATTACATGATCATGTTTAATACATGTATAAATGTATGTTGAAAAAAAAATTACTATACAAATTCAACCTCTCTCGTATGAAATATGCATGAATGAAAATTAGATTGCTATACTCTGTCCCAAGATATCCTGGATTCACATTTTGATTAATTACTTGATATTTATAAATACCTCAGGGTCCAAACGATGTTCATTCAAAAGTATGAAAAATTTCCAAGATTTCTCCTTTGAAACGCCCCCTCTAGCTGATCATCATGTTTCAATACATGGCTAAAACATGTGATGTCTACGGGGATTTTGTATTGAAGCAGACCCGGATAATAACGTTGAATAATTGCGGGAGGTATTCCGAGTGACTTCCGAATGGAGAAAAGATGTAAACATTCCCCATTATAAATCTCCGTAAGAAATTTGTTTTCGTACCTGTGAACTTTTATGAGAAAAAAAATGATAATGTGTTAATGAAGATATCTTGGAAATTTTCCCTTTCATCGATTTTAATTGCACTTCTATCACAGGTATGTGTATTTTTATTCAAAATCGGCCAAATGTGCTGCATGAATATCTTGGGACAGACTATAGTCTTCAAACAAGTTAGATCATTAAATGGATTCAACTTTGTTCACTCTTACACAAGATGCTTTTCCACAACAAATCTGTACATGTACCTGTAATTGAAGTGCTCACAATATCAGCATACTTTGCAGGGCAAACTGAATAATATTATTTTATTCCCATTAGAGTTATTTCTCTTGGCAGATGATCTATGGACTTTTAGGAGACAAAAGTTGAATGTATTAAAAACATTGTTCACCTGTCAATCCTGCTATCTCCCTGAAAATCAGATACCGTTACTTTAAGAAATTTAATTCCAATGCTTTTGACTTAATCTTAAAGAAATACATTTATCATTAGACATGTAATAAGACAAGGAAAAATTTCTCTCTCCATGTCATCCTCACTCAAACTACAGTAAAATCACTTACATTTCCAAATTATCAGCAGAAAAAGCTAAGACATGAATGGGAACTATTTCTACCAGCTATATCATTTCATGTCTGTGCAAGGACACTTAGATCAGCTCTGGCCCAACCATCACCAACATTTTTAAATCAATCAACTCAGTCCTCAACTCAAATCCTTAAAAGAAAAGTGCATAAATTTGAGGTAAAAACTCAGACTTGAGGCTGAGTATTGACTTGAGGAAAGTTGGTGACAGTTGGGCCACAGAATTTGTAGTTGACGCTACAAGTTTTTTTTCCGACCATGAGTAAACAGCTTATATAAGAGAAGGTTAGATTACATTACAGGACTTAATCACCAGTAATATGCACACTGTCATAGTATATGACCTCGGGCCATGGAACAAAAGTGTGTACCTGAACATCTAGAAGTTCCTATCTAATACATGTCATTTAGGATAAACGTATGCTCACATGTCTAGGATGATTAGAGAAGTGGAAAAGACTAAATGTAGTGACATAGAAATATGGTATGTATTTGAATTTGCTTGAACTAGCACATACAAATTACATGTTCTTGTATTTACGTGTAACGTACAGTACTTGCTATTGTACAAATATTCCAAGATATGACATATTTCCTATCAGAATCAATGAGGATTTACCAATATCTTACTGTTTAGATACTGTGTCTTCTGCTCCTACAATGGGGAACTCAAATTGTTGGCCAAGGTGTTTTCATCAACCCTGTCAACACCAATGGAACAGTGAGAGTAGAGTTTGTAGAATTTGAGCAGCCATTGGACTTTGACATCCATGATGAGTCCATGTTTGCAACATCAGATCCCAGGTTTGAGTTCCCATTAACAGAAGCAGACATCACATGGCTGAATTCTCTGTTCTCTCTGCCAGACAAAGGGGAGACAAGAGAAAGGAAAGAGTACCGTCTGCTGACTGAAAAAGAGAGGGAGAACTTTCACAGAGCTGTAAACATGCTGAAAAATGATACGGTGGGGAAATACATCCTTAGAAATTTCACTATTGATTACTAGAATTTTAATTATGTTTCCCAAGATTGAAGAGACATTAGACATAGTATTTTTGGTACATCTGCATTTTATTCATTGGAAACAATTAATTGTAATTAAATTAGACCATATTTTTTAAAGCTAAATGAGATTGTTATATAAATTTTGGTCAAGTAAAATGACAAAAAAGGTCAGTCATTTGTCCACGTCAGAAAAGAGTCAAGGTCATTGACAGAACCAAAGGTCAAATTGTACGACTTTGTCATCACCTACATACATACATGTACGTGTACCAGGTACCTGTGTTTCTCAAATAAATCTTGTTCTTCTTTTTCATTAAAACCAAATTCTCCTTAAAAATGTTGATTATTGTAAGCCTGTTCAGATAAACTGTTTACATACTTGTCTACTTCATATCACACAGTCCCTGAGTTTGAATAAGTATGACCTCCTGGCCAACATACACTCCCGATCCTCCAGTAACACAGCGGCTCATGGTGGGCCAGGGTTCCTGGGCTGGCACAGGGTCTTCTTGTTACTGTAAGTAGAATACCTACTAGATAATATACGGTAGGGTCATATGCAACTTGCACATGTATAGATCTATTAGTGTAAATATCGTTTTAATATAAATTCATGTATCAAAATTACATCTATTTATTCAACAGATAATGATGTACATGGTAATTGTAATGATATTAACATGTACATGTAAATGAACTCAACTGCTTATTCTGTTTACATCATTGTCATCATTTCCATTTGGCAACACATAATACTATTATCTTTCCTCATTTTTTTCCCAGATATGAAAATGCCTTGAGACAAATGATACCTACTGTATCGCTGCCATATTGGGACTGCACTCTAGATCAGCCTCTCCCCCACCCCTCCGAGTCTGTGATATGGTCCCATTTATTCCTAGGGAATGGAGACGGCGAAGTGAACACAGGACCTTTCAGGGGCTGGGACACTCAGTTTGGCTTTGGTCCACTTCATCGACAAGTGTCCTCCCTGAGGCATCTCATGAGTGTTCAAGATCTAGGAAACATTCTAAAGGAAGACTTTCTAGGCAATATCAGTTACCCTGATACAAAGTCTAGTAGAAACCTTGAACAACTTCACAATAATGTACATGTTTGGGTTGGTGGTTTGATGAGAAAGATAGAAATAGGAGCCTTTGACCCTGTCTTTTATGTTCTCCATGCTTTCATTGACAAAGTGTGGGAAGATTTTAGAGATCATCAACGCTCAAAGGGCATCGACCCCACTAAAGATTACCCAGAGTTCTACGGCAGGAGGAAACATGCTCCATTTGCTCCTATGGGACTTGGAAATCTGGTGGCGATTGATGGAGTTAGTGATGTATGGAATAAGAATGTTGTGTATCTACAGCCTTCTTGTGGAAACAGTGCTGAAAACGAGTGTGGATCTAAGTTTTTAAGATGTGATCATTCAACCTGGATATGTGTGTCTAAAACAAAGGACGAAGTGATGAAATCCATAAATAAAGACGAACCTACAGATATTACCTTGTCAAGAACACATAACACAGCTTTGAAGGAACTGGACAATCTTTACATACCATCACTTTTAAACAGTGGCATTTCTCAGAATGTTTACAGTGATTTTCTATACCCCTTAAAAGACATACAAAGCACATCCATGTACACTGAAAATGTCAGTCAGAGCAGTGCATTGCAAAAAGCCAAAGAGATTTACATGTCTCATTTAAATTAACAAATAAAGTCCTATGGTAATCAATGACATGTTTATATCATCCTGAACATAGGAATGGGTTCATCCGAAGAAACTTATCAAAAGTGTTTACAAACTACTGTAATGTCTGTCTGACTTTACAGGATAACACTAAAATAGTAAACAAATCTAATATTGAGAGTCTAGCATGATTTATTTTTTGCATTGAATGTACACAAGTACATCATTGATCATAAATACATAAATGTATAAAGAATACAAACACATAATTTTATTATGCATCCATCTTAACTACTTGCAAAAACCGTTCTAAATAGCAATGGTAAAGGGAAGAAAAAATACATTGATTTAATACCACAAACAACCCAATATTGAGAACACTACAGTACTATTTTGCAGTGATTCTGTAACATGATTATGTAGCATAAGAAAGTAGTGGACCCTCCCCTCACTGAAGCAAAGAATTCCCTCCTCACTAGTCGCCAAGTCATTCTCACAGTAAACCGGTTTACATCATTCTTATAAACATCCATTTTAAATAAAGATTTAGATACATGTAAAAATAAAGTTAATCTTTGGTCAAAATCGTTACAATTAGACCTGCAGTTCTTGTTCAGAAAAATAAAGAGTTGGATAAAATCTCATAAAATCTTGAAAGATAAAGTCAGTGTACAAATACTCTGAAAAAATAACAAGCTTTCAAGGCAAAGGCAATGAATCCATTGGAAGAATTGCTTTAAAGTGTATACTGAACATGTGCTGAGTCTCGTACGCACTAGTGAACAGTGTAGGAATCCACAAATACACATTATGTTAGGCTTTCAGAACTACAAGTATGTACAATTATCATATCATACATTAAATTCTATTTCTTTTGCCTGTCTTGTTCTCGTGAAAAATAATGATTTAGAATCCATAAATGTAATTCAAAAATATCATCAGTTATCAGGGCTTCATTTTTTGCAAAATATTTACACAATCATTAGCAAGTTCTAATAAAATGAAATCAAAACGATGTTTATTAATGATAAATGGAATTCATCTTGCATCACACTGTAACACTGTTAAAACACGCACCAATACAATGTATTAATGAAATACATGACAACAAAATATGAACAAATGAATCACCCATTAAATATTTTAATAATTCTGCTAAGAGAACTTCCAAACCTGTAAATGTACATATGTTTACAATGATATTATTTATTACATTGCCTCAGTGGAATTTTTCAATAGGTACAAACATTTATAAATATACACAATGAATAGCATTGTCTTAGCAGAGGGCATTACTTACCGTAAATAACATATCTAATATTTTAATGATGAAAACATAATATTGACTTATTAAAATTATAGAGAACTTCAGACTAAAGTTTCACTGGTAAGAAAAATAAAACAAAACTCCATACACACAATCACTAACAGTTAAAAGTAACAAACAGCACTTTTAGGCATTGGTTTGAAAGAAAATATGCGGAAAGACTGAAGTTCAAGCCACCTGAAATAATGCTGAAAAGCACCAAGTTACCAAGGTGATGATACAGTAGGGGTCAAAGTTGATGGAGCAAGCCTAGTCCTTAAATTCTAGTTCGGGTGCACTAAAAAGCTCTTGTGCCACTTCAGTGTTTTGACGAACATACAGCGTGATGCCCGCTTTGTAGGCCGCAGGGATCGAGATATGGGTGGTCAGTTGGGCGCGGTAATTGGGAGGTTGCTGATACATAGCGGTGCAGGCCTCACGAAGCACGTTGACCACCTGACCTGAAATCAAAGTTCAAACAAAAGCTTACTCTTAGTTTGTACAAACAGCATTGTTTTGAGGCACTTATATGATAACATTCTAATAAATGTGATTACAAGGAAGTTTAAGAAAAGGACCACTTAATAAGCTTTTCTTGCACATACTTAATAATAATACATGTATTTAATGATGATTCAAATGATCATTATTTAAGTTAACATGGCTTTGTGAATCAATATAAGATGCCTTTTTACATGCGTACCTAAAACATTCATATTGTTCCATCTCTTGTCCTTCTTGGTGATCAGATCATTCAGGGGAGACCAGTCCCGAAATCGATTCACCACGTCCTGACGCCGGACCAAGAGGATAGAATCACTGGTCAGCTGTTCCATGATCGTCTCCTCAGGAACTATTTCTAGTGGATTTGTCAAATATACACCTGAATTAAAAAAAAACATGTTTAGATTTAATTAACCTCAATATATATATATATATATACAGGTACTTAAAAAATCAACCCCCTTCTAATTCTAATTCTTGTATTTCTATTTAGAAGCATGCAGAGATTGGATTAAATTTATTTGGCCCAAGTTTTTATACTAAAAAGAATGTTTCAATGATATTTTTATATGCTGCATACATTTTCATGTGATACACAGATAATTATAGTTAAAAACATTGATAAATAGACAGATTAACTAAATGTGATCAGTAAAGCTCATTTTGATTTTTAGATCAGGTGAGCTATGAAAAGAATTCAAAATACTATTGATTTTCATATGAAGTGGCATGGAGAAAAATACTCTTTAGGCTATATAAAAGTGGAAGTCTCTCTTACCTTTGGAACTGACTCCGTATATCATCTGATGATGCCAAGCATCAGGAATGGTCCATCCAGGTTTAACCCCCTTCTGTAAATTCAATGTTGCTATGGGAACAGCACCTAACATTACAAAAGTGCTTTTTAAGTACACGTACAGGGTATTCTATACCAAACACACAAATTGGCAATAACTTTTATTTTACCGTTAATCCAAACTTACCTTTCTTGATCCAACCACCTAACCATTTGAGTAGCTCTACTTTTCTGGCTGGATAAAAGTGGAAAAATCTACCCTGTATAGTGCCCCTTGTCAGACTGTGGATACCTTCAATCAACTGCTGAGCTGTTGTACCTACAAAAAACATCATTAAAATCCTAAATAATTCAACAATTCCTATACCCAGCACAGAATCTATTTAAAGTTGTGTGTCAATTTTAAAATTGTCCCATGTTATCATATATAGTAAATGATGGACCAAGAACTCTTAGTGCCATACTGTTTAAAGGCTCTAAATGTCTAATATAGAGTAACACATGTCCTGCCTATATTTCAACTTTAAATGTGATTATAAACCAAAATTATAGCTCAACAATTATATTGCTAATTGACAATTTTATACACTCAATATTCAGGTTTTTTTTCACGATCTTTTCTAGCTTTAACAATACAACAGATTGAAAAAGAAGGCCTAGGGTTGCTAAACAATTTAGTGTTTGATATCTTGATACTGTTTGATATCTTGATACTGTTTGATATCTTGATAGTGTAACTGTGAATACCCACAATTTTTTTCTTTTAATAAAACAACACTAGCTATGTATTTATAAGATTACTTTAAATACTATTTCAATACTATTGAGCTGCATGTTCAGTGTCCTGTGTTTTATTTTAACATACAAGTCAAAAACAAAGATTCTGTTTGGTGACTTTGCTTGAATTTAGTGATATATGTACACTACAAGTTTACCTGCTACTGATCTAGAGAACAGATAGTAACTGATCGGAGCTGTTTCCATTCTAATGTTGGTTACAATTTTCTTGCAAACTTCTTCCTTATCAACTTGATAATCAAAGGCTTTCTGTAAATGAAATAGAACTTCCTGTCACAATTAATTACTTCACCATAACATATGTGTACTTATATATCTAACACTTATTTCAAGTTGTCAATAACCACAACAGCTATCTATCAAATCAACATCAACTTATTAAATAAATGTCAGCTTAATGCAAGTGGAAATGAAAATAATTCTGGCATATTTAAAGATTATTTGACTGAAACTTCGTCATCAAGAAATCCAAACTCTCATGAAAAATCGTGATATGTAAAATTTAACACTTTCCTTTTCAGTGTTCAAGATTTTTTTCACAATACATTGTGTACAAATTTTCTGCTGATGCACCAAACAATACTATACCCACCAGAACTGTTAGCACTGCTGTGGGGCCACAGGCGGACGTTCCGATCTGTTTCACCTGTAAAAGGTAAGCCTCGTATTCGTGCCAGATCATGACCTTCTCAACGTCCACTGGTCGCCTCCCCCGCCGCCTACGCCGATCAAACTTGCACACCCCCTACAACATCAACAGATATATCAATAATGACTCTACAAAGCAAATCTTTATGAATAGTAAAGACACATAATTACTATTATTTACATAAGCTTATCAGTACATTCACCATATGTGAAGTGTTTAGCATGTTTTACTAGATGAATTTCTACAGGGTCATTTATATAGAAATCAAAATGAATAAAAATCAACTTTTCAAATTATTAAGACAAAAAAATAAGTATATTTCAAACTTTTAAATCTCACTAGCCCAGAAAAATATATTTCAAAAAATTAATCTCCAAAATTTAATTTAATTTTTTTTGGAAATCACTGGTTTGGGTCAATTGAGGAAAAAAAAACCCATATGTATATTGAATAATAAAATTGTGATTGCACACACTACCTTCAAGTAAGTATCACAAGTGTTTTCCTCTTGCACTGCATGTAAATTATCTATGGAGGACAGAGATGTCTCTAAACTATCAATATCTTCATAGATTGGATCTTCAGAGCTTTCCCTAGAAGTGAAACAAATCATGCAAAATATAATTAAAACATTGCAGATATTGTTTAGTTTGGTACAATTCCTAGTACTTCAAATATGCAACAGTACTTATTATGAGATAATCTACATAAATGAACAAGATCAAACATTACCCTGAAGATTCATCCAGTTTGTTTGGCAGGGGCATGATGACTGCATTTCTCACTGCATGTGTTGGATTTTCCAGATCTTCAAGTACCATACAAGGTCCATTTTCTTGAGGAAAATGTCCCAGCTGAACGTTACCCTGATGTTCCCTTCGTAGACGGAAACTCAAATTCTCTTCTTCATCGGAAGAATCACAATGGGGTGCAGACCTGTTCTCTTTTTCCAGTTCTTTAAAAAACACCTTCTCTTGTCTGTTGCTCTCTGAATTTTGAAAATTGGCTTGTGGCACTTTTCCATGTTTGTAGGTATCCAGATAATTAAAATGTTCATTGTCATCTACACAGAGATGAGGGTCATAAGATTCCATATTGCACTCAACATCATCAAACTCAAATGAATGTCTTCTCATGCTCAAGTCATTTGTAACCCCTCCTTCAGCACCTTGTAGATCATTGGATGCGTAACCAAATGAATCAAACATGTAGAACTCGGACAAATTTCTCTCACCATTTCTATGGCCTATCACACTAGAATTGTCCAAATCTTGACTGAACAAGAACATCTGCTGCAAGCTTGAAGCAGACGTTGGCACATCTGAGTCGACAGAATCCAAGAAATCTGTTTCTGGCGAGTACATGTGGGAGGAATCTGACTCTGGCTTTTCACTGCTTTCCTCACTGTTCTTTGTTACATACTTCGGCCTACAGGTGTATGCATTACTTGAAGACTGACCTTCCATGTTATAACATAAATTTGCTGTTATGTCAGCAAATGAGTCTGTATGAAAAGCTTCCAATTCATCCATTTGTGAATAATCTTTTTTATCATCATGGGAGTCATGGCAAGACTGTGGACTTTGAGGCTCATTACTTTGTTTCTCTCCGTTTTCACTGATTTGAAGACCTTGGCTTGAAGATATCTTCTTTTCTTTATTGTGTAAATCTCTTTCTTGATTAACTCCATACCCTTCATCTTCATCACTAGATGTTGAAGAATGATCAGAGCTAGAGGCAAACATGTGACGACTGGCTCGAGATGGAAAATCTGTTTCTATATAGTCTCCAATTTCATCCAGACTTTCTGAACTAGAAGGTACAGTCACTTCCTCAACAATTAAACCACCTCTATTCATAGGAATCTCGCTTGAGTTTTCTTCATCTGCAATCTCCTCCAAACTTTCTGAACTGGATACATGAGTGAAAACATTTTCAACCTGTTTCTCAATTTCAAGCATACCTATTCCAATTATACCTTGTTCAACATCACTGGTTTTGTTTTCATGGTTAGTGTCAGACAACTGATTTTGCTCACTTCCCACATCTGTCTCCTTTTCTTTAGAATCACAACCAGAATTTTGAGAAGACCCATCGCTATCCTCTGGGACTGCTAGGGGGGCAGTTATTGGCATATCTTCAAACCTAGGTGGTACATTTACAGTATGAACTTGTTCATGGTGACCATTAGTGTATTTTACTTGTTCACTTGTCCTGGAGTGGTGATTTGGTTTGGATTTAGAATTACTATCTTTTTTTGAATATTCTTTGTCATCCCCTTCAGATTCTGTAGATGATCTATCATAACTGTGTACCTCCCCATTCTCTGGAGAACTGAAACAGTAACATGAGTCATCTGAGCTGGAGTCAAGTTCTGGGTATATGTATTTTTCTTTTTTAGACTTTGAACCAGTTTTCTTCTCTTGTTCTCTTTGATCTCTCCTGTGTTTGACAACACGACTCCATGACATAGATTTAGATCGACTTGCTTTTGGTGACTTTTGTCTGTTCTGCAACCCATTGACTTGAGGGGGCCTCTTGTATTTACTACAGCGACTACAGTTCACAACAACATTTGAAGAATGACCAGACGCAGTAATTTCTTCCTGCGAGCTAACACATGCTGTAGTTGCCCTATGAGTATCTGTGTCATCATGTAAGAATCCATTAACAGGCCCATTCACAGATGGGTTGCTGCCATTTACCAATGTATTATGACACTCATTTGAAAAATCTGGATTGAATGATTTCTCTTTACGTTTCTCTGACGATTCTGGAGATGACTTCTCATTCTCGCTGGAAAACTGACTCATGGGACTTTCTGCTCCATTCTGACAAGGGAACTCAGTTGACTTTTGATTAGTCGTCGGCATGTTGTTTCCTCTCTGAGCCTCATGTCTACCTTTATTCATTCTTGGTTATACATCCCACCATTCCTTCTTCCGTTACCATCAGTGTTGTCATTCTAAAATATAACACGCATTTATTTAGCTTGTACAAGACTAGTAACAATAGTAATCAATTGAAAGATAAACAACTATGTGCTTGGTTTGTTAAAAAATTACGAACAAATGTCAAACATGACGTTTCCAGAAAATGGGGGTGGGTAGTATAGTCCAAAAATTAACACAAACGAAATCTGTATGACAAGAAGAAGCCATGTACTGGTTCTCTATTGAAAGCTTTTGCTATATAAAATCGAACCTAATGGCATACCTGTTATTTAGATGCTGAATATTTGACTCCTTTTCTATTTGTTTCGTCTGGGACAATTTTCTTCCGCCATATTGAATCAAAATACTTCAGATACTCCTCTAGCCTTGTGCTCTGATGAGTTGGTATAAGCTAAAGGTATTCCGAATAAGTTATTTAATGGAATCCAAAACAATGAGCCAATCATCAATCCTGTTACAAGTGAGTATGACAGAAATTGAAGTAATCAGACATGTGAGATGACAGAATGTTGAAAGGTCTGTGATATTAATAGGATGGACATTGGAATGGTTTTCATTGAATGTTTTTATCCTTTACAATACCTTTTTTACGTGTTTAACCAGTTATAGGTTTCTACATTCTTGTTCAAATTCAAGATATTCCCTGTTTACACCATTACTGTATTGTTTAAAAGTTTTAAAATTCCTATTTTTTCGAATGCACCATGTCTTTAGTGCGTATGACGTGAGTCCAACAGATATATCGAAAATTTAGGCTACAGTTTTTGAAAAAGTTAATCACTAGCTTTTTTATTTTGATGAAATTATGGGACATCATGCAGCTGTCATGGATTATATATTATTGTCAAAATTTCAGGGGACAGAATAAGCAGTTCTATATAATATAGATACACGTTTGCCAGTAGATGTGTACTTGTAAGTTAGAATAATCTAATAGTGGCTTGGGACTAGTCTACATCAGAGGTGGTGTTCGTTGGATGTTCATTTTAATGATAGAACTTTCTATCTAGCATACCGGTACTTGCAATGTAATATTCCATTAATATTGTACAATAGTTGATACTTGTATTTGGTCGCAATGTCAGTTCATCTTGTTGTTAACATTTGGCTGACATTTGATGAGATGTATTTCAATTTTTTGCATTTGAAATTTTTTGTCTTAGACAGCTGTTAAAAGTGTGACAGACCGATTTGAAATTACTGGCGCCATATGTGTGCAGATAGCTCAGTTGGTAGAGAACCTGACTAGAGATTCAGGGTCTGGATTCGAATCCCAGTCTAGTCCGTCATTATTTCTTCAATCCGGTTACATTTGGTCGCATTCCAACCCCTGGAACTGAAAGATTAATTCCTGCCAGGGGAAAGACCCTGGAATGATCTTTGGGGGTGATGATCATTTAAGAGGGGAGGAATGTGTCAGACCGGTCAAAGATTCGAATCCTGGTCTGGTCCATCATTATTTCTCCAATCCTGTTACAGAAGCATTAGCTTTATTACTGATATACTTAATCAAGACTTATATGAAAGAATTTTAGATATGATGTCATATCAGCATCAATTTAATGGGAATCATTGAAAACAGGGTACTTGTAAAGTGCGAAATGAAAAAGAAACGAAATGAAACAAAACGAAATGAAACGAAATGAAACGAAATCTACCGAAACGAAACGAAACCTACAAAACGAAACAGAATGAAACAAAATCAAAACGAAACGAAATCAAAACGAAACCTACCAAAACGAAATCAAATAAAAAATGAGATGTAACAGAAATTTTATATTTCAGATCAATATGTATAATGTATATACTACATCTAGCGTATCCGGCCTATGAACTATTTTTTAATATGAAATTTAGTTCAGTCTACATGTAAGAATTGTTAATATTATGTAAACTCTAGTAAATGCTTTCTTCTTTAGTAATTTACTTGCATCCATATTTGCATTTCTGTGCATGTAAGGGCGACCGATATACAAGCTGTCAGCTGCAAATATGCGGGAGCATTCTTTATATTGAAATATGCATAGTATTCTCTAAAGTTTTTCAATTTCTCATATCTTTAGTCCTAAATCATCTAAAATGGAAATTTTTTTTTTTCAATATCTAAGTGTTAAAAGGTTTGATTGCTATTTTGATTTTATTTTTTCGAATCGAAATAATGTTCTAATGTGAAATATTTATTTGTTGTAATGCGAATGTCTTTACACATCAACTTGCTAAAGAATATGACTTTACACAATGAGTTAAATGAAATAAAATGCATTATGGTAAATTATTTAAACATACGTGATCAATTATATAATAAAGCCTAATACATGTATATTACATATGCTTTCGTGGATTTATTATGTACAATTATTAAAAATAATATTTCCAGTATGAAGGAGTGTAACCCCCCCCCCCCCCTTTATATTTGCACTCTACACTATAATCTATAATAAAAATTTAATTCTTTAATAATGTAGCATCACTAAAGACCCTGTGAAAAAGAAATTTCACTGGGAAAAATTAAGCAGTCTTTGTCTCATAAGGCAACAGCGCGTGAGACAGCTTAGTTTATATCGATCTGCCGAGGACCATGCATATACAATTTTACCCTATCATTTCTCAAAGAATTGCTAGTCTTCCGCTTTGATTTGACTGTTTATAAAAATGCTTCATCATATAACTCATTGTGTAAAGTTATTATATTCTTTTTGCAAGTTAATGTGTAAAGACATTCGCATTACAATACTTTATTTTGCATTACAACATTATTCCGAATAGAAAAAAACCGCAAAACAAAACAGCAAACAAATCTTTTAACATATAATTTGAAAAAAAGTTCTATGTTAGATGATTAAGGACTAAAGATATGATCATATGAGTTAGTTAGTGAAAAAATTAGAAAATACTACGCATATTTTGAAATATAGTATGCTCGCTCATATTTGCAGCTGGTTAATTGGTTGCACGTAAATATGCATGGAAATGCAAATATGCATGTTTGTTAATAATAGCTAAAGAAGAAAGCATTTACTGGTATTTATATAATAATAACAAGTGATAGAACTAAATTTCGTACGAAGGCAAAAACTGTTCATAGGCCAGATACGCTTAATTTATATAGAATATACATTATACATATTGATCTGAAATATAAACATTCTGATATAGGTTTCGTTTTTTATTTTGAGTTTGTTTCGTTTCGATAGGTTTCGTTTTGGTTTTGTTTTGTTTCGTTCTGTTTTGTTTCGGTAGGTTTCGTTTCGTTTCGGTAGATTTCGTTTCGTTTTGGTAAATTTCGTTTCGTTTCATTTCGTTTCGTTTCGTTTCTATTTCGTTTTGCACTTTACAGGTACCCTTGAAAACATTATATATTGGACAAGTGATTTATCATTAATTGTACTATAAACCATTTTAACAATATGTCTATAAGTTACTGATTACTGATTTTAATTCATATAGGTCTGGAAAGGTGGATAAATTCCTTATCTTGAACTCAAGAAAAATATTCAAGGATGGAAGACTTTGAAGAAGTTTTATAGGACATACAGTCAGATGTTGATTCAGTCTTCAATTCATTCCCCATGTTTTCATGGTTACGTGGATGTTTCTACAGACACTCTGTGATGCTTCTGACGCTGCTTATTTTATTTTTATGTGGAACGTGCCTTGCCACTCACAGTAATACAGTTTATTTAGAAACGGGTTGTAATAGTTCAAAAGTGCAAAAAGTTCAGATTGACTACTCAAGTACAGTCATTGATCATGGTAAGAATTTTAATTATTAGTTAATTAATTAACCTTTTTGAATAAATAATTAGACTTCACTCAAAGTATATATACATGTAATATAATAATATATTATTGTAATCTGGAGAAGAACTCATAAGTTGTTAAAATGTGTTTCTAATCCTTTTTTTTTTTAATATGATAAATTTATGTGTGCGGATTAAATCTTCAAAGAAAGTACATGCCAGTACATACTTATTATCGTAGTTATAGGAGAAGAACTCATAAGTTGTTAGAAATTGTTTTCTGATCTTATGTATATTAAACAGTAAAACATGCTTGTAACAAAGTGCCAGGGACGGGCAATTTTGCTTCATTATAAACATAATTGATTATATACGTTAGCTTCCCAATTTGTTTAAAACCCACGAGGAATGAAAATCACTTTACTATAAGCGTCAATTCATTTTAAGCGGGCTCACTCTAAGCGTGTTTTACTGTATATGCAATAAATTTATGTATGTGAAATATAACGGGATGTTTACAGAGTACATAGTTTCCTTCAATGGATACTACAAGCCCCAGGCCAGGAAGAGGTTCTTGACGGCGGCCCTCCATGACTCAGGGGTCCTGTCCTGGAAGATAATCCCTAGGGATAATCTGGCTTACGACTACCCTAGTGACTTTGATGTTGTGAAGGTATGAAAGTAAACTTCCACTTACTTGTCCAGTCAGGGGTGAGACTGAATTTCATCATTTTTAAAAATGATGATTACTAATCATAAAACTGAATTTTAGTAATAACTGAAATTTATCATTTATAGAATAATGATGAGAAAAACAGTCATAACTATTTGGAATTTATTTTAATAAATATGACTGTATTTCATCATTTTTTCATCAAATTGGTAAGTCTCGGTGCACTTAATTATCTCATTTGTTTTATGAGGTGCACTAATTTATTTTGGTGTCAACTGTGGGTCAAGATGTTTCTCTACATATGGGACCATGGCAGGATAGTGTACTATGAAGTAAATGGGTTGGGAGAATTAACTTAGGAATGGAAATATGATGAAAACATATTTACAGAAATAAAATTATGTACTGGTAGTTAGTAGAAATGACAATAATTAGTTATTTTTCAATGTGATGGATATCAGTCTCACCCCTGATTGTTGTCGATCATACAGAGAAGATAAAGCTTGTACCGATAGATGACTAACTTTATATAATGTATGAAGGCTTATTCTCTCCTCATTGTAATTTTGCTCAATCACTAAATTAGTGACTTTCTCAATTAGTCCACTGACAGAGAGGGAAAATGGGTTAAAAATATAATGAGGGCAAAAAATATTATCTGTAAGCAGTAAATTATAATAAGACATATATTATGAGGGATAATGGTTAAATTTTGTATTTATATAAGATCCCTATCATACTTCAGTCTACAGGTTGAGTTTAGGCTGATTATCACAGCAGTTTGTAAATCTCTAAAAAATATAATGGTAATTAATGCATGTATTGGGAACCTGAGGAAGGTTGCAATGTATTTGAATTCATCAAGTACAAGAATTGTTTGTTTGTGTTTATTTCATTTGTTTGCATTTTATCTAATTCAGTTGAATGATGGCAACCATGCTGGTATTGAGGCTTTGGAGAGTCACCCAATCATCAAAAGAATCACTCCTCACAAAAAGTTGTCTAGGTCTCTCAAGTTTGTGAAAGGTACCAAAACTTCAATGGTTTTCTCAAGAATATAGCCTTAAAAACATCAGTTATAATTATGTATTGAATAATAGTTCATTACATACCTTAAATATAAAAGTAAAAGATTTTCTCCTACATATAAAGATAAAGAGGAAATTTTAATTCAAAATACCAGTATATTGTATAATATTGATTGTTAGTATTTTTAATTCAAAATACTAGTACAAGACAAAACACTAAATGTTAGTACATGATAGGTTAATAGGTTTATGTGTTGTGGTTGTATTTTAATGATTTCTTTGATTGATAGATGTGGAGCAGAGTGAGGTTGAGGACAGGGAATGTAATGAGACGTCCTCCAACATGTGTCCCCAGACCTTCCACTCCTCACGCTCGCACAACCGCAAAAGTCTCTCACTGGTCAGTAAAACTCTCTTCTCCCTAGACAGTGATCATTTAAAGTTTTTTATCCCTGGTCAGTAAAACTCTCGGCCTGGTCAAAAAGACTATCAAGAGTCACTGTCTTCCTCCAAATTTTTAATGACAAACAATCCTTGCTAAAGATGGTTAAAACAAACTTAGCCTGGAAGAACTTTTACTATACAGTATAGAATAGTTCTACTTGTTTAAGGTAATATGTAAATTCAAGGCATATTTAAATGCATGTGAAGTTTGAATTGTGATCTAAATTTCTGTAGGGTGCAACCTACTGGCATTCCCCAGCACGATTTAAAGGACGGCGACTTCTGAGGGCTGTACCTAAACAGGTATAGTTTATACTCTTCAATTATCAATTGTGTTCTTCATGTATCGTATACACATGTACTCCAGGTAATGTACCAACTGTGTTATTTTATAATTAATTCCGCATTTTAATTTTCATTAGATTGTGAGTGCTCTACAAGCTGAAATTCTGTGGAATATGGGATTCACAGGTATATTGAGGAGTGATCGATGAAAATGCAAATTGCATGTTTGATAAATTTAAATGACAGATTTTCTGTATAAACATTAATTATAAATACATGAAGTACAAAGACAGGTCCCGTTTTCTTACAGGGACAGGTGTAAAGGTAGCCATATTTGACACTGGTCTCTCAGAGAATCACCCACACTTCAAGAAAGGCAGGATCAAGGACAGAACCAACTGGACCAACGAAAAAACTCTTGATGATGGTAAACAAAAGAAACACCATTGCTAATCTCAATGCAATTACACACCAATTCACTGCTAAGTTTACTTTTAACAGATTTTTCATCAGTTAATTGACAAATTATTTTGGAACAAATAGCGCAAATTGTCTTTCTGACCTACATTTTAAATCTTAAACCACTCATCAAATAACATTTTGATACTGGATCTTTGATGGTTAACAAGGCTTACACCTCTAGTAATGGGGTATTCATCATTGATTTGCAGGTCTGGGTCATGGTACGTTTGTGGCAGGGGTGATTGCCAGCTACAAGGATTGTCTGGGATTCGCTCCTGATGCTGATATCCATGTGTACCGAGTGTTCACAAACAACCAGGTCTGTACGGTGTGACACACTACTGTATTAATCAAAGGTCAAAGTATAAAAGGTTGATTTTACAAATTGTTCTGACAATAAGTGATGAACTGAACATGTTATAATAGAAGAGGAGGAATGACTAAAAGTAGGCTCGAACTCGGTACCCTTCAATTTAAAAACCAACGCTCTACCGACTGAGCTAATCGATTAACCCACTAGCTAGTGCTAGTAGGAGTGAGGCAGTACTGAGCCTATTATACACATTATCACAATGTATTTTGGATTAATGTTAGAGTATGTCAATGGATTTCATTCAACATTTCTCATTGACAGGTGTCCTACACATCTTGGTTCTTGGATGCCTTTAATTATGCCATCCTGAAGAAAATAAATGTGCTGAATCTTAGCATTGGGGGACCAGATTTCATGGACCATCCTTTTGTTGACAAGGTACGTGTATCAATATCCAGATTGTGTTTGGAAATGAAACTCTACTCTTTGCTGAAAATAGATTATATTTAAACAGTATTTTATTTTTACCAAAATGTAAATTAGAAATTTCCTATCTTATTGGTATCTATCATCTTATCTATTGCTTTCATCTACCATGTTGATTCTATGTTCAGGTTTGGGAACTTACAGCCAACAAAGTCATCATGATATCTGCTATTGGAAATGATGGTCCGCTGTATGGGTAAGTTATGTTTGTATGTGTATGATCATATACTGAAGATTCTTAATTAAATGCAAGGAATAAATATCAGCGTAAAATAGCGAGAAGCACATCTCATAAATCTTAAAATGTCGCTTTTATTTTTCAGACTGATGTAAACTAAATAAAACTATAATAAAATTTTGGCATGTGCGATTTTATTTTCACACTATTTGATGCAAATCGCGGAATTAAGAACTTGCATAAAATAAGGAATCTACATTAAACACATCTTGGGCTCATGTTTCCTTGGTCAATTTGAACAAAATATTGATTATATAATGCTGAAATTTCGTTATTTGAAAAAAAAATGTGTTCAAATGTGTGATGATTACAGACCAAAAATTTTGTATTGCTTTACAGCACACTGAACAATCCAGCTGACCAGATGGATGTTATAGGAGTAGGGGGAATTAACTTTGACAACCAGATAGCAAGGTTTTCTTCCAGAGGAATGACCACATGGGTAACATCATTATCATGGTTATTTTATCTCTTTCCAAAAAATAATTCAAACTGATGAACAGTCAATCACTTGAATATATTTTTTTATCATGTTCTGTAACATAACTTAACATGATATATATGGTGAGTTTCGACAGTAATTAAATGATAGGAGATTGTTTTTACAGGAACTTCCTCACGGGTATGGGAGACTGAAGCCAGACATTGTGACCTACGGATCAGCTGTTCGTGGATCAGCTCTGAAGTAAGACAATGTCATATCATTGTTGTATAGTAGAGTATTAACAAAAGTCAATACACTTTTATCAATATGCTGACTGGCTGAAAACCAGTCTCTTAAACATTTGTCTGAAGTTTTGTCGGTACCGGTATATATTCCACTAAAAACAACCTATTGGAAAATAAAATAATTATTTTACATTAAAACAATATATATTTTTAAATTTTTTTTATTACCGTAATCCGGTGAATATAATACGCAGTAGTGTACAATACGCACCCCCCACTTTGGGCCTGAAAGTGGTGGAAAAAAGCTAGTTCGGGTGTATAATACGCATCAAAAATATTGACCAAACGGTAATGCTGAGTATATCAACAAAGCAGTTATACTTTGTGTACACGCTCAATTTCATCGCGGAAATACACTACCGGAAATAAGAAAAACAGTAAATTTTTAGATACGGATTTATTGTAACTAATACATCGCGGTAATATCTTTATTTCATAATCAATGTTTTAAATAGACCTAGTATTAAATAGTCTACCGTTAATAAAATCAACTACTTTTAACAAGCGTTATATAATTGTTTTGTCATCACATAACCCCAGTGTAGTGAAAAACGGTGTACAAGTATAGGAGATAACGGACCTAATTAAATTCTTAAATGATGCCGATCAAAGTGATCAATTAGAGGCCTGGAACATAATAAAATATGTGCACAAATAGTTGTGTTGTGTATAGTACACATAGCCTAAGGGGAGTGTCTGAGATAACCAAGGTGTCAAGCGTTAGCGGTCCGGTGGGGAGCACAACAATGGCTTCTATTAACGGAATAGGTTATAGAATTATTTATAGTCATAATTATTTGCAATAAATCAATTATCATTACATGAAAATGGTTAAAAATGAGCCAAATGATGTTTAAGCTGTTTTCAAAGATCGGTTACAAATAGCACGTGGCCACCCAAGTCCACATTCTATAATTAACAGCTGTAATGGCGGCGTACACGGAGAAAAAGAATAGGCAGTTCAAATTCATTTTTAAAGGCCATTTTGAAACAGTTTATTGATAAACAGACTTTAAGTATACATTTTCTTTAATAACATGCTATAACAAGGATTTATTAATATATATGTGATAATGAAGTAATGTTACGATGTATAGAGGGGTATCGGGTAATTCTGTCTGTGGCCAGCATAGATAATACGTCAGTATGATACCCCGTGCTTCACCTAGGGAAAAAATATGTCAAAATCCTATAGGGATGTATAATACCCACCCCTTTCTCACGGTAAGAAATCCTGGAAAAAAAGTGCGTATTATATTCACCGTTTTACGGTAATTCCAAGTAAATATATATTTCCAGTTGAATTCATTCGACATATGCATTATATAGCGATGTGTACAGTATGTTAATGTTGTTTCTTCAGGGGAGGATGCAGGTCCCTGTCCGGCACCAGCGTAGCTTCACCGGTAGTGGCTGGAGCTGTCACTCTCCTGTATAGGTAAACAACAGGAAGTCAGACATAAGTACATGTTCAGATTTTTCATCCATATTGTATAGCAAACATTTACATTTTCCTGATTCATGAAGAAATCAAATAAAAAAATTTGAAACATTTGTTTCTACAATCTGATTAGAGGTATCACTATTTCACATTTACACATTTTCAAGTCATGAGACTGAGGTTTTGAAAAGTGGCCGTACTTGTATTAAATACTCTTGTATATCACTTTTCCAAACAAAATGTTGAACATTAATATTAAAGAACATATGGTCAGTTGCGGGTTTATAATTTTGCACCTCCTGCGCAGGGTATTGCACATTCCTTAAAGAAAATTGTAAAACGCAATTGCAGATTAAAATGTTCAAAAATCATAATTATTTTTTTGGTGAAATGAATCCTTAAAATAATGTTCAAAAGTATTTCTATTATTTCACCGCTTCATTAAAAATCTACTTTATCCGCGTCTGAGTCAACGATGACGTGAGTTGAAACTTTGACGTAACAATTGACAAAAAATAAACGTCGTGCAGTTTTATTGTAGCGTCAATAATTAAATCAAAAATTTTGATTTGCAAAATAGAAACATGCACGATCCTTTCATGTTTTATGTGAGGGAAATCATATTTTTTATCTATTACAAATAAAATTGAATTTGATTCGTAAACATCCTTTTAATGTATACAATTTTATATGTAAAATGGCTGTCAAGACATGTTTATAGGTTCAAACTATGAGGGCATATTGCATAAAAACTCTCTGCTTAATTTCGTTTTAATTTGGCAGAAAGTTTACTTATACGTTACCCTTTCCTTGCTGAAAATTAAAAGAAAATTGTATGTTTGTAATTTTTTACAGATGGAATTGAAAATGATAACCCCCTTTTTCCTATATAATCCTATATAAAATGGCAGGGATAATACGAACATACAACCAAAACAGATAAACTATCCGCTCAACTCTCTTTATATTTGGCACATAGTTTACTCATAAGTTGACCTCTCATTGGAAAGAAATAAAAGGAAATTGTATGTTTGAAACATTCTCCCCCAAGACTCCATAACCATAGCATTACCAACTTTTCTGTAATTTTATTGTATAACTTAGTTATGTTTCGGTACATGTATTTTGTTTTTGATTCATTCATTTACTTACTTGATCCTTGCTTCCATTGTTTCAGTGCTGTGTTGGACAGAGCCAATATCATAAACCCGGCCAGTATGAAGCAGGCCTTGATGGCCTCAGCCAGGAGACTACCAGAGGTCAACATGTTTGAGCAAGGTCATGGCAAGCTGGACTTGATTCGTGCTTATCAAACCCTGAGGACTTACAAGCCACAAGCAAGGTACAAAAGAAATCAGCATTTTCAAAAATTCTTCATATTTTCAAAAAAACAATGCCATTGTATAAAGAAATTGATCAGAAAATATCATGGAAAATGATCTGAAAATGATTTAACATTCAGTGGCGTAGCAACCTTTACGCAAAGGCAAATGAATGCACAGAATTTTGCAAAGCATGGGTCTAAAGGCTTCCCGTAGGCTTCGCCCCCTGCACTACCCACCGATTTTGAATACACTTAAAAAAAGTCTAGCTATGCCATTGACATTGCAGCTCAGTTAAATAGTATAGTATTACATAGTCAAGTACATTATGTGTTTATACTACACTATTCATTGTAGAAAGACAACTTCTGATAACTTTATATATATACAGATAGTGTGCATATGGGAAATGAAGATAACATGCTAAATCTGAAGCGCATCGTTTATTACAGTTTGAGTCCAGGATACATTGACCTGACAGAGTGCCCCTACATGTGGCCGTACTGCTCCCAGCCCATTTACTACGGAGCCATGCCTGTTGTAGTCAATGTAAGACTGATTTATATCCAGTTTCCAATCAAATCATGCATATTCCACATGAATGAACATAATCTTTCAGCTGAATTCTTGTATTTTTAGGTAACTGTTTTAAATGGCATGGGAGTATCTGGAGTTATATTTAACAAGGTGAGAAATAAAAGGTTTTAAATTGATGCCATCAACTATTTCCTTTCTACTCTGATAACCAAAAACCTAGAAAACTGTCAAATTATAACTTTATAACTCTTAGATTTATTATTTTAAACCCCATATCATCATGCATACACTGAAATTATGCTAAAAAAGTTTTCTTGTTCACGCATTGTTAGCCCCGCTGGGAGCCCTACATTCCACATCATGGGAACTACATTGATGTAGCATTTTCCTACTCCAAAACTCTGTGGCCCTGGTCGGGGTATTTAGCCATCTCCATCTCTGTGGCTAAATCTGGGGCATCATATGAAGGCATTGCTCAGGGGCAGGTAACTCTGACAGTGGAATCACCCCCAGAGGTAAGTCGATTCAGACTAGATACATGAATGAGCTTATTTCTACCTTTATAGGATTTTAATATTTGAAATGAAAAAACAATAATGTAAGAAATTAGAATTTGTGAATTCTCTGTTACTCTGATTTGATTTCCCAGGGCGAAGAGACTGCGCCAAGACAGACCACTTTGAATCTACCTGTGAAAGTTCTGATTATTTCAACACCCCCAAGAAGGTATTTCAAAAAGATATAAAATAATTTAAAAGGAATTATGTAAAGATAAATGACAGTAGAAAAAAGTGGTTTGGCATCCTGGTGATGTCTTTGGTGTGTCTATTTCAGTAAGAGGGTGCTGTGGGACCAGTACCACAACCTGAGGTATCCCCCAGGCTACTTCCCCAGAGACAACCTGAGGATGAAAAATGATCCGTTAGACTGGTCAGAGCAAAGCTCTTACTTACATGTACCTCTTCTCTCTTTCTTTGAGTACTGATTGCATGTATCTGTATTAATCTGTATTATTGGAATTTAGTTGTACACTGTATGTATTGTAAGTAATGAAAATTTCTGTTTATGTAGGAATGGGGACCACATTCATACAAATTTCAAAGATATGTACCATCATCTTAGAACAGCTGGGTACTTTGTTGAAGTCCTAGGTAAGTCTTTTATCAATGTCACTGAATGCAACCTCCACTGACTCTAATATGCAAGTTAATGAACAGGTGTGAACACCTGTGTTTTCCGTCCATAGGTTCGCCCTTGACCTGCTTCGATGCCAGTCAGTACGGGACTCTGCTGATCGTAGACGCCGAGGAGGAATACTTCCCAGAGGAAGTAACCAAGCTAAAGAGGGACATCGATAACGGGCTCTCAGTGGTCATATTTGCGGACTGGTACAATGTCACAGTCATGAAAAAAGTCAAGTTTTATGATGAAAATACCAGGTAATGATGCAGTAAAAAAAATGTTATGTGCTATTTTCTCATTTATTAATATGCTACTTGTATGTATTTGAGTTGTTCAAAAGAAAGTAATGTCATAATGCAGGGACAAATACATGTAAAGACTGAAGTACCTTTAGGAAATGAAAATTTCTGATAAACTGTTTTACACTCTGACTTGATGTAGTGGTAATAAGTCTTGCAATGCTTTTTTCATGTTTATCAGACAATGGTGGATGCCAGATACGGGAGGTGTCAATATTCCGGCCCTGAACGATCTGTTAGCCCCTCTTGGAATGGCATTCAGGTGAGCATCAAATGATGTAAATGCATTCTGTATGTACATATTTTGAATAATCACATTATGAGACCTTTTGGAAATTTTACAGTGACTGAAGATTTGCAGATATCACTTTAATTTGTTACATCTGCAAAAATAAACACTATGCCAATTCTTACTTACTCTGTCTATGTGTACCCACTTGCAGTATTTGATGTTAATGATTTATGCACTCTGATATCTTTAAATACTGTATGTTCATTGACTAAAAATGATGTCACTATCTCTTTCAGTGATAAAGTTTATGAGGGAGATTTTACCTTGGGTGATCATGATAGTGAGTTTTGATTATTATATAATATATTTATATTTATGGTAACTTTAACTATAATGTATTGTACATGTATCTAATCTGCTTAAAGATAAATACTGCAACACGTACATTATGCAAAGAATTTATAGAGTAAATTTTTCTGAGCACACCAGAGGATCATTTCTTTATATGAAATTATGGATGCATTGGAACATGTACATGTATGTGTACAACAGTCAAAGAACTGTAATATATCAATATATTTTTAATATTTTGACATGTTTTGTTTCTTCTTCAGTGTACTATGCATCTGGAACCAGTCTGGCCAAATTTCCGGATGATGGTATAATTGTCACCCAGACACTTAAAGATCAAGGTGAGGTTACTGCATTATTGCATGGTATTTTATTTATTTCTCCTATACTTCATATCATATTCTTGGATACATAGTCACCTTTTGAAAACTTCACATTTACTGATATTAGTATTATTAGCATTATTAACAATCAAATATTAAAACACTTTATTTTTCCTGAGCTACTTGTACAATGTATTACACCATGCGTAACTTACCACAAATAATGTTTTTCACTGTTCTATTGAATTGGTTATGCTTCTGATTATTTTCTGCAGGACATGAAGTGTTGAAGGGATCATCTGTGTTGAATGAGAATGTGCCTATCTTGGGGGTCTATCAGACCGTGGTCCAGCCCAGTGGTGGGCGTGTGGTTCTGTATGGAGACTCCAACTGTCTGGACAACAGCCACATGCAGAAAGGTAAAAAGAAGGATTCTCTCAGTTAAATTGATATGGAATGTTACGAACTGTCAAATCCCTCGTTAAAAAAACATACTCATAGCTTCTTATGGGGTGTTTGTCTTAGGAGTGAATTTTTGACATTTTGTAACTCTGAAACATTGTGTAATGAATGATGTTTAATGTTTGAGTGGTTGTAATTTGGGATGCAGTTTGATTGTCAATGCTGCATGCCATTGTATTTCCTTGATATGACAGGGGATGTTTGTGAAATTCCATCAGCAGGTACAATGTATATGCATACATTATTTGGTATATTAAACAACATCGTTGGAAACTTGCATTATGTCTTGCATATACACATACGTGTACTAAATGACTGGGAGCCAATTTAGTGAAGTTTTCTATGGTTCATAAATAATTCATACCTACCAGTGTTCTGATTGGGTTCTTTTGTCGAGGAAATTCCACTGTTCATGTGAATGCAAACGGATTTCATGACATGATCTTTGATTTTATACCTTCAAGATTTGGAGAGTTTTTTGCCTTATGTAGGAGAACATGACATGATCTTTGATTTCATACCTTCAAGATTTGGAGAGTTTTTTGCTTTGTCTGTGATGTATTGAAAATAATGAATGTTTGTTAAAATGAGAAAAGTACAACAAGTTGGTCTTTGGTTAGTAGGCAAATGAGGTTGTCAACAATACTGGTGATTAGCTATACGTTCATGTATGTTATGCCTTCTTTGTAGATTGTTTCTGGATGCTGAGTGCTATACTGGAGTATACAGCATACAACAACCTTGTACAACTGTTCTCCAATCAGGACAAAGTTGTCATATCACCCATGGAGTTACCCAACAGGATGGAAGGTAGCTACATAGGGACATTGTCACTATTTCATGTGCTATAGCATTGTTTTGTGAGAGAATATATCTTAATATTGTGTAAGATTTGAGTTTTTCCAACAGTTGTAAATTCTCTGATCATATTTAAGAGGTTAAATAAAACTGTGAAAAGTTGTGAATGTTTTTAAAACAACATCAGTTACTTTTATGTATTGCTGTAATACCGGTATATGGTAATGTGTGTATACATGTTTACATAACAGTACATTTTTACTCAAACATATGTATGTTGTTTTAGGAAATCATTTACACAGATACTCAAAAGTACTTGAAGGTCATCTTGGGACTGCTCGTTCTAGAATTCTACCAACGTGTCCGAGAGTGATCTATGCTCCAAGTCATCCCATCAACAAATCGGCACCATCGTAAGTGTGTTATACATGTAAAGCTTGGTATAAAGGAGTCTTAAACATTTACACCGAACACCTGTAGAACAGCTTCATACAGTCCCCTACACATTTATCATATTTATGGAACGTTTGATTTCATCCTTGTCTGTTGTACATGTATCTAATTTGCTGTCCCTTTCATCGATACAATTTTTCAGACATGCAGATAGTAAGTATAGCGAATGAGATGCAAATCTGAATACATGTATTCCTGTTATTTCATAAAACAGCCAATTCCAATCCTTTCAAAAAATGCTTATAGTTACATGTACATGTATACACATTGTACTTAAAGCCAGAATCCATCATTTTGTTAAACATTACTTTGAATTAGTAAATATTATGCATGTACAAGTACATGTAAAAGTACATGTACTTATGCACCAATATATTGAATTCTGAATTTCCAAGGGGGAAGGGGATCACAAAATTTTTTGTGTTGCATGATTTTGTGGTTTTTTTAAATGTTTCATTTCAAGCTTTTGTTAATTTATATTCTAAATCATTTTGTTAATATAAATTTATGGCTCATTTGTTTTATAGTAGTTTTTAAAGATAATTTTAATTGTAAATGTACATGTATGAATTTGATTTTATTTACACCAGTTCACATTACTCTGTCTCCCAATTGTATGCTATATCACTTAAACAAATATTTTGCTATGCTATTAAAATCATTTGGTGGTTTTATCACTTGAATTTAAACACACCGTCCAGTCTCTGTTCCATTTGGCATGAATCATAAGTTGAAGTGTGAAGTTTCCTAAATGGTATACTGTGCCGACACCTGAGTGCTGTTTATACCCTTGTAAATGTATACTGATCAATTGATGGGTATAGAAAAGTTGAAATCCTTAAATGCATTAAAACAATTGTATGAAAATTTAATTTGTAAAAAGTCCCAGCCAGTTTTGCACCCCTGACTTCCAGATCGCAAGCGGACACAAAGCTAGCTTATAAGCAACAGGATGTACAACATAAATGATACACAGTTAGCATTAATTTTTCTTGTTTAATTGAAATGATTTTACAGAACCTCTTAGAGTATGCATTTCCGGCACCAGCACCCATTGTTAAGTGCCATTGATTAATAGAGTTCAATTTAGAATATACTTAATCAAGTGTGATTTGGACATTAGACATCTTTGTTGGCTGGCTCAGTATGGTATAAAAGTACCCGGTACCAAATTTGGATTCAGAACTTTATGAAAAAAATTGTACTGTGTATATGATGCATATTTATGGTACATGTACTTCTTTTGAGAGCCAAAGGATTGGGTCCACTCAGCTCCCTGCTTGTGATAGCGGACTGGACCAGAGACCCCTGGCTTGCAAAGTTAGGAATGCTTAATGATAAGATTTTCATGCATTTAAATTTTGGAGCCTTGTAAAAGAATATAATTGACATAATGTACACACTGGTTTCACCGGTCACTGGCTGTATGCCAAGTGCTTGCTATCAATGCATGATGGTCATGGTAAGAGGTGGGTCACAAAGCATGATGGGACAGGAAGTTGTATGTCACATTAGACGTGCATGTACTGATGTGTATGTTAATGTCAGTTTCATCTGTATTTTCAGGAATCTTTTCCAGCAGCAGAAGTTGCTTTCCGTTCGATTAGAGGAATCCTTACCCCTAGGGCGACAGCCCGTGGAGGATTTAATTGAATCTCTGGAAACCAAGGAGAAACTGGGCTACGGAGGGGCGGAGCCTCATGTACAGGGGGCAGGGCCCATTCAGGATATAGACTCCAACAGTGTGTTCCCTGTACTGGCTTTTATAGCCACAGGACTGGTACTATTGTTCCTACTCAATCAGTACTACAGAGGGCGCTCAAAGTCTCGACGGAAGAAGCCACGCTTAAAAAAGTTTCACACAATGTTATACGGAACCAAAGGACCGAGTGTTTAACAGAAGATACTCCTAGTTGCCAAATGTACCGTATTAAGAAAATCCTAATATTAGATTTATTTCTGTAAGTTTTTTTTTTACATGCAACTGCTTGTTTATGAATATAGTTGACATGTAATTCAGTTTATTCATTGAAAAAGTCAGATTTTCTTTTGAAAGGGGCATGGTCGTGATTTGATATCAAAATTAGAATGGCTAACAAGGGGGGCATTTCTATTGCTTGACCAAAATTTGATGTCTTGTTTGTAGCTTATCTTCTGGAATTCACATTTTGGCCAAGCATTAGAAAACCCTAATCAACCATTCTAGACATTAAAAATGGAAAAATAAAATTTTAAGCTCAATTGTGACCATGCCCCTTTAATCTTACGGTACTTTATAATTTCTATTTCAAATGGATACATTTAAAAAAATATTTTTTAATTCATGTGTGTTTATATGTGTGTGACATGTGGGAGAGAGAAATCCATTCAAAAATCCATTACTCTTTAATTTGTATATATCACAATGTAGATACCATGAATAAATTATCAGCTAGTCGGACATTGAATCATGTTAGTGTGTTAAATAAACCAGTGTGACTGCTTTAGTTCATCATCATTTTCTCCATATTTTAAATGCAATGCCGTCATCCTTTCACAGAGTGTAGTAAGGAAAAACTGTAGAAAAAATGGAATAATTGTCTGTATAGTTCAATATTAATGATACTACCAGTATTTATCAATACTGGTTCATATCACTATTTTTGAAAGGAATTGAATATCTGATGTCTTTCATAGCTCTAGTTGCTATATTTTTGCTGGGTGTTGTAATACAGTTATTGCTGCATAGAAATGCTGTACTGTATTGATTTTTAACTAAAGATAGATGTACATGTATATGTAAGAATGTTTTTTGAAACAAAATTTATATCAGATATGGTCTCAGTTTTCTTTTACTAGTACATTGTACATGAATGTTTATCAGTATATTATGTTCCTATGGCAAGGAGGAAATATGTAGCTGGTGTTTTTTTTCTCAACTATTGTTCCCATTTTTTATAACTGGGTGGACTTTATTTGTCCTATATAGGCGTAAGCCGAAATGTGCCGGTCATATGACCATTGTAAAACAGCAAATTGGCAAATGAAATAAACCGGCGTAAAAACAAAAAAGGAGGAGCATATTGTTGTCGCAAATGTTTATATAACCATGGTAATGGTTGTAATAAGTCAAAATTAACTATTCATTAAAAGTACCACAAAATACTGATTTCAAGTAGTTTCTCCACAAAATTTCAAAATATTGTTTTTTGCTAGAATGATAGCCTAATTATACATTCTGCAGCCTTTGTCCACTTTGCACATTCACAAAGTTGAGTAGTATAGATGAATTAATTGTTATAGTATAACGTTTGTTATATCATTGCATACAATCAATAATTTTGCCGATTTATTAAAAATATCTACATTTTTTCATCTCATTGCACCCTCTGATTGTGACTTGAAAAAAGCGGCAAATTCCACGCCGGTCTTTCCAGCGAGATAGGCTTAAGCTGGCGGACCTTTCCTGATTAAATGTTGCTCCCGATTAAATGAAGCAACAAGCTGGGTTACCAAAGATCTATCGGCTCATTCGGCATACCCCGGTTTGACAAATAAAGTCCTATCACTAATTTGCTATTAAATTTTACTTTCATTTTTGATTTTCATGTTTTCATATTGTCTGCACTATTTATCTTTTCTCTTTTTTACCTATGTGGTAGCATGATGCGCTAGCATGATGCGCTCATAATCCAATTTCTGGCATGAGGATTTTACTCCCAATTTTATTTGTGTAAGTATATTGTAGTCTAGATAAATGAATCGTGTGTTTGAGAATTTCCAACTTGAAAAAATGTGTGGCAGGTGTGTAGGGAAAATTATTAAACAGTATGATCATAGATTTGATGTTTCTTAATTAATTAATGACATAATAATTGTTTTTCTAAAATGTGAGAGGAGACAGCAATGGGAATTTTTATAAGTGAATTCCAGAATTATACCTTCCAAAAAAGTTTGTTGAAATTTTTTTTAGGGTTGGCTCTTTTATTAATTTGAGATAGGTCAGGGAACCAGAAAAGCCTATGTATTTATAATGGACTTACATTGATTATACATCATTAAATAACAGTACTCACATCTTCAGTAAAATAAAATGTTCACATTTACTGAATTTTTAAAGGAAAAAACCCAATGACAAAACTTATGTAGTTTTTTAGCAAAAGTCATTGTTCAGCAGTGTGATTACCATATGTGTATAATTGGATTTGTACATGTCTTAGTTTTCATTCATGGTAAGTTTTTGTACAGATTGAAGGTCGATCATGATAAAGTGGTAAAAAATTAAAATTTTAAAACCATTTCTGTTCTTTGTTGTGCATTTTCTCATTTGGGAATTCAGTTGTATACTGTATAATTTTCTTGAGAACCTTTTTCCAGATATAAAATTTAGTTCACTAGATCTATTATTTCTCAAGGAGTAGGGAACCCACGGCTATGAATATGAGGTCAAATAATCAAAGTTCAAGGTCAAACAACTCTTGACAAAGCAGATATTATACTGCTCAATATTTTGAGAACCTTTAGTTTGTCCACTCAGTACTTTATTTAAATGTTAACCATCATGACATGTGACATATATTTTTGTGTTTAAAATTGAAATAATAGATAAAACATTGTATCATCCTTCAGATTTAATAATTTTACTGAGAAATTATTTTTTATTAAGTTATGTCACACCAATTTCTTGATAATTTCTTTTTCGTCAGACATCTGATGAAAAAAGTATGTGGTTGAGCGATTAAATCAGAGGCATAAATAAAATTTATGTTTTTTAAATAAATGACATAAATAAAATTTTTGTTTTTTATGTCTCTGATTTAATAATTAAATAATTAATGATTGAAGGCAAAGTTTTTAGGCAATATTTTTTCTACTTTTTTCTGACTTATGAATTAAAACGAATTAAAATACAAAAAATAGAATTTTCCTGGATGTGGGAAATTTGAAATTATATTATATGTATAATTTTGTTTAAATAACGAGCGCGCGGGTCCGAGCAAAAATTTGATTTGATGTGGGCTTATATAAAATTATCGCTGCTCGAGCCTTGATCCACTCCCTTGAGTTTTATTCGAGTTATCCTCCTTTCCGGAAATGCAATGAGGCGCATGTTCAAGAGCAAGATGGCAGCTGAGGAGAAACCTTGGTTCATAAATTACGAAATTGATTGATAAATTATCTATCGAGCTGGACTTTAATTAAAAGAATCATGGCGCTGTGTAAGCAAACAGCCCACGAGTTTATCCAGAACACGTTCAGCCCTGCGGTGGCTGTGCTGTGTAGCCCGGATGCCGAGGTGTTGTGTCAAAAGAACAACTTGACTTTCGTTGAGTTGGTGCAACCGTTTTGTCGTCTCACAACAGAGGGTACTGTATAAATGTTTGCATGCATCGTGAAAGAGAATATCTAAGCATCAATATACTGTGTATGTGAATAGATAGAGTTTGTGGGATTGGAGGGGCCTCGTAACATCGAAAAGTGGGCGGACCCTTTTTATTCAACGATCCCTTCTCTTGTTTTGTGTCACAGTCTGCTGCTTCACAGACTTTCCATCAACCTCTTTGCAAATCAGACACAACAATACAGTGAAGTGCAAATCGTCTTGCACCTGTAGTAAAATACACAACATATTAAACAAATTTTCTAAAAAACATAACAAGGATCTCACCATTTTGCTTTAAAAGTTATTGTTTACCTTTTCTTACCAAAAAATAGAGGTCTCTTCCAAACTATAAAATATTTAAGTCCTTGATGACATGTGTAGGTTATTAAATTGAGATAAGGATGTTACAGTAAAACACACTTAAAGCGAAAACACTTATAATGAATTGATGCTTATAATGAAGTGATTTTCATGAATGTCAGACATCTCAGCCCAACGACACCTCGGCCCTCTGACATCTCGGCCCAATGACACCTCAGCCCAGACGGGTCGGCCCAAGATTTAAGACACCTCAGCCCACATAAAAGACACCTCAACCAAATCAAAATTAAATTAATTTTTCTATTTTTATTTTATGTAAATATTACATATCAGTAAAAATACTAAAGAAAGTGAATTAATGAAAAAAAGAAGACAATTAAGTGCTTATTGTTGAACAAACAAGAAAGTAAAATTTTGTAAAAAAGAAAAAAAAAAATGACAATTACAAAGTGCTAATAGTTAAACAAGAGGATGCGGTACTCTCCTTTAGAGTCTCAAACGCGAGTCACTGGTGACAGTGAGGATTTAATTACGAGCAAGCCTAATTACGAGACGATAGTCATCGAAGTCCATATATATCTTTCCAATGATTATCACCCCATATCAGATTTTGTGATCTTCAGAGAAACAACACACCGTGACATATCTTAAAATAGACTTTTTATTTTCTTCAGAAAAAATTGAAATGTATATAAATTACATGTATAAACAAAATACACATATATGCACAGGCATTACAATAAGAATAAATATTGATTGAAAGTATATGCTTAGTTAAGAGTTCATTTCATTTATCTATGGTCAAAATTGTACATGTAGTAATTTATATATACCGAGTTCGGAATTTTAAGATTGAACAGATGAAATCTGAAATATTAATGTGATGGTTAATGTTCTATGCAACAAGGAAGAGACTACAATGTTTCTATGTATATATTTTTGTTATCTATTTATACATTTGTGTTTTCTTTGATACGTTATCAATAAAAAGACATCCTTGCTATTTGTTTTTTTTCTGAATTAAGAAAGTCTAAATGAGTATAAGACCACAGATGAGTCTTTTCATTTTATTTCGATTTTATAGTGTTATCAATTAATTTAAAAATCAGTTACTTTCAGTGGAAATATTTAGTCCTATGTCAAAAAAATCTTATGCACTTATGATCAGCTCAGTACCTCATAAACTTAATGCTACTGTGTAAAGTTAATTAAACTTAATGAAGTTGCATTATCATAAGCATATAAACGAAACGATAAAATAATATCTGCAATTGTATCTACTTTCCCGCCCCACATGTACTTGCTTCACCCGCAATGTGTTGTCTGAAATTATCATGATTATCTGCCCATGTTATATTATTGTCTGAAATTATCTGCCCCTATTTGTGATATATATTTATAATATACAAAGACATATATACATTTTTATTTAAACCTAAAAATATCATTGGGCCGGGGTGTCTCTTACATGGGCCGACGTGTGAATAAATTTGGGCCGAGCTGTCTGGGCCGAGGTGTCAACCGCCAGGGGCCGAAGTGTCGTTGGGCCGAGATGTCTGTCTATCGATTTTCATTTCCTGTGGGATTTAAACAAGTTAACGAATATAACGAATTAGGTTTGTAATCAAGCAAAATTGCCCATCCCTGTCATTTGTTTAAAGCATGTTTAACTGTACTTGTACATTGTTTACTGCGATCTGTTATTGAACAGCTTTTCAATTAGCAAATATGTATTGCCCTATACATGGTACATGTTTTTAAACTTTCATGTGGTCAAAGAGTGGTTATGTATAAGAATAAGGAAATAATGATTCCTTTACTAAGCTAACCTTCTTTCATTTAAAATGAAATATCATTACCATCTGCATGTATTACAGCTAACTAAACTATTTTAACTGCACCCACTATTTGGCCATGTTCACAGATTACATTTCAGCAGAAAAAATAAGTCTCCTATATTTTATAGAAACTCGAGACTTTTTTTTTTCTTTAGTTCACATCAGAGATCCAAATAACATTCCTCACACTATCAAGAATCTGAAGATTACAATGCGGGATATGAACATGCAACTTCCCCAGGCAGTGACAGCCAGAAAAATGATGAATGATGTGGTGGCTAGTACTCAACCCCAGTTGGCTGAAGGGGGCAGGGGAAATGTGGTCACTTTTGGGAGTTATGACTTGCAGTTATCAGGTATGGACAGGAAGATATCAAATGGAAGGTGGTTACTTCTGCTATTTGTACTGTGTGCAGTTATAAGTGGCTGTACTGATAATTACTGATATGTATAGTATTTGGCTAATAAAGATTTTAATGATTTGGAGGAGAATAAGGTCAACCCTTTTGATGAATTAAACAAATGTCTACTGGTACATTCAAGCTTGCTGCACTGTTGAGCACATGATTCGCCACAGATTTTATTAGTTATTTATTTGATAATATTTAGTACATGTAGTTATATTATCATTATTGTTTACTTATCATTTTAATCCTTATTTTCAAGAATTAAAACTTTAATTTTCTTACTTCAGCATCAACACCATGGTACGAAGCCTACAGAGACACTTTCCTGAAAGTTCTACCACCAAGTGACCATGAATTTTTGAGCCATTGTTTAAGTTGTATCCTTTCAAATCTGCTTCTAATTCAATAGTAGGTTTAAGATATTAAGCCAGGTTCCAATGTCACAAGATTTTATACAATTTGTATTTAAATTTTGAAATTATGCAAACATTTTTAACATTTTGAAATTATGCAAACTTGAAAGTTTGGGAGACAAGGATGCTGTGTTCTGTAGGCATAATGAGTTTTACAATCCTTGACTGAATTCCAGGTATATTTGTGGTGTCCTCTGGCCACTCAGACCCAATTACTGCCTTCAACTCCCTCTCTTCCAATCAGCATCAGCAGCAGACTCAGTTCCCGACCAAAATGCCCCGCTGGTTCTGTCCAGGGATCCTCAAGTATTACGTGCTGCTCCATGACGTTGTAGAGGGGGAAGATGCTAAGTACGATATTGCACAGTGTCACAACCTTACCCTCAGGTCTGCTTATAGATCGGTGTCCCTAACCCCCCACTCTGTGTTGTGTCCTCTGGTCAACATGTGGCACCTGTGTAGCCTGTTCAACAGTCTCTAATACTATGCACTTTATCACCTATTTTTATGTTGTTATTCAACCAACTGTGTTATAGTTAAACATGAACTGCAAGATTTAAATTCATGTTAAAAGAAACTTTATGTTGCATATGTAAAGACATGTTTTTCTTGGGTAAAATTGATTCCATATGATACAATCTTTATTGGATTTGAACCAAAGCTTCATAATAATATCTTGAATCGTTGTTCTTTCAATTTTGATCCACATTGGATCAGTGTTAAGATGTTTCAGTGCGGAGAAGACATGATTAGTTTTTGCTGTGACTTCAGGGCAGAAGCTGTGTATCAGAGTATGAAGTCCACTTTCGGTGGCCAGAACTGCCATCTCCTGCACATAAACTCACGGAGTCTACACACGGCAGAAAGCATGCACACAGATCTCCCTGATCCATGGAGCCAGTTCCTAAACAAGAATAATTCAGAGGCAAACAGCGTGAGTACAGGGCAGTCCAAAAATGGGCATTCAATTGTGAGTGTTTTTTGAGTCTATTAGTATGATTGAGTGCCGCATTGTGTGAAGAAAAATCAGTGAAAGCAATATTGGGTACATTTTTAATATCATAATTTTTATTGTGAAATTGTAATTTATGTCCTAGGTGACAAAAAAAACCCCCAATATTTTTTTTTTTTTTATATAAAATTCAGCAGTATGTTTCAGTCCTATTTATAATAAGGGTCAAGGTTACATGCAGAGTTATTACATTAGCCCATAATTTGCAGCAGGCTCAGATTCTTAAAAATGCAGCTCAGATTACTTTTAGGGATAGTTGTTGTTAAAAAGTAAATCTTGGTTTTATGAAATGTAAACAGATTATTTAGGTTTTAATGATTTTTAAAAGAATCATGATTATGATCATGAGTAATACTGTCTTGAAAAATCTTGAAAACTTGTTTTGATTGTTGTGATTTGTTTACTTAAAGCATAATGCAAAATTGTTAAACATGTAAAAATGCAACAAATAAGAGAAAAACAGTGTTGATTCATGATAGAAATAAGTGATAGGGCACGGATTGTTCAGTAGTTGCATGATCAAAATTAATGATCTAGATTCTGTGTAGTAATCTGTACATCTTGCGTGGCATTCTGAAATAGTCCATAGTCATAGACTTGAATAATTTTCAGAGAAAGCGAAACAAAGCTAGGTATTACATAGCCTGGGTAAGTGTAGGCCTTATTTATTCTCTCCTTAGTGCTTTGTTTCAGTTGCCACTTTCTGGGGAGATATTTTGGTGTTTATGTAAAATTGAAGATGATGAAATGTGCATGAGCTGCAGTTATAGAATCATTTGCTTTTGTAGTATTTTTTTTTCATTTCATGATTGTATGTTTATAATTTAATGTACAGGGGTACATACTGAGCCTTTAGTCAGTGTTATTTATTCCCATTTTATTTAAATACTTGTCCAAAATTCATCAAAACATTGAAAAGAATCAGATACTATGTCTCAATTACTGGGAAATTAAATCATCATTTGAAATGTCATATAAGTTCTATGATTTGTACATTCACTGTTATTGATGTAGCTGACAACTACTTGAGATGGATTCCCAGCAACAATTCAGGGTGTTCATTATTAGATTTTGTGTGTAATATACCCAACTTAAATATGAATTGATTGTACATGTAAAGTAAGGTTATTTTACAGATTTAAAGATTTTTTATTGTTCTTTACTTCCATCATTCCATTTATGTTTTATTTTTAACTTCACACACTGTCAATTATTTTCAAACTGAATTTGTTCATTTTTTAAAGCATGGAATTCTAGAACTCAGTCTGATATTTGTTGTAATAAGATGCATGCTATGTTGTGAGCTCATTTTCAAAGTAGATCAATCTGACTTTTAATATTGTTCCTGTAGTTTAAACTCATTGCAACTCAAACTTTAGGGAAAAAAAGAAATAAAAGCATGCTGCTTTGCCATAGACACTGAAGTCATTATAAATTCTAGATTTACACTCATTTTCCTAATTAAGCAATTTGTAAAAGTTCCTGCAAGAAAATAAAACTTGCCCTAATAATAACTATATTTACACCACAGATAGAGCTGGTTAATTATAAGTTTGTGCTGTATATTTTAGGAGGGAGCAGAGTATGACACGGGGAGCAGTAGTGTAATTGACGATGCCTTCCCTTCCAAGGTGTCCGAGGGGGCGATAGAGAATCCCACCCTGACGGGACCTATTCTGTCCAACAGTAGCCTGGTGGACATGTCTCCGGACTCTGGGGAGGGCACAGGTAATGTCCAGTCAATAGATAGAAAGAACAGATCTATCAAGTGGAAATCAAAAAGTTTATATCAATCAGTTGATCAGCTTCCATGAAATTATGTAGTCTGAATAAATGAATTGCTATAAAATCTTATTATATCATAGTAAATGTATTACCATGTATAATCATCTGTATAGGCAATTATAAAACTTTAGAGTAACAGGATTGTTATGGTGTTAAAGTTATGGACACCTTTTTAGCATCCTCAGGGTCTCTGGCCAGTGAGACATTTGACCACCCCCTGTCTGAACCCTCCCTGGACAGCATGAACCACATAGAGAGTCCCCTCTCCCCGGACAGGAGCTACGACCCAGAACTGAACCACTCCTCATCCAAGGGAAAGCTGGCGGACCGGAGACAGGGGGGCCACGGGATATGTCTGACCACCAGTGACCAGGACAGAATCAAGATTTTCATGCATGAGTTGTGTGTGCGGGCTCTCATACCGTGGACAGAGAGACAAATGAAGATACTTAATGAACAGGTACAAAGGAAGGAAACCTACCAGTCCTCAGATTATGCTACACTCTTAAAATAGCCGAAATATGAATATAACCACTTCAAGTCTTATTTTCACATTACTGGTATTCAATGCACACCAATCTTCATGAATTTCATAGTTGATTTGATCCTGAAAATGAAACATTCATCAAAGTATTCATGTCCATGAATTTACTTATCCTGAAATCGTATACATTTGAAATCCAGTAAAGTCGATCCACACTAATAGTAATGAAGCTACAGGTATTATACGCTTTAAGGTAGCTGCTGTTATTACAGTGCTCCTGGCTTCTCTTAAACCTTTCTTTGCTTGTTTTCAGCACGCTTCAAGGAAAGGTATTAGCAAGTCTTTATTCAGTGCCACAAAACGATGGTTTGGTGGAAATAAAGCTACAGGACAGGTCGCAGCTAACCAGAATACCACAGTTGTGTGAGTACAATTACATGTACTAGTTAAGAAAGCTTAAAAAATTACAAGTAGTTTGTCTGTTTGGCCAACCATAACTTTTGCAGAAATATTTTGCAATCTATTTTTTTCCATTTACAGGTACACCAGTGATGCACCAGAGTTACAGATGAGGAGACTAGGGGATCTTGCTTTCCTGTTCCAGATGTATGATTTTGCTTACAACACTTATCATGCAGCCAAGCGTGATTTCAATAATGACCATGCATGGTTGCATTATGCAGGGGCATTGGTGAGTTTGCATTCGAATCTGTACAGCCAAAAGTTTAATGTATTATTTTGGTCTTAGATATTTATATTTTGGTTGCAGAGATTGGAATTTAAACTTAATAGTAAGACATATTTTTTTGTTGCTTCAGGAAATGGCCTGTATATCAATGTTTATGAGTGGAAATCCAAGAGAACAGAAATACCCGTTCCATTACATGGAGTCTGCTATAACAACATATCTCCAGTCTTGCAAGTATGGGTTATTTTTTTTTTTGATATGAAATGATTATAGACGAAAATGTCTATATGGAGCAATGTAATAAATTTATACTTTCCCCCTTTTTTTATCTAATCACTCTTTTTCAAAGATATATGGTATATCAGTTCTACGGAACTAAAAAATCCCTATTTTAAGGGCTTCCTAATAAACAATTTTTATTGTATTTCAAGAATGGATCAATTGAACAAATATGAACTATTTGTGTGGAATTCAAAAAATTATAACATTTTTTATGATAGAAATCCATTATATGCAACAAGGGCAACTCTCGTGAGTACTGAAGCACTCAAAAGTAGGAAAATGTACAATGAAGCGGCTCTACAGTTCATCAAGCTGACAAGTGAGGTAGGGTGTCACATGATTCAGACTCTTCTCTTGGACAAAAGCCTATTAATATTTGCCACCTCAGAATGCTTCATTTCAAGGAGAAGTCAAAGTATAAAATTCAGAACTTATGCCCAATTCCAATTGTATGTTAGTACAATAGAAATATGTTCAAATCATATCATGTTTCATTCTGTCTCTTCAGGATTCAGATTTACGGAGTGCTCTTCTCTTGGAACAAGCTGCTCATTGCTACATCAATATGGAGATTCCTAAGGTCCGGAAGTACGCATTCCACATGATATTGGCGGGCCATCGGTACAGCAAGTCTGGACAGAGGAAGCACGCCCTCCGGTCTTACTCCCAGGCTCTGCAGGTGTATAAGGGCAAAAACTGGGCGTTGGCGGAGGTAACAGTTTTATTCCTGTGTAAATGTTAATGTACATGTAGGAAAGTGTAGATATTACATATAACGAATACAGAATTCATCTTCTTTTATGTAAATTATTACACATGCTTATTTATTGCATGAAGAGATGTGTTGTATAAATTTTATGTATATGAGGTGTAATTGTGTGTTTTACAGGATCATATAAACTTCACTCTTGGAAGACAGTCCCTTAATTTGAAACAGTTAGATAATGCTACTGCAGCTTTCAAGCACCTACTGACAGAGAATAGTAAACAGATTCCTAGTCAACAAAATGCTTTTCTGAGAGAATATCTTTTTGTGTACAAGGTAAACCATTTCTGAAAGTCTGCTCACAAGTTTACATTACATTATAAGTTTGATTTTTGTTAATATCATTGTCAATTATATTACGATGCTTAATTCATGTTTTAATGTTTTTCAGCAACTTTTAAGTCAAGAAGCGTCCAATTATGGCAGTGTTCATTCCAGTTCTTTACCTGAGCTGCCAATCCCCATGCTTGACAATAATGCAACAAAAGTCCTTGTAGGCCACAAACCCCAGCACAACCAAGGTAACCAGGTCACCAGCTGGATCTCTTGTACTTAAAAATATTAAAGTCAGCATATGAAAGGATATGTAAAAAGGATTGAAAAAAAGGATTGGTAGGGTAGTAAAAAACAAGCCTGTTGCCCAATCCTATTCAGATTTTAGAAATTAAGAAATTGTTCAAAATATGGCTTTAGTTATGTGTTGCTCTTGTTATATGGTCAAGTAATAATGATGATTTCTAAATTTCCTCATGCTTGAAGATGCTACACATACAGTAGGAGTATCATTATTAGAGGTGTAAGTTTTAAGCTGGAACTTTTTCTTCTACAGATAAATCAGGACACATAGGCTACGACTACAGTGAAAGTAATCATCCTCGGTGGGCGGCGCTGGAGGAGGCTCTGGTCTCGTCCGCTAACAAGGGCATAATTCCTGTCACCCACAGACCAACCATCCAGTGCTTTACCAACAAAACGGACAACAAGTTCAACCCTGTGGCTTATGTGGGAGGTATGAGAGAAAAATGGAGAATCTTTTTAAAAATATTTAAAAATATTTAAAGGCCTATCATAGGTTTAAGTTTTTGATTTATATAATTAACAAAATATCTAGAGTAGCAGCTCTTTATACATGTTTTATCAAAGAAATCTTTGTGTTGCACTGTTAGCCCTCTGCAATTCTGCACTGATTCATACACAAAACAACCAAATAGTATTAAGATATTGTACACTATACAAGTGAGCTGTTGATTGATCTGAGATTTACGCTTGTTTTGTTTAGAACCGGTCACGGTTGAGCTGTTCCTGGTGAACCCCCTTAAGGTGGTTCTGGTGCTGACTGAGGTCACGCTTCTCTGGAGTTTCCTCCCTTCCATTCCCGGGCAGGAAAAGCCACAACTCATTACCAATGAAGTCTTTTCTTCTGTGAAGGTGAGACCACAGTGCAGTTAGAATTGTCAATAAGAAATTAATCTTCAACAGAATTCAATTGACAAAATAAGTACGAATCCTGTGTGTGACTTGCTTCGATGAGTGGATATGCTTCAGCTAATCAGTGCAACACAGTACATCAATAACTATGATTTTGTAATTCTGTTAAAAAAAATTACAACATGCATGGTTTATATATGTTCTTTTTCAGAATACTCTTGCCAATGAAATAATACACACACAAGTGATTGATGAGATAGTGCTACCAGGAAGTGAAAGATCCCCAGTAAGGGAAATTTTTTTTTCTATTTTAAAATGTTGATCTATCAACAATTAACAAGCTGTATTATAGTATTGATATATGAATTATGTATGTAATCAAATAAAATTATATTTCTTTAACTGTTAGTAAAACATTGTCATGTGTAACTCTCTCCCCAGGTACAATTCACATTGACCCCACATCAGACAGGGGAACTAAGAATTGTGGGTATTTGTTACAATCTCTCGAGTTCCCTGACCGATGACCGAAACATCAAACCGTCCCCAGCTAACACTGTGTTTGTCCGGGGGAAGCAGAGACTGGACGTACAGGGGCCCAGGCTTAACAACACCAAGGAGGAGAAATCCAGCAAAGCGTATGGACCGGACCGCAGGCTGGACCTGGTGGTACAGCCAGAGATGCCCCAGCTACAGGTAGGGTGATTTGGTAGAGGTGAAAAATAAGCTCATGTCAGAAAGAGATTCCTCAGTTACATTTAGGAGATTTTATAGAGGCCTTAGATAAAGCTCATCTTTTGTATTTATCAACCAGACATACTTCAGTAACTAGATTGGAGATTTTGTAGTGGTGTTGGATAAAGCTCATCTTTTGTTTAATATGTCAGTTAAAGATGCCTCAGTTACAGATATGGATATGTTGTATGGGCATTAATGATGCTCATCTATTGTTGTATGTCCTTTGGTTATAATTAAGGCTGAGGTAAAATCTACTTGTTGCAATGAGCAGAATTGCATGTATTTATTGGGGGTTTTTTTGGTGTACATTTATTACATGTTGAATGTTAGAATTGAAATTCTTCAGATTTAGAGAATTCCACTCAATTTCTTAAAAAGTTAGACTGTGAGAATATCTGTAACCTTAGTGGTCTTCAAATATTATTTTATTTTTCAGGTTTCATTTTGCAATTTTCCTAAAAGTTTGCTGTGTGGTGAAGTACATGCAGTGATGTTGCAATTTACAAATATTGGGACAAGTCCTTTACATAAACTGAAACTAGCCACTTCTACCCCTGAGTTCATTACCTTAGGGGGTCATGGAGAACTTCCCAAGTTTCCCTGTGTGTATCAGAGTGTTAGTGAATTGTCGGGTGAGGAGACAAAGTGTTGTTGCAATACGAAAGACAAAGTTTCCAGTGTGATGGACATTCCATTACCTAACCGGACACTCCAGCCAAAGAATACGGTGTCGGTGCCTGCCTGGGTCAGAGGGAACGACATAGGGGGCATACATGACGTACATTTTATGTTTTATTATGAACCTGTGACCAATACCCCAAAAGTCAGGTCAGTCATTATTTTAATTAGACAGGTTTTGTTTTATGGATTTTAAAAGATAGATTTGAAATATAGATAAGTACTCATGTTAATCATCATGGTACCATTCTTTAAAATCATAAAATGCTGAAGTAACTTCTGTCAAACTTAAACTTTACACTACCAGTATTAACACTTGTAATCCATGGAAATTATACTGAAAATCAATAATTTAATAAATAGAATAAAGAAGATAAGAGATTTACATATACATGTTTTATAATCATTTGACCATGTTAAAGTTGTTAATATTCTTTAAAAAACAGACATAGACTTCAAAGACACACAGCGGTCATCAACACGCTGGAATCCCTCAGTGTGAGATCAGTGGCACGGCGAGCAAACAGTGCTCACCAGAACTCGGCCGCCCAGGGAAGCTGTGTCATCTCCTGTGAAATGGAAAACATTAGTCAGGTCAGAAAACAGTAGTCAGGTCAGAAAACATTAGTCAGGTACGAAAACAGTAGACAGATATGAAAACATCAGTCAAGTCAATAAATAGTGAGTAAAGATAAGTCAGATCAGAAAACAGTGAGTTTTAAGTAAATTTAAAAACATAAGTCAAGTTAGTTTGTAGTCAGTAAACATTAGTCAGGTTAGGAAACATTACTCAGGCCAGAAAGCATTAGTTCGACGTGAACTTAATACTTTAAGGAATGAAAACTCAATAATGATTAAAAAGGGAGGCAAAACAGAATTTAACTTCATCTACATGAAAAGTTGTGAAAAGACATGTTTATGTGTGCCTTAAACATAATGCCAATGTTGATATTACAGGTGCAGACCAACAGGGCTTATGTCAAAGAGATCCAGGTGAATCAGGTGTCGTGTGCCAGTGACCTGTGGTCAATCAAGTACCTCAACTCTCAGGACAAGTCAGGTAAATACTCAATATCAAAGGTAGCTTGTTACTCATCAGAAACTGCCCAGGTAAACTCTACTACTTACATGTACATGTAACATTCACTACGGCAAGTATCTGAATGAATACTGGCATATACTTGTATGTAAAACTTCATGTTACTGGTCAGGCCAAATTACAATTGTCCTTTGTTTGGCATTGATATGACTGTTCTTAAAGACCACCCAATATCATTCAGTGACAACAGATATTGCTGTTCTTCCAGATATTACAGTGGGTTGCAGGGAGACAATGCATCTATGTTTGAAAGCCACAAAGAGTGCCAGTAACTTGGGTAAGTGGGCTTCCAACAATCCCTTCGGTGATGATTAGGATTAAAGTGTTCTACTTCACTCCTGTGATTTTTTTTTATAGATTGTGTGATTTGTTTGTTATAGATTCTGTGCTGGGTAAACAGTCTGTGATATTTAGTGATGTCTCCTTTTGTGATCAGCAAGTAAGTTTTTATTTCAAAAGAAGATATAATAAGCAAGTGAGTTTTTATTTCAAAAGAAGATATAATTACTCATTGAAATTGATATTGTCTATGTGACTATTTGCACCTTGTTATATCAATATCTTACACGATTGTAATGAACTGGGATTAACAAATCTTAAGATCCACCAAAAGTTCAGTTTGTCTTATACCTACATACTGTACTTATTACATCACTGTACTTTGAATTTTGTTTCCTTCTAGATATGTAGCGCTATGACACCTTGTGCCGATTTCTTTCTGAGATCAAAGTCACACAGTAATGTTGAAGATTCTACGCAAAATGAAGTTGAAAACAGAGGGGAGAAAAACTTCAGCGACTTAAACTGTGCCATCCAGCTAGGAATGACTCTTATCATTCTTTGGAAGGTAAGGCTAATCGCTCTATTTTTTGTTGTTGTGATAATTACACAGTAAACAATGAAAATTATATATCTTATGTAAAACTTAGTAGGTTTACAGGTAAGCTGTGTTTTGAGGTTAAGAGTGCATTCATTTTCATGTGGTGACATTGCAGAAGTTGTCCTCCAGTGTGTCCCCAAACTTATTGTTTTGCTTGATTAAACCATCTGTTGGTATTTGTGTGGAAGTGAGACCCTGATTTTAATTAAAATCAGCAGTCTTATAAAGGATAATAATGAGTTTTGAAAACAATTTTTCAATACTTTAGTAGTCTGGTGATGAAAATATAATCATTTACAAGTAAATGTTATTTTTTATTTAATAGGCCTGTGTAATAGCAGAGGATGGGGAGGTCCAAATTAAAGTTGGTCAACACCATGTCATCATCAAAAAGATCGACACCATATTTACTTCGTATCCATTCTTTATTGTAAGTTGTGTGTTGTCAGTACTCATTAACCAGGTATAGAGCTGTCTCTTTTACCCCCCCCCCCCCTCCCCCCCCAAAAAATAATTAAAAAATGAAATAGCATTATGCAATGCAATATTTTTGGTTGGTACTGTAGATTCCCACTGAAAAACCCCCTGTACGCTTTACCAAAACCTGGGAAGAACAGGAGAACCCGAGGCCAGAGGCTGAGGTCACTACACAAATGGTGGACATTAACTTCAGCCATCAGGCCCAAGTACCTCATAACTTTCAAAACAACAAGTAAGATGTATATGAATATCTTTACAAGTTCATGATATCTGTCCATTCCTATACATTGGTGAAAGTGATCAACAATATTACTGTCCTTTGTAGATTAGCCATTGTTCCAGTTACTTTGTTACTAAGGAACTGCACGAAAACCTCCCTGGATATTTTAGTTGATACTAGCAAGTCACCAGACAGGTAGGATCTTGTCTGCAAATATCATTACTTTTTATATTGATTTGAGTTGGACAACTTTTTGATGCAACTTTGAACATGTTATACCATCATTTAATTTGATATTACAGGCTAAACAACAGAACAGAGGAGAAATTTGTGAATCCTGAAGCTCATCATTTGACAAGTTTTAGCTGGGTCTCCCAGACATTAACCAAAGTAAACTTAGATGCAAATCAGCAACGAGCTGTCCACATGACGGCATGTTTCAGCAAACCAGGTATTTACAATGTCAATCGACTGTCTGTGTTTGTGACTTACAACAAGGATGCCTCAGAAATGGTTCTACAGAAACATCCATCACCAAGTGTTGTTGTTGTTGAGGATGTTTCAACAGAGTGAAGTCCAGCAGTGTTCTTAACAACTGGCAAAGTGACTAGGATAAAATAAGTGGTTTCCTTGCCTTTATGGTGAATAAGAGTATGGCTTTTCAGTCATGTACCGTGATTTCTTGGAAGATGGGAACCAATTTAATGAGGAGAACCAGAATGATCATGTGACCACTACCAGCACATGTTTGCTGTGTAATCTAGTCTCTACCATGGCTTTCACTGACAGATGGAGTTCAACTGTAATGTAGTTTTTCATGATATTCCTATCCATATTGCTGTGTGTATATAAATATTTGGCCAAAAGAAATGTGCTTGCTCATTAAGACTTTGTAATGGCTGTTTTATATTAGGTGTCATTCTCGTATTAAAACTTATGCAATATATTAAGATTTGTACAACAGGGGTTGTAGAAAGTTGTTTTTGTTGCTGTTAATTATTGATTTTAGTTAAGCTTGGTCATCCTTCATGCTGAATGTTATAAATACTTGTACCTACATTCCAGAGTATACATGCATGTTTTGGTATAAAAGTTTTAGAAGTAGAGTACATTCCTAATCATCATCATCACTGAAATCAAATACATTCACACTACTTTTGAACAAATTTGAATTACCTCTTACAAAAGTTTTGATATAAATCCAAAGTTTTCTTGATTGTTTTGTCACCTGACATAGATGTATATGTAATTGTAGTAAGTTTAGTTCTAAGACGTTACAGCCTATCTTGTACATGCAACAGTAAATATCTTTCAGCAGAAAAGATAATCAAATGCCCTTATCATAGCTATAGAATTAATGCGCTGATGGTCCCAGTAGCCCTGTTTCTCTGTATACACCTGGTGCTTTGAGTGTTGTTTCAGTCAGTTTTCTTCTTTTAAATTTAGTGTATCCTTGACCTGATTTAAGTTTATATGTCAAGGACATTTATATGTCAAGGACAATGCAGAAGCTGATAAAAAGTGTACTAATTAACAGAGTAAGTTTCTTCAAGATCTCTTGTTTCTATAAATTACTACTCTGTATATGATGAGAAATGATTGTTGACAGACGACAAAATGAGTGTTTTGATGTTCATGTATGTAGACAGCTAGTGAGTGGTAGACACACCACTTGATTGTGTTGGACTTATTGGAATGAGATTATTCTGAAGGTGAGATGTACCAGTGTTCATTGCTGCTGTGAATTTTGTTTATTTATGAAAAAATCCAATGGATTGTGTGCATTATTGCCATATTAACCAATAAATGTCTGTGATTTACAATCATTTCCAATATTAAATGGAAGAAACATTTTGTCTGATTTTTCCTTTCTTCATTTTCCCCTATTTATTCAAGGCTTTTTATGTCAGCTTTGAACTTTGCTTGAAAGCAGAGTATTTTTTTGTCCATTTGCTTCCATGTCTGATGTTTTGATTTCGTCTGCAATTATCTTCACATATTCTGTTTGAGGTATATGCATCGTTTTTACGGTTTCATTTGTTAATTTTCGTTTTGATCTACAGAAACTTGTTTGTTTAGTTGAGGAAAAAATCAATGTGGTCAATGTAGCAAGCCTTTTTGTTTTCGATTTTGGCTGTATGTACCTCCTTAGAAATGAAGAACACAGATCTAAATTCAGTTTAGTCCCTTTTTCAGCATTTCGTTATGAATTATACTTTAGCTTAAATTAAATGAAATAATTGTTGTTTGTTGCTGCATGTAGCCGTGCATTTCTAATACATTGTACTTCATTTGTTTTACTTCATTGTGTGGTCAAACATCTTTGCAAGTCAAAGAGTTAATGATCCGCTTCTCTTGGAGAGAAGATTGATTGATTCGAAGTAGACGTAAAACAATTAAAAATAATCCACTTATGTATTATTGTTTGAAATACACAACCGCGATTCATACATGTATCACAGGCACCTGGCGTTTTGTATGTTTCTCATAATCAAAAATATATACTCCCTACTTGCTAATATTATTAGGCAGGGAGTATGTATTTCTGATTATGAGACAAATACATAACGCCAGGTGCCTGTGCTTTATATATATTGTACACGGAGCGACTCATACACAATCAACTTTCATTGATTTACTCAAAAACTTTTCCATCTATTTTTGAAATCAGATCCCGCTTTTGTATTGTAATTAATCAACAAGACTACAAGAAAGGAAAATATGCAAAAGGAAATCAATTATTCGGTTACCTACATGTATCGCCGATCACCAGTAGTCTTAATTACCCAGTCACAGATGAAACAAAATAATTCATATCGACATTTCTTTCTCCCCTCCGTTCATTAAACGACGGAAGCTTTGCAGGTACTCTCCCCGATAGCTTCCCGATAACCCGTCCTTTATCTTGCCTGAAGCGCTGCCACAGCTATCAGTTTCGCGTTCGTCTCTTCTTAGAGCTCGTTTGCATTTAACTAATTGCCTAAAATGTAGTCACATTGGCAGAAAATCTCATCCGAGCAGGGGATGACTGTTTATTGCCGATGGATGAGAGAGTGCATGTACGTTGCGTTCGGCGCTGTCGTTCATTTGGCCGTGTGCTGGCGAGGCATTTGATGAGGTAATTGAATACCAAAATTGTGGTATTGCTGTTAAAGCCAGAACGCCCATCAAGAAATAGACGGGAATTTAGTACTGATATCCTAATAGGGGAGGATAGGAGCCGAGAATGGAAAATCCTTGTACTGCATTATAAAGCCTATACACGAAGTGGAATAATTATCTCGGACAGCGCATACATTCCGCTGGTACAGTATTTTTTTTGTACTACAGAAAACAATGCATTGATCTGTTTTTTCACTCCTGGGTTTTCTTTGAAGCGAAATGAAGCTTAAAGAGTACTTTGCAAGTGTAAAGGGAGAAATACAAGAGCGCCATTTTTGGAAGAGTGTTCGTTGTGAATTTTTGGGAACGTTACTGTACGTCTTGTTTGGGTGTGCGGCAACGGTCACTTGGGACAGGGACAAAATCGACCCCAATAAGATTTTAAGAATTAGTTCCAGTTTTGGACTCATTGAATTTCTGTTGGTTTCTGCTCTTAGCCATGCTAGCAGCTCACAATTTAACCCCGCAGTTACTCTTTCCTTGCTCTGCACGAAATACATTACCCTTTTCAGAGCAACATGTTACGTCTTTGTGCAACTTGTTGCTGCGTTGCTATCCTCTGCTGTGCTGTATGGACTGGTACCCGAGTACTCTCGACTGAATTTGGCCGTCAACAAAGTTAGCCCGGGAGTGTCCCACGCTCAGGCGTTTGGTATTGAGTTCCTTGGGACATTTATATTTGTGTTCTCTTACTTCTCGTCTCTAAGAAGGAAAAACGAAAAGCTAGAACCAAAGGCTCTTCCATGTGGGGTCTCTATTGCCGCTGCTCATCTGTTTGCGGTAAGATTCACGTGCTATAAGGAAACACAGTAGAAAAAATGAATTTATGTGTAAGCTAATTACTACTATGAACATTTACTCACTGAAAGCATTCAAAATGTACTATAAATAATGGGTGCTTTGTCAAACCTTTGCCTACAATGAACAAACTTTTTTACAAAAATAGAAATGTCCTCTGGACATGTTCTGTTAACTTTTTTCACTCTTACGAATTACTAGATATTGACCTTGAGTAGGAAAGAAAAAGATTTTCCACTATTTTTAAAATGAATTTGCGAAAGTATTCACATTGGTTATGTTTGTTTTACGAACATCAATATTCTGGAATAGAAACTGTCATTTTAAAATTAACTGATATTTGCCACCTCATTGTAAAATCTATGATGGTTGTTTTGATAACCAACTTACTTTGAATTTACCCAAGTGAAAATAGATCTTTTCTTCGTATATCCTGGTATTATTTATGATAAAGCTATTGTTAGACTGAGAGCTTGTCGAATCGCATGATTAATTCAATTAAGAATGTATAGGAACCTATCTGTCAATATTCACTATTTACGTATTGCTATAGATGTTTGCTTTTAATTTGTCGCTTTATTGGAAACTAGCATCTCCCGCTACTCTCGTGAAAAATAGATACCCTTTGTCGCTCTTTTGGAGTTCCGCTGTTTATTATCCATGCTACACCATGTCAGATTGTCAATAATCTAATAAATCCTGAGAATATAATTTGTCCGAAATCGAATTTTCAAGAGCGTTGTGTGTTCAGATACAGTGTTTCCGCGCCTATCGATGCGTACAGCTGTGATGTTAATACTTATCTTTTTATTTTTTTTTTATCTCAGGCCGAAGCAACAGTCTGTGGTATCAATCCAGCGCGGAGCCTAGCGCCGGCAATCTTCCACAATGCTTGGTCCAGCCACTGGGTAATGTTCGAAATGGAATCGCTAATGGCAATGAAGTTCAACACTTTTCTTATCTTTGTAATCCGAACACACTGATGCTGTTCTACAGTTTTGAAGCAAATGCCCTTTTAAGCTCGAATGTTGATCACTGTTTGATAACGGAATACTTTGGGGCCCCACTCGGTTTCTGATATCAGAAAATCAATGGGCTAAATGTCATTTTTTGATATTAGAACTAAGAAAATTATGTTCGATATAAAAAGACATTGATTTTCTATTTTTCTAGCTTATTTTTATCCGATAAAAACTTTAAAAATCAGATGTCAAAGTACTGGTGAAGTTTAAGTGCTAAGATAAGTTAGCAAACAAAGAGAAACGGATAGTGGCCTTCTGACATAAACCTTCTCCAATTTCTTTTTACAGATATTTTGGATAGGACCTTTTCTTGGTGGTATCGTCGGTGCATTTACATTCGAATACACTCGGGACTGTTCGATAGAGCTGAGAGATCCCCAGACTGGGACGGCCCACCAACTGGTGTACAGTCTCCACAACAAAGAGGACGTAGCCAGCAGTGTTTCACTCAACACCGAGGTGCCAGTGGAACAGAACGAAATCATAGACGAACTCTAGAAAATAAAAAACTCGACTAAATAATTGAACAATAGAAAAAGGCGATATAATTGACGCCGAGAGCGATAATGATCAATGACAGATAAAAAGAATTAGAAAAAAAAATCCAAGAAATACAATTCAGCATGACTTTGATAAGAATACAGGCCATGACTGTTTTAGCACTGAGGTACATGTAGATACAGGAGCGATTAACTGTTAATAAATGTTTTGTTTTTCTTTTCTCTGTAGATCTTTCGTATTTTCGTATTCTTTTTACAATATATCTAATATCTACAGTAAATTTGTATCTTGTTCTTTATGAATTAAGTTTAATGTCAAGTCAAAGTTCAATGCCGAACATGCAATGGTCGATATCAGGCACGATTGAGTCGATATCAGGCACAAGTCAATATCAGGCACGAGTCGATATCAAGCACGAGTTGATATCAGGCACGAGTAGATATCAAACACAAGTTGATATCAAGCATGAGTCGATATCAAGCACGAGTCGATATCAACACAAGTAAGTTGATATCAGACAGGAGTTGATATCAGGAACAAGTCGATATCAAACACAGTTTGATATCTGGGACGTGTTGATATCAGACACGAATCGATATCTGGCACGAGACTTTATATCAGGCACGAGTTGATATCAGGCATTATTCGATATCAAACACAATGTGATCAGACAGGAGTCAATATCAGGCACTAGTTGATGTCTCACAGGGCCACTGTTTTACGTTAATGTTAACGGTAACCTCCCCCCCCCCCCCCCCCAAAAAAAAATATATATATATATATAAATATATTGAAGGTTTTTTTTAAAACTTATACTTATATACTCAAAATATAAACATTATAATCCTGAATGAAAGATTGTTGGTTTTTATATAGCAAAGGATATTTTTTCTTTTGAATAGGTCACGCTATGGAACGAAGTTGTCTTGTTGCTGTAGTATTACATGTATCTGAGCAAGATACGATGAAACTTAATACATGTATCTGACAAAACTCATTACTGGAGACACATCCAGAAATAAAACCTTTCCGAATAAGTGAGCTATGGACCGTTCAGAGACCATACTCATACAAATACGTAACTGATTTTCTTGACGTTACTATGCACGATAACCCGCCATTAATCATCCAAGAGACACAATAAATCGTAATCATTACGACGTTTATAGTCACGCCAGATTAACGTCAGACCAACAACATTTGGTAGAGTATTGTATCCTAGAAATAAATACGAATGATATGTCTAGCCAGCAGAATGATTAATACAATAAATTGAATGATAGAATTATAAAGAAATGTAAAGTGGGCTCCAATGAAGATTGTTCAGTCCATTCTTTTAATGTCGTTGACGTGTTGCAAGGTAAATAATTTGAATATACCAAAAACCAGACCACCAACCCATGGATATCATGTATACATAATATTTTTAACACAACAGGAATGAGTAATATTTGGATTGATCAAAATATGTGCAGTATCAAATGGACAAGTGCTTTAATTAATCAAAATCTTAAAGACCAGTTTCTATAAAAATGGAACAGTGATATAATATCAACAACTCCAGTAAAGGAATCACTTACAGAATTTTTAAAATAAAGTTTGAATATGAAGAATATTTAAATGCAATGCCTAGAAAATTTTGAAATATTCTTGGGAAATTTAAAACAAGCAATCACTGTCTCCCTTTAGAGGTTGGTCGCTGGAATGATTTAACGTCACGAAAGAGTTTGCAATTTGTGTAATAATAATCAAATTCGGGACGAGCTTCATTACCTGTTAGAATATCTCGTATTATCTTCAATTTGGAAAGATTTATAGCAAGAAAGTATTATGTCCAACCGAATCATCTAAAGTTCTGTAATTTATTGTCGAATACCAACTCTATATATAATAAAAAAAAACTGTGTATCTTCATGACTAAAATTTATGAGATCTGTTCTCCACAAGCAAAATGATCCAGCTCTACTAATCCAGACTGTTAGTATATATGTAAATATTATTATATGTACTGCACCTTTTGTACCATTTAACCATTTTGTATATGGTTTCGAGAGAATAAATGAATTGAATTGAAACTGAACATGAACACGAACAGATACATGTATCTGCCAGTACCAGCACCTTTCAATTATGTACAAAGAATTTACTACAATAACAGCAAAATCTGGTGACCATGGAAAAAGTCCATAGGCCAGCTGCATAACATAACAAAATGCAGAGAAATATCAGAAGAGAAATATCAAAGGAACAATATGTTCTATCTACTGATCATTCAATAGTACATTGCTTTGGTTGTTGTTTGGTTTTAAAATATCGGATACTACCGGTATATCATTACCGAAAAAAATACAGGTTTTGAAATATATTCTCTAATATCCGCAACCGTTCAATTCCGTATGAAACTAAAACAGAAGCATTTTATTGTTGGAATGACCTATTCATTCAAATTATGCAACCAAACACTCACAATTTACTTGTGTATTTTTTTCTTGCAAATACCATGAGAAGCTCACCAAAAGATTAAAGACATGTATAGCCAAAGCTGACTTGATTTTGGATCGGGTTTTTAGATTTTTTTTTCCCTCTAATGGCAGAAGCCTAACAGTAATACGCAGAAAACGTAGTCCCTTAATTGTTCGCTATAAACACATCATGTCGAACAAAAGAGCAATAATGTTTGTTAATTACAGAAACTTTCCTTCAAAGGTCCAAATTATCCGAAGGAATTCAGCTGCTTAAGCTTCATTTGACGATCTTATTCAGAAAATGTTGCTGCGAGAAAATCTAATTTGTGAGAAGATCTAGTGGGCACACCGCGAGGATAACCGCTAAGCATAGGTTTGTGAAACTATTGATTGATTGAAATGTTTGATGTAATGAAAAGATAAAATAAAGAAATTGGATTGTTTTTAACATTATTCCAGACTTTTTTTTGTAGTCGGTTTCATATCAAGGTCGTTTGGTTTGTTTGGCCATAAAGCTATCTTGAAAAAAAATCCCCTGAAATTTCAATATTTAGGTTCCATTTGGGTTCATGTTCAAAGTACGATGTATATTGGTTTTTTAAGAGGGCTGGATGGTGGCCATTTTAAAACTATATCAACCTGGTATTTCTTTTAGAAGAAGGGGATTGCTTTAAAAGCTCAAATATTAGTAATTTTTCGTTACTAAATAATATAATACGTAGTTTATAGCTTAGTGAATCATATCTTAAATAATAAGGTAGGTCTCAGGGTAATTTGTCGACCATTCAGCCTCATTTCTAAAAATACTTAATCTAGACGGAGATCTCAGGGTTGCTTGCAATGATACCCAAATTCATGTTATAAATCTTAAGACACCAGCTTTAGGGACCATACAATATCTATCACCAGGGTATGATTTACCAATAATGTTTGTAAAAGAATACATTTCGTTAATAACCCCTGAATTAAATCATAATAAAAAATGTTGCTGTTGTTTAAAAATACCCACACACAGCACACACCATTGAATAGATACAATCTGTAATACATGGGACCAATACTATTTTCATTCGTATTGTCATATTTTACAAAGAACTTATGTGATATCTCTCTCTCTCTCTCTCTCTCTCTCTCTCTCTCTCTTAAATGTTGTATTTCCTCAATTTACAATTTTATGTTTCCTCTGTCAAAATCTCCACATTCTTTAAAATAATACACAGGGAAAATGTGATACAAATGATGTTTTATGCAGATCTCATAAAAGTAAATTTCCTACATTGAATACCCTATTGATTTCCTACGTTAATCGATGAATATATTCTCACGAGAAATATAAATCAAGTTCCGTACAAACAACTATGCAACGTACGGAACGAAGGATGAACGTAGATTGAAAAACCAAATTACCTCAAAGCTGGACGATATCGTATAAACTTATGACATATTTAATATATTTACAATATTAACTTGAAATATCTCAAAGGAAATGTAAATTAAACATTTTACTGGACAAAAAAGTCCTAAGTATTTTATTCATCAATAAAATCTACAGGTTTTGTAAGGGGCATAATGTAAATCGTAGCTGCAGGTCTGTAGCTCCCGGTCTGAAAAAAAATTCGGATGGACGACCTGGAGCTACAGTGCCTCCCATATTAAAAAAAAAAAAACTTCAATTAACGGCGCACATAAAATTGCGCTAGTTTTGGACTGATTAACCTTATTTTCACACAAATTCTGTGAAAAAAATTAGTACCATTAAATTCTTCTTCAGTCACTTGACTATGCCTCAAACTTTCTCTTAAACACGCTAACCGACCTCGGAAATTGGATTACGTTAAATTCACGTCGAGATCGAGAGTTGCCATTTTTACATGCACAAACTGCACCACTTCACTTTACGGGGCTGGTGATGGTTTTTGAAAGAATATCAGAGGCAAGTAAGTGATATCTGTAGTAAAATGTCCGAGAGGTTTTTTTGAATTAAATGTTTGTATAGAATGTGATCGGAAATAAGGTTAATCAGTTCAAAACTGAGTATTTTTTTTGTGCGCCGTAAATTGCAGTGTTTACTAGGGGAGGCACTGAAGCTCCCAGGTCGTCCATCCGAATTTTTTCAGATCGGGAGCTACAGACCTGCAGTTAGGTAAACCGATGAGTACGTATTGCAAGAATACAGATTTGAGCATTTGAACCATTTTAATCAAAAGAAATTCGTGTATTGTTCAATTTCGTTACATATGATTCTCATATGTATTGCCTTTCATATGAAAATCATATGAGAATCATATGATTATCATATGATAATCATATGTATATCGAATCATATGAGTACCATATGTGGCAGATCATATGTGTGAGAATCAAATGAACAAACATGTGGATAATATGAAGCAATATACATGATTCACATATGATGTCCTTTTTATGATCACATTTGATTCACATATATAAGTTGCAAACTGAAATATTTTTTTAAATTCAAAATGGAGACAATATTAAAAAAAGATTCAAATAAAATTTTATTCTAATGATAAAGCATGGATATATGTGATTTTGCGGTCGCTGGTTCAATACCTCCAGGTTGTTATGCAAGATATTGGGAAAGGGTGCTATACTTTCTTACTGCTATGTTAATCTCTATAGACAGAAGAATAACTTTAACCTTCATCCATGAATATTTACATCTACTCACTGAGTATTTTATCCCTTATTTCTCTGGAATTCCGACCGTGTTTATATAGTCACCGATAAAGCCGAATAACATTCTATAACCAGTTTGAACTTAATCAATATGTTCACCTATGAATATTCAATTTTCCTTTTTACATACATGTACCCTTTGAAACTTACATTCAAATACATTATATACAAGTAGTAGTATTCATTTCATAAAATGACGTTTTCTAAATGTGTAAAAATTATTGTTACCGTGGTGAAATAGTGTCTGATTTTATTTTACTATAGTTTTATTTTATACTTTTTTACTAGGCTTATTTTATACTATTTTATTATATTATATATACATGATATATACTACATGTGTATGTGGATTATTTTTTAACGATCAAAACTTTTAAAGCTACAATGAACGCACGGACTGCATGGATTCCGCTGTGCCGAGTGTGCATTTCATATATGGAAGAATTGCCATATTGCGAGAAAAACTTTTTTATCGTCCTAGGCCATTATTGCTTCACGGTTTTATGTTGAATTCTAGAATCTTTACGTGACGTTAACTTTGCACATAAAGGAAACATGATCAACACTAGGAATTCAAGTTACTGAATCTATATTGCGCCGGAAGCTTATTAAAATGCAGCGGTATTTTTAAGGAAAATACCCCGAGTATTACGAATACATAAAGTCATATTGCAGATCTTATTTGACAAATAAAATATGACAGAAAGGACACTCGAATAACCTTGACACAATTTTGACACAACTGAATTCGCCTTTTAGAGAAACGTCAAAAATTGAGAAGGACAATTCGATATACATCTACATGTACTGTAATTGTACACGCATGATCAATTAAAGTTTCTTTACAAATCTCGTAGTTATATCACAGAAAACGTAGTGATACATACACAAACGAATTTATGCATTTTTTTTCTTCAAAACTCATTCATAAAAATGTTATACGTTACAAAACCCAACGCCATTTCCATGGTAAATATTATAGAATGGGTCACAATTAAAAGTAGGGTTTTCTTTTATGGACAACTGTGTTTTAGCTTGGTCGGAAGGTACACGTTTGTCAGAAAGGATGTTGATATAGAATCGAGGCTCTCGATTTCAGCCTTTTTGCCCAAATCCAACAGAACGTTCAGTTCTTTATACAGCAACTGTGACTTGGAAATATAAGGCCGAGCCAAAATATCTGATATTTTGTTTTTATCTGATATCTTTAGGTCTATGAGACTTTCCTCTTTGAGGCGTAGTCGTTGTATGTCGCTTGGTAGAACGCCGAGCCATTCCAAGCCGGGAACCGTCAGCATGGGGGCCTCAAAGGACAGGGAACGGGAGCCGTACTTATACACGGTCATAATCTCTATTCCGTACGGATCAGCGTCCACGATGATGTAAAATTTAGGGGAAAACTCCCTCCACAATCGATTCAGAAGCATCCTGGTGTTCATGTCTGGAAAACCTTTGCCCGTTATTACTATACATGGATGCATGCGTTCGCAAAACCCGTCACTCAGTAACCTTTGAAATATGGCATCTTTTTCTACGACTAACACAAACTCAGCGTCCGTTTGGACATGTTCCATACCCTCTATGTGGCTCGGTACTTGGATTCCGGCTTTGGTCTGGCTACAATCAACATAATTCCCGTCGACGTCGTGGAAAGACAAGTTACCTGCAATGCATCCTTTAGATGAAGCAAGCACGTGCAAACGCCATCTTGGTACCTGTATCATACAGGACACATTTTCTAGCGCTTCGTCTAATGCCGTCTGGTTTCCAAACAGAGAAGTGTCTTGATAGTAAAGATCACGTTTAGTGCTGAAACTACCAGTCTGGATTAGACGGTAAATCATCGATAGCAATTTCATCATTAACGTAAACTTCTTAATAGATTGCTTGGAGTCAAAACGTACTGACGTCATCTTCATGGCGTCATTGACACAAAGACCGACGTTTTCATCGTAAGAGATGTTAAGCCAGGTGGATCGGTTAAAATGACTTAAAATCGGTGGTTTATTATCGTTTATTTGCTGGATGACCGACAATATAACTTCGTCAATTCTGGACAGAATAGCACCTTTGTCGATGTCAAATTTCAGAGACGCCATCTGAAATTACAATGAAAAGTTACATTTTCCAAGTTTTAAAAATGTCGCATTTCTTTAGTAAGCATTAATTGTATAAAAAAAGAAACGAAAACATGTGGTCGTTGGTCTGCTGAAGTCAAGAAATGTTTGGAGTGAGATACCCCCCGCCTCTCTCTCTCTCTCTCTCTCTCTCTCTCTCTCTCTCTCTCTCTCTCTCTCTCTCTCTCTCTCTCTCTCTCTCTCAATGTGAACTATAATAGAGCTAGACCTACCTCAAACCATATGTTTTGCCCAAACTCTACAAACGTCTGCTAAAAAAAAGGAATTTATACATCGGAAGTTACTCTAACGTCATAAAAAAGAAATGAAAAAGGTAGGAATATGTTTTCCGTAAAACAGATTTCTAATATGTAAACGGTGTGACCGTTGGGCCTAGCGCAGATGCAGCACAGTGCAGTATAATTTTCTTGTAGAACAAAATTTATTTGTAACGCACACAGGAGGACCCGCTTATCTACTCATATCATATGCCAGAGTTAAGTTAAACGTCGAGTGCTCAGTCTTCATTATGACGTCATGTTTTATATGTAAAACGTAAAAGTTTTGTCTTCGGAAATAGCCGAAGAAAAGTTCTTGATTCCGAGAATTTTTTCTTTTTTCTTTCAATGCTTATAATATGTTTTACGGTGTGACCGTTGGGGCGAGTGCAGAAGGAACTACACATCTCTCATCATTGTTAAATGCAACCCTTGGACTGACTTGCCCCAACCTAAAACTTTGGCTTTCTCTCGAAAACTTTTACCCCTGCAAGAAACCCGAAGTTATCAAAAATTTATTCCAATTGTCCCGCCCTAGGCTAATATACTTAAACAAACTACACTAAGATTAATTAACGTAAAACAGACTTATTAAAATATTTTGATAAATACGAAGCCATTTGTTTTTTTATGCAAATACAATAATGAATTATCATTCTTTACTTTTTAATATAATCAATAAAATCAATAAACAATAAATTGCTTGTCTGTGTTATTTCTCATCTTGTTCCTTGTTGTTAACTGAGTTTTAATTATTTTCCTCTGTAACATCAATTTTGTTTTTATTTTTTGTTTTTTATTTTTGTGTGCTATATATGCGTAGAAGACATGTGTCCTCCCCCTTTTTTAGTGTGCGAGATCCCACTATATAAAGGTTTATCCATATATGCAACTGACAAATTATATATATTTATCAGTTTATTTTTTTTTCTTCTCTTTTTTGTTTTATTTATTTATTACAAAATGATGTGGCTGCAAGTATTTCTAATAATTATACTTTTTAAAATATTTTTTGTCACCTACCTAACGTATGCATATATACGATTTGATCAATCTGACAGTAAATTATGCATATGGAACTTGCAAGTGCATTTTACTAAGCGAAAAAAAATATATATATCAAAACAAAACTAATCAGCCGAAGAGTCGCCGTTAACACTGATACTGAGTACTTACTACACGTTACACCCAGTACAGATGCTTGATCCACCTCTAAATTTATCACGGGAAATTATTATAGCGCGAGATCATTATGACGTCATACTTGACTTTCTTATGCTCTCGAAAGTTCTCGTAAATTGTCGGATAAATTCGGGTAAGGAAATGACGTCATTTGTTAGCAAAGTTCAGATAAGTACAGTTTTTATTACGTAAGAATATGTGTTGTTTACTTTCGTGTTTTTAAGGGATTGTTTATTGTTAAATGAAATAGATGTATGCGATTTAGAGGTAAGAATTTTCCTTAGAAACGCTTCCTGTTCCACCATGTTGCTATGCACCGCAAAGGATTATTGGGATACGTAGAACGTTTTCACGCGGGTCCACAAAAATTTCTCCGAACAATGTGCAGATTTCAACTCGAATTTCCTCCGTTCGTACACGTTGTCTATGGAGCTCGCTACGCGAGCGGCGCTTCGCACCGCTCGCTGCGCTCGCTATAATTTTCCCAAGTTGATGATTTTTTTTCTTCTTTATTCAGTCTCTAAAAAAAATCGGTTTCTTGATGTTAATGATTTTATTTTCCATGTAATAATTTGATAAGACATACGTGAAACTAGTCGTATTTCTTGATTATAGCACTGTTAAAAGTTTTATAGTTTGCTCAGTCAATTATTTTCATATAAATTACTTTCAATTAAACATCGGAAAGTTTTTGATCGAGTTTCGGGGCAAAAACATCGACAAGCGGCAGTCATACAATGATCGAATTAACTTTTGTTTAAGAAAATGGCGGCCAATATGCGCCCAGAAAGAAAATTTTTTGGCCCTTAGTACCCCTGATTCAGCTTTTAATTTTTTACTGATTTTCTTATATATACGTGTTACCATTAAGCCTCGCTTCGCGAGGCGGGCTTCGCCTCTCGCTGCGCCCGGTATTATTATACCGACCCCTATGCCTTTGGCCTATATGACAGAGCTTAGAAAACCGCCTTGAATTTACATAGGCCTACTAAATGTTAAAATCTGAAAAATGGAGTTGCTCCACATAAAAAGGCGTGTTGAATAGACATTTCTGTATATCATTATATACATGAATAAACTCACATGCCACAGCATTGTCAAATGAATTTATTCTGTTTTCCCTATATATTTCATGGAAAACAAGGCTTTGGTTTTTTATGTCATATTTTGTCGGATTCTGTAGAAATCTATATTCATTAATGCAGACTCATTCAGCATTATTTGACATACACTAAAATAGTTTATTGACAATTTAGAATCTATATTCATTAATGCAGACTCATTCAGCATTATTTGACATACATTAAAATAGTTTATTGACAATTTAGAATAATAAACACAACATTAGAATAATATTTTAAATCCACTTTATACATATGTATAAAAAATCTTACAATGGATTGGTATAATCATTCAATGATTATATTTACATTCCCTAATTGATAAAATCAATTATTTTATTACATAAATGAATTGCAGATCACGGTATGAGTAAAATATATGTATGATTCATTAAACATAAACAGTAAAATGCTTTCGTTTATGTTTCATATGGGCTAGCTAGCTATGAATTGTATGAATTGCAGATCACAGAGGGAGTAAATTAGTAACAGCAAGAACAGCTGTTTTCTAAAACCGTTTTAAACTGGTTATCATCTAGACTGTTGAGATGAGCCTGAAAATATAATCCATGAAAATAACTCTTAAAATTTTGCTTTTTAACAATAGAATTAACTTAAGTGTTAAATAATTGTAAAATATAAAGTTTTAACAACATGTTTGAAATATATTTTTAAACCGATAACATAGAAATCAATGTTTGGGAACTACTTATGTAAATTGCATGTAAATTCATACGCAGTGATTCGGTTGTTGCATTTAGAGGCATTTAAAGATCACACAATTTAATGGAAAAAAACAGTAGAACGTATATATAATGCAAAATCCCCGTAGACTTTCTATTTTGGGTTGTGTATTGAAACCTGAATTGGTAGAGGGGGCGTTTCAAAACAGATAATCTGGACATTTTTCATATTAGTGGAAAAACGTACTTTGAGCACAAAGTATTTATGATTATCGAAATATCAAGCGAAAAGTTGTGGAAGCAAAAGCTCAGGACAGACTATAGCAAGATGTTGAAATCCCATCTGTGTTTGATTCTACAATGCCCACACAATCCAAAAGGCAATTTTTGAGATAACTACAAAAGACAGGGAAACTATTTTGCAATACAAAGAAAAAAGACAATACTATACCCCATCCAAGAACTTAGAAAGAATTTTCCATTCCTTATACCAACGAAAGTTTGTGCTAGTACAGCACTGACAAGGACATATTTACTCGTCCAATTATGGGTCGCACCTACAAAATATCAAGTAACACGTCTTGTCGCACTTAAAATTGCATTCATCTCTTCGGTTGTAAGGTTTGCTCAAAACAATACGTTGGAGAAACAAGTGACATTCGCAGAAGCAACCACCGTTCCACCAAGACCAAAAAAAAAAAAAAAAAATAGTTTAAAGTACGAGTTGTAGTTACCATGGCGTAGTAACCTTCACATATAAGAAGAATCAGCTGTTCCTTTTGTAAAATGCTTTCGTAGGTGTTTTATACGGGCTAACTAGTAAGTTAGCTAGCATTGCATAAAACAAGACTTTTTCTGCAATGTGTTAGCTACCTTTACACCCGTATGAAACATCATAAGAAAGCATTTTATTGTTTGATCTTTGTTTAATTTATATTTATTTTTTTTTTTACTTTATGTTTGTCCTCGAAGTTTTTCTATTGGTTTTCTCTAGAACTATTCTCGATTTTTTTTGTTCGAAACGATAATTATAGTTTTATCCTGCAAAACAGGTACCTTTTGCCTCAACTGCAAATGGGGTGCGCTACGGCCGTGGTATCGAATCCTATAAATATACATTATCCTGACCACATGCATGTCCATTCTTTTAGATATTTTACAGTTATTTTGGAAAAACGTCATACATTATATAACATAGTGCAACGACTTTAGGGTCACCGCAGTACCCCATTATTAATTCATAATTTAAACATATTGGCAAAACTTCGATAAAAACCCTTTCGATAGATTATTAATTTGTTAAAGTACTTCATTTTAAACGATGTGAAAGCTTTACACATACAAACAAAAAATGTAAATAAAATAAAATGAAATGAAAAAAGAAAAATACTCCGTCTTTTTAACGTCATACACTCAATATTTTATCTGACTAAGCGGTTGTAACATTAAAAGTTCAAAATTTATCAATTTAAAAGTAACTATAACATTTTCTTGTAGCTGATTTATCAAAACGCATACAATGTATTTGGGTCTATTTTAGCAGTGCTATGTATAACACATTTATCATTACAAAAGTAAATTGATATACATTTACACTTCTCTCTGAAACACTGTTCAATTTTTCATATAAAGGGATCGAAACTTTAGAAACGTAAATCATCTTTATTGTCGATCAGTACGTTGCATAGACATGGAAAAAAAAACCCAAAACACCAAACAAAACCCACATCCATTCTTACGTACATCTTCACTAAGTTACAATTTTCAATTGTTGATGATTGAGTACAAAGTCCATAACACTTTACAAATTAAAAATAGAAAATTCGTGAAAGACAAACATTTGTATAATATAGATAAGGATAAACTTTTTGAAAGTCTGACGTCAGTCCGCCCACGCGGGCCTCTCAATGTAGCCGAGTTTCGACCAATCAGAAATAATACACGTAACATCAATAGTATTAGATAAGAAAGTGTACAGGACTGTATGTATATCAAGATACCGATAAGCAATTATGTATTACATAATTGCTTATCGGTATCTAAATACACGTAATCATTTAATGAATTCATTGCTTAATAATGCGTTCGGTGAATTTATAATAAGCGTAAAAATTGATTAAAACTGATTAAATCGTGATTCGGTTTCGCCAGTAGATGTGCATGTATTAAAAAATATTTGAATTTCTTAAAAACAAAAAAAAATAGCAGAGAAAACTAGATGAAATACACTGTATTTGTATTATATTTACATACCAATCTGTCTTTTGTACATATTAACATTACTGGATCTGCCTATTCTAATAACTTATAGGTGGTGCTATGTAATATATTTCACAAATGATTGTCTTTATTTTCTTAGCAACAAAGTCAGATATAGCTTGCATTTAAAATAGTTTCCTAAATTTTAAAACCCTTAAAATACACTTGAGCCGTTAGAGTGATATAAGTGATAGCTCCAGTCTATGATTGTTCGACGGTATCTATGACTCTATAATTGAATTGTTTATCTGATATTAAATTTAAAATATTTCCTTCCTTAAATTAAGTTGTCGCTTGCTTCCCGATTATTATTTGATTTCATAAAATAAAGTTACACGTTGAATGATTTTTGATAATGATAAAGTTTAAAATGTTAAGCCGGAATTCATGGAAATAAGATAACGTTTGACAATGTGTTTTGATCAGAATACTCCGTAGGCCTTATAACACAATCATTTTTTTTTCTTGTAGTGTGGTTAAGGTCACTTTTAATGTCAATGGTAGATGTATGACTCTTTGTTGCGAGTCAATCCTAGAAGACGGCTAGGTTTCTCCTTGTAGAAGATATTTCCGAGTAGATGTTGGCATTCTCAGCCGCATAAGTCACGTGATCGTCGAACTCACTCGATATTCTAGTATCATTTTGTTGAACCAAATAATTCAACTTCTTAAGGTCATTTCTGCAATTTACAATGCAGGTATATGATAGTTCAAAATATGATTACATGTTTGTAGCTATGATAGATATTTGATTAATTTTGAAAAGCCTATCACATTTTTTAATCAACAAATTCTGGAAAATAAAAAAAAAAAAGAAAAAAAAAAAAGAAGATGAGACGCTCAATTTTACCTTCTTTGCATGACGTAGATTCCGGCCATTAAAACAGAGGCCAAACCAAACCCGACACCAGCAGAACTAAAAGACGAGAGTTAAAAATCTGAAAATATAAAGAAAACTAGACGCGACTTGTTGCAAGCAACGAGAGGTCTTCCGTTTGAATACACTATACGCTATCGGGATACTTGTTCTTTTCTATTATTTCTCAACAATTCTTCAAATTCCATTTAACCCTCTCTAAGGATTTGTATTTATGCGAATTTCTAACTCACATGTTGATTTCTTTTGATTAAAACACTTAAGGCCGGGTAACATTAACTGGCAAGATTGGAAATATACAATTTCATATTTCATTTCGTCAATTTCACCTGTTACAGTCAAAACATTTGATATGGACGGGAAAAAATTGACGCGGACGTCTGAGAAAACGTTGGACTGAAACTGTAGTTATAGGAAGCATATTTTCAATCCACCAATCTCTGAAAATTTGAAAGTTCTCTCTTAAATACTTTTAGAGAAAAATTGTGAACAAGCAAAAACATAAAATCTTTAATACCTCGGGACCGGTACCGGAAGTGAAGACCAAAAAAAAAAGACGTGTAATTTTCTTACAAATTTTGTCATGAATAAGTTCTGAAAGTTTCATCAAAATCGACTGAAGCGTTTTTGAGAAAACGTGACAGAAAAAAAAATTAATAATAACTAGACGCGATCTCGATGCGAGCAACGAGAGGTATTCCGTTTAAATACACCTTACGCTATCGGGATACTTGTTCTTTTCTATCTATAAGACCGCGGAACATTATTTGGCAAGATTGGAAATATATAGCTTACGTCAATTTCTCTGTGACGACCGGAAGTTGGGCCGGATGAAACAAAATAACACATGTACATATATATGTCTATCATTCAACAAAGTTTGGTTGTTTAAGTCTATACCATTTTTGAGATCTTATGGAGACAAGGATTTTTGTCTCGGGACAGGAAGCGGGCAAACGGTAGTGCTCAATGAAAATTAAAGTTAGTATTTATTGAATACTTTTCCATCATGCATTATTATTTATAAAGTTAGCTAAAACTGTCAAAGAAAATCATTTAAACTTATAAACAGCTTGATTTGTTTGAACCCTTTCAGTGAGGACCGGAGGTGACGGTCGATAAAATGAAACCCGTTAAACACATATTCAATTGAATGTCTATCGTCTATGTAAGTTTCGTGTCTTAATCACTTACAGTTTCTGTACAAAATTAGTTTTAAAAAAGCTACCGGGGAACATTAACTGGCAAGATTGGAAATATAAAACTTACGTCAAATTTCACCTGTTACATTCAAAACATTTGATATGGACGGGAACAAACTGACGCGGATGTCTGAGAAAACGTTGGATTGAAACTGTAGTTATAGGAGGTTAAGTGTATTTTCAATCCAACTCAGCGTTCCTAACTTGCTACGCGATCGAAACACATTTTATTTAGTATCAGAAAAGCGATAGAAAAAAAATTATTTCATCAATAAGTATAAAATCAGCAAATATGAGAAGACCCCAATTCGGGAGAGATTATACGCAAGGCAAAGCATTGTCCGATGACTTCAGAGAATCAGTCGCTACTGATACACTTCCTGTAGCTACAGTTTCAATCCAATGTTTTCTCAGAAGCCCGCGTCAATTTGTTCCCGCCCATTTCAAATGTTTTGACTGTAACAGGTGAAATTGGCGTAAGCTGTATATTTCCAATTCTGCCAGTTAATGTTCCGCGGTCTTAATAATACATTGTAAAATGCCGGGTTTCAATTTTATATAACAACACCTACGCCAGTATACATTATGAATTTTGAACACAACCAGTGACATATTAAGCGGCGTATTTAATTTCAGCAAAAAGTAAAAGGATCGAAATCAAGGAAGGTTTAATAGGCGTAGCTGTTTTCTTAAAACATCGTTAATTTATGGATTTACTCTTTACTTCTAAATGTTTTAGACATAAGATATATAAAATGCCATACGCTATAAACTACATTTGTTGAGAGAGAGAGAGAGAGAGAGAGAGAGAGAGAGAGAGAGAGAGAGAGAGAGAGAGAGAGAGAGAGATGAATTAATCAGAAATCGATTTGATAAAGAAATTGATTATCTTTTAATCTGCTTCTTTTTTCTTTTTGTCTCAAGTTTATCTTTGCCGACTAACACTGTATGATAAAAAAACTGCTAAGTTGGCAAATAAAATAACCTACATCTTACAAATGTACAGACCCTGAAACGCACAACTACACCAGTTGTACGTTTCTCGCACGCTTCTCACACGCTATACAGTTTGTACGATACGATACGTTTCTCGCACGGTACGGTACGCTTCTTGTACGATACGATACGTTTCTCACACGGTACGGTACGTTTTTCATACGATACGATACGCTTCTTGTACGATACGATACGTTTTTTGTACGATACGATACGTTTTCTATACGCTTTCCATTAGGTCTGTACAGTTACTGTGCGATATGATTCTAACAATCGCTGATCATTTAGTTTTTTAAAACATCTAATTCACAATAATTTCAAAGTATTTCATTAGTTTTTTAGATTATCACAAGTTTAAATAAATATATTGTTATTGCCAAATAAAATATGGAACTTTTTAAACAATGGCCTCATAGGCAAATACTCGCCCGATAACGTACCTGTTTGCAAGGACGGACTAATTACACCAAATGGTATTTACCTGTAAAGGCCGTGAATAAAAAAGGCTACCAAGATTAATTAATTCAAATACACAGGAAATGTCTCAATCCAATATATATACTTTTATTACATGTATTAAATATATCTACTTTCCTAGAGGACTTAAGCGCACACGGCAACATGTCATAAAACATTTACCGCTATCGTTTTCGAAAATTTAAAACTTAAAACCTATAAAGTCCATACTGCACATGAAAATATTACATTAAAATTATTTTTTTAAACGAATCATTTTAATGCCGATTTTCTCGAAAACTGTATTTTAATTTCAAATACCAATTAGTACTTTTTTTCTTTCTTTTTTTTTAGGAGGAAGGGATAGACAATTAAAAACTACATTAAAAATCTCTGTATCACTTTACTCTGGTAGGATTTCGTCTTTAAACCGCATCTATATTTTTTTTTAGAATTAAAACGCAAACAATACAAGATTAGAATTCTGAAAAAAAGAGGAATAAAGAGCCATGTGCTATGTACAATCATGTACTGTTTAAAAACGATTTCTGTTAAGTCACATGAGCCGGGAAAAGGAACATTACATTGTATGATATCAAATTAAATTACATGGTACATCCTAGCGGGTTTATCCATTGCTGAATTAATCATTTCTACAAAAGTTTAATCGAGGTTAACAACATGTACCACGTACTCTCTCTCTCTCCCTCTCTCTCTCTCTCTCTGAATTTTTTTTGTAAAGTAAATAAACATCTTACTAACAACTACCCCCCACTTTTTTAAAGAAAGAAATTTAGAAACACGATTAAGTCTGATTTAACGCAGTATATTTTCATCTACCGGGCATTTTTTCTACTATTTCTTGCATGTATTTTTCTGCACTGATGCTACCTAGGTACCAGCATGAATCTCCAAAGAAAGCATTTTATTGTTTAATTAAACTGTCAGCGATTCTTAATAATTATTTAAAGTTTATAAAATAGCCGTAGAGTATTAATTTGTGTTTTTACATATACATATATCATCACTGCATGTAAATCTTACGGGGTAGAAGATCCCCGCTAATTGGTAATCTATGGCGCATTTATTACTCAGTGTATAATATATGTACATGTATCTAAAAATATTATGTTCGTTAAATTGGTCCAAAAAGAGCAGTCTTCATCAACAGAGATTATGCAACCTACAAACAGCAGTATACACACTTAGCTACACAGCAGTATACACACGCGCCGCTGGGATTGTAGGGTGCTCGCGGCAAGGTATGAAAATCGGGAACTTGAGTACATTATACTTAACCTGAAAAGTTGGTTTCTTTAAAAAAAACCAGACAATTAAATGAAAGAAAATCAAGACATTTTCCTGTTTGCATTTTTTTAATTGTTAGAAGAGAAATTTCGGCTCATACGTGTCCAAGTTGAAAAATAATATATATCTGTAAAGCACATTCTGTGGTCAAATTAATTTATCATTTTGATATTTATAAAAAAAAAACCAAAAAAAAGAGAAAGAAAACAAAACAAAACAAAACTGTAGAATTAAATCATCCAGCCATTTTGGGGTTTCCCCCCCGGAATACTTGTTATTCGTTACATACCGGGAAGTAAAATTCTCATAAAAAAGTTATAAGTTTCTCGCACGCTTTTCATACGGTTCTTGTACGCTTTGTACGATACGATACGTTTTTCATACGATACGATGCGTTTCTTGCACGGTACGATGCGCTTCTTATACGGTACGGTACGTTTCTCGCACGATACGATACGCTTCTAATACGATACGAAAGTCGCACGCTTCTCATACGCTTTTTAGGTGTAGTAGTGTGTTTCAGGGTCTGTAGTATGATTAATAATCCCCCCTTTTCCCGAATCCACTCGATACCCCAGTGTTATGTCTAAACGACCAGTGTTAAGCAATCGGTTAATAGAATACGAAATTTATGAATTTTGACCTCGATGCTTAATCACTAAACAGATATAATAAATCTCGCTTTTGGGCGAACATTACATGTATGTAAACCTTTGTAAATAATTATAAACTTAAGACAGATTTTAAATGATTAGAATCCCGTTGCACCCTGCCGTAATGATTTTTCTTATCAAAAGTGAAAAATCAGGCTTTTGTTTTAACAGTGTATTTCCCCGATCGGTGATTACAACTGTTTATTTCTAGGCTCAAACACACATGCACGGGTGGTCAGTTTTCACACCCTGTCGCAGTCACCCGGTCGTTTGTATAGTTCCGTGTGTAAACTTCGGGGGGGGGGGGGGGGGGGGGGGTTCTTAATCCAAGACAGACAACAGATATATCTGTAGACATAAACACAGAAGGACAAAGTACACCGTCTATTATAAAAATGACTTTTTAGCATTGACTTCCAATCAGTAAGAAGACAATCATTAAAGAATAAATTTCAAATCATTTAAATCCAAAGACATTATTTCGTAACTAGAAATAAATACAAATAAAATGTTTGGACGCAAAATGTACATTTAGCCTCTAGCCACATTACTGCATGTTACCTGTAGTAGTTCTTATTCAAATACTAAAATATTCGTACGTTAGAGAGAGATAGAGAGAGAGAGAGAGAGAGAGAGAGAGAGAGAGAGAGAGAGAGAGAGTTCGTTTATAGTGTTTTATTGTATTCAGGAAATCAATATATAAACAACATATGTCAATAAACGCATGTATACATGCATGCATATATCTATATATGTGAATAAATACTAAAAACTCCTCCTTTTAAAGTTCTGTAGAATACTTGAATCGTGGGCGCATTGCTAAAAGTTTTATGCATACAGTCATTGAGATGGCGGCATTTCTTTGATGCCGGCAAAGCGACCCGGCGAGCTCTAATGCAGTCGTATTGCAGGGGTGTTGAGTCACGTTATGTCCGCCGTCACGTTATGTCCGCCGTCACGAAATGTCCGCCACTTTTTTTAAAAAATCGTCACATTATGTCCGCCAACACGAAATGTCCGCCACTTTTTTAAAAAAATCGTCACGTTTTGTCCGCCATCTCTAATGTCCGCCATTTTTTCGGAAAAATCATCACGTTATGTCCGCCTTTACAAAAGTTCCTTATATTCCCCCAAAAATCATTACCATATGTCCGCCGCCTTAAAATTTCGGGGAAATTGTATTTCATGCATGTACGTCGCTAAAAATGTCAGCTTGGTTGTTTAAGAAAATGTATGGTCTAATGTCCGCCACCAATGTTGAACACACTACTCTATCGTTTTATTTCTAAATATCATATTTGCTATCCCCTTTTTTAATATTATGTCTGCCTTCATTGATCTGAAAATATTTTAAGAATGAGAATTATATATACACTTTCTTTCGCAATTTACACTGCTCGTATTAAAAAATATACATGTATATACACAATCTCGCAACGTTGAAACATGTGTCCGTCAAAAATTCGGAAAGATCGTATCATGTCCGACGCGAAAATTTATAGCATAATATCTGCAATTAGGAATGCACGTTCAAATCGTTAGTCGGAACATTATGTCCGCCGCCTTATAATTTGAAGAGTTCGTTTAACGCACACGATGTACACGCTAAAAATTGTGAAAAATCGTGACGAAATGTCTGCAAACAGGAATGCATGTTTAAATCGTAAGTCGTAACATTATGTCCCACATTATAAAATGTTCTCCTATTTTCTAAATGTCGTAACATTATGTCCGCCGCCTTAACTTTTGGAGAAATCGCATTATGTCCACGCTAAAAAATGTGAAAAATTATGGCATAATGTCTGCAAACAGGAAGTATGTCGCAATATATTATGTCCGCCTTTAAAAAAATGTTCCCTTATCTTTTTTTTAAAAAGTCGTAACATTCTGTTTACCGTCTTTAAATTTTGAAAAAAAAATCGTCCGCCATCATGAATGTATGATTAAATCGTAAGTCGTTATGTCCGACATTTAAAAGCGTTCTCCTATTTCTAAAATTACGCCGCATTAACTTTTGGAGAAATCGTAAATAATTATGACCACGCTAAAAAACTGTGGCATAGTGTCCGCCGACTGTAATGTATGTCATAACATTATGTTCGCCATTTAAAAATATTCTTTTATTTTCTAAATGGCGTAATATTATGTCCGCCTTTAAATTTTAAAGAGATTATATAATGACCACGCTAAAATTGAAGAATAGAATGGCATAAAATCCGCTAACACGAATGGATGTTTCAATCGTAAGTCGTAACATTATGTCCGCCATTAAAAATTTTTTTTATTTTTTAAAAGTCGTAACATTATGTCCGCCACTTTGAAATTTTGGAGAAATCGTATTATGACCACGCAAAACATTGTTAACATTGTGGCATAATGTCCGGCGACTTGATTGTATGTCGTAACATAATGACCGCAATTTAATAAAGATTCCCTAGTTTCTAAAAGTCGTAACATTATATCCGCCGCCTTTAAATCTTGAAGAAATCGTATTATGCCCACGCTAAATATTGCGGATATTTGTGACAAAATGTCCGCCAACGGGAATGTACATTTAAATAAAAACTAAAGTTATAAGGAATTATAAATGGCAAAATATGATATCACGTCGTACATGGACCTGATGGCTGATATTGGTGGCTTAAATATTATGAAATATATTTTTGTTTTTATTATGTATTTGAGATTTGTGTAACTTAATGGGTATGCCATATTAGGCCGTTGTCACACATGTTTTAAATGCCGTAATGAGGTAGCTTTTCGAGAAATGTGAAAGGCCCTTAAAAGGGCCGTTTATTGTCTACTCCAAGGAGCGACTCTTTACTGTCTTGCTTATGGAAAGCAGGAATATGACAGTCCCAGCATCGTTAAAATGGATTTCGTCAGGTCAGGTAGTGTTTGGGAAACCTGACGTCTATTCTGATGAAGGTTCTGCCAAGGATTTTTTTCATCTTATTGTTGACGGTTCTCCTCTTTGCGTCAAAATCCGAAGAACGGAAATTTCCCCTGGAGACTATCTCCGTGAAGAAAATCTCGGGTTGTCGGGGGGTCAAATCTCTAATTCTGTGGAAGAGGCTTGTCAGACAGTCGATGACAGTAGACGGCTCTGCTCCACTGGAAAGGTCGTTACCCCCCCCCCCCCCCCAAACAAATGACAACGATGTCCGGGCTGTATCGCATCATTTTGGAGATTATGTTTGGGCAGGGCTGGGAGGCTGTCATACCACCAACTCCAAACCACTCTACTTCAAATGGCATGGCAAAGTCTGCAAAATAAGAAGCTCGCTTCACGTATGAGGATCCGAAGATGGCGACTCTCATCGTTAATATAAAAAATGAAATGCAATGTTTCATAGTTATAGCAAACGTGGGGCAATACAAGCGATTGAATAATTATCACCTCACATTTATCTCCTCATAATTGGTGGGTCCAACTGGAAGCCTATTGAGAGAAAATAGGCCATACCACCGTCAATTGACGCTCAATTACTAACGCTGCACACGCGAATATTTACTGTTTGAATTTAAAACCGACAATATAATACCATCTGGCGATTGCTGTTGCGAGGATCTCGATGTAGCCATTTATCCACCGGGAAGAAATTGGTCTCAGTACCTCCCGCAGTTCCATCATTACTCCACTTCCAGGACCCGCCACTCGATTCAACTTGCGAAGAGACCAGTTGTGTCGTACGCCCTCCGGAAACACAAATTTACCTTCCAATAAGGACATAACATTTTCATTTAAGTAAATTTGAGGACAGAAATTATAAAGGGTGCTTAGCAGATGTTCGAAATGTGTTGATACCTTCATTAAAGTTAAAAACATGTTGAAATTGTTATAGATTACAAGTGACAAAATGTTGCGCTGAATAAAAAAAGGTAAATCAGTAAAATGCATTTGGTTTACCGTTTCGGGAAAAATTTGCTTACGTGCCCTGACATAATCACTAGGCGTGAACTTCTTAGGAGCTATTGACCTTAAATGAATTGGTGATAATACCGGAGGTTCCTCGTCAGAATTTGAACTCTTTGCCATATCTGTAATTTGAATTAAAGAAGGCGGATCAATATAAAATGACATATTTAGGCTTGGAGGGGATACCCTGTCATGATCTGTGGAATTGAGATCGTTTCTGTCGGACACTGCTGTAGGGGAGGCTGATGAATCTAACGCTGACAGGGGAGGGGCATCAATGTGTTCCCCTTCTGTGTAACATGGGGCGCTGTCTAGATGGCTGCCTTGAGGGGAAAATGAACTGCCGTCTGTAGATAAATGTAGGTTCAGAACTGAATCTGTCGAATAATTGGTTGGTTGAATAACTTCCTGAAAAGAATGGTTACAAAAATCACTGCTGTTGTCTGTGATATTGTGATTTGAAATTATATTTTTGTTTTGAATACACGTTATATTTACATTTTGAACATTAACTGCACTATTAAAAACATCCGACTGCATGCCTACTATTGGCTCTAATCTAATAAAATGAAACTCGAACTCATGACCCAGATAAATATGCAAAAGATGTTCCCGATTTTGAGGATTGAAAGGTAAAATGTAATTTAAGTCGGACTGGGAGCTCGACACTATACCTATTGCGATGTTAAACGCGTTTGCTATGGCTGTTACGCAGATCGCCCCATTCGGTACCTAATATGCCCTCTAAGTAGGTGTCCCAGTCTAGGTTAGGAACGAACTGAGAGAAGCGGTCGCCGGCTGGTGTTTCGGGATTTTCGGAAAGCCAATTAACCACGACATTTCGGATATCTTGCTGACCAAGATCGGTTTGTAAATGACTTGAGAGCGATTGCGCAACAGAATGAAATAGACAGCTGCCGTCTTTAGGAATGTTTCCAACAGGAACTAAATCGCGTTCAAGCGCATTTCGAACCAAGTCGTCATGGGCTGTATCGGTTATCGAAAGGTTCGGTCCTTTAAGTTGGTTAACTAAGTTTTCGGAAAGATAGAAATCCGATATATGAGGGAAATTATGAGACGGCAGCGAACACGGGATTTTGCTTTTGCGGCAACAAAATGTATTGAGTTTGTGTTTGCAGTTGGGGTCCGATTTTCGCGAGCATTCATCGCTGTTACATTCGCACATGGGATTAAATCTTAGTCGATGACGTTTTTGCCTTTTTAACAGTTCTTCGGAACGCGAAATCGCAGCTATATTTTGAACGTTTATCCAACGCGAAACCCCACTAGAAAACCTGATTTTATAAGAGAACGCGTTGTGTTTGGTAGCGATTACTTTCCCTCTTTCGAAACGGGGTTTAGCTTTATTGTAATTTTTATGCGTTCGAGATTTTACATACACGTCGTCGCCCACGCTATACACACTAACTTGATGTTTTTTGAAATGGTGCTTTAACATAGTTTTTTCGCGTTTGTTCGATGCCAATAAGGCTGCGTTGCAAACAGCTGATTGTTTTTTTTAACTGACTGGAAATGTGATTCGGAACGCTCGGCCCAAGTCGAGTAGATTTACGCACGCGATTAGATTCTCGGCCGTGATACACGTAAAATGGCGACGCCTTTAACGATGAGTGATACTCTTCGTTGCGTAACATCGCGTATTTTGGTAAATCTCGAACCCAATTCGAATCGATTGTTTTAAGTAGGTCGTACTTAATCTTTGATTTCCACGATTTATGCGACGATTCAATTTTACCTTGACTTTGCGGATAATACGGTCTGCTATTGATAATTTGACAACCCAATACCTCGGCCAATTGAGTAACCGTGCCATGAAATTCTCGACCATTATCGCATTGAATAATTTTTGGCGGTCCTTCGCTTTGATAAATGGACTCGAGCGCGTCTGCAATCTCGGTGCTTTCTTTCGAGCGGAGGGGGCGAAGCCATATGTAACGACTGAACACGTCTATAACCGACAAACTGTACTTGTACTCTTGACCGTAATAAAATTCGGTGTATCGCGACATATCAACTAAGTCGATTTGGTGGCGTTCTTGTATCGAACTCGCACGAATAGGTTTCAGAGGAGCTACATTGTCGAATATTGGATTCACGGACTGCTTTTCGGGTAGAGATTTAAGAGACGTCTGAACGTTCCGATGTGTTACGCCGCTGAATACAGATTTTAGACGATGCCGAACTTTTTAGAACCCGCGCCTTTGCTTTCCTCGAACGCTTGTTTTGTCGCGAAACCGATTTCACTCGACCTTAAGACCATTTTACCATCAACCATTAAGCGATTTTCCTCCGCCCCTGTCAATGGGTTGTGGCATTTGGCGATGGTCAATGGATAGGTCTTTTTCCAACGACGAATCATCCTTGCAGCGTTTTTCTCTTCAAGGGTAGCCTTCCTTTCGTTGATGGTCTGTCTTGCTCCTGATATGATGTCTGTGAAGAATAAATATATATTTTAAAATGGCATAATATCAATAAAAATATTGAGTGTAAAGACAGTAGAAAAATATTTAACTTAATTAATCTACTATTTGATGATTTATTAGGAACTTTATCATCTTTTTAACGATTTACAAATGCAACTAAGTTGATCTGCGTAACACCAGAGACATAAATAACTATTTATGTCTCTGGTAACACTAGCTCAATTATCTACAATGACAATATGTTTTAAGATTTTTTTAACATGCAGATAATGCCTGTTTGTGTAAACCAAATATGATGATATGATGAAAATAAGATCGAAACAAGTTTTGACAACGTACAAATTATAAAATAAATCATAACATATAAAACATAGAAATCGTGCCTGATTATTTCATAGGATATACAAATTACATTACAAATTTATTTAATAGTAATAATATCTGGTAATGATATCTATCAAATTCAACATGATAAGAGGATATGAAATTTAAAAATCAAGCGTTAAGTTAAAATTATCTTTTAAAGAAAAGAGGTTGCACTGTTTGATTAGGATTTTTTTCAAACAGACGCAAATTAAGGAAAAACAAATCTGACTTTTAACCCCGATCTTTTAACGAAAAATGAAAAGTTTTATTGATTTTATTTACGGGGCCCATCATTGCCGAGCGAGTTATAGGGCGGAAGCTATGGTCCGAACGTTAACTTTACCGCTTATGGAAATTGCATTAGAAGATTATGACCATATTATCGTGTCTGCAATAATTAGGAAGCGTACCAATGCAACGTTTTAGTAACGATGCAGAATATTTATCAATGCATATTGTTATCGCTTATTGTTCTCTCCTATTTTGTGTAGTCTCATTTTTCGTTTAAGGTGCGTTCAATAGGCGCTCGTTTCCGTTCACAGATCACAAGCGCATAATCACTGTGTAGAAACGGACTAGGGTAACGCATTTTACCTAAGATGGCGTAAGAGAAACTCGCTTCGATTATTTAACATTTAATTACAAATTTGTCGGGGTAGTGTGACGAAATAAATAAATTAATTTACACTATTTCAAGCGTGTAAACGTAACAATTGTAAAACTTTTGCAGAATCTTTTCTTAATGGTAGGACTTGATTTGTCAAACCGACATACGCCGAATGCACCGGTTGACCTTTAGTAACCCAGCTTGTTGCTTCATTTGACCGGAGAAGGTTCACCGGCGTATGTCGATCTCGCCGGTCTGGAAAGACCGGCGTGGAAATCGCTTCTTTTTAAGTATGGCGGAATCTCACGGTTCGGGGATATAATGAGATGAAAAGTGAAGATATTTGTCAGTAAATCAGCATGCTCATTGATTGAATGCATTGATTTAACAAAATTTTGAAATTTTGCAGAAACCACTAAAAAAATCTGGTTTTCCTGGTACTTTTGGTGATATTGCATTACTACATATTAAACAGTTTTTATATTTTGTTTCTATCTATGTCGGAATTCCAGCAAAGCCGATAAAGAAAGTTGTCTTTTGGATTGTTAAATTTACACCAACAGCTGTGACAGTAATACGTTCATCCATTTTTGTTTTACGTCGGTTTACTTCATTTACCAATACAGTTTAACGCCGGTCATATGACCGTCGCATTTCTGCCTACGCCGATATGAGACAAATGAAGTCCGCCCAGTATAGCGAAAAAGCAAGGAATAATTTCGACTCTGATAAGGGTAAAGCAAATTCATGACTATTGTCTATTATTATACATATACATGTACTTAGCATAACCATTGTTTAAAAGCGTACACAAAATTTTATATAAAATCGGACCAAGCAGCTTTAATTATAAAGAAAACGTTACTGCTTTTTTATGGGAATGACGTGAATTATACTGCGAACCGTACGCGCATAATTCACGGGCATGTAACAATTCGTTGTGTTACCCGTTGCCAATTGTGTTGCTAACGCTGAGGGTAATAGAACGGATTATAAACTGCGCCTAAACAAATCGGATTTAAGTATTTAACATAAAAGTATATTAAGTTAAGATGGCTGTTCTATGTATGTGTCATATCCCTGATTAAGAGCGTATATTTAAGCATTAAATGCTTATTTTTGGATGTCGTGAGGATAAGGGGTGTGTGTGTGTGTCACCGACAGCTGTGCCGTAACGGTGACGCGTTGGGCTGTTGGACGTAATGATTTTAGGGTCGTGAGCTCGGCACCCGCTGTCGGCGCTTGTAAGATTTTCGTTGAAAACATTTGCCGTGCTCTATTTCGGAATATAGTATGCTTACACAATATAAACCCATAGTAAAAAAAAATAAAAAAAATTGCGAAAATAGATGAGTAGGGAATATATTGAGACAAACTAACAGGAAGCATAATAACCATCATAATAATCATAAGGTAAAATGTTAGGATATTTTGCTTTGAAATTAAAAGAAAAATCTTGCTTTACTTTATGCATTAATTGTTTGTTTCTTACTGTTTATTATGTTAGATTAAGAATACTTCAACAATTTGAAAATTTATTCCAATCTCCGTAATCTACCGAGATCATTCCGGAAAATCCTGAGGCCTCAGTTTCAATTGTACATCCGATACCTTAAAAAATCTTTAATCGGTGTGACGTTAAACGACAGTAGCACTGATGGTTATCGAAAAAAAGTTTTTTCCAATTTTATAAAATGTTTAAAGCAGTTACAAAGTCAAAATATGTAAAAAATTAAATGTTTAACAAGTAACAAGTAACTTAAACCTAGTTACAAAAAGTTTTACCTTTATCGCAAAAAATCGCCTTATAAACTTTACCCTAGTTTGCAGCAAATCTCTGGCACGCGTTATATCTGTAAATACGTGCAATTTAAGACAGATTTACAAGTGAACATTGAAAACTGACACCGTCCAACTTATACCGCGCAAAAGTTTTTAGAATAAACCATGAAAAAGTGAATACTTATGCGAAAAAATCTGAATCGTGCTTCCCTTTCAACATTTTAGACAAGGGTAAAGTGCGTTACCCTACACAGTGATAATACAGTTCAATAAATGTACATCGTTCTTTAAGGCCCGGTCACAATGCCCAAAAAGTCGTAACGTAATGTCCACCGCCTTATGGAGAAATTGATTTATGACCGCTCTAATAATTATGAAAAAAATTGTGGGTTAATGTCCACCAACTGGAAATTATGTTTCAAGCGTTAGTTGTAACATCATGTCCGATAATACAATCATTTTCCTATTTTTTGAAAGTTGGAACATTGTCTTATGACATCGCTAAAATCTGTGATAAATCATAAGTCGTAACATTATATCCGAAATTAAAAAGTTTTCTTTTTATCTTCTTAAAATAGTAAAATTATGTCTGCAACGTTTCTGATACAATTTATGTCCAACGTGCAAAAAACTGTTTTAAAATAATTTCTACCGACACTAATGTATGTTTAAGTATAAAATTATCATATATATTTGCTATACTCTTGTGTTGTTACATCGTTTAATTTTTCCCCTTTTTTAACTGAACTTGTAATATTTCGTCCGCCGTCATTGAAATTAACCGTATTTTATGAATGAAAACAAATGTCTGCATTTTATAGATGTATATTGTGAGTGATAATGTTTGTCCAATTAAAAAACATAATACAATCGTCATGTACAGTCCAAGTTAATTAAGGAATAAGAAATCATTCTTTGAGTATGTTGAGGTGATAATTTCGGTCGGGGCGTGATCAAATCCAATAAAGCCTACATGGCTTTATGATAGATTTGATCACGCCCCGACCGAAAGTACAGTGTATTTCCTCATAATATTCAAAGAATGATTCCTTATTACTCCTGTTTATATAATTTTCAGCAATTGTACGATAAAATATTTGAATATTAATAAGCAAACTTCACTTGTGTCCCAATTATACGTAATTTGAACTTACTGGACTGTAAAATACAAAATCGATACGTAGAGTTATTACAGGCAAAAACACTAAAAAATATAAATATTCCTATCAGACTGAAAGGGGGGGGGGGGGTTTCGACGCCTATGCATATGTTATCTTCAATAGTATGTTGTGAGTCAGCCCGCGGACTGACTATATAATAACGTTTAAAACTGTTTGGACTGATTATATATCAACGATCAAACAATCACTTACAATCCCCCATGTACGTAGCACAAAGTCATGTATGTGTATGTATATTTATCACATGTTTATCTCAATATGCGGTGGATATCACTCATGGGATAAATTTTTGATATTCCACTGTGTGTTCTTACGCCACGTGACGTCATAATTAAACATTACGTAGGATTAGCCGGTTGAGTGACGTATAATGAAAAGCTAAAAAATAATACTGTTGAATAGTGTTGAGTTGTAAAAGTGAAGCATTTAATGTTGTTTTATTTATTTTTCATGAATTGATAAAGAAATTGTTTGAAAATGAAATGTTTGTTTGTTAAACTTCAAGGAACTTTTTTCCATGCGTAAAGTTGTTGACATCTCGTAGTTAATGTGTTGTGCGGCTCACAATTATAATTTGTACAGAAAAAATTGAGATTAACAAAAAACGTTGTAAAACATGTGATAAAAAGAATCTCTCATGATTTGCGATAGTATATGATTTTTATCCAACTCGTTGTGTGTTTTCTATCCCCTCGCCAAGGCTCGGGGATAGAAAACACACAACTCGTTGGATAAAAATCATATACCATCGCAAATCATGAGAGATCCTATATATCTCGTACATGTACGTCCGACACATAATCTCGTACGTATTACATATTTCTCGTTATTACGACTCATTTTCTCGTAATAAGTTTAAATTAGTGTACGTACGACGTATTATCTTGTTATAAAGACTTAATATTTTGTTATTACAGTGTACGACTTATCATTTTGTACGTATGAATTTTATTTTCGTTATTTGACTTAGTATCTCGTTTATCAGACTGAGTATAGGTATCTCGAACGTACTACATATATAATAATAAATAATAAATAAAATGCTTTCTTTGATGATTCATGCAGGGTTATGAAGGTAGCGATCATTGCAGAAGAAAATTACATAACCCGCTAACGCGGGTTATGTATTTTTTCTGCAATGTCGCCACATTCATGTGCCGCATGAATCACCAAAGAAAGCAATTTATTGTTTAAATAACGACTTTATATTTTGTCACTACAGTGTACGACATCATTTTGCACGCATGACATTTAATTGCGTTATAACGACTTAGTATCCCGTTTATATGATTGAGAATCTCGAGCGTGCGATATATTTTCTCGTTATTTTCTCGTTATAACGACTAGTATCTCATTATTACGAATTGTTATCTCCGTTTCGTTATAACGACTTAATATTTTGTTACTACAGTGTACGACTAATCATTTTGTACGTACGACATATTATATTATCTTACATAACTGTTCGCGTACGTGTAAAATAATTTAATTCAACTTTTTTAACATTTTCAATTTTCTTCTCGTTGTTTATGAAATAATTGTATGAATTTGATGAAACCAAAGGCATAATCGTCCTTAATTTATCATCTGCTTTACATTACACAACGTCTGATGTACATTTTGTCTATATAGTTTTATCAAAAAATGCTACAAGTTTTCGCAGAGAGACTCTCTGCTTGCCGGGGATTTACGGAGACAACCGAAGCGTCTGGTTGAATGAGACTATAATGAACTCTGGCGTAGGAATAATTCCCTACACCAGAGTTTAATATAATCTCGTATTCTGAATGCATACAACTACAAAATTATCTAAATTGTTCGTACCATTTAAAATCTGACTATTTTCAAGGCATTTATAAATAATATTCCCTGAAAAACAATACTTCTGAATACAATCCATCGAATTTATCGATTATTTTCAAGTACTAAGTCTTGTCAGCGGTTATGATTTGTGCTTACGTCCAAACACTGTTTCACTTTCGGTTTGCCAGAGTAGCTGCATAGGAGAAATTGATCTCAGTCGTGTACAACATCAGTATAGAGTTCTTACGCTTTATAACCTTAGAATAACATACTAAAATATTTGAATAGTTAATAAAGTTAATAATCTGATAGGAATTATACATGTAACAATGTCCCATCGCAACATCGTCATCGTGCGGAGATTTCGCAACGCAACTCGTAGCATATCGGAGTATCGAATTACATATTACTTTTTGCACAGTGAGAAGCATTCTATATATATATATATATATATATATATATATCTATATCTATATATATATATATATATATATGTCTGTTAAGATCATTGGTACTAAGCACTATCTTACTGCGTTTAGCATTAAATTAACGTACAAGGTGTGTATCGTTATCGTCATTCGGAGTTCGATACCTTAATTGTGTTCTTATTATTATAATACATGGTATTTTATTACAGAAACAAGTGCCTGTGGGTACGATTTGTTTTCTATGTTTTATGGACAATTAATATAAATTTTCCCTCGCATATAATAAACATTACCCAATTCGTTTAAAATAACGGCCGTAGTCTTCAAATGAAATGAGCTATTGAGTTTTTACTAAGTACTCCACTGAAATAACACGTCTTTTCTAAACCATTAAGGGTGTTTTTAAGGATAGCTCAGGAACTACGCGATTTTTAAAATGTGTAAAATGTTTATTTATTCATTATACTTTTTTATTCATTTATTTATTTATTTATTTTACCAGTAAATCTGCAAATCGTTTTTAAACAACTTTAATTTCTAAATCAACGATAATTTCCCCTTTACCCCTTCTCTCGAAAATTTATAGATCTGCGCCTGCACCATATGATCGGTAATATCTTGAGATTAGCCAATCAGTGTTCGTGTCTTAGCAGAATACATGTTGCATTAGTATATCATGCATATTAATGTTACCGTAAATGAGGCGATATCTTTCGTCCGATATTGGTCGAATCGTCTTCTCGACTGGCGCTCCTGAGGTCTCACACCAAAAGGAAACAATGCTAAATAGCAAAAGTAGACTACAAAACAAAAAATGAGACATAAAAATAAGCATAAAAAGGCAATTTAGAAAAAGAATTAACTGAATCAAATTCCGTTATAATTAGGTAGAACCCAAAGGGACGACAACGAACACAAACAGATAGCAAAAGGTCATTCAATGACCCTCCTGAAATAAAAGTAAATGTACATGTATATAACAGACAAGACAAATTATACAGTATAGACAGGCAAACGGACGACAAACATAATAAAATCAGAAACGGCTGACTTGATCTGTTAGCTGGAGTGAAATTATACAGATAGACAAACAGACGACAAACAAAATGTGATTAGAAAGGCTCACCTGATCTGTTAGCTTGGGTGAAAGCTATACAGACAGACGACAAACAAAATGTGTTCAGAAAGGCTCACCTGGCCCCGGGGCCATACAACTTAGACGAGATTTATTTTGATCTCAGTCTCACTTTTCCACAAGGAATATATAGTGAAAAAGTGAGACTGAGATCAAAAGTACGCTCATCTAAGTTTTATGGCCTAGGGTCCAGATCTCAATGTAAGCTATACAGACAGGCAAATGGACGACAAACATAATCTAATCAGAAAGGCTCGCCTAATCTGTCAGCTTTGGAAAAAGCTGAAAATTATATTTATGATAAACACTGAAAAAAGTAACAAAATGATATTGCGTGACCCTCCTGGAATAAAAGTACATGTACATATGACAGATTAGGTGAGAGTTATATGTATACGCACAGACAAACGGACGACAAACAAAATGCGATCAGATTGGCTCACCTGATCTGTCAGCTTTGGTAAAAGCTAAACATTATATATATGATAAACACAAACAAATATAATCTAAAGGTAGTTGCATGACCCTCCTGAAATTCAATGTAAAAGTACATGTATATAACAGATACAAACAGAATAAGGGACGACAAACAAAATGTGATCAGAGAGGCTCGCCTGATCTGTCAGCTTTGTTGAAAGCTGTACAGGCAGACATAGATAAACGGACGACGAACAAAGTGTGATCAGAAACTTTAGGGGTCGCCTGATTTTTCAGCAGGGGTGAAACTGAAGAGTAAAGATTATAAATACATGTATAGATATATGACAAATATAATTGCAAAATATAGTAAGGATATCGAATGTTATGTCAATAATTATTCATTTCATTTATACTTTTTGTGTTTAGAACAAATTTTACTGATGACATTGAACTTTATAACAATCTGAGTTTGAGAACTTAACCCCTGAGTAAACAACGTCTCTAAGGGAAAAAATCCAACCTCAGATCTTTTCAGTACTTTTAGTACTTTGATTTCAATTGTTCTGAATTGTTTGTACCATGCAAAATCCTATAGTTATGATATAAAAAAAAATTGCGGAACTCCTACATGGACGATTTAGTGTTAGCTGGACGTGTTACACTACAAATACCGGTATGTGCTTTGCTGTTATTCACATTAAATCCGGGTGCGAAATTATTAGTGTATTCTGTACTATTCCTTGTCCCGACATATTTTATTCGAACAAAGAAAGGATTAATAAAAATTCATATAGAGCCGGGAACTCGTAAAGTTGAATGTCAAGGCAAGCTTTTGGAAAAGCCGTTAGTTGTATTTCACTTTACAACTACTGTTCGTGAGTAGAAATCTACAAGGAAAATTCCGCAATATTACAAATCATTCGGCCGTTATTATAATGAAAGTTTGATTTAAAGCAATGCTTTTTATCGATTTAAAATTATTATTTCTTCTCTCTCTCTCTCTCTCTCTCTCTCTCTCTCTCTCTCTCTCTCTCTCTCTCTCTCTCTCTGAGTGAAAAAATATATGTGTATCAAACCGTCGGTACTTAAAATGTCCATTATACACAAGTTAAATTATTATTATAATACTTTAAATGTTAGCGTTTTAAGTATTTTTAACAATTAATTTCGATTTCGATTTTGAAAAAAAAATGAGAACGATTAAGGAAAGCAAAATCTGTAAATGAACACACTTGTCTACGGATTCGTTTTCAGATAGATGTAAATTTAGTACTTACGTTAATTCGGCAGGTATTTTGAAACCTCGTGTATGAGAGCATTTTGTGCCAAATTTGCATTCTTATGATCTAAGTTCTATAATGCTAGATGATTTTTTTTTTATTAAGAACGCTCATATGTATCCAGAACCCACATTCTTAAGTATGTTTTGAATTTAAAACTTTAAAGAAGGCTATTGTCCCTGATGTGAATTTATATTGTGTATGTGGCTTCGGCAAATCACAGGCTGGGTTGATGTGGAGATGGTTCTAATGCCGTGTTCTCCTTATCCGAATATACAAATTAATTTAATTACTCTTAAGTTCGACACACGCATGAACTAAATTGGCGTGAAAATAGTTCTCACAACGATGGTTTTACGAACAGATTTCTTTTAAATATGTTTAGGAAAATCACAATAAGCGCTTAAAGCTTGATGTATATTTTATTATTATTATTTTATATATAAAAGATTATATTTACTACTTGTATACAAAATCAAAATGTCGATGACGAACATTTATTATTGCCATTTTAATCAATAATTTACAATGTATTTGCCTGTTGAGCTTCAAAAAATACTTATTTTCGGATTGTACTAGCGATGGGTTTATCAAATATAAGATTATAAATGATATCTACGAAATTTATCCCTCGATAGAAAGGGGGGATGCAAGGGAGGTAATCCGCCCCTCATTAAAAAAAAAAGCGAAAGGCAGTGAATACACAGGATACATTCATGTAATATTTTATTCTCGGTCGGCTCTAGACCCTCTTTACCCTGTATTTAAAGCATTTTTTCTTTAAATGTTGCCCCATCTCAAAGGTAACTGGTAACAAAATGCTATTTTGACCGACACTTTAAGAGTTTTTTTTTTTTTAAAATTACGTTTTGAAATGTGAAAATTTAACTGAGGAATGAAAAGTCTTCTGGTTGTTTTTTTCCTAATTTAAATTTACAGCTTTAAATTATTAATCATAATTTATATCAACGTTTAAAATTGTCTCTCTAATTAATTATGTCACTACATTTTCTTTAATTACTCATAATTGTTTTCAACATTTTTTATACATTCATTTGTATAAAAAAAATATTTGATAATTAAATAGATAAATTTCCAATTTTACACAAGGTTATATAATATTTTTTAAAAAATTGATGTCGGCAAGTAGAATTTGGTATGGGATAGCGCATTGATTGGGGGGGGGGGGGGGGGGGGGGGGGGGGGGGGGGGGGGAGGAGGCATGTCATAATCACATCAAACGATACCGAGAGACCACCTTTCAGGTAAAAAGGGGATGTGTAGAATATATTTGCAACACCTGTGTTTTTAGAACAATGAAGCCATTTTCAACAGACACCAGAGATTCACACCTTTTGTTTTAAAACTGGGCAACACCGGATGTGTACAATATATTTGCAACACCTGTTATTTTAAAACAATGAAGCCAATTTCGACAGACACATGAGAATCGCACCATTTTAAATCTCAGACATAGTAATTTTACCTCAAATTTAATGATTTTTAGTGCCATTACGTTCACTTCTAAACTAGTAAATTTTCATATTTATTAAACTTCAAATATAAATAATATATAATTTAATAAAATTTTAAATGATTTAATCTGCATGTTCTTAAAAGGTTAGTACATTATCATTAAGTTGGACGATCATAATAAACACCCTCCCAAAAAAGAATTCGAAAACTAAAAAAAAAAACCACAATAATGAAAGAAAACTTCAAAACAGAAATTAAGAAAAACCAGACACAGATTACTGAAAATGAAAGCGTATGTCTTGAAAAACTAAGCATTATCAAAACTTAATGATTGTAAAAATCACTCCTTCAATACGGAAAGATATCTATATTTTTAATCATTTGTTGTCTAAAAAAAAAGACTGTTTAAAATACAAGTATTGTGAATATGTTTTAAATTAGATAAAATGAGTAAAATTACACGATACAATGTACGTTACGAAATTGTTGCCTTATATATACTCACAATCTGCTTGAAGTTTTATGAGGTTTTATCATTGATAAGATATCAAGTTACTAATAAAACATAAACTCTTATAATCAAAGATTGTTTTAATTATTTTACCCACGGAGGAATTAATTATGTTACACTTACCTGATAGTCTTCATTTTTCTTTTCAACCTGTCCCGGGTCGCAGCAGGGGTCAAAGTGTAAACGTGTGTCTACCTGCGGCCAGGTGCAATAATCAGCACGTTCTCTATTGGATGATACATTCACGTGATCATTTGAAAATTAATTAAGAGGGGCATGGATTATCTGTAAGACTCGATCCTAGATGCTAAATGGGGAATGACATTTCGCATAAGAAAACTATTGATTTTCACTTTTTTCTTTTAATTTTAATGTAAAAAATAAACACATTATAAAGCCGACAAATTGTAATATTTAAAATATAATTTTTTTAAAGTGTACTGTCGTCAGTGTGGACATATTGTGACGCTCTTATTGATTAAAATTATTGGCTAATATGTTCAGTGAGGGCGGACATTATGGGAAATTTTGTTTAAGATAGACGGATATTTCGTAACATCGAACTTTAAATGGCGATTAAAAAGTAAAAATGATGAAATTTAAAAGGTGGCGGACATAATGTGACGATTTTTTCAAAAAAGTGGCGGACATTTCGTGATGGCGGACATAGCGTGACGATTTTTTAAAAAAAGTGACGGACATTTCGTGATGGCGGACATAACGTGACGATTTTTTCAAAAAAGTGGCGGACATAACGTGACGGCGGACATAACGTGACGACGGACATAACGTGACTCAACACAGGGGTGCTTCGGCGGCATGACTTCGATGCCGGCGATGCTACGACCGTCTGAATTTATCGAGCTGCTGACAGAAACAAGACTGTGACAAAGCAGGAAATTAACGGTATTTTGAAACGAGCTCTATATTCATACTAAAAAAAAGCCACTATTAATTTGATTATGATAAAATTAAAACAGGAAACATTAAAATTCATTATTTTAAAGATAAAATCGTTGAACAAAACACAATTAAGAAAGAAAAAAGCATTCGGCACTCGGAGACTGAACCCCGGGTCGCCTGGGCCAAAGTCCACCACTCTAACGACTGAGCTACACAGACTCTCGCTTCAGGACTTTGGAACCCAAAATCTCGAGAATGCGTGGATCGATATGAAAACAAATTTCTATTCTGAATTAATTAAAGCGTTTCTATCAAAAAACAAGATTAAAAAAATCAAAACAGAAAAGTTGAAAAATGAATGTTTAATGTTTCCTTCCGGTGACGACCGGAGGTGACGGCGGACGTTTGGATATGCAAAGGGCACTGCAGGTAAAGACTCTCTACAATCCCTGAAAATTTGAAAGTTATATCTTTAATACTTTTGGAGAAAAATCGTGAACAAGCAAAAACATAAAATCTTTTATACATCAGGACCGGAAGTGACGACCAAAAAAAAAGACGTGTAATTTACTTACAAATTTTGTCATGAATAAGATCTGAGAGTTTCATCAAAATCGGCTGAAGCGTTTTTGAGAAAACGTGACAAAAAAACCCAATAATAACTAGACGCTTGTTGCGAGCAACAAGAGGTCTTCCGTTTGAGTGCACCATAAAGTAGACTAAAGGGATAGTTGTTCTTTTCTATCATTTCTAAACATGTCATTAAATTCCATTTAACCCTCTATAAGAATTTCAATAGACATATAATTATACTTAAATTAATCTTTAAAAATTCGCTATTATTGTGATTTTTGATAAAATTATATTGGAAATAAGTAAAATCTATCATTTCAAATATAAAATTATAAACCTTAACACAATTAAGGAAGAAAAAATATTCGGCACTCGGGGACTGAACCCGGGTCGCCTGGGCCAAAGTCCACCACTCTAACGACTGAGCTCTCGCTTCAGGACTTTGGAGCCCCAAATCTCGAGAATGAGTGGATCGATTTTAAAACAAATTTCATATGCTGAACTTATTAAAGCGTCTCTATCGAACAATAATATTAAAAAATTTAAAAACAAAAAAGTTGAAAATTGACTGTTGTTTGTTTTGATAGGATAAAATCATTTTTAAGCTTGTCTACTTTGATAATAATAGATTAAAAAAAAAGCCTTGTGTTCTGTGTAATGTGTTTATCTCCCTGCGTTCACTGTACTGTCAGTTATCATAAATACATGTATTACGTCATACCTTTCATATAAGTGACATTATGGTCGAACAACGTCATGTTCATCGTTGTTTCTTTGGTCACGAATGGATAAAAACTGGACGAAAGTCGGGTACAGTTAACCATGACATCATCACCTGAAACCGTAAGAATCCCAGATCAAATCTTATATTTTTTGTGACTTTTTTTTAACAATCAAGATATACTCTTCTAAAGATTTCTCAATGATTTACCTTTTAGATGTAACCACACTCGTCCTTGTCTTGCGGAAGTGATGTTAAGGGAGTATAAACAGGTAGTACAATTACTGCTGTTAACATACATACTGATATCTTCTCCATATATGTCTCCGTTATCGTTGTCTGGAATATAATATGAAGCTTTAAACAAATGTTCCGCACGATTTAATAATCTCATTAAAATTAGATGCTGGATCCGCTCCCATGCTGACAGAATGTTTTAATTTATTCTAATGAGATTGTCAATATAATAATCTTCTTAGTTATGAAATTAACTTCATTATTCACCCGTGATACCTTAATACGGTAAATCGTGTGTTTTTATTCCATATCATACAATATTCATCGAAATCAGATTTTATGAAAAATTATAAATGCTATAAAGCTGAAATCTAGTCCTAGAAAAACAAGAGGCCCACAGACATTGACGATCACCTGAATACAATAACCCGTAGATGGACCTATCAAGGAGTCTCATTTTTGCATTTTAAGCTTCAATTGTGAGGCTGAAATCCTCTAACAGTTACCCCTGCTTTTATTATTTGATGTTTACTAATGGCAATTAGTTACCAGACTAACTCAAATGATCTAAAAAAAATCCCCGCATATTCACTATATGATCATATTTGTCACAACCCCCTAATAAGCGCCTAAACCCCTGCCCCGTGGGTAGTGAATTTCACAAATTAAGAAGATGACATAATGGACATAATACCATTTAAGTTGATCTCTAATGACTGTGAATATCATAAAATTTTCATAATGTGGCCATATTTGTCATGCATCGTGCAACGTCCGTAAACAATTAAACAATTTTACATTTTTAACTTGAATGAATTTTCAGGTCACCTGAGTCGCGAAGGATAATGACCAATATCAATAGTCAACTGAGTGACTAAGGTGATCTGAAAATTCATTTTCATGTTTAAGAATGCTGGATGGTCAACATATTAACCATTAGATCTACCTTGCAATATTAGACTTGATTTTTTAGCCATTAATTATTATCATGATTTCAGCTGAAAATATGAACATTTTCTAATATATCTATAGAAAATTCTTTTTTAAAGGAGACTAATTTAGTCTTAGAATGGCTACGACCATCCAGCCATCTTAATTGTGATTTTATTTTTTTTGTAAAAAAGAAGGGGTATGCCGAAAAAGGTAACTGTAAAATATAATTGCTGGCATTCTCTGAAAAAAGCAATCTTACTATATAATTGTTGGCCATTGCTTGAGACATCCAATATGGCCTCTTTCAGTTCTAATAAATACAGGTATCTTTTAGGACCGGCTATATCACAAATAACGTTGCCACTGAAATTGTCTATTACCAGATACACGTCGTTTGTTCTCTTTGAAAAGCCCAAGTCTTCCTCAGAGAAGTATATGGTGTGTTTTACTGGAATGGAGATCCATAATTTCCAATAGAACATTTTAGTTTATAAATGAAAATATGAAAATAACCAAAGCGATGTTTCAATTCAGTTTTACTTACTTTGTATACATGTGTATGTGAAACTAGTCGATTTGAATTCACGTGAAAAGCAATCGCTATCATTCAGAACAACTGGAAGTTTCAGTAGCCAGTTGTCCAAAACACAGGTCACTCGTAGATTGCAAATACTCCCAAGGGGAAAAAGATTTCTGCGTTCCCGAGACTCGTTCCGAGGCAGAATCAGGGTACATCCCCCTTCAGATGCATCATAACAGTTTTGAAAGGAATCACCAATGGAGGGATTACCCGATATTAATACCTGTTTTTCTACATACATCAACTCCTCTGTACGACACTCCATTGTGGTTTTCGCTAAGCTATGATTTATCAGAGTTTTGCAGCCTGTGTGACTCGAATTTCTACTGCCCGTTCTGCTTTCATCTGTTAATATAAGGTCAGATAAAATATACTGCCATTTGAAATTTAGAAGGAAAATTGGTTATTGAACCGTATTTTTAACTAACCTGAAAAATTGATGATTATAAGTATAAAGAAAATATGCATGTTTTCATTTAAAAGTCATGCCAAATCCTATATTTATAATTTCCTTAATGTGAAAAAACAGGGGTTTCCAGGATTAAATGTGAATTTCCTTATACATATGCAAATCTCATTTAACAGATTGGACTTATCACTTAACCATGTCGAGTAATTGATGAAACGAAAACTTATTTTGATTTTAATTTTTGATTTTCAGCATTAAAATATAAGGAGAAATCATAAAGACAATATAAGTCATGATATATCTGAAAGATACCCTTTAGAATTGACCGTTCAATGCCTAAAAGAGGAGTTATACTTGATGCAAAAATTACTTAACAGGTTACTCAATAGTTGAAATTATTTGGGTTGAGATTGAAAATGCAATCATATTTTTTCGTTGGTGTTATATGTAGGCAAAAATAATTTTTTTTTTTAGAAATCTATTCCCGAGGTTATAAAAGTTATTAATAGAGATACATTGATTTTAAATGATTGAGAGTATGGGTCGTATTTGACTGAATATAGAATTCTTAGGAAGTCGAGCTATAACAATAAAATTATTCTGTACGTACATTTACATGTACGTTAATTAAGGAAGCGAAATATCTAAAAGTTATTTTGATAATTTTGGTTGCAGATCTCCCTTACTCTTAAATTCACCTCCATAAATATAGAAACATGTATTTCATTGATAAAATGGTAAAAACTTTCCATTTTAATCATATACATTGTACATGTAATTATGATGAATTCATACCGTATAACAAAACAACATTAAAATATGTAATTGTCACAATTATGTTCCAAACATACTCACATACTTTTGGTTGAGTTCTAGTATCTTAATTTTGTTTGAAATGTATTTCCATACTTTTGAGCTATTTATATATTTTTGCTTGCATGAGTGGTCACTGGGTGTAGTAGAAGTAGTACTGCAGAAAACCTGTTTGACAGGTATGATTTATTTTTAAATTAACTTGCTTAGTGGTTTGAAAAGTGAGGTTAGATGTATTCTGGGCGACAAGCTGTGTGGACGTGTCTGTACTCTTGCTGAGATATCTTGGGCGTTTCCCATGCTGAGTGAACTTGGGAACGGAATCCCTGTGTGGACTTATTTGTGTGAGAGAGATACAACCCAGTGACCACGGAGTGGGTACGTGGTGGAACATGTAATATCCGTGCAAAGACTTAATATGCTTTCCCAGGCCTACGGAACTAACCATATGCGAGACGTCTTGCCGGGGGCCGGTCCATACGAAAAGAACTGATGTCAACAATCTTCTTTTTTTTTGTATATTTGTAAATAAATTGTTTTTGTTTTTGTAAATATTGTCTTGTCTGACTTACAAGGACCATCCTCTTACCAGATTGGTGAAATGTTTTAAGAACCCTACACAATTTGAGTGAAATTGTGACATTTCTGGTGGCAGCGTCGGGATGGTCTTTGTTTAGTCATTTGTTAGTGGTACTATTTGTTTGAACTACTCACATATTTTCCATTTTGTTATATTTTAATACCTGCGTGTACTATTGAATTTTTCCTAATCTAGCCATATTTTTTTTTACGAAATTGTATGTCTACAAATTTGCGCACGTTGAGCGATTTGTTGCTCATTTTTTTCTTTTTGAAATGGAATTCATTGAGTTGGGTACTAGATTAGGACTGAAAGATGAAGATTTGAGAGAATTTGTAAAAAATAAAGAGACAGAGAAATTTGAAAGAGATGAGAGAGCGGCAGAGAGAGAAGTTCGTAAGATAGAAAAAGAGATTGAGTTAGAAACGATAAAGAGAGAGACAGAGTTACAGATACATAAAAACTCAGAAATAGCTGCTGCAAATGCTTCTGTATCAAGCCAGGCCAAACTTCCAAAATTACCAGTTTTTGAGGAAATTAATGACTGTATTGACTCCTACTTACACAGATTCGAGAGATTTGCACCCAACGCGAAGTGGGAAGAGTCTATCTGGGCCATCAATCTCAGTGCATTGTTAAAAGGTAAAGCTCTTGAAGTTTACTCCAGATTACCTGCAGGTGAAGCTTTCAATTACAGATGTCTGAAGCAGGCGCTACTAAAGCGATTCCAACTGACAGAGGAAGGATTTCACTCAAAGTTCCGTAATTCTAAACCAGAACAAAGTGAGAGTCCATCTCAATTCTTTGCACGCCTTGACAATTATATTGAAAGATGGCTAAGTTTGGGAAACAGTGAAAAAACATAGCAAAGATATTCAAGTTTTTCAGAAAAATACTTCTCCCGAAACACAGAGAAGAAACAACCAAAGTTCCAACGTACAGACCGAGACCCGATCCACAACAGATAAGGGACAGAAGATGCTATTTATGCTATAGATCTTGACATATCGCGAAAGACTGTTTTTCCAGGCAGAAACTGCAGCGTCCGGGAACACAACAAACTTACAAAGGAGCAGCAATGCAGAGTGACGGTCAGTGTGAACCAATGTGTGTTAATTGTCAATCTAATATTTTACAGCCGCAATTGCAGTGTAATACATCACACAACAGCGCCAGTATTGGTAACCATGCATCTGAAGAAGAGAATTTACAGTTTGGATCGGCTTGCATATTGACAGACAGGCTAATGGAGTGTTGTACACAGAATGGACAGGTAAAGCTAGCCTGTGGACATATTCTTCCTGTCATAGGAGGCGTTTGCAAGGTATGTGATACTATGCCAGATTTGTCAGGCTATGTCGGTGATAATTTCGTAAAAGTACTTAGAGACAGTGGTTGCAGTGGTGTGGTGGTGAAACGTGAACTCGTAAAAGACAGTGAACTGACTGGAAAAATTCAGAAATGTGTGTTGATAGACGGCACAGTTCGCCAAGTTGAAGAAGCTCTGATAGGTATAGATACTCCTTTCTATACCGGGAACGTTAGTGTGTATGAGAGAACCGGTATATGATCTCATTATAGGAAACATATCAGGAGTCAGAAACCAGTCAGAACCAGATCCGCAGTGGTGCAGACGAGAGAATCGCGAAAAATGCTTTGAAATTCTTCAAGCGGTACAGACTCGAGGACAGAAAGCAAAGGAGGAGAAAGGTTTGAAGAAATTAAATGTTACAGATTTATTGGATCTTGAGGTCACCGTCGACAAGATGAAAGAGTTACAGTCAATAGATGAAACACTGACAAATTACAGAAATTTAGCAAATGCAGGAAAGAGAAAACTACTTGGGGACGGGATTGTTTCTTGGTTTTCCATGGAAAAAGGACTGTTGTACAGTACAGACATTTTAGTTCCCCAAAGGTTAGTGATAACAAAACATTCAAACAACTTGTTATTCCAGAAGCTTTCAGAAGGAAGGTGATGACCATTGCACACGACAGCATTCTGGGTGGACAATTGGGAGCTAAGAAGACTTTGGACCGCATATCATCGAGTTTCTATTTGCCGGGAATCCAAGGTGACGTTAAACGCTACTGTCAGTCATGTGACCTCTGTCAACGGACATTTCCAAAGGGCAAAGTGACAAAGATTCCTCTTGAGAAGATGCCATTGATTGACACTCCCTTTGAACGAATAGCAGTTGATCTGGTAGGTCCTATTTCACCTTTTACTGAAAAAGGCAACCGATATATTTTGACTATTGTAGACTATAGCACTCGAAATCCTGAAGCAATTCCTCTGAAAAGCATCGAGACAGAGAGAGTAGTGGAAGCGTTAGTGTACATCTTTAGCATGATGGGAATACCGAAAGAAATTCTTTCCGATATGGGTACCCAATTCACGTCAAACGTGATGAAAGAGGTTAGTCGCCTTTTATCATTTAAACAGTTAGTAACCACAGCTTATCATCCTGCTAGTAACGGTCTCGTTGAAAAACTTAATGGAACTTTAAAATCTATGCTGCGTAAAATGTGCTCTGAAAGACCCAAAGACTGGGACAGATACTTACCTGCTCTTTTGTTTGCATACAGAGAAGTACCACAAGAAAGTACAAAGTTTTCACCTTTTGAGCTTATGTTTGGTAGAACTGTTAGGGGTCCAATGATGGTTTTAAAAGAGCTGTGGACAAAGGAAGTTCAACCTGAGGTGAAAACCAGTTACCAGTATGTCTTGGATTTAAAGGACCGACTTTCGAGTACATGTGAACTGGTAAGAAATGAATTGCAGAAATCCAGTGACAGATACTAGAAGAATTACGACAGAAAAACAAGCAACAGATCATTCAAGGTGGGTGATTACGTGTTAATTCTCTTGCTAACTGATAGCAATAAACCTTTGATGCAGTGGAAAGGTCCATTTAAAGTTGTAGAAAGAAAATGCATTTCAGACTACCGTATTGATGTGAATGGAAAATTTCGGTTGTTTCATGCAAACCTTTTAAAGAAATACAACTTGAGAGAGGAGGAGTCGAAGCCTAATGAACATACACAACTAACATCCTGTGCTGTAATCGAATATGAGGGAGAAGATGAGCAGGGAAACGAACAGTTGTTGAACCTTCTACCGATCAAAGCGACTGAGTCCTACAAAGATGTCAGGGTAAACGAATTGCTCAATGTAGATCAAAGAGAATTAGTGGTTGCTATATTACATGATTACAAAGATGTTTTGACAGATCTTCCGGGCAGAACCGATATCATTCATCACGAAGTCCATTTAAACACTAGTGATCCTATCCGTAACTTAAACCATACCAAATACCGTACGCAGTAAAAGAAGCAGTCCGCAAAGAGATTCAAGGCATGATGGATATGGACATAATAGAGCCGTCCGAATCACCATATGCAAGTTCCATAGTAGTAGCTAAAAAGTCCGATGGAAGCAACAGGATTTGCATCGATTACAGAAATCTAAACAAGGTAACCGTCTTTAATGCTGAACCAATGCCCGATTTAGAGGAAATCATGACAAAAATTAGTCAAAGTAGATTCTTTTCCAAAATTGACCTTTGTAAAGGCTATTGGCAGATACCCATGAGACCAAAAGATCGAGATCTTACATCATTTTTGACTCCAGATGGACTTTACAAATTTAAAGTTATGCCGTTTGGTATGTCGAACAGCCCAGCAACCTTCAACAGTCTTATGCGTAAGGTATTGAAAGATGTGAAACATACTGTTTGTTTTTTGGATGATATTCTAATTCACACAGATTCTTTTGAAAAGCACCTACTAGAGCTGAAAGGAGTGTTGGGAAGACTGAGACAAGCAAACCTTACTGCCAAACCATCCAAGTGCGAGATTGGTCAGACCCAGCTATTGTACCTTGGGCACATCATTGGTGAGGGGATCTTGAAACCAGCGATCGAAAAGTTAAAAGCAGTTGAGGACGCTCCAAGACCTAGTACCAAGAAAAAGGTGAGATCTTTCCTGGGCTTGCTTGGGTATTATAGAAAGTTTGTTCCAAACTTTGCAACAGTGGCAGCTCCGTTAAGTGACTTGACGAAAAAAGGTGTTCCTAATAGGTTTGAGTGGAAACAAGAGTGTGAAAATGCATTCAAAACTTTGAAATCAATGTTACTTTCCAGTCCTATTCTCAGGCTTCCAAATCTATCGAAATCGTTTATTCTAAGAACTGATCTTCTAATCATGGAGTTGGGGCCGTTTTGATGCATATTCACGATGGTAAGAAGTACCATGTCCCCTACGCAAGCCGTAAACTGATTGAAAGGGAACAAAGGTATTCGGTTATTGAAGAAGAATGTCTAGCAATTGTTTGGGCTCTCCAAAAGTTTCAGGCTTATTTATATGGCAAATTGTTTACCATAGAAACTGATCATCAACCTTTAGTCCATTTACAGAAAGCAAGAGTATAAAATTCTCGATTAAGGAGATGGTCGCTATTTTTGCAGTCTTACAACTTCATTACAGAGGTCATCAAAGGATCAGAGAACATTGGAGCAGATTTCCTGAGTCGACATGTTGCAGATTAGATTAGTTTTAAGTATGAACTGTTTATGTTTAAATTACGTCACATTTCATTTACGATAAAATGTTACAAAATTGTATTTTGTTCTTAGGAAGGGAGGTATTGTCACAATTATGTTCCAAACATACTCCCATACTTTTGGTTGAGTTCTAGTATCTTAATTTTGTTTGAAATGTATTTCCATACTTTTGAGCTATTTATATATTTTTGCTTGCATGAGTGGACACTGGGTGTAATAGTAGTAGTGCTGGAGAAAACCTGTTTGACAGGTATGATTTATTTTTAAATTAACTTGCTTAGTGGTTTTAAGAGAAAGGTTAGATGTATTCTGGGCGACAAGCTGTGTGGACGTGTCTGTATTCTTGCTGAGATATCTTGGGCGTTTCCCATGCTGAGTGAACTTGGGAACGGCATCCCTGTGTGGGCTTATTTGTGTGAGAGAGATACAACCCAGTGACCACGGAGTGGGCACGTGGTGGAACATGTAATATCCGTGCAAAGACTTAATATGCTTTCCCAGGCCTACGGAACTAACCATATGCGAGACGTCTTGCCGAATGCCAGTCCATACGAAAGGAACTGATGTCAACAATCTTCTTTTTTTTGTATATTTGTAAATAAATTGTTTTTGTTTTTGTAAATATTGTCCTGTCTGACTTACAAGGACCATCCTCTTACCAGATTGGTGAAATGTTTTAAGAACCCTACACAATTTGAGTGCAAATCTAATATGCTTGCACTAATTTTATTTAAATTAAATGTTTTGAGTATGACTTTGAGAAAGCTACATAACTTACTCACAAAATTGCCGTTTTGTACTCAGCCGGAGTATTGTATTGTTTATTTGCCAAAATTCATATGAATTATAAGCAATGGAAGATAACATATGTACATAATGATAAACATATTACACTGCACTCTCTCTAAGTACAAGCACAGAAATCACTATTAACGTTATACAATATTCTAAAGAATCATTCGTACATAGGAGGAGAGACCCTATAAATCTAATGGTAATGTAAAATAATAATAATGATAATCATAATATATAAATTGGATGTAGTTAGATATTCACATTTTTTCACCTGCCTCACGCAGATACATTGCGAGATAGCACATTTGTTTGCAATTATGAATAGAAAAGAGTTGAACTAACTTAAACATTGAAGGACGAGTCCAGTAATATTTCTTTAAATACAATACAAGAAGACATTTATAAAAAGGACAGATAAGTATAAAATGGAATTCATCCTCGACTACACGTAAATTACAATATTTGCAGATACGCACCGATCTGGCAGTTCCATTATAACCGCCTTGTTTTACCAAAAGCATATGAGATGACAGTCTATCTTTTGTTAAAAGGACAAGATTTTCCGGAATATTTTTACGCAGATAGAATTGTTAGGAAAAAGTGTCAGGCAGATACTTGTACAATAAACATTAAGAGGATGACTAAAAACACGCGTCAGAAAAAAACCCAGCCAGACTTCATGCATACCCAGAGATACTAACAATTCTCTGACATTAAAACACCATGTATTTTGGTATTAACTGTGAGACCATTTCTTCAGATATATTACGTAATATACAATTTTTTATACTCATAGGTAGACGACCTAACTCTGAATAAACCATAAAGTTTGACGTGCATTTTTTGACTTTCAAAATTCTTTTACAAAAGTTTGTATGAACTCGTTCTATTTCGTCACCAGGATGAAAACCCAATATCGCGGAGTCATTGTTAAGAACACTAGATACATATGTGTCAAAGATGTTTGACTTAGTCTCAATATCTAAATAGGTTTCATTACATACTTTCAAAATACCAAATATACATTTCCTATCCTGCATTGCAATTGTTTTTTGTGTAACATTAAAATTCCCATTAAAATTCAGATTGATTCCTAAATAACTGAAACAATTAACAACCTCAACATGCTTTTGGGTATAAGTACAGACATCAATTTTACACATTCTGCCCACGTGTCGAAAAACAACTATTTTTGTTTACATTGTTCACACCAATATTCCAATCATTACTAAATTGATACAATTGATTCAACATACCCTGTAGACCCTCTCGTGAATTAACTATGAACACTGTGTCATCAGCATACATTAAAAGAAAAAGTGAAAGGTCCCTCAAGTCAACAGGTTTACAACAACTTCGTATAAAATCCATTTCAAAATCATTAATATATAGTGAAAAAAGAAAAGGCGACAGAGCCTCTCCTTGCATAAGTCCAGTTGTAGACGAAAAGTAATTTGACGGTTCAGACTTATATCTGACACATGATTTTAACTCACAATAAATATGTCTAATTATACTTAACAATTTTCCCGTAACTGCATTTGCAGTAAGTTTGTACAAAAATTTATTAATTTAAAAGTAACTATAACATTTTCTTGTAGCTGATTTATCAAAACGCATACAATGTATTTGGGTCTATTTTAGCAGTGCTATATACAACACATTTATCATTACAAAAGTAAATTGATATACATTTACACTTCTCTCTGAAACACTGTTCAATTTTTCATATAAAGGGATCGAAACTTTAGAAACGTAAATCATTGTTATTGTCGATCAGTACGTTGCATAGACATGGAAAAAAACCCAAAGCACCAAACAAAACCCACATCCATTCTTACGTTCATCTTCACTAAGTTACAATTTTCGATTGTTGATGATTGAGTACAAAGTCCATAACGCTTTACAAATTAAAAATAGAAAATTCGTATAAGACAAACATTTGTGTAATATAGATAAGGATCAACTTTTTGAAAGTCTGACGTCAGTCCGCCCACGTCGGCCTCTCAATGTAGCCGAGTTTCGACAATCAGAAATAATACACGCAACATCAATAGTATTAGATAAGAAAGTGTACAGGACTGTACACATAATTGCTTATCGGTATCTAGATAACGTAATCATTTAATGAACTAAACATTGCTTAATAATGCGTGTGATGAATCTATAATTAGCATAAAAATTGATTAAAACTGATGTTAAAAATCGTGATTCGGTTTCGCCAGTAGATGTGCATGCATAAATACATTTGAATTTCTTGAAAAATATAGGAGGGAAAACTACTCCGGAGATGAAATACACTATATTTGTATTATATTTACATAACAATCTGTCTCTTGTACATATTAACATTACTGGATCTGCCTATTCTAATGGTATGAAACATATTTCACAAATTATTGTCTTTATTTTCTTAGCAACAAAGTCAGATATAGCTTGCATTTATAAAGATTTTCAATAAATTTTAAAACCCTTGAAATGTACTTGAGCCGTTAGAGTGGTATAAGTGATAGCTCTAGTTTATGATTGTTCGACGGTATCTTTGATTCTATAATTGAATTGTTTATCCGATATTAAATTTGTTAAAATATTTCCTTCCTTTACTCAAGTTGTTGCATACTTCCCGATTATTATTTGATGAGAAAATGACAATAACAAACCGTCAACCATCTCAAAAATCCATAAAACGAAATACAAATTAAAAGCAGAGCAACACGGACCTCCAAAAAAAAAAACAGAGGTAGGATCAGGTGCCTAGGAGGAGTGAGCATCCTCTGCTGACCGGTCACACCCGCCGTGTGCTCTTTGTCGTAATCGGGAAAAAACGGAAAAGTCCGTAGACAATTAGGTGATAAATTATGGTCTAAAAATTAGTATGAAAAACGTCAGTCAGCATGCGACCCAGTGGATGATTGTATTTGCTGAACAAGGTCGTTGTGTCGACCATAGAACTTACGAAAAGATTTCATAAAATAAAGTTTAATCAATTTAAAAATGTTTCATCATAACAAACGTTGGACGTTTTTTGATAAAATGGTAAAATTTAAAATGTCAAGCCGGAATTCATGGAAATAAGATAACGTTTGACAATGTGTTTTGTTCAGAATACTCCGTAGGCCTTATAACACAATCATTTTTTTTTCTTGTAGTTTGGTTAAGGTCACTTTTAATGTCAATGGTAGATGTATGACTCTTTGTTGCGAGTCAATCCTAGAAGACGGCTAGGTTTCTCCTTGTAGAAGATATTTCCGAGTAGATGTTGGCATTCTCAGCCGCATAAGTCACGTGATCGTCGAACTCACTCGATATTCTAGTATCATTTTGTTGAACCAAATTATTCAACTTCTTAAGGTCATTTCTGCAATTTACAGTGCAGGTATATGATAGTTCAAAATATGATTACATGTTTGTAGCTATGATAGATATTTGATTAATTTTGAAAGGCCTATCACATTTTTGAATCATAACGTTCTGAAAAATAATTAGAGCATTTAGAACTTTTAAAAAAAGAACAAAAAAAGATGAGACGCTCAATTTTACCTTCTTTGCATGACGTAGATTCCGGCCATTAAAACAAAGGTCAAAACCAAACCCGACACCAGCAGAACGAAAAGACGAGAGTTAGAATCTGAAAAATATAAAGAAAATTATAAATATGAAAACAAAGATATCAAAGATAGGATAAAATCACTTTTAAGCTTGTCTACTTTGATAAAAATAGATAAAAAAAGCCTTGTGTTCTGTGTGATGTGTTTATCTCCCTGCGTTCACTGTACTGTCAGTTATCATAAATACATGTATTACGTCATACTTTTCATATAAGTGACATTATGGTCGAACAACGTCATGTTCATCGTTGTTTCTTTGGTCACGAATGGATAAAAACTGGACGAAAGTCGGGTACAGTTAACCATGACATCATCACCTGAAACCGTAAGAATCCCAGATCAAATCTTATATTTTTTGTGACTTTTTTTTAACAATCAAGATATACTCTTCTAAAGATTTCTCATTGATTTACCTTTTAGATGTAACCACATTCGTCCTTGTCTTGCGGAAGTGATGTTAAGGGAGTATAAACAGGTAGTACAATTACTGATGTTAACATACAAACTGATATCTTCTCCATATATGTCTCCGTTATCGTTGTCTGGAATATAACATGAAGCTTTAAACATCTTAATATCTTAATACGGTAAATCGTGTGTTTTTATTCCATATTATACAATATTCATCGAAATCAGATTTTATGAAAAATTATAAATGCTATAAAGCTGAAATCTAGTCCTAGAAAAACAAGAGGCCCTCAGACCTTGACGATCACCTGAATACAATAACCCGCAGATGGACCTATCAAGGAGTCTCATTTTTGCATTTTAAGCTTCAATTTTGAGGCTGAACTCCTCTATAATAAAAAATACATATTCACTATATGATCATGTTTGTCACAACCCCCTAATAAAAGCCTAAACCCCTGCCCCGTGGGTAGTGAATTTCACAATTTAAGAAGATGACATAATGGACATAATACCAATTAAGTTGATCTCTAATGACTGTGAATATCACAAAATTTTTATAATTTGGCCATATTTGTCATGCGTAGTGAGACGTCCGTAAACAATTAAACAATTTTACATTTTTAACTTGAATGAATTTTCAGGTCACCTGAGTCACGAAGGATAAAGACCAACATCAATAGTCAACTGAGTGACTAATGTGACCTGAAAATTCATGTTTAAGGATGCTGGATGGTCAACATATTAACCATTAGATCTACCTTGCAATATTAGACTTGATTTTTTAGTCATTAACTATTAACATGATTTCAGCTGAAAATATGAACATTTTCTAATATATCTATAGAAAGTTCTTTTTTAAAGGAGACTAATTTAGTCTTAAAATGGCTACGACCATCCAGCCATCTTAATTGTGATTTTATTTTTTTGTAAAAAAGAAGGGGTATGTCGAAAAAGGTAACTGTAAAATATAATTGCTGGCATTCTCTGAAAAAAGCAATCTTACTATATAATAGTTGGCCATTGCTTGAGACATCCAATGTGACCTCTTTCAGTTCTAATAAGTACAGGTATCTTATAGGACCGGCTATATCACAAGTAAAGTTGCCACTGAAACTGTCTATTACCAGATACACGTCGTTTGTTCTCTTTGAAAAGCCCAAGTCTTCCTCAGAGAAGTATATGGTGTGTTTTTCTGGAATGGAGATCCATAATTTCCAATAGAACATTTTAATTTATAAATGAAAATATGAAAATAATCAAAGCGATGTTTCAATTCAGTTTTACTTACTTTGTATACATGTGTATGTGAAACTAGTCGATTTGAATTCACGTGAAAAGCAATCGCTATCATTCAGAACAACTGGAAGTTTTAGTAGCCAGTTGTCCAAAACACAGGTCACTCGTAGATTGCAAATACTCCCAATGGGAAAAAGATGTCTGCGTTCCCGAGACTCGTTCCGAGGCAGAATCAGGGTACATCCCCCTTCAGATGCATCATTACAGATTTTAAAGGAATCACCAATGGAGGGATTACCCGATATTAATACCTGTTTTTCTACATACATCGCCTCCTCTGTACGACACTCCATTGTGGTTTTCGCTAAGCTATGATTTATCAGAGTTTTGCAGCCTGTGTGACTCGAATTTCTACTGCCCGTTCTGCTTTCATCTGTTAATATAAGGTCAGATAAAATATACTGCCATTTGAAATTTAGAAGGAAAATTGGTTATTGAACCGTATTTTTAACTAACCTGAAAAATTGATGATTATAAGTATAAAGAAAATATGCATGTTTTCATTTAAAAGTCATGCGAAATCCTATATTTATAATTTCCTTAATGTGAAAAAAGGGTTTTCCAGGATTAAATGTGAATTTCCTTATATATATGCAAATCTCATTTAACAGATTGGACTTATCACTTAATCATGTCGAGTAATTGATGAAACGAAGACTTATTTTGATTTTAATTTTTGATTTTCAGCATTAAAATGTAAGGAGAAATCATAAAGACAATATAAGTCATGATATATCTGAAAGATACCTTTTAGAATTGACCGTTCAATGCCTAAAAGAGGAGTTATACTTGATGCAAAAATTACTTAACAGGTTACTTAATAGTTGAAATTATTTGGGTTGAGATTGAAATTGCAATTGTATTTTTTCGTTGGTGTTATATGTAGGCAAAATTAAAAAAAAAAAATCTTAAAAATCTGTCCCCGAGGTTATAAAAGTTATTAATAGAGATACATTGGTTTCGTGATTTTAAATGATTAAGAGTATGAGTCGTATTTGACTAAATATAGAATTCTTAGCTACATAGCTTACTCACAAAATTGCCGTTTTGTACTCAGCCGGAGTATTGTATTGTATTGTTTACTTGCCAAAATTCATATGAATTATAAGCAATGGAAAATAACATATGTACATAATGATAAACATATTACACTGCACTCTCTCTAAGTACAAGCACACAAGTCACTATTAACTTTATACAATATTCTAAAGAATTATTCGTACATAGGAGGAGAGACCCTATAAATCGAATGGTAATGTAAATAATAATAATGATAATAATAATATATTAATTGGATATAGTCAGACATTCCCGTTTTTTATCTGCCTCACGCAGATACATTGCGAGATGGCACAATTGTTTGCGATTATGAATAGAAAAGAGTTGAACTAAATTAAACATTGAAGGACGAGTCCAGTAATATTTCTTTAAATACAATACACGAAGGCATTTATAAAAAGGACAGATAAGTATAAAATGGAATTCATCCTCAACTTCACCTAAATTACAATATTTGCAGATACACACCGATCTGGCAGTACTATTATAACGGCCTTGTTCTACCAAAAGCATATGAGATGACAGTCTATATTTTGTTAAAAGGACAACAAGATTTTCCGGAATATTTTTACGCAGATAGATTTGTAAGGAAAAAGTGTCAGGCAGATACTTGTACAATAAACATTTAGAGGATGACTAAAAAAAATGCGTCTCTTTCCTGTATAAAAGAATCAGACAACCTCTGCTTTACAGTTTTTAAGAAAACATTAGAGTTATCCACATTCTGTAAAAGCCATTCTTCATGCATACTCAGAGATATTAGCGATTCTCTGACATTAAAACACCATGTATTTGGTATCAACTGTGAGACCATTTCTTCATATATATTACGTAATATACAATTTTCTGTATTAATCAATTTCAACCAATACTTAATGATGCGCAATTTACGTATAATACTCATAGGTAGACGACCTAGCTCTGAATAAACCATGAAGTTTGACGTGCATTTTTTGACTTTCAAAATTCTTTTACAAAAGTTTGTATAAACTCGTTCTATTTCGTCACCAGGATGAAAAAACCCCATATCTCGGAGCCATTGTTAAGAGCACTAGATACATATGTGTCAAAAATGCTTAATTTAGTCTCAATATTTAAATAGGTTTTATTACATACTTTCAAAATACCAAACATGCATTTCCTATCCTGCATTGCAATTGTTTTCTGTGTAACATTAAAATTCCCATTAAAATTCAGATTGATTCCTAAATAATTGAAACAATTAACAACATCAACATGCTTTTGGGTATAAGTCCAGACATCATTTTTACACATTCTGCCCGCGTGTCGAAAAACAACTATTTTTGTTTATCAGTGTTCACACCAATATTCCAATCATTACTAAATTGATACAATTGATTCAACATACCCTATAGACCCTCTCGTGAATTAGTTATTATCACAGTGTCATCAGCATACATTAAAAGAAAAAGTGGAAGGTCTCTCAAGTCAACAGGTTCACAGCAACTTCGTATAAAATCCATTTCAAAATCATTAATATATAGTGAAAAATGAAAAGGCGACAAAGGCTCTCCTTGCATAAGTCCAATTGTAGACGAAAAGTAATTTGACAGTTCAGACTTATATCTGACACATGATTTTAACTCACAATGAATATGCCTAATAATACTTAACAATTTTCCTGTAACTCCATTTGCAGCAAGTTTGTACAATAACTTGTTTCTATTTACACTATCAAACGCTTTTCTATAATAAACAAAACAACAATATTATTTCTTTTTCTTTTTCAAATACAAAGATACTAAGCTAGTAAGTGCGAAAATGGCATCTGTGGTACTATGACCTGGCTTAAACCCAAACTGCGCGCCGCTTATGATACCGTTTTCGTCAGACCAGCGAAATAATCTATTATTCAACACTGTGGTAAATTTTTTGCCAGGTTACTAACAAGAGTTATTTCCCTGTAATTGTTTACATCATTAGTATTACCTTTTTTAAAAAGTGGAATTATTACACCCACAGACCAGCTCTTTGGAAAAGTAGCAGCATTTAAAATTTTGTTAAAAAGTCGTAGTAGAACTGGCAAAAAAAAACTCTTTAAATTTAACAAAATATTCATTTAACAGATGATCTGTTCCAGCAGCTTTACCACATTTTAATTAACATTTTAATTTTTCTACTACTGAGAGTAATTCCTCTTCATCTATGGCTTTATCTAATTCACTAAAAACAGTATCAGTACTGATCTCCTAAAAAAAAATGACTTTCAATGTCTACATTATTTTCATCCGCGTTACAAACACTCTTAAAATGTTGATAAAAAGCATTTAAATCTAAAGAGCTATTAGATGTTTTTCTTTTCTTAAAAATCTTGTAAAATTGTTTTGGATTGTGTTTTCTTATATAGCTGAGTTTATTACCTTCGTGTCTGACAAACCTCTTTCTAATTCTATGTACATACTTTTTATAGACCACGTTTGTTTTCACATAAAGTAATACGATTTTGAACAGACCTTTCCCAATTAAAATAACGTAAGGATCTTTTATACACATTGCGAAGTTCTTTGCACTTGTCATCGAACCATGGCTTATTACTACTAAGAGACTTGTTATCAGACGAACCACATAGAGAGTTGGGTACATTACAAAACGGCATAAAAACACTGTTTAATATGCTAGTGAAATTATCTACAACCTGATCTATACTATCATATGTTCATACAGCTAATGCTAAATCGAATCATATTGTGTACGATCTAAATAGAGTTTCACTCAATTTGTCCGAATAAGAATAGACGCGTTCCCTTAACTTTTAAAACTGCTTTCAAACGCATGCTTTTAAGAACTTCGAACAACATTAGTTCAAATGCTCATAATAAATAATGTTGACATTATTTCTTTCCAAATTTTTGAGAAACAAACTTACCTATTTTTGACCTCGAAACGGCTTGAATTCGATCTTTACCTGTAGTATTTCTTTGTATTGTCGAATTGATGAATCCATATTTAATATGTATGTAATTCAATAAAATTAAAGTGTGGAGCGGCCTTAGATTCTATTATTTTTTGAAATTAGACATACAATTATAAATGAGCTTTTTCAAATACATGTATTGTCAAACGGGGAGTGGGTATGTGTTTCTTAAACATTTTTATTTTTACTGTATGTATTATACCGTTTTATTGATAATTTTCATTTCCGTTTAAAGATCTGTATATTGATTACTTATGGCATTAATACTATCTTTTAGCGCTAATCCATTTTAAAATCAGACAATGCACCGTCTATTTACTATCTTTCGAGTATATGCTACCGGTATCACTCAATTTGTAAAAATTGACATCATATTACTGATGACTGGTTGCATCTCATGCAAATTCAATTTTATAACCATCACAACCTTCATTTTTTTCGACTTCTTTTGCACTCACATATATGATTACTAGTATCTCTCACTGGTTATGGAACAAAAAGCGTCCTTTCATTTTTTGGGGACTAGTTCTATTTGTTTGTTTAGACATGAGCATCTTTGAAAAATGTTTAAATAAAGAAATACCTATACCATATGTCATACCTATGATTTCTTCGATTTTATAAAAAAAAAATTTTGTGTTCATAATACTCCCCACAGAAAAGCACGACTTCTTATAACATAATCGACTGCATAACGGCTAATATTCACAAACACACGCGCACGCGCACGTGCACAAAACATTCATTAAAAGGTCTTTTAAAAATGTTATGATTGCTCATTCAAACCAATCATAGTAACAAACACTGTAACACAAACCGTCTCCTCAAAATAAGGTTTTAAAACTATTTACTATTCGCAATATAGGTCAATAACTTAAAATTTCAGATAAGTATTTTAGAAAAGTATGAATGATCCAGAAAATTACACCTTAATGATTACTTTATTAGTAATACGTAATAAATACAAATAAATATGATTAATTTAACATATAAAGAAATTGTTTCAAAGAGAAGATTTAAAGGGTTACAAAATATCAACAAAACAGTTAGTACTAGTAATCTGAATTAATATGCCACTATGAATCGTTCTCTAAAGCATTTTTTAAATTGTTTGCGATACAAAGATGACAAAAATACATGTTATTGGGTTAAGATCTGTTCAGAATTGAAATTATTTCACATAGAGGTGGGATAAACTGTGCGATAAATTATGCAATGTTCAAACATAAACGGACCTTTGTTACTGAATGACAGCATTCCTGATTGCTTGAGGACAACCAATGGTCTCGAAGCCATGTGGCAATGTAATGACTTTGTTTCAAGGCCACATTTAATACATGCGCAAGACAACATCGCCTTACGTATGCCAATTGTACTCTAGTAATCAAAATATAACGTGTTTACCAAGTGTAGATCTACAGGTTCAACGGCACTACTTTCTCAACGATGTTGTTCTCAGTTAGAAAAAAGGAAACATTTTTTTCCTGATAAATCAAGCATTATGTCAATATCGTCATTATTCAAACGCTATTATATATTTTTAAATCTGACACATATTCATAAAAGTATTTCGTCGCCATATCATTTTTGATCGTTGCTTAGCTGCTTCTGAGTTATACATTCCGGTTGAGAAAGCTACCATCGGTTGATTTCCGAAATGTGCTTAATTGTTACACGTTATTATAATTTTTTATGTAACTAAAAGTTTAATTAGTAATCATTGTTTTAATATCCGTTGGTATGAATCATATTTGTATATATCAATCGATGTAGATCAAATAGGCGTGATGTATAGAAAGTTTTACTACGAATTTAAATAAGAATTGTTTTTGTAATGTTTTCTGCTATTGTTGTTTCCTGGGGTAAGAGTAGTAGAACTGGAACGTGCGAGGTGTGGTTGCTGAGTTCGCATGTGTAATTGTTGGTGTAAATACCTTTGCACGAATTTTTCGTTTAACTACATTAAAATTACATGTAGTACCAATTACAACTTTAGGTTTTCATGTGAGACACATTCTACACTGCAGTGGATCATTGATATTCCTTACGGAGTCATTGGATACAGCTGGTTAGGGATAATTCCATATTTTTTTTAACAATTGTAATTAAATAATTAATATTTCTGAGTGAATTTTTTTGAGCGCTTTAGGTCAACTTACATTTCTATAATCATCAATAAGCAGAGAGTGATACACTACTGATATATGAATCTGGATCAGTTGAACGTTTATAGAACAGTACTTTACTTTGACCATGTCAGACACATACAAATGTTTTATTTCAATCATTAAAAGCACCAGATTTGTAAAAAGCATTTGTATAGCTCTGACAAACAACGAGGAAATCAGTAAAATTTAATCAGAGCTGTGTAAAGGATAATCTTATCTAGAATATGACTTGCACACTTTGTAATCTTTAAAGTTTGTTCACTTGAAACAAATCGGTGTCCTAGAATCACATTTCTACTCAAAACCCTATCAAAAATGCTACAATACTTTGTTTCGCTGCTGACTATGATAAATTCCAAAGGATAATTCTGTTATAGATAATATAAGATTATCATCATAAAGAATCAACAACTTTCTTTTGTTTCAAACCACCGAACATTATTTAGTTAAAAATAAAGTCATATTATAAAACCTTGCAGAAACGCACAGCTACTTTTTACTTTCATATCATAAAACCGACCGCCCTCTTGCGGCCGGTAATGCTATTAGTGATTGTAGTGAAATATAGTTGGTCTAAAACACAATATCAAGATTGCATCTATTGTATTGGTTTCTCCAAGAATGTGTTTAGAATCCCAGTAAACACAATCTAGGGTTTCATTTTTCTAAATACATGTACTTTACGCATACTTTATTTTATGTAAGGTTATAAAAGAACCGACGCAACGTATAATAAATCGCAAGGTGTGTAATTCATAATATACGACCCTATCGCACGGTCTTTTACTGCATTTAAAATATCAAGTCGACCGTTTGCTGAAAAGAAATCTGAAACGATAAAGAATAGAAAAAGATTTACCTTATACATGTTTAGACATGAAATACTAGAATGTGGTAAACAAATCACCTCAAGCGATCTAAAAAGCAAACCAGTCAGGGTTCTTTTCTGTCATTCATAGTAAATACAAAATCAGGAACATCTGTTAAAAAGATTTATGTGCATTATTTCACAGCAGGTAAGTTCTTTTAAATATCAATTGATTTCTCTTGAATATAATAAGTCTCAGTTCCCTTGATCATTGTTCGATTACGTTTGCACGTAAAGATTATTGAGTTTGCATCTTTAAGATAATTGAGCTAACATCGTTGAAATGTGCAATTTATTTTTGGCCGCACCGTTGATATGGTATATATATTCGTGTATAGTCGTTAAAGATATACTTAAAACAAAAACATTCTTACATAAAATTAGGTACATTATATCGTTTTTAAAAGTAGGAGATTGCCTGACATACCCAAACATCTTCCTATTTTTCTTGATTGATATCTATTTACATACTGGAACAGTAAAGTGGAGGGTCCAGTTTTGATGTGGAAAAAGATCGATAAGCAAAAAAATAAATTAAATAAAACCAGGATGGGAATGGGACCCCTCGTGCCCCTGGTGCCTGTACATGACACAAACAGATCCAAGATGAGGTCCAGGAGGTGGACGCTCCTGAGTTTTACGGAATATTAAAGAATAACAAAACCACAATATTAACTTTAATATGTGTGCTTCTGTTAACGTTTTTATAAAAATATTTACAATTATTTTGAAGATATATTTTGATAAGAATAGAAGTTTCTATTCAGAAAAAAAAAATAAAAGGACTTTTGAATAAAAAAGCAAAACCCTATTGATGGATCTATTAGTACAATGTTTATATGACTTTACAAATAAGAGAATGATATTGGCTCTTAATTATTTTTTGTGAATTTTCGTATTTTTTCAGAGAATCTTGAAAATTGTTTTGGCTGTAAACAAGATAGTTTAGAGGTTAAAATTTGCTCTCAATTTAAGCATGCTTTAATAATCTCGTCTTAAAGTTTTTTGCCAATACAGATCTTTCGTATAATGTAAGGGACCAGAAGTCCTTTTTTCATATTTAATATCAGAATGTTGAAATATATTTTGAAAAGTAATATTGGATAGAATAGATCAATCCACACTTTACAAAAGTTATGTCCCTTGGCCGCCATCTTTGGGGAAAACCCCATATATTTTTCACAGTAGCCTTTGTATTTTAAAGGTTTGTTACTTTGACATTAAACATTAACTATCTTTTTTCATTGTGGATTGCCCCAAGATGGGACAAACTACACATTGAAGGAAAAAATTAAATTCAAAGAGATTTTTTCACAGGAAGCCCAAATATTTGGTTGCATAAAGAAGGGCAAAGTTGGGTTTTTCTCTTTTGACCTTTGGGTTGACCCCACAAAGGGAAACAACTTTTGCAAAGTATGGATTGGACTATGTGCTAAGAATTATATTTTTCACTACAATTTACCTTAAAAAATTCTTTAAACAATTAACCAAAGTAAGAAGATAATTGGTCTAGATATCTCTAGAACGGCAAAGAATTTCTAAATACTTGTTGCACAAATTGTGTTTAAAATTCTAAAAGTTTTCCTTTGACTTCTAGAGAAAAGGAGCTGGTCCTTCAAATTAGGGGCTTAAAGGGGTAAAATCAGATAAGATAAAAATGTCTTTTAGTTTCTTGAAGCTAGCCTATAAATGATAAAACGTGAATTGGGTATAACAAAGGAAAGAGCAAGAATCTCAAAATTTGATCTTTCATATCTGGAAAAAGGAAAAATATTTAGAAATCGAAATGTTATTTATATAATAGTATTTTAAGCTTTAATGATCGGGGTTGTATTTCATCGCTTCAATATTGTCGTGAAGACTTCCTCGTTGCCACAATGAGATCACGTCTGATTTAAATTTGTTTTGTAGAAAAAAATGACTGTGTTATACATTTTGTAAGTTGGTCAACTTAAAGCTCTTTTTCAATAGAAAACCTTTCTCAAAAACGATTAAATGACTAAGGCTTTGTTCAGTAGAGCATGTAATAATCTGAGTCTTAAAACCTAGGTTATTCCCGAGATCATTATACCTTTGAATCACATTGCTTCAGGGTCATATTTAAATCCTTAGAAATATTTTTTATATTTGCTTATATTGGCATAATTTATATATAATTGAAGACCTGGCAGTTCTGAATAGGCCAACATTAATTCCCTAAATAGACAGTTTATGAAAAGTTACGACCCTATCACACGGTCTTTTACTGCATTTAAAATATCAAGTCGACCGTTTGCTGAAAAGAAATCTGAAACGGTAAAGAATAGAAATAGAAAAATATTTACCTTATACATTTTTAGACATGAAATACAAGAATGTGGTAAACAAATCACCTCAAGCGATCTAAAAAGCAAACCAGTCAGGTTTCTTTTCTGTCATTCATAGTAAATACAAAATCAGGAACATCTGTTAAAAAGATTTATGTGCATTATTTCACAGCAGGTAAGTTCTTTTAAATATCAATTGATTTCTCTTGAATATAATAAGTCTCAGTTCCCTTGATCATTGTTCGATTACGTTTGCACGTAAAGATTATTGAGTTTGCATCTTTAAGATAATTGAGCTAACATCGTTGAGATGTGCACTTTTTTTTTGGCTGCACCGTTGATATGGTATATATATTCGTGTATAGTCGTTAAAGATATACTTAAAACAAAAACATTCTTACATAAAATTAGGTACGTTACATCGTTTTTAAAAGTAGGAGATTGCCAGACATACCCAAACATCTTCCTATTTTTCTTGATTGATATCTATTTACATACTGGAACAGTAAAGTGGAGGGTCCAGTTTTGATGTGGAAAAAGATCGATAAGCAAAAAAAATAAATAAAATAAAACCAGGATGGGAATGGGACCCCTCGTGCCCCTGGTGCCTGTACATGACACAAACAGATCCAAGATGAGGTCCAGGAGGTGGACGCTCCTGAGTTTTACGGAATATTAAAGAATAACAAAACCACAATATTAACTTTAATATGTGTGCTTCTGTTAACGTTTTTATAAAAATATTTACAATTATTGTGAAGATATATTTTGATAAGAATAGAAGTTTCTATTCAGAAAAAAAAATAAAAGGACTTTTGAATAAAAAAGCAAAACCCTATTGATGGATCTATTAGTACATTGTTAATATGACTTTACAAATAAGAGAATGATATTGGCTCTTAATTATTTTTTGTGAATTTTCGTATTTTTTCAGAGAATCTTGAAAAATTGTTTTGGCTGTAAACAAGATATTTTAGAGGTTAAAATTTGCTCTCAATTTAAGCATGCTTTAATAATCTCGTCTTAAAGTTTTTTGCCAATACAGATCTTTCGTATAATGTAAGGGACCAGAAGTCCTTTTTTCATATTTAATATCAGAATGTTGAAATATATTTTGAAAAGTAATATTGGATAGAATAGATCAATCCACACTTTACAAAAGTTACGTCCCTTGGCCGCCATCTTTGGGGAAAACCCCATATATTTTTCACAGTAGCCTTTGTACTTTAGAGGTTTGTTACTTTGACATTAAACATTAACTATCTTTTTTCATTGTGGATTGCCCCAAGATGGGACAAACTACACATTGAAGGAAAAAATTAAATTCAAAGAGATTTTTTCACAGGAAGCCCAAATATTTGGTTGCATAAAGAAGGGCAAAGTTGGGTTTTTCTCTTTTGACCTTTGGGTTGACCCCACAAAGGGAAACAACTTTTGCAAAGAATGGATTGGACTATGTGCTAAGATTTATATTTTTCACTACAATCTACCTTAAAAAATTCCTTAAACAATTAACCAAAGTAAGAAGATAATTGGTCTAGATATCTATCTCTAGAACGGCAAAGAATTTCTAAATACTTGTTGCACAAATTGTGTTTAAAATTCTAAAAGTTTTCCTTTGACTTCTAGAGAAAAGGAGCTGGTCCTTCAAATTAGGGGCTTAAAGGGGTAAAATAAGATAAGATAAAAATGTCTATTTTAGTTTCTTGAAGCTAGCCTATAAATGATAAAACGTGAATTGGGTATAACAAAGGAAAAAGCAAGAATCTCAAAATTTGATCTTTCATATCTGGAAAAAGGAAAAATATTTAGAAATCGAAATGTTATTTATATAATAGCATTTTAAGCTTTAATGATCGGGGTTGTGTCTCATCGCTTCAATATTGTCCGGAAGACTTCCTCGTTGCCACAATGAGATCACGTCTGATTTAAATTTGTTTTGTAGAAAAAAATGACTGTGTTATACATTTTGTAAGTTGGTCAACTTAAAGCTCTTTTTCAATAGAAAACCTTTCTCAAAAACGATTAAATGACTAAGGCTTTGTTCAGTAGAGCATGTAATAATCTGAGTCTTAAAACCTAGGTTATTCCCGAGATCATTATACCTTTGAATCACATTGCTTCAGGGTCATATTTAAATCCTTAGAAATATTTTCTATGTTTGCTTATTTTGGCATAATTCATATAAAATTGAAGACCTGGCAGTTCTGAATAGGCCAACATTAATTCCCTAAATAGACAGTTTATGAAAAGTTAAGACGCAAGAAAGCACAGCAAGCATTATATTTAATATTGTTTGTCAACATTTTCACCCACATACAGAGGCTTGTCATTAAAGTTATTCCAAAGGTATACAGTTCTATTTTCAATATTTCAATAAATCATAAAAACCCCTCCAAACTCCAACCCCCCCCCAAAAAAAATTAATTAACACCCCCTCCCCAAAAAAAATTAAAACCCCACAACACTCTAGTACTTCTTGTAACCTTTTAACTATCGTGTTTTCTATATTTCTAATGATTCTAGTGCATAATTTACGGTTCTGAATTAACTGATTTTGGACTTTAACTTTTAAAATTAAACATTTGTTCTGCCTGTATTTAAAAAATTAATGTTAACAAAAATAGTTGGTTTTATTTTTCAATTACACCTTTTCAGACAAATAATCAAATAATTATAAAAGACAGAGTGTTTTCTTAAGAACTAGTAATCTCTTAAAAAGACATTGTGCAATTATTTGTTTTAGTGGCTTGGACATCTTCCTTATCTGAATCCTGCACCCAGTTCACTTAATATCATCACCAGTCATTTTTACTCAATGTTTAGATTGTATTATAGCGTCAAGCATAATTGAAAGTCTTCAGTTCCGAATTCGACGGCTAACCTCGGCCACGTCTGACTCATAAAGAGGCTGAAAGTATGGAGGCCACTTCCGGCCTTATTCGTCTCGTTTTCATAGTGTATGTCGATTAATGTAAACTGTTTCTATCGTAGAAATTAGTTTTAAGTGGAATTTGTTTCATTACTATCCCTTCAATTTGTCTATTGTTTATTATGTTTTTAAAATTATTTTATATGCAAAGACTTTTTTTTAAAAAACCTTTAATTGTGAGTTGGTTGTACATCCTAATAGCGGAAAATGTTTTTCCTTTCTATTTAACTTTTCTTCTATCCAATATGATTGTACTAGCATCTCTCTCTCTCTCTCTCTCTGTCTCTCTCTGTCTCTCTGTCTCTCTCTCTCTCTCTCTCTCTCTCTGTTTATTTCATTTATGTAACTTTATTCTGCCTCACTAAGTATCAAGCACTGTTTTCTCTCTCAGATGTTTATATCACATATATTTCATCCATCACCAGTATATCATTATTTGTTTTTAGTATCGAATTTGATTTTTTCATAAAGGTCTGTAAAGGGTTTTGGCAAGGATGTTATGATTTTAATAAAACGGTTGTTATACGTCAAAAAACACATGATGAATTTCCTATCAATTAAACAATGAATACCAAATTCCTTCTCTGTTATCAGGTTATGCCACTACCCAAAACATGACATTGATTACCCACTTTAGAGTAGTCCCGTGTTCTAAGTGCTCCAAAGACACAGTATACTACTGTAAATCGTGCCAATGTGATATGTGCTCCCAGTGTAAAGAGAACCATGTAAAAGATCTCAAAACAATGGACCATAATGTTGTGATATACCGTGAGAAATTTAACTACATCCCAAAACAAGAGAACTGTGCGAGATACCCTAACAGTGTTTATAGGAAATACTGTGTACCTTGTAAAGTCCCTCTCTGTTATCAATGCATAAAAAGAAGACACAAAACAGTTGATTTCAGAACAGCATATAAAACAATGCGACATCAATACAGAGGAATCATTCAAACCATCAGAAGCGAGGTTCTCTTTTACAGACCTGTTCTCCTGACAGAAATCAAAGCTGATTTCAAAACATGTCAAACACAATTCTGCTTCTATCAGTCTGAAATGTTAGCAAAGGGTAAACAATTAAAGGATTTCATTGATCATGTGTTATGTGACTTTAATTTAAAACATAGATGTTTAAAACAAAAGATAGAAATGAATAGACATCTTGCCAGCCTACAGAGATATGTAAATAGATATGAACAGTCAGCATTGAGACCAGTAGAATTCCTCTTGTCTATCCGGACCAACTGCCTCCCTCAGATACATCTTAAACTCCACACCAGCCACCTCTCTATGACCGAGTCACTAAACAAGGAGGATGTGATGGAGTTACTGAGTGAAATTCAAATCACAGAGAAAGAAAATCGACGCGTGGGAAATGAGTGTTTGCTTAAAATGATGTCTGGTCCTGAGTTACATCAATCTCTAACAGTGACAGGTGTTGATCGTTGTCTTCACATTTCCTGTGTGAAGTCAGACCGAATATGGGTCAGTGATAAAAAACACAATCTCGTCTTAACAAAGACAACAGATGAAACTCTTCATCACCTTATAGATTTAAAAAGAGGTTTTGGATTACATACCGTAAACAGTGAAAATGAAGTGATTTATATAGGTAAGGATCACAACATCAATAAACTGTCCATTGATATGAAAACAACCACCAAATTTATAGATAAAAAAGACTATCCATGGGAACCACTCTGTTTGTACTGGTCCCCATATACTAGAGATCTACTGGTCGGAATGTATAGAGAAAAACCATGGACAGGCATAGTAATCCGGTTAAACCAAACTGGACAACTAACACAAACAATACAACACGACAACACAGGGTTTGATCTTTATAGAGAACCTAGCTATATAACAGAAAACAACAATGGGGATGTCGTGGTGTCTGACTTTGATGCTGTGATTGTGACAGAGTGTGGAGGAAGGCACCGTTTCTCCTACACAGGACATCCATCTGGATCAGGACTTAAGCCATATGGAATATGTACTGACGCACTGTCACACATTTTGGTATGTAATTTAGAAACAAACACAGTGCAGATGATATGCAAAGACGGCCATTTCCTCTCCAATCTATTGATTCGACCCTCAGGTATATTCAGACCAGACAGCTTAAGTTATGACGTCAATACTCACCGTCTGTGGGTCGGATCAAGAGACACTAATAAGGTGTGTGTCTACATCTATATAACTCGACAGGACGCTCTGACTGGTAAGTCTGCTTATTAATCATTTTTGACATGCATAGTATACAAGAAAACTTACATGTCGTGGTTTCGTCTATCATATAAATGTACATGCAACTTTGATGCATTTTCTAGATCAGAAACCATATCTTTCTAATGCAATGGAGTCACGCAATAAAATCCGAACCACAGAAGGAAAAAAGACGCACGTGAGAAATGGATGTATGCTAAAACTCTTGTCTCCACCTAAGTTCCACCAATCTCTCAAAATGTCAGGAATACAACGTTGCTTTCACATATCCTGTTTGACATCAGACCGGGTTTGGGTAAGTGATAAACACAGTATCATGTTGACAAACAAAAAGAGTGACATTCTACACCTTCTTAAGGATGTATGCTGTGGGAATGGATTACACACAGTGAACAGTAACGGTGAATTGATCTATATAGGTAGAGATTATAACATCAACAAACTCTCCAGAGATATGAAGGCAACTACCATATTTATAGAGAGAACAGATTATCCATGGAGAACAATGTGTTTGTACTGGTCCCCGTCAACACGGGATCTACTGGTAGGGATGTGTACGAAGTATATTTGGACAGGTAAAGTATCCCGGTATAACCAGGCCGGGGTATTGACACAAACGATACAATACAACAACACAGGACTTACACTTTATAAAGAACCTCGTTATATAACAGAAAACAACGATGGAGATATCGTGGTGTCTGACTTTGATGCGGTAGTGGTGACCGAGCGTGGAGGTAGATATCGTTTCTCATACACAGGTCCTCCATCAGGATCAGGACTACGTCCATATGGAATATGTGCCGACGCGCTGTCACACATCCTTGTATGCGATGTTATAACAAACACAGTACAGATATTAGACAAAGACGGGCTTTTTCTGTCTCATATACATATAGAATCACAAGAGATGGGTAGACCATGGGCCCTATGCTATGACGTAAACACTCACCGTCTCTGGGTTGGATCAGAATACAAGATGTTAATCTACAGGTATACAGATCGAAAGGATGCTGTGACAGGTAAGTATAATAATCAGAAAAAAGTAAAAGATACAAACAGACCATGTTAATAGAATATTTAAAATAAAAAAAACGAGGGTAAATAAACATTATTTTTCAAATGATCAGCCAAAAGAAGATGTGATTTTGATTAATGTTAGAATGAAAACTTAATAACACTACAATATTTTAAATTAAGATATATGTTTGAACATTCTATGAGAATAACAATAAATATTTATAATGAAAAACTATATCATTGGGATTTTATAAGACGATTCAATTTCATGAATAAATAATAAAAACTTACATATTTAATATACTCATTAATCTTGTAAAATTGGTTTAAATTTTCTTAACAACGTACTCAACTATTTAATACATTTTCAGATGAACCTGGACACTCTCCCGATGGTAATACCTTGTCCAGCTCAACACCAGCCTGATAATATCTTAAACTTTTATATATAAAAGTTAGACAAGTGTCAAAAGCATACACGTTGTTTATAATATCCTTAAACATCTGCTGCTGAAAGATCACCTGCTATTTTTTTTTACATGTACGTTCTGTGGTTTTTGAAAGTGATTTTGGTAGAATGAAAATAGAATGTAAAGGAACTGCTAATTATTGTTATAAAATTATTAATTGTAATCAAAAAGTATACTAAAGTAATTCCTATGACATAGATAAAAAAGAAATCATTCATGTCCTCTTCGTTTTATCTTACAGTTAAAGCTCTTGCCTAATATTACAAGGCAATTTGGAGTGTGCCATTTGTGGGGGGACATGACACGGCATGCATGACATGCATAAACATATATTATCTCCCTCTCATGCTTGCATTAGTTTATTCAAAATGCATGTATTAAATAAAAAAAAAACCTCGTAAGCCGGTTTTAAATATTTTGCCATGTTTTCACTTATAATTTATGAAATATAACAACTCAGTTTTTAAAAAAAATATATATATTTCGAATTATTTAAGATTTAAATGCAGCAATTGCTTTCCTTTCTTCTGTATCTTCTACAAACCTCTGCAATTAATCATTTTGTCTGCTTTTCCAAAAGAAGAGAAAGGTTTTTTTTCAAAATAAAATGAGTTTATTCTAGATAAGATCTATGAAATTCCCAACCGGTTTCGAACTCTTAATATACAGATTAAAAGTTGACAATGTAACGAATGTCGTAACTTGTTAAAAACCAAAACTTTATTAAAACAAAAACATATTTTTTTTTTTACATATAAAAAATAATCTTTTCTATCATCTAGATAATTTCAAATCTTTTGATTCTTTTGTTAACAGACAAAAAATATTAAAATTAAAATCACTTCGTTATTTCTCTGAAATCTAAAATAATCAGGACTTCCGAGGGCCTCATCCCATGGACCTCCATCACTGTTCTAAATAAGGTCACTACAGGCACGTAGCATCAGATGGTCTTATACACCGTTCCATTAAAAAAAAACAAATAATTTTATCGACCTTTACTCATATCAACTTTCATTAAGGTATTTGTTAAAGAAAATTGGCCATCTACTTCTCTTTGACAGTATGGAAATTTAAATAAACTAAGTTCAAAGATATATAACTGATGTAAACCAAAAGAAGCAATATGGAGTAATGTTGTGATAGTCGGATTTTCATATCTTAAACAACAACAGAGAAGCCCTAGTCAAAAAAGGATTAATTAAATAATGTGCCTTTATAACAAATTTAAAATTCAAAAAATTTAAAACTTCAACATTGTGATTTTAACTCATTTATTACTTGATTAGATACACCAAAATATGATATATATGAGTGAAATTTGCAATCTTAATCACATCACGTTAAGCTCTGACGGCATGTCATGTGAACTGTGAAAGTAAAATATCATTCCTGTTACCAAATATGAATGTTTTTAGATTTAATAGATTAACGTGATGACTTCAATTTTTCTATAGTCAACTTTCCTTACTTATGTAGCAATATACCTTCATCACCTGCATAGGTGTTTTTGTCTCTCAGTTAATTCGATATGCAAGGGCATGATCTTCGTATGAACAGATTCTAAGGCAATGCAAGCTACTGACAAACAAGTTGATAAAACAGCAGATCTAAGATGTTCACTCCTGCATGGCACCTGATCCTACCTCTATTTTTTTTCTAAGAGGTCCGTGTTTGCTCTGCTCCTGTTTTGTAAGTTTCCTTTGGACTTTTGAATTTGAACACTGTTCGTTATAACCACATGTCAATTAAATTAAATTGTCTAAATTTTCAATATCAAATTGTCTTATTGCGGTATTATTCAACATATATGTGAATGATTGTTCAGTAATATGGATATTGTTAAAAATACCATGTGCAAGTTTAACAATTGAAGTTAAATTAATTTTTCAAATTTGCAATTTACACATAATTCTTCCAGATAACCCTAACATACGTATAAATGTATCAACCAACACAAATCTAATATCTTTATATTCTGTGAAACTATCATAAAGAATGAACAAACCAAATTGAAAATAATTTTAAAAAACTTCCATGGTAACAGGATGGACAAAGTTTCAGCAAAGACATTGGTGTATCAGAAATGACATTTATCAGAATGTAAGACGATTTCACATTCTAACTGTTGGTATGTGATAAGAACTAGTACCTCTAAAACATCCAGCAATTGAATACAAAATTACTTAGATGCAAATGTACACATTTTAGAAAATAGAACAATGGTAAAAATGAGAAAAGATAGAAAAAGGAGTGCAATATTGGTGATTGTACATATGTAAAACGGATGATACAGGAGTCATAATTAAAATAAAATTATAATTGTCATCATATATAAATGTTGGTATAAAAACACTGGGCAATGTTTAAAAAAATTAAATATGTAAAGAAAAATGTGTTTTGTTTTTTTGTGTGTAAAAGTCATGGTAAAGGAAAGACAGTAACAGTAAGGGCAATTGAGTTTTGTTTTCCTCAGTTATTTTTTGTTACAATGACATATTATTGATCAGCGTTAAGTTAATGATGAACTGTTTGATAAAGTCCAACAAACATCATTAAAAAGTTGAAATTTGTCTGTCATTCTATAACATTATAATCAAATGTCCTTATTGTTACTTGTCATTGCTGTTACCAGAAGTGCTTGGGATAAGCTCATAAACTGTGTCTGAATTCAATATCAATATTTGATGTGTATAAGCAAGAATTTCTAAATTTATCAAGCATACTTGATGTGCTTAAATGAGTTCATGTCAAAATATCCCATCATGTCCTTACTGTTACCATTTGTGTCATTCATGTTACCTTTAAATGAGCTAACAGTAATGACAATAACAGGAAGGACAAAATCACTTATATCGTAAAGTTAATCAAAAAGACAACTACTGCTGATATTGATTGTAAATGGATACTAGTGTGGTATGCTATTGCTAAACTATGCAAGTTAAAAGAAGTAAAGGACAAGAGCGTATAAGACCTGACAAATCCCCAGCAACCAGAATGTTGAAAAAGCATAGTACATAAAAAACATTAGATTTAAAAGTGTACATCAGTATACGTATAACATAGAACTGCATTCTCTGACAAATTAACAATTATTTTCTAAACATATCATTGTCAGCATGATCTTATTTTTGTGCTAGCGCTACTTTTATGCGACAGTGTGTGTACAGAACATGAACATTACCTTATTTTGGTCCTTATCTAAGGGGTATAAACTATTTCTTTTATCAAGAAAAAATTTAAAAAGTTTTACTGAAAACCACAGAAATTATAAAATAAAACGCTGGCTAGGATTCGAACACAATCTCTTCCAAAAAAGATTGTCTAAAGCCTCCGTTTATCACACTGGGATACGTTTACAGATTACATGAACAGTGAATAACTTATTAGTTGTTCTCCAATTAGATAAATGCAAATCTTTCCACATGAAGAAGGGCATTGGGGCTGTGAAAAGTAAATTTTGAGGGAGCATTATTGTGAAAGACTGAAAGTCACAAAAAACTCCGGACACTGTTTTAACTGAAAAAACACCATCTGAGGTTGAGTTTTTAATAACAACAAAACAGTACTTGACACCTATTTAATACCTACATTGTATTTGAAATTCATTTTGCTGTCAATATGTGTATACCATAGGTAATATCATTTTCTATTTTTAAATACATTTCCTGATTTGTCATGGGTTTCTGATAGTCTAACACTTAACGCTACCCATAATGGCTGTCAGTTAACAATTTTTATCAAAACTGAATCATTTTTAACCTCAGACATAGCATCAGAAATTACCTATACAAAATCAAAGTTAGTTGTCATCATATGCAGTTTCTAAATGTAGCTACAATTTAAACTGGATGCCACATAATTCGACTAATGTCTATGCAACGAGACGACAGGAGATTTAGTATGTGTGGTATGACATTATTTTGGGATGAACTCATGCATTGAAATCGACTACTGGAAACATTTGATTAGAAACGTGACGGCATGAAACAAATTCTGATATATTTAAGAATTAACTATTAATAATGAGAGACATTAAGAATTCTACTGGGTTCCGATATGTGTATTGAACCATACTGTGAGTGTCAAAAACTTGTATACATGTTTAGAATTAATTTTTTTTATTATGAAATTACACCTCAGTTGCTTAGGGCTTAACTCACTAATATGTACGATGAATAGGCATAGGATATTGTTTAGGATTCATACCTAAAATTTGCAATCTAGTTCAGTAAATGATCACAATTTTACCATAAAACTCTATGCAGCTTAATTTGGAAACCTATGCCTGTCGTGTTTACAGAATTAAAGCACATTTCTGACTTCCATCGGGAATTATTTTTACTATTAACAATGCACACAAGCCAAAAATTAATATTTTGAACTGAAATTGGAAATCGTTCTTCTTTATTGCTTCAAAGGGGAATAAACAACGCCTTGTATACCCCTGTTCTTTCTTGTCTATTTAAGGAGTAATATTGGTAACATTAAGGACACTCCCGAAAGATAACCACGCAGAGAATCCCCTGGCAGAGAACATTTTTCTTTTATTTATGTGAATTGGTTATATTTTCCCAACCATCAAAGTTAATGAATAAAACGAGCTGTTTTTATGTTAGTTCAGAAGATTTTGAGTATACCATTATCAGTTTATTCTTAATTTTACAACATGGTAACAGGGATGGCAGTAATTTATGGACAGGAACATTGGTTGTAATAAAATGCTTATCCTTCATGCAAAATAGAAACAAAAAATTTCCAAACGTTAATTAAGATGTAATAACCAACTCCAAGTGAAAAAACTACTGAAAAATTGTTGTAATTAATAAAAACATGAAAGCTAATAAAGCATACCATTAGTAAAGACAAGGCTTTTCTTGTAGAATTACACCTACATACTTGCTTGTCTATATATAATATTATCGTGAAAAATGACAATAACAGTCATGCAGTACACACTAATTTAAGACTACGTCCTTTATATCAATGGACTTCAACTCTTTAATCTACCATCAACAGCTTTGAACTGCCTGTTGTAACTAATTGATAATGGTGAAACTCCTCATCGTTCAGTGTTTCTATAAGATCTCTAACGGACAAATTCCTTTCCTCTAGAGGTTTTAATTACGGGAATCCACAATATTTTCTTATTTCTTACTGCCCTATAGTTAATAAAGCATAACCTTAGTATGGATAAGGCTTTTCTTGTTGAATTACACCTATATACTTGCTTGTTATTTATAATTTTGTGCATGGCAAACTTCAATGACTACTAGATGAAATCCCGAGCAAGCGCGGGAATTAACACTTTACATATTAATATGATACAATGCTTAATATGATTAACCCCTTTTTTTCTTTTTTTTCATTTTTGTATATACTGTGTCCGAAATTTTTCTTTATTGCTTTCTTAACTCATTCTTAAAAATTGAAATAAAAAAAAACCCCAACTTCATAGCTAAATATTTAGAGGAGCGGGCAGAAATGAAAAATCTAAACTAAAATGGATGATATATACATGTACGTTGCCTTAATTCTTTTTATTGCAGCTAACTTGAAAAAAACCCTTTTTTTCTTATTTGAAACCAGTTAGTGGGTATTTAGTGCTTTAAGTCGATTTTCACTAATTTTTATCACTGTCCCAAAACAGAATTCAGATAAAAACAATTTAGAAAAAAAAACAAGGATAAGGTCACCCCCATTCAACTTCCCCGTTTTATGCATACATCATTTATTCATATAAGGTTTACTACTGTTGGAATCTGTCATAGTATAAAAATGTATGAAATTAAAAAACACTAGCGTATGCATATTTATTTGCATATTTTAAAACAAATGATCTAAATATCTGTCCGATGGTTAACTCGCCCTACACTTTCCTCCATGACGTTAATTAGTCAACTCGCGTTCCTGGGCACCCTGTTTTGGAAGGTTCTTTCCATCAAAACTGAAAACACATCAAATTGTTCCATTATATTTAATAAACTTTTTTGTATTAACCAAAGATGTCCGATCCAAAGTATCTGCCCGCAATTCATGATGAATCGTCCTACACTTTTCGCCATGACGTTAATTGGTCAACCGCATTCTTGGTGACCCTGTTCTGGACAGTTCTATCCCTTTTTCTCACCAGAGGCCGTGCTTTGCAAGCGAGTTCCATCCATCAAAACTAAAATCACGCATTCAAAAAACGAATTGTCTTATTTTATTTATTCAACATTTGTCAAATCTTAACTTCTATGTATACTACAAGTAAGTTCGCAGTAAGTGTATTCACTCTTTACGTTATAATTCAAAATCATTTCATTGTAAGTATATTTTTTGAGGCAAACTCACATTGACTTGGATACGCCAAAGCGTGTCCACCACCTTACTCTCATTTTTGCTTTTTCAGACTGGTTAATTGAGTTGAAAATGAAAGTAGGTTTTTAATTGATTTTACAATACATGTGTAATTACTTATCAGGTAAAATCCAATCATAGGTTACGGACCTCACATCTCGCGGGTTGAAAAGCCAAAGGTGTAAGCAGTTACTCCGGTGCAGGGTATTTCTAGTTTATTGGCAAAATTACTTAATTTATAAGTATAGATTGTTAAATATTACACTTGAGTAGTATCAACAATTGTGTCCAAAATATTTATGCTAGCAAATATTTATTTTTTGCCCATGGACAGGAATTTCGACAATGTTTTAGCCTATTACATATCTGTTAGCGAATATTTGATAAAATTGACATTTGTTCTAATACTCTCTTGTTGAACTTTTAACAAATCACAAAAGTACTTTATTCCAGTTCTTAAAGTTCTTATGTTTTGAATATGTTTAAAATGCTTTCCGATCAAAATTTTACACGTTATATATTCAGTCATGACGTCATAAATGTTTAATCTACGTACTTCCGGCTTATTTATCAAGGAAAAATGTCTATGATCCTTTTTATTAGGTTTTGGTCTATGTCTGTTTAAAAAAAATGTTTTATTGATACATAAAAACTACGACGAGTTAATTATCGGAAATACATGTAAATTATATTTCCTATGCTTCCAAAACACTCCTGCGAAGGTGACAATTTATCACATCCTTTGTTTTCTTTTTTTGTCATTTATTTAGTTAAGTTAACAGTTTGATTTGTTGAGTGGTTTTAGATGATAGGAAATTATCAATATTATTGTACGAAGATAGCAAAGACACATGATGAACATCAATGTATGCTTCCAAAACACTCCTGCGAAGGTGACAATTTATCACATCCTTTGCTTTCTATTTTTGTCATTTGTTTAGTTAAGTTAACAGTTTGATTTGTTTAATGGACTTAGATGATACGAAATTACCAATATTGTTGTACGAAGGTAGCAAAGACACCTGATGAACTTCTATGTAAACTTAATTAACTTCATTGCTGGTGTGGACACTGGAGAGTTCTGATAAATACCACTAAATCAAAATGAATCTACTTTAAAAATAGCAGAACAGATAAACCGGCTCTGTTATAGTATTTGTGAAAATGTTTAACAATTTGTTAATGAATACAAATAGTATGGCGTACCATTTAATTATAACTCAGTGTAGTTTTACTCCAAACTCAGAGACGGTTGTAAAAGGATAAGGACGGTACTTATGAAAAACTATTTTGACGCTTTTAGTTTAACGCTTATGATAAGTTTTTCATAGGGTGTGGTACCAATGGTAGACTACTCGTCTAGAGTATTGAGATTCTAAAAGGTTTCAAGCCATAGACAATATTCAAAACCCTCGCAATTCGCTACCACATGGATGTATATAGATTTACCTTCCTTCTTGCTATTCAGTTATTTAAGTCAATAAACTCGTTTTCAACAATGATTATAACCTATACTTAAATTTCTGTACTTGATGTTTTGAAATAAAAGAAATACTTCACAATTAGAGTTAAGGTTACGATTTTGAGTCTAAGTATGTTGTTAATATATCAAGTTTTCTGGAGAAAAATGTACCAGTCTTCCTTTTGCTTTAAGAATTCGCAATGGAATTGAATTTTCAGACTTTTAAATGATTTGGAATGCAGAAATGACACACAGTAAAATGTAGAATAACAAAGCATTAAGTCCATTTTAAAATAATGTAATTACATATTTTTTTTGACAATAACTTCCTTTTTTCAACCATGGTTTACAGTATTCTATTTCAACCTCAATTTAAGACAAAAGATGAATACATGTAAATAATTACAAAACATTCTTTTATTAAATTTGTTGTCAGTTACAACCAGTCGAAACTCAAGCTTCTATCACACATATTAGGAAATCTATTCTGTGCATATTGTACAAAATGCAAGTGAAACAACCACTGAAAATTGTTGTAATTAATAAAAATATGAAAGCTAATAAAACATACTCTTATTATGGAGAAGACCTCTCTTGTAGAATAACACCTACATACTTGCTTGTCTATATTTAATATTATCGCATGTCTTGTAGTGCACATTTATTTGAGACTACGTTCTTATTATCAATGGACTTCGACTCTTTAATCTACCATCACCAGCTTTGAACTGTCTGTTTTAACTAATTGATCATGGTGAAATTCCTCATCGTTAAGTGTTTTGTAAGATCTCTAACGGACATATTCCTTTCGTCTAGAGGTTTTAATTATTGGAATCCCTAATATTTCCTTATGTCTTATTGCCCTATACGAAGTTTGTATCCCCTCGAACCTGTTTCCTTCTTCCTCTTATAACCACGTGCCATACATAGCATTAATCACACACTTAATAACATTTATAAATAATCATTATCTAAAATGTAAATTAATTCGTTAAAAAAATAGTTTTAACAATGATCGTTACTGAATATCTCCACTAAGAGAACTAGAATTTGCATGTTTAAAACTTCTAGGTAAAGTTATACATACACGTTAGGCAAAACATTCATTCTATGCACTTAAACCTTTTTTAACTGTTTGTGTTAATCTCTAACCAACATTTTAAATCTATAAAAAATGATTATGTTTAAAAAATACAAATTGGGATGGATATACAAAATTAAGTTAGGTGTGAGTTCCTACAATTCAGTCCTGATCAAGTATTTTCTTCTATGAATAACACCTGACTTTCCCCGATACCGTAATAACCGATGGCAGTACTATATACCCAAAAGTAACATTAAATGATCTGATTAAAATAATGAATAACTTTGAATAATAAATTTGGAAATATATTGATTTAAAACCATTTCTGCTTATTAAATTGAGACCACACCATCATTTAAGCGTGTTCAACATGACAATCACAACAGACAAGGTTATGGAATATATATTTGGCATAAATAATTGACAGGTTTACATTCTATGTCTTACATAGAAGCAATATGTAGCAGTATATAGCAATATTCCTTCATCACCTGCATACTGAGTTTTTGTCTTTTACTTTAATCGGTATGCAAGGGCATGCTCTACGTATGAACAGTTTCTAAGGCGAGGCAAGCGACTGATTAAAGAGTTGATAAAACAGGACTATCAACAGTCTTGAATGAAGTCATTTTATCGTAAGTACTATGGTAGAAACAACGACCTTGTCAGCAAATAATCTTACACTGGGTCGCATATACTGACTGACGTTTTTCATACTTATTGTTAGACAATAATTTATCACCTATTGTCTACGTATTTTTCCGCTTTTCCCGATTACAACAAAGGGCACACGGTGGGTGTGACCGGTCAGCAGAGGATGCCCACTCCTCTATATCACCTGATCCTACCTTTGATTTTTTTAGAGGTCCAGGTTTGCTCTGCTCCTGTTTTGTATTTTTCCTATGGACTTTTGATTTTGAACACTGTTCGTTATCACCACAGGTCATCTTTAACAAAAATCAAATTATGTTCTTAAATATTTTAGTGAAATTCTTCTTCTTCAGATTGGGGAGAGGAATAAATAGAGAATAATTAATGTTCAATTTTAGATTGTATTTATGCGTTGTAATTAGTTATATTTTTCATTGAATTTCCATCAGAATCTGTGATATTATCTTTTTCTGAAATTTCAAATTATATATTCAATTCTCATTACAGATAATAAAATTACGATAAGTTTACACATGTATTAAAAAAATAACGAATTAATGTTGACATTTATTAATTTAATCTTTTCAAACTACATTCTAGTCTTTTTGGTCGAAAAATAGTTTTTGATAAGCAATTCTACGGAACTTCTCGAATGAAACTTCACTATTGCCTGTCCCTTATTACTTTTTCTATCACGTTTTATTTATTGTCTTATTATAATAAATACACCTACCGGTCAATGTAAAACAATCAGAATCAATATATTTCAATTTCTTTTGTCACATGTTCCCTCTTTATGCCCAGAGAAATCCACAGTAACAAAAACAGTTTTTTACAGCCATTAATAATGGAAAAACGTAACATATTTATTTAATCGGAAGTTTTCGGGACTCCTCCAACATATCGACATTATTATCCAGGTACTTTTCATGTCGTCTACAATGCAAAATCCTCGTAGAATTTTGATCTATTATAAGCTGTAAATTAAAAACTACAGCGATAAACGAGGCGTTTCAAAACAGGGAAACGTAGTGAATGATTGTACATGTAACTTGTGCAAAAAGGAATTTTTCATCAATAAAAGTGATGGAAACAGAACTGTGGGACAAAGTATAGCTATGAAGCAAAATAAAAATGAACTGCTACTTCAAAAACATTCGAGTTCTTTTAAACTGATGAAGACCAATTAATATGGTCTGTTTGGTGAAATTGAAAACGTAGATTCATTGGGAAAATGTTGGTTAAACATTTATACTTATGTTTTTCATGTTATGAAATTATTATGAATTCAAGTACAACATAATTTTGTTGCACATATTACTGGAGAGGAATTCAAACTAACGTTACGTATATTCTATCACTTACGTCTTCAATGACAATTAAAACTCGGAAAAAATGAGATGTTTGTTTATTGTAATAAAAATGTCATGAAGAAGATCTAAAGTACAAGTAAAAAATACCCACAACTTTTGGCAAATAGACAGACCATAAAAACATGACGATATTCATATTAAGACACTGCTATTCAAACATCAAATACAGAAGTTAGTATGCAAGACTAAATATTCAGAGCACACGGTGGTAACTTTACAAACTATGCATTTTTGTAGTCAAATGGTGGACAAAACTTAAAGGATACTATTATTTTTGTAGAATTAAAAATGAGTGATATAAATCTATAAAAATGACAATCTGTGCCCGAATCCCCTTTACATTGAACGATCATCAAATAAACAACTCTGATATAATCTCCATTTATTACAGCTCTTTATAACAATTCATGTACCCTAAAACAAGGGCCCCTTGTTGTTAAACGAAAATTAGAGTTGGAGCAATTATGCTTACATTGAAACTTTATATTTAATTATGCAGTATAAGGATAATTTCGGCAGTTGACTTTTTTGGAGGCAAAACTAAGATCTTGGATATCTATTTGAAGTATCAAAACACACAGAATAAAACAATAAAAACATAGACTGTACACAATTTCATACAAGAAAATGTCACACTGTGAAACGGTACATTGTATAGACAACGATATATAGACAGAAATTGTTTACTGAGTACAGGAATTTACACAAGCACAAAGTGAGTTGCAATAATTAATCAATCAGTTGTTAACACGGTCATACCGAAAGGAAAAGGGGAAACTACATGTATATAAAAGTACGAATAACATTAAATGTCCTTTACAAATCAGCAAAACAAAAGTTACAAATGAATATGACGAAAATAACAATCCAATTCAAGGAGTATAACCAGAGACGTATGATAATTATATACCAATGTTACACTAAAAGGATTCATACGCATTACTCTTAATCATCTTTCATCTTGATACAATCCTATTGATACAATCCTATTGATACAATCCTATTGATACAATCCTATTGATACAATTCCCGAGGAGATTACAGGTGGACCAGCCATACATCTACACCTCTATCTCCGTGTAATTATGTGGAGTCTCATAATTATTTTCTGTTACATTTCTACGTACTTTAGAACAGCCTTGATGACTAGAGATAAAAAAAGGTATTAAAGTTATCAATTTATATCTTACAATTGCGTCGTTTTCTACAAGTATTCTATACTTTACCTTATTGTCCAAGAAGGTGTTTCTGTAAAATAAGTAATCCAATTATAAATACCTTTAAATATTTATAAGGTTAAACATACGTGTTATGTCTATATATCAATTAAATTTGTAAAATGAGCAACATTAACATCACAATATTGTATTTGTACATCTATATGTCATTTTTTGCCAGATTAAATGACAAGTGGAGAATTAAAGACGGGGCCATTTAACATCTGCAAACGTTAGTATCCTCTCTTTGACAACAACTGTGGTGGGGTGAATTGAAAACGAAACAAACCACTGTGATTTGGGCAAAAATAAACCTGCACACGGAATAATAAAAACAATTCTTAATGTGCAACTCATAAAGTAAAAATTTTAATTTTAGCTTTAAACTATAACACGTTCTGTGATTTTTTGTTAGGTGATGAAAGCGCAAAACAGCTCGTTTTTCGTATACACTAAATCTATCTAAATCTTCTACATTTTTTTTTAAATTGCCTTTTCTTCCTGCTTCGTCTTTTGAAACTGGTTGAATTCAGCTCGAGATCACAAATTATAGAATGTATATTTTATAATCTTGTGATTAGACACGTGATCATTTGAAAACTTTTTGTATTTTCTCTTTGACAACAACTATGTTTGGGTGAATTGGAACGGAGAGAAAATAGTAATGGGTATAGTGTTGATAATGATCTTTTATGTGCAACTAGAGTATTCAGATTTAAATTTCAGCTGTAATTTCAATATGAAATGTCTTAAGTATTTTGTTTTATTGGGTGTTTAAAGCTTAATATGACTCATTTTTATTGTACACATTATATCTATTTAAATCTTCCACAATTTTCTTTATATCTGACTTAACTTCTTGCTCCGTCATTTGGACCTGGTTAAATACAAGCTTAAGATCGTATTAAAAATTATGAAATTTCACGTTTGAGGTTTTCAAACATGATCAAATGTTTTTAGAGGACTTTATAATTATCATAATTCTGTGGGAAACTTCAATTTCTGAATCATTATTTTATACATGTCAAAGTTTTGTTTAATTCTGAACTGTGATTTATCATATTTCACTAGAATTGTGCAATCGTACATTCATAAATTTAGTGTGTTTAGAGAATTTACGAATGTTGATATTCTCCATTAAAATCTTGTCTTAAGTATTAAGATGATGTCACATAGTGGAATATTAAAATATGCATATTAACAAACTTCTATTTCTTAAAAATGCAATTTTCAATGTGACTTCAGCAAGAATCCACTTTTAAATTCATAGTGCTCCATACTATTTTAAGATTTTTTTGTTATCCAATACGTGTAAATTACAAGTTAAAGAGGCTGAATAAAATCACGAAACGCACAACTACCAAGACCATTATTTATACGGGGTTTTGTCAAGAATATTTGAAACCCCTCACCGACAACCGGTGACAGGAGAGTCAAACAATCTCGATGAAAATAATTAGCAATAATTCAGTGTAAGAAATTTACTTTTTTTTTATTGTAGTAAGAAAATAATCCTAATTCCTATTTCATGAAAAATAATACAAAGAACATTCAAAATACCCTTTAACTTTTCCCAAGACCAACACTTAATGACATAAATGACTGTCAGGAACAAAGATAATACTGAAGAAAGAAGAGTGGTAGTCCATTGGAGAACGTCTTTAGTGAACCATCCACATTTGTTTTCATCTGTGCAAAGAAAAAGTACGCAACAACAACAACAAATATACAACAATATTTCAGCAGTTGACATTTTAATAGTATGTTACGATATTTGCTTGTTTGTACGTATTATACTATGCTTTAAAAAATTAAGCACTTTGAACATTTTTAATAACTGCTTCAAATAATTATATCATAAATATCTTATTCTCATAAGCTCACGTATTTTAACACAGTTTTTACACATTAAGAACAACTTGTGAAATTAATATTATCCTTATAGGGCATCATATGCATCGCTTATATAAAACTTTATCATTACATAGAGGATATCTATATTGTGTGATTTTATATTTGCTTTATCCAACGAGTTGAAATGGTGTATATATTCGCGAGGCTTGCCAAGCGAATATAACCATTTCAACGAGTTGGATAAAGCAAATATAAAATCACACAATTATAGATGTTCTCTTTATCTCATACAATTTGATTTATATTATGAAGCTTTTGAGACAGCCCCTAATATGACCCAAATTGATTTTTTTCAAAGATTAAACGATGCTGCAACGTTTTGTTATGCGGTTATTGTGACCTTGCGCAATACAATTTAGTACGTCATTTCGGAGATAAATATACCTGTTTTAATGTAAAGTTTCACTGAAATAAACCTTGAAATAATTTTTTTTTTTTATCTCTAAATGATTCTTCTTAGAGCTTGATCACTACATTAAATGGAAATACTGATCATAAGACTTGAATAATCAAGTTTGTTGACATACACAAAGTTGCGAATGTTCGTTAGTTTGAATTGACTCGAACGAGGAACAGTTGTTGATGTTTTATAAAACGAACACTAGCCTAATGATTCGAAGTTGAAAATATTGAATAAGGATGCTTACTGCTGGTGAAATAAAAGTCTTGGGAGACATTATTTCGGTAAGTTCTTGTATAGAAACACAACCAAAGCGTTCTGTTTTCATTGTGTCTTCAGAATGAACTCTTTAATAGCTAACGTGATTTGCAGTTTTATAAACTCCACAGTTGTGTGTTTTCCTTTATATTTGTAATTTAAATCTTCGACAAAATCCATTTTAAATTAATTTTTGGTACTAGATATAGCTTATATGGAAAATACTAGAAAGTCTTCGAAAATAGGTCACTGAAGCGTTGAAGCGAGGGGCTGTGTCAAAAATAGTTCGGACCGGAAGTATTTGATAAAGCATCACCCGTTTGATAAAGCAAAGGTTTATCACACGGGTAGTATACAGTAGTATACACCACACGTATGAGATAAATGCTGATATTTTAACATTAAATGCTGATACTTCTTCATAACATGATATTTTGTCATTATATGCTGATACCTCTTCTTTATATGCTGTTAATTTTACATTACATGCTGACATTTGATTAAATGGTGGTGCTTCAGTATATGGTGGTTCTAAAATTAGCTATAAGCAACGTGATACGGTAAAGCTCTGAAATATTAGGATGATGATAGTATAGGACTCAAGTCAAGTTACCCAACAATTCATTAAAGTGTATTGCCTTATATACAAATGGACATTTTCGAACCCGATTATTAATTACATGTTATCAAAATTTATATTACCAAAACTAAGGCTTGAGCCACTCCGGTGAGATCGGATTCTGGAGAGGGAGGTGGCACGGCCACCTTCATTATGTTTGTTGGAACCTGCGCCCATCCGACATATCCATGTGCCAAACGGCTCCCGAGTCCCCTGATTTTTACTCGTCATTGTTTAGGCGCCTTCCATGTCGATTTTATAAGGACCTTTTATGTTGTAGGTTGAATTTATTAAATCCTGCAGGCGAGCGCCTACAAATGACACTTATTTTACGACTATTGATATTGGCGCTTCTACGCCATCAAACAGTGACTTTACTGTCCCTGGGAATTAGAGCATCCAATGGATCCCAGCATGTGCAGGTAGCATTGTTTTAAGGGGGAGACCTAACCCTCAATATCGACAAGTAAATAACAATTAATAAACGGGGAGGGGGAAGTTGCCCCGTATATTTGATCTATTGATCTACATAAAACTTTTCCATATATACATGTACATATTTTCACCTTGTTTGAAAAAGAGTGAAGGGGTCAGTTTGTTAAACCTTTTTTATGTTTGACGAAGTGAAAAATGTATGTTTCCACAAAAAGTGTGTTCAAAAAGTGTTTTAATTGAAAAGAGATTTAGTAAAAAGTATTGTTAATTTCGGCTTTATGAAGCATTTACAGTGCTTACATTGCCTAATTTCAGTAATTTGGCGCATCTGCTAACATACATGTATAAAAAAACCCCTGCTGGAACCGAAAAAGTATTCAGTCCCCTGATTGGTACAGCTCATAAGAGACAACCACACACAGTGCTTATAAGAACACGGCTCCATTCATGCAAGGATGAGGTTTTGCGTCCTCTGGATTGCAATATCTTACAAGAAGTCGGGTGTCAGAGATTAGGCGTGCTATTGAAACTGTTTAAGCAATAACTGTACTTTTGAAAATAATCAGTGCTTATATTGATCACTACTGCACGTGGAACTCAAGGGAGAGCCCATCAATCCCCATAAATCAAATATAACCTGAATGACAGAATTCTTTGTTTAGGTGCTATTAATATATTAATTAGTCCACTCTGACCAAGCGCAATAAGATCGCGTTCAGAATGCACATTTTGGGACCAAAAGCTCTTGGGAGACCTATCGTACCCCCCCCCATTTTTACGCCCTGATGGGGAGCAAAAACGGTCTCACCAAAGAGGCATAATTCAAATTTAGAAATACCCTTTTAAAAGGCAACACGTAATAAGATAGTAGTATCCTGCTATTAACTAGTCTCGGTGGACCTTAATCATATCTTATCAATTTCCGAGAAACAGTTTTAGCGTATTTTGATCCCGATGCTTCCCTATTTATTGAACCATTGCATAGTGAAGTACCATTATATAATGCAGAAAGATCAGCATATAATGAAAAGTATCAGTATATAATGAATGAAGTATGAGCATGTAATGATAAAGTATCAGCATGTAATGTTGTAGTATCATCATGTAATGTTGAAGTATCAGCATATAATAAAGAATTAAGTTTTATCATAAATGAATTTCATTCACATAAGGCAGTTGAAGCGTTCTATATACGTAAGTTATGCATATGAAACACGATATGATCTTTTAGACGAGCAGACGAGATAAAAAATATCCAAACGTTTATTTTTTAGTTGAAAGTATTTTAATGTTTATACAATGTAACTCTTTTTGTTTTATAATGATTTGATTTATTTGGTTTGAATTTGAGAAGAAGTTCTATATTTAGGCACCAACACATTTTCAACATACTATGGGAGAACTTTTTGGCAAGCTCGTTCTTAAAATATCACTGCATTAAAACAATGCGTATATTAAAACACATTTTCCCGTTTTTTATGTTAACTCTAGTTTGCTGAATATTTTATGTTTGGGAAGAAACGATGGAGGTTAGGGGACCTTCTTCCTTAATGATATATCAGTAATTCAACGGAATCTATAGTTGTTTACTCCCCATTCTCAAAGACGGTAAATCATATTCATTTGTGTTTTTCAATCATAATTCTATAAACTTTTGACAGATAAAATCCCTGAATTAGTGACTTATACACATTTTTCTCCAAAATCGGTAAGTGGTTCGATAATAAAAAAAAAATGCTGATGTACCTTCATAACTCAATTTCTTTTATGAAAGCGCGTTGACTTGACCTCAGATTTAACGCACTTTAAAAAATAATTCAAAGTGCGTTATTTATTCAGAGAACCTTGCTACATAACTGTATTTCCAAAGGGTTTTACTAATTTAAAGGAAATAATGTTTCCAATACGTACCATTTAAAGTTGACATCAATTTCCGTATTTGATCGTTTGTTTCGTGCACATAAGTACTATTCCGACATTGATAAAGTATGACCCCTAAAATCAAATTAGACAGGTGTAGATAAGAATTGTAATCATAGTTCGACAACAAATTCATCACACCACATAGTTCATAGTGCAATTGATGCTTTGGAACTGTTATTTCTTTGGATTTTCTACATGTACTTGGTAAACATATATAAGACCTTTCTCCACAAATTAATTGTACACGTATAAAATTTGCTGTAAATTGCGACAAATTAACAATTTTGATACAGTAAAATGCTTCCGCCGTCACTGCTAGTATTTAATATTGATAATGATGATATTAGTTATAAATCCAAATAGAGCATTGACAATTAAAATTTGTTGAGGATATTGTGATTGATAATAATTTATATCATGAACATTAATTCAATGCTCTTACCTAATAATTATACCGTAAACAACAAACACAAACGTAAACAACAAAAATACAACAAAAACAAGAAAATAAATATACCTTCTTTTTAAATTTATTTAGATTAATGTGATAAATGAAAAGAGCAAACATACGTGCACGCAAACAAACGCACCCACATGCTAACGCGCACGCACGCACGCACACGTACACGCATACGCACATATCATTCTTTCAAGTATAATGCAATGGGGAGCTGTTGATAAACCTCACCTTTAATTATTAGGGTTATGTTCCTGAATTGTCCAGAGTAGATAGTTATTTCTATTGCTTCAACTTGGCTCACATTTGTAGAATACATAAACAGACCACATCTGTAATCGCCATGGAAAGAATCATCTGAAATAATTTTTCATCAAAATCTGATAATAACATGGTGTTTCTTTTTAAAATAAAATTAATGTAGATGCATGTCCTAGTAAATATATATGCACTGTTGCTGTTATATCAGTCAAATAAAAACAAACACATATACGAGGGTGGTCAAAAAATTGCGTAAACAGAGAGCAATAAGGTATCTATACTGTAAGCAGTTACATGAAACATTGTATATCAATGAATTATTCCAAAAGTATCGTTAAAGCTTAAACTTTCCCATTCCTAAAGCTAAATCATGTTAATAAATGATGATAATCTTATATTTTGGATTAAAAAACGATATATATATATATATATATATATATATATATATATATATATATATATATATATATTATATACATATATATAAACTTGATTTAAAGAAAAAAAAATGAAAGGATTTTTGATTTTTAAATCTATTAAAACAAAACCAGAACATCGTTATCTTTGAAGTTTTCTACTATCAAAAAAGATACTCTGGCAAATTATCAATGAATCTGTGTTCGGCGTACGCACAGAAAACAAGGAGAGAAAATATCTGCATTTAAATATCATAATAATCACAAGTTCCCATTTCAAATACGTTTATGAAAACAAACCTATCACCGAAAAACTGTTGAAATCGCTATTAATAGGCAAAATTAAAAACAAATTCTTATGTTTCCTCTTTTTAATCGGGGAACCCTCTCGCAATTTTTTTTTTACAACATCCGGGTACGTTCATATCGCTAGCAATTCATAATTCCCATAGACCTTTTATTCTTAGCCGTGTATTAAAAGCAATAAAAGGGGCATTTTAAAACAGAATCATGGACATATTCATTTCTTTGAGTGAATGAAGTTTGGTCACAGATAATTTTATAAATATCGAAATATTTATCAAAAAGTGTTAAAACGAAAAAACAACATGGGACTGATTATATATATAAGCACATTTCATGAAATAGAACATTTATCAGATAAATATTAACATACACAAATAACAATTTTTAGAATCTAAAATCCGTGATCCATTTTGATTTCGCACCAAAATATCTGCGGAATCCGTTTTATGATAAGCAATCTGTGAAATATCGCCATATAAGGAACACCTCAAAATTCCAGAAAAATAAACAACTTGAAAATAGCTTCCTAAGGATCTGGTCAAAGCTTGACTCTTCATCATGTTCTCAACAGGTCCTAAAATCAATCATGTACTTATAGATGAATTATTGTTGTGCATAGCAAACTAAAAATATGTCATAGGATGGCTAATTAATATTTCGTTTATAAGATAAGTTTTAGCAAATAGAATATTAAAGAGAATATTAAGAAGGGAACAACAACAACAACAAAAATCCCCCCCCCCCAAAAAAAAAAAATCAACAGAGTTAACTCATTTTTAAACCCAATAACAATATAGATTACTTGTTCATTTTTACTCACCAGGAATACAGTCAAATATGATGCAAACATTCACAACTCCCCGGCAATGTTCTAAAATATTTTCTTCAATGATTGCTAAAATGTCTACATCTTTTGTGCTACAGATGTTACGCAGTCCTGTACAATTGGATATCTGGTTTATCGAAGATCCGCTGACACACCAACTTTTTCCGTACTTCGAATATGACTCAAGACCATTCACAATGATAACTCTTTCTGAGCAACTGATAAATCCATCTTTTCTTTTTTTGATATCCTCAGTTTTCCAACATTTTTCCTCAGCCGTTACATATTCTGATTGAAATGTAAAAAAAAGAAGTACTATTTTTTTTCTATTATGCACTTTAATATTAAATGTTGCATGGAATTATCAGATTTTGTATGATTTAATGATTGTCATCTATTTTCTTATTCAACTAGAGACTGTTATTTTTTTCATTTTATAAAAAGTGTTTTATTTTTTATGCATTACAGCGATAAAATCAAATCATGACACCTTTCTTTAATTAAATTGATTTTAAAAGACATTTACGTATTGATGAGATATCGACCGCTGATAAATGAATTTCAAAGTTTTATGAAAATCAAAAAACATTACCTTCTTTTAAAAAATATAAACACAAGTACGATACGTAAAATAACATCTTTTCACATTCCCATACAGCTTCGATAATTTTGAACTGATTAATTTCCTGTTTTTGGTTAAGACTCTTAATTTATGTATTATTTAGTTTCACAACATCCTGAAAAAAATTGACCATACTTTTATAGTTAAAATTTGAAATGGTGATAAAACGCCCATGTCCTCCAAATGACAGTTTTAAACGGACGACATCATTTTATTTACACATACTTTCTGCTTTTACATATTCTGTGCGAGAGAGATATTCATTCTATTATTGAGAGAGAGAGAGAGAGAGAGAGAGAGAGAGAGAGAGAGAGAGAGAGAAAGAGAGAGAGAGAGAGAGTTTGTGAATAATTAAAATGTTTTCCTTTGTACAACTGGATCCCCAATCTGGCCCCATCCTACTCCTCAAAATTTTGATTTTAACGAATTTGAATCTACGCTATTTGAAGTTGCTTTCACAAAAGTTACAGCTTTTCAGATTTTACGATTTTTCTCTATAGATTCCTATGAAAAAAATTTGCCCCCCCCCCCAGTTGTGACCCCATCCTACCCCCGGGGTTCATGAATCTACCCTACCTGAGGATGCTTCCACACAAGTTTCAGCTTTCCTGGTTGATGGTTTCTGAGTGTACAACTGGATCCCCATTCTGGCCCCACCCTACTCCCCAAGATTTTGATTTTAACGAATTTGAATCTACACTATTGAAGTTGCTTTCACAAAAGTTACAGCTTTTCAGATTTTAAGATTTTTCTCTATAGATTCCTTTGAAAAAAAAATTGTCCCCCCCCCAGTTGTGACCCTTATCCTACCCCCGGGGTTCATGAATCTACCCTACCTGAGGATGCTTCCACACAAGTTTCAGCTTTCCTGGTTGATCGTTTCTGAGAAGATTTTTAAAGATTTACTCTATATATTCCTCTGTAATAATTCGACCCCCAATTGTGGCCTCACCCTACCCCCGCGGGTCATGATTTTCACAACTTTGAATCTATCCTAACTGAGGATGCTTCCACACAAGTTTCAGCTCTCCTGGCGGATTTGTTTCTGAGAAGAAGATTTTTAAAGATGTACTCTATCTATTACTTTGTACAACTTCGACTCCCCATTGTGGCCCTATCTTACCTCTGGGGATCATGATTTTCACAACTTTGAATCTACACTACCTGATGATGCTTCCAAATAAGTGTCAGCTTTTCTGGCCGATTGGTTTCTGAGAAGAAGATTTTAAAATATTTACTCTACATATTCCTATGTAAAAATTCGACCTATCATTATGATCACACTATATCCCCGGGGATCATGATCTTCACAACTTTGAATCTACACTACATGAGGATCCTTCCACACAAGTTTCAACTCTTCTTGCTGATTAGTGTCTGAGAAGAAGATTTTTAAAGATTTACTCTATATATTCCTATGTAAAAATTCGACCCCCCATTGTGGCTCCACCCTACCCCTGGGGATCATGATTTTCACAACTTTGAATCTACACTATATGAGGATGCTTCCACATAACTTTCAGCTTTCCTGGCCGAATGGTTCTTGAAAAGAAGATTTTTGAAAATTTCTCAAAATTTTTCAATAATTTCTAATTATCTCCCCTTGTAAAAGGGCGCAGTCCTTAATTTTCACAACTTGAATCGCTTTTTCCTTAGGGCGCTTTGTGCCAAGTTTGGTTGAAATTGGCAAAGTGGTTCTGGAGAAGATGTTGGAAATGTGAGAAGTTTACAGACAGAAAGACGGACGACAGACAAAATGTGATCAGAAAAGCTCACTTGAGATTTTAGCTCAGATGAGATAAAAACGTAATTCAAAATTTTAATATTTATGTAAAGTAAATGTTATTAAAAAAACCCATTTTAAATAACGTTATAATAGCATTAAAAAAACACTATATAAATTAACGTAATTTTAACGTTATAGATTATGTTTTCATAACATTCTGATAACGTTTGCACAATGTTTTAATAACGTTATTGTGCTAACTGGAAATAGAGACCAAATACGCATGTCTCAGCCTACAGTTTATTTTCTTAAACCATCAGCCTCACCGTATAGTTGTTTGTCATCGAGAAAGACAACTAAAGAGGAACATTTCAGCTGCAATAAGTAAATGTATCTTCTTGGGCCCGTTAAGTCATAATTAAAGTTGCCACTAAAGTTGTCTATTGCCAGGTACACACTGTTTGTTGTCGTCGAAAAAGCTTAAAATGTGTTTTTTCTGGAATAAAGAAGCAAAGAATTCTAATGGAAAAAAGAATGCCCCTGCTTTCTGTATCATTCCGTGGGAGAGTTAGAGTACATCCACCATCTGTTTCTCCGGTATGACAGGCATTTTCAGAAATTTCAATAGAGGGAATATATGATATTAAAACCTGCTTTTCCACATACATCACCTCCTGTCCACGGCATTTCATTGCGCTCTTCTCTAATTCATGAAATAGCAACGTCTTACAAGGTATGAATATTCTATTACCTTTTCCACTTTCAGCTGTATGTAAAGGACCGGAAGAAATATGTTACCATTAAAAGGCAACACGAATAAAGCCATAATTAAAAATAAAGTCTTGCTTACCTGAAAAAATGACCATTATATGTTCATAAAAAACGTTCATGTTGCCTTCTGAAAGTCATGCTGAAATTGAAATTTTCGTACTACGTGTGAATTTCCTCATTGTGTAGAAAAGTTTATCTTTCACCATACCATCAATTGTCGGACATCTCACTTTCAGTATACATGGATTCTTTTTCCTGCTTCAATATTGTCCAATTAATCAATTCAATAATTGTTATTTGTAAATATCTTGAATTATAAGTAATTTTTATCTGTTAATCTATAGTTCTTCGATGTTTGTAAAGAATTACGGATTAAACTTTATAAAAGTTTCGAAAACTTTTAATTCGTTTGCATAACTCAATTTCTGATCCTGTTCAATTTCCCGTTTTAGGTTTATAAAAATCCTTTACTAACTTAATTTAAAACTGCTCTTAACAATAATTAGCAGAATATTTTTTTAAAACTCGAAATCTAAGTATTTTATTTTGTAAATAGAACTATCTGTGCACCCTAACAATCATATTTAGAAGATACTCGGTTTACTTACTTATACTCTGTCCCAATATATTTTTGCCGCATATTTTCATAAATTATTCTTTTTTTTTTTTCTTTTTTTTTTTATAAATACCTCTGGATTCAAACGATGTTCATCATATGCGATGAAAAAATCCCAAGATTTACCCTTTGAACGCCCCCTCTAACTTGTTAGGTTTCAATACACAACCCAAAATAGAAAGTGTACGGGAATTTTGCTTAGTAAACAAAATCAAGTATCCCGGATGATAACGTTAACAAATGTGCAAGGTGTCCCGAGTACTTCCGAATGGAGAAAAGATGTAAACATTTCCCATTTTGAATCTCCATATGGTTTTTGTTTTTGTTCGTGTGAAATTCTTCTGGGATAAACACTCGATATATCAATTGAAAAATATTGGATTTTCCCCTTTTTATCGATTTGAATTGCACTTCATTGAGAGGTATGTTTAATTTAATTTAAAAACACCAAAAAGTGTCGGAAGCAATAACCTTGGATAGGGTATAGCTATCGAAGCCAATTCAATTTTTGTACTTTATCTTCTTGTCATTGTTATCTTTACGGTATTTTACCTCAACATTGTTAAGAATCTATTAGAGTTTCAAACATCTAAAATTAATTTGAATTACACAATGTTTACATCCTGTACAATTTCTGCGTTTTCTTTTATTAAAATCATGACTGCTTTTAACATTATAAGCAGAAAATTTTAATTTGTAAAATTCTTTCAGTATATGCTTACCACAAGGGGTCGGGAAATGCTATATTTACTGACTGAGCTCTAGAGGTATTTAGTAATTGTTTTATTCAGGTGTTATCATATATCATATAAATTGCATGTACTAATGTCTTTCACAAAAGTTTAGATTTTTAAATTGAAAATTTGTAAGCATATTCTAGACATTTTGCATTTGTAAAGGGCACTACATGTATTTCCGCTCAGGCAACGGATATCAAGTTACTGTCATTACAAATTTCTTGCACCCATTGTTAAATACAACAATTACATAGGACAGTACCCTCTTACCAAGAGTCATCTTTGGCAATAAAATAAATACTAACTTAAATTTAAAGAATTATAAAAGGTGGCATTTTGTTATCATGGGACAAATTTTATCCTATGAAATCTATACTTATAAATTAAGACATTTTGCAAATAAACTACAAAATGCTTACACCAGAGAAACTGCTTACACCTTTGGTATTTCAACACGTGTGAGATGATGTCCGTAAGCTATAACTGAATTTTAGCTGATAAGTAATTATTGTGAAAATAATTGAAAACCTACTTTCATTTTCAATAAACAAGCCCGAAATAGCAAAAATGAGAGTAAGGTGGTCAAGTCCAAGTCAGGGAAAGTTTGTATCAAAAATATATCCTTGCGATGAAATGATATCGGATGATTACGTAGCGAGTGAATACATTTACTGGAAACGTATTTAGAGTATACATAGAAGTTAAGATTTGACAAATGTTGAATAAATAAAACTAGCCAATTCGTTTCTTGAATGTGCGATTTTTTTTATTTTTGATGGATATAACTTTCCAGAACGAGGTAACAAAGAAGCGGGTGGACTAATTCACGTAAAGGCGGAAAGTGTAGGACGAGGTTATCATGCATCGCGGGCAGATAACTTGGATCAGACATTTTTGTTTAATCCAAAAACAAAAAAGTTAATAAATAAAATGAGCCAATTTGACCCCATTCCCCCATTATTTCCCCCAAAAATGAATTGTAATAAATATTATAGTGAAATTTGACCTAAAGAACAAATTAAGTAAAGAGATAAAACGCACTATACACCAATTCCCTGGTTGAAAATAAAATAAAAAAGTAAGTACATTTTAATTTTTCCAGTCAGCTGCAACAAAAATAATTTCAGTTGTTGTTGCTGTTGCATTTTAATTTCAATTCTTAAGTTTAGGTTAAGAAGGCAACGAAGAAATAATTCAGACACATTTCATACAAAACATATCAAGCAGCGTATTAATGTGTAAAGTGTTAATTCCCGCGCTTGCGCGGGATTTCATCTAGTAATAATATAAACGGAGAAGTTTTTCACATAAACGAACATGTTTACTTATCCGATATAAAGTAATGCTTTAAAGAATTTTTAAATCTTAATTGTTTCTAGGTTCCTTCATCTGAAGTCGCCTTGTAAAAATTTTCCAATTAATTAACTTTGCCTTCATTCTTGTTTTTCGTTGAGGTGTAAAACAAGTATTGCAATGCAGCGACGAAACATTTTGAATTTAGCAAAATAAATCATTTTCTATAATTGCTTCCATCACTATTTGATGATTTTTAATTAAAAAAAAAACAACAAACCTTTCAATTAAGTACATTTCAAACCGATAAAAAAAATAATCCCAGATTTCTTCATTGACACATCATCTGTTTTTAACCGGAAAATTTCAAATGAACGAAAACTTACATCGTAAGGAGATTCAAATGGGAAATATTTACATTCGTCTCCATTCGGAAGTACTCGAGACACCTCAAACAATTTTTAACGTTATCATCCGGTGTACTTTCATTCTTTTGCAATGCAATATCCCCGTAGACTTTTAATTTTTGACTGTGTTTTCATACCTGAAGCGGTAGAGGGGCGTTTCAAAACAGATAATCTTGATTTTTTTCATTCTAGTGAATGAATGTAGTTTGGGCACAAAGGTATTTATGAATATCGAGATATGATGCAAAAAGTGGTGAAAGCAGAAATTTGGGACAGAGCATGGTTCTGTTTAGCCGACGTTGAGTAAACTTATTTTCACATAATGTTGGTTAAAACATTAAAGAAGACAAAACGATAGATATATAGAAATTCTTGCATTTAAAAAAATGGAGAAATTAGACTTCTCCACATTGAGATTTGAGAGAGAGAGAGAGAGAGAGAGAGAGAGAGAGAGAGAGAGAGAGAGAGAGAGAGAGAGAGAGAAGAATGCCTACTGCAAAGACTAAGGTCGCAGACATTGTAGTTAATATCAATTCATTACAGTGAACGTAAACAAAACACTTTAAACAAAGAACTAAAACTTTAAGTTAAATACATTCTATTTATAAAATTTTCTTAAAATTCATACAATGTGAGTAAATATCGTTAAAAATCGTATTTTTTTCGGTAAACAAGTTAAACATCCTGGCTTATTTTTTCTTCTAAACTTAACATATTTATGCATTTTTTTATATTTAAAAAGCTTAATTTAAAAAAGTTTACAAAAAAAGGTCAGGTGCCCGTTTAAAAACGGCCAATTTTTCCCCCTTAACTATGTAAGCTGTCTTAACGTTTACTTCATTTTTGAATAACGTTTGGGATAAAATGACGTTGTCTAGATATCCTTTATAATAATATGTATGAAACTGAACAACATTTCAACAGCTTGAATTTCTTTTCTAAACTCTGATGACCCCGACATGTTGAAAATTGACCCTGTTGAAAATTGACACCAATTTCAGAATTTGAACTGAAAGTTCAACTTCTTCTATATTCAGTTTAATGTACAAATATATACTTTATAGTTTCCGTTTTAAAATTACTGTCCGATATATATGCGGCTGATTTTTGTAGGTTGATTTTGTCCGATTACAATAATTGAATACTGTATACAGGGAAATATTCGCCCCGTCCTATTTTCGCCCCTTTCGCCCGCGTTGTCAACAGGCAAATTTAAGACTGGGCGAGTTCCAATGTCGCAAATTATCTCTCTTTAAACACAACTGTATGAAAAAATGACAATAACAAACCGTCAACCATCTCAAAAATCTATAAAACGAATACAAAATGCAGAGCAACACGGACCTCCAAAAAGATAGAGGTAGGATCAGGTGCCTAGGAGGAGTTAGCATCCTCTGCTGACCGGTCACACCCGCCGTGTGCTCTTTGTCGTAATCGGGAAAAAAACGGAAAAGTCCGTAGACAATTAGGTAATAAATTATGGTCTAACAATTAGTATGAAAAACGTCAGTCAGCGTGCGACCCAGTGGATGATTGTATTTGCTGACAAGGTCGTTGTATCGACCATAGAACTTACGAAAAGATGACTTCAAACGAGCCTGTTGATAGTCCTGTTTCATTAACTTGTTTGTCAGTAACTTGCCGCGCCTTAGAAACTGTTCATACGAAGAGCATGCACTTGCGTATCGAATAAACTGAGAGATAAAAACACCAGATGCAGGTGATGAAGGTATATATATTGCTAAATAAGTAAGGAAATTTGACTATAGAAAAATTGAAGTCATCGCGTTTATCATAAAGTTTTGTTGTTAGGTTACCATCAATGTCCATTTCCAGTAAAATATCCAAATATGAAACAGATGACGCAGACTCTGTGGTATCTTTTATTTCAAGTTCACTGGGATATATCGAGTCGACGTAAGTATGGAAATGACAATTGTTAATTGATAATACGTCGTCGATATACCTGAATGTTGAGTTGAAGGCCACAGCGAGGGATTTATTTTTTTCACGAACAAGTTTTTGAATAAATTCTGCTTCATAAGAATACAAAAATAGGTCTGCTAACAATGGTGCACAATTGGTACCCATGGGAATTCCAACAGATTGTTGGAAGACTTGATTTCCGAAAACTACATAGATGTTGTCTATCAGAAACTCAAGTATTTTTTTAATGTCAACTTCAGAGTCCTTGTGTGTGCAATCAGAATGGTTTTTAACAAAATCTTTTTTTTAGATTTCCAATGACAAGGTAAGCATTTTTACGACTTCCATTTTTATTGAAGAAACAACTGTCGATGATATCAAAAAGCCTAGATTTTAATTTGTCATGGGGAATGGTTCTATAAAGCTTTGAAAAATCGTACATTTTGATGCTATTGATTTTGGTAAGATTTTGTGACCACAAAGTTTCTAATAATTGTTTAGAGTTTTTTAGTATCCACATCTGATTCACACCACTTCTGGAGTATATTGTTGTACAGTACTCTTGAAGTTTCTCCTTCACTACTGTACGAATTTTAGTAAGGAGTAAAGAGAGAGGTTTGGTAGAACATCTGTATGTGGGGAATTCAAGACGAAGCGAAACTGTTTGCAAGTGTAGAAGGGCGAAATTTAAATGGGGCGAAAATAACCATGTATACAGTACTAAGACTGAAAGTTCGGTATCCTGTCATTTTACTATGTAAATAAAGCTAAGAAAATGACCTTTTGCTCCTGGGGCCCGTTTCTCAAAAAGACCTACGTCCAGGCGTAAGCTTAGTCCGGACTAAATCAGGGACTAAACTTCAAAACTCGACAAAGCTGCGTTTCACAAAAAGGCGGAAACTTAGTCGGGACTAAATTTGGGTTTAAATGTACGCCTGCTAATGGGTAGGCGTAAGTCCTTAGTCTGTACACAAAAATGGCGAGTGTTTTGTTTTTTAAAGCAAAATAAACAGAATTTTAATTTAGGGATTGTTTTACGTGTTATTAAGGTAACATTCACATTTATTGAAATATTTGTACATGTACGTATAACTTTAAAAAATACCTATTCTTCGATAACTGTTCCTATTTCTAAATAAATTAGGATTACATCAGTTTGATAAACAATGGGCTTAACTCATTAAAGGTATGTAATATACATTACAACTCGTTAATGAAATTTACCTAAAGTATGAAAAATTAAAGATGGGTATACCCCGATAACTGATATAAACACAATAGTTACAAAGATGGTAATTTTAAATTATACATGCATTCCACAAAAACAACTCCGAGTTTATACATCGTATAGATGTATGTAAGTACGGATAGATTATTGATTTTTAAAACAATATTCAGTAAGCATAGACTACATTTTAGTTTAAAAACCTCTTGAGTTAACATTGTTCAACTAAGTCTATATTTATCTTCACATCATTTGAAGAAGTACCACATACATGTATATGTTTAAGACGAAGTCTGAGACCAATTTAATTTGAACCTATGAAACGAAACTGATTTCAAAATATCGAGAATACTCCTTTAAATAGGAGCAACCCAAAACATTTACGGTTGTAATTTGTGCTTGTATGTGGCTGTACGTTCCTTACCTATATTATTTACAATTTTACAACACGTATGCATTCTCATTCTCATTTTGTTTTACTCTTAGTATCTTTACAAAGCTGCATGAAAGCTACATGTTATTTTGAATGTTTATGAACTTGCATTTAGATATAATCCATTTTAATTTGTTAAAATATTACTTAAAAATATATTTTAGAATGCAGAGTTTGTATCAGTTTTAGATCTATTGACAAGCGTTTGTCAAGGTTCTCGAAGATTCTAAAATTTCACATGCACGCCTCCTTAAATTTTCGGAAATCAAATTCATTATTCTTATGAATTCAAGGATCAATTAATCCATTGCGTTCATATATTTTTTAAAAATATGTATGTTTACCTATCAATGATCTTCGTGCATATGCATATGTGTTGTTTATTTGTACTCGTTAACGTTAATTGAATTGAACTTTAATCGCTTGAATTCATGATAGCTAGTCGTGTTTCATCATTTTAAGATGTATGTATGTCAAGGGATGTTTTTTTTTTCATTTTGAAGTTGTCGACTTGCAATACAAAAGACGTTGTTTTAGCAGTTTTACAACAGTGTCCATTATTTACAAATTTAACTAGCTTGTCATACTTATTATATAAACAATTATATACCCCCAAATAACTCAAAGCAGATAGGAACAAAAGTAGGACTAAAATGTACTTGTTAAAACCGCAAACACCCTAAATATCTTATCCGGAGGGGGATAGGGGATTTAATTTTTAGATGCCTTTTCCATTAAACCTTTCATTCATAAAACTTTCTTCAAATACGGAGGGGGTTCTTAGATCATTGCTTTTATATCTATATTTTAATCAAGATACTGTATACAGGGGTATTTTCGTCCTGTGTAATCTTTGCCCTTCTACACTTGCAAAGAGTTTTGCCCCGTCGAGAATTCGCCCACATTTGTGTTTCAAGTAACTTAATATTAGACATTGAAATTCTGAAATTCTAAAATTCGCCTGGTGACAACGAGGATGAAATGGTTGAAAATTAAACGGGGCCGAATAATTCCCTGTATACAGTATATATTATATATTACTTTCAATACCCCCCCACCACCAAAAACAAAAAACAAACAAAAAAAACAAACAAAAAAACCAATCAATTGATTAAACCAAAACCAGGAAAGAGGGTGCGGGAGACCATTGATTAAACCAAAACCAGGAAAGAGAGTGCAGGAGATCCTGACTTCAAATGTTGATAATTCTTGTGTTGTTAACTGTAGACAATATCATTCAAAACTTTCATCATTTGAATCGCAGAAAATCAAGAATGGTTTGTCATTGTCTTAATTCTTACAATATTCGAACATACGTATGATGGAACTTTTCTTCCTTCTGTAGACATGGACAAGGTTCATGTACATGTTATTTATACAGTGGCTATTTTCGAATTCAGTAGGTTGCTATTTAAGTCATAGTCATATTATTGTCTCTAAATAATTTAGTGATATGATAAAAAAGTATCAAGCCTTATCCCAGAATCTGAAAGTTTCTAAATACCTATATGAAGCATGACTTCTCATTCTGCAGACGTATGCAGGCATTTCTAATGAACCCTGCCCCTGCATTCTACAAATATTTTCAATTTTACACGAATATTGGAGTTAATTTCTATGCACTGTTTCGTTCAATTATGTACAATTGTGCTTCAATATCGTCTACAATGCATTCAATTGTCATATATTTGGTTTTTGCAACCTCTTATGTCTGCCTCTTTCATATCATCTGTATTTTCTCTAAAATTTCATTATGTCAAGAAGCGTATAGGCATTTGTTCTACTTTCATTAATATTAACTGTTATGAACAACTTGAACTAGGAACATTCAGTGGTATAGAATAACATGTTTACTTTCGAGTAAATGTACTATGGATTGGAAAATTGATCAACCACATATAATCATAGCCTCAAAGCAAAACAAAATACGATATGCGCATGCTTAGTACTCAGCAGAGATGTCTACGTTCTTCGACCATTTAAACCCTAACTTACGCCTCTTTCAGAAACGCAACTTAGACCCGACTAAATATTGGCGTAACTTCGTTATTCGGATTAACTTAAGCCCAAATTTACGTCTTTTTGAGAAAATACAGATGATATGAAAGAGGCAGACATAAGAGGTTGCAAAAACCAAATATATGACAATTGAATGCATTGCAGACGATATTGAAGCACAATTGTACATAATTGAACGAAATAATGCATAGAAATTTACTCCAATATTCGTGTAAAATTGAAAATATTTACAGAATGCAGGGGCAGGTTCATTAGAAATGCCTGCATACGTCTGCAGAATGAGAAGTCATGCTTCATATAGGTATTTAGAAACTTTCAGATTCTGGGATAAGGCTTGACACTTTTTTATCATATCACTAAATTATTTAGAGACAATAATATGACTATGATTTAAACAGCAACCTACTGAATTCGAAAATATCCACTATATAAACTAGATGCTGTCATTAGACAGTAATACCCGCACCAAGTGTTAGCCTCTAAATAACACTCTCTTGTACCAGTTTTAGTCAAAGAGAAGGCCACATGCAATTTCCGGTACTTTTTAAAAATTATAATTTTCATAAATGATGAGTTCACATCCAATAATACACATATTGCTTTTATGTACAATTTGGGGTTGAACTGTTTGCATCTGTTTGTGATCTTCATATTATTTCCATTAAAAACCCGTTTTTAGATATGACACAAACATTCTTAGGATTTTATATTTGTATTTGTGCCCTCATGCAGAAAAAAATATGATAAAATAAAAAAAAATCCCTACCTACCTAACCTAATTTTTTCATCATTGTTACCCTAAACACACAATTTTTATTCTTAGGCCTAACTGTTAGGTAACATTATTTTGGGGGAAAATATTATATTTTATACACTTTATTTAATGTATCGTTCAATAAGGAGTACATTACAATATGTGGGTGTCCCATACCATCTTAAAGCTGAAGATTGTGCTTTACATGGTTAATTACCTAATAAAATTGAGCAAGGGGTCTTAAAGAATAAAGTTATGAAAATACATGCAATATGTTACAATTAAATGATCTTTGTCTGAAGTTACGTACACAACACAGGTCTACAGGTTGCATTAGCGGGTACTAGTTTTACCCAGCTCTTTGGTTTGATGAGTATCACATGGTGTACATGCATGTGTGTTTTCGATATGCAGAATAGGATTAATTAACACGAATAAACGTTTCTTTTGTGGTGATCAGCTAAAGGAATTCATATTGTGCTAATTGGATTATCATTATGATGTTGACCAATATAGGTAAGTTTAATACATGTAGAAGCACAATATTATGAGACACCGGTATACAAAACAGTTAAGTTTTACTTTCACTTTCTAAAATGTGATCTCCCTTTGCCAGCATACTGTATCATCATCTTTATTTAAATAAGCTTATCTACAGTTTCTGTCATTTTAATTACAGAATTTTTTTATTTTCTCATTTTTCAGACTTACGCTATTGAGTTGACTCCATATTGACCCTATTTTGTATTAAATTTGGGTATTAAATATCATGTTTATATGAGTTATGATAGGGAGGAAGGGGAAGGGGCCTTAACCGTTCCCCATCCCCAGGATGTGTGGATTAAATATACATTTCTAGTGAGAATGAAGGCATGCTGCAGCTTTTTTTTCCATTATACCCCCTACCCCATCATCATACACCAGTAATAGAAAAAGAGTTAATGACTAATTTTCTTTTATTTTAAATTGCTTATTCTTTTTTGTCAAGAGATATGTGGTATGCCAAGATATATGACTCATGAAAATTTGTGCATTTAAATCCTGATTGTTAACATACATGTATAATTATATATTAAAAAAATACATGTGATATTTTACTAGGGATCATGCAATCAATTGCAGAATTGCCAATCGGTTTTTTATAACTCATTTTGACTGATTAATTTGTTAATCATTTTGAAAATAAAGACATTTCTAAATGCATGTTTAACATATTATCAATAGATTGATGTTGTAACTATTTAAGGCCCCACTCTGCAGATGCCCTATAGTGATCATTCTGTCCAATTCTGTTGATCATGTCAAGATACATTAGATACATTTAAGACAAATTGGCCCCTGCCCCTTGGGTTATTCCCCCCACCCCCTGGAGTTGTTTTTAAACAACCACCCCCCCTCTGAAATAGGAAATTATAATACATTTTAATAACTGTTGAGATCCCCACCCTAGACCATATTTATTCTTCATCCTTGTGTCATTGCACATCAATTGGTACATGTCTATAGGTTATGCCCCCTTTGAGATGCCCAGTGACTTTCCAGAGTTGGAACTAATCAAGCATTAATCTATCTTATTCATATGTAGTGTAATTCCTAGCCCTAGCCCAATGTTGACCCTGCTTTGTTTTTTACAGCAAGCTCTAGTCTTTTTTTGACTGACTTTACAATTTCTACAATTTCATATAACATTTTGTTTATCTTTAAGATTAAAAAACAATTTCCAAAATCTCTTTATGTAAATCTGACATCATACAGAAAAATACCAATCAAGAAATGATTTTGCTACTGTAAAAATGTGAGAAGAGACTCTGAATCTCCCCACCCCCCGAAAACATGAATAGTTAAATATTTTTAAAATATCCTCAAAATCATCAAAATCCCCGCTCCTAAACCATGTGTATTTTTGTTTTTTCAACCATGACCATGTCAAGGCAAATCTTTTTGTGGTATTAGTAGGTCATGGCCTCTGGGGGTCACCTTAATCCCACCCCACCCTCCCAAAATCAGAAATGATCAAATAACTTGAAAAAAAATGCTTGTGATCCCCACCCCTAAAGCGTATATATTCTTCCTCCTTATGCATCTTATGGTATGTTATTTCAATCACAAGAGATAAGAGTAGGTCCAGGTTTTTTATGGGACGGAACATCATTTTGCAGATAGCATTGACCCTCAGAATCAAATTTATATTTCTAAAACCTTATTGCATATCTATAGCTCAGCCCCTGTTATATCCCTATAAATGATGTGGCTATTCATTAAATCATGAGAGTAGTTCTGGGAAGTAGGTTTTTTCAGGAGTGATAAACGTCAATTTTCAGCTACTATTTGACTCCCTGGATGAAATTAAAATTTTTAAAACCTTATTGCATGACTATATGACAGCCCCTATCATATCC